>CM052541.1:89834496-89917181 GCA_028533065.1 Trachops cirrhosus
GAAGATAAAAAACATGTGTAGTAAAATGACAGCAAACTCACAATTATTAACAACCACACCTGAAACAAAAACAAGAAGAAACTAAGCAAACAATTAGAACAGGAACAGAACCACAGAAATGGAGATCACATGGAGGGTTAGCAACAGGGGAGTGGGAGGAGGAGAGACGGGGGAAAGGTACAAAGAATAAGTAGCATAGATGGTAGGTAGAAAACAGACAGGGGAGGGCAAGAATAGTAGAGGAAATGTAGAAGCTAAAGAACTTATGACACATGGACATGAACTAAAGGGGGGAAATGTGGGTGGGAGAGGGTGTTCAGGGTGGAGGGGAATGAAGGGGGGATAATAGGTCAACTGTAATAGCATAATCAATAAAATATATTAAAAAAATAAAAATAAAAAAAACACCATCACATTACATAGAAACATAAAGCAGAATGAAGGAGGGTAATAATGAGAGTGTTATTTTATATACAGCAGTCACACTTCTAAGGAGGGGACATTTGTCCAAAGATCTAAGAGATGGGAGGGTGAGCTGCACTGCTACCTGGAGAACACCACTCTGGACAGTGGAGGGCAAAGGCTGCCACGCAGAAGGGAACCAGCAGGTTCCGTGAGCAGTGATGAGGCCAGCCTGGCTGGGTCACAGCGGCCATGCACAGTCTTCAGGTCATGCAAAGTACCTGGGATTTTACTCAAATAGGATGGGAAACCAAAGGACTGAGTAGAGAAATGATGCATTTAGACAGGACCACTCTGACTGTTCTGCTGAGAACAGACCATAGGGAAGGTAACGGCAATGATCCCAGAGAGGGTGTTACAAGAGCGCCAGAGAAGGGGAGGTGGGGAGAGAGGGCTGCTTTCTACAAGTTCCTATGAGATCCAGGGCGGATTTGCTTTTATTTACTACCGTGGACCTAGAAAAGTAAGAAATGGACTAGTGGGTCTTAGATTTTAGAAACAGTTTCAGGGCAAACATCTGTTTCTCAGGAGAATAGGAAGACTCAGAAATCTTACTACTTTAACAAACTGGTTAGTCCAAGTATTTTCAATGTCAGGTGAATTATCTGTGCATCGATTTCCATTTTTTCTTAAATGTTTTCTGGATATACAACCATCTGCCTATGCATAGGGCATATTTGGGCAGATACCAAGAGTGGTAACAGCCTCTGCAGAAAGCACATGGGAACACAGACTTGCTTTTCCCTCCATGCCTTATCCTGCTTTTTGCATTTTTTAAAACAGTGTGAATGTACCACCTGTTAAAACAAACAATGCATCAATGTGAACACTGAGGGAGAGTTACTGAAGGTCTACCAGATGCCAATAAACCTGCTAGGCAATGGATACAATGACTAGAGAAAGGGGGCATCTAAATCACACTGGAATCTTCTAGAGAAGTTGAGATTTGAGTTGACTTTGAAAGAACCAAAACAAGTAAGCTTGGTAAGGAGGAGCGAGAGTATGTTCCAGGGAAAGGGAAATGGTGTCCGAAGGCCTCTCCGGATGCATTCATTCAGCAGCTTTTCACAGCAAACCTCCTCTACTCCAGCCACCGCTCCAGGGAACAAGGCATGCAGATTCATGGGGTTAGAGCCTTCCAGGAAGAGGGAGAAACAAGGCTCTCAGGCAGATGTTTGCTTGACTTGGACAAAGAACATCAAGACAGCCAGTGGGCCAAGGAGGAGTGAGGAAGGAGGAAAATGGTGGAGACGAAGTCAGAGGTGAGGATCGCGCCAAGTCTTACAGCCATGGGAAGGAGTCAGGCGTCTCCAAAGATGGGAAGGCACTGGGGGATCTGACTTGGGAATGACATGATGTGACATGTCCTAACCAGGTGGCTGTTGCTCAGCAGAGGCAGGAACAGGGAGGACTGTCAGCCAGCTGCTGCAGTACACGGGTGAGACAGCCACAAACGAGGGTGTCGTGGATCAGGGCAGCAGTACTGAAGGGCGGGTCTTTGGATATACTCTGATTCTTCAAGTTTCAGTGTGCTCAGGGACATATTCTGAAAGTACAAAATATTCCTTTTCTCATGTGTAATATGAAACAAACAAGAGTGAAAAATGACTCAACATTTTTCAACTGAGAAAAGTGAAGGTCGGAAAGATGGGAAGACTGCAGGAGAAGCGGAGAAGCAGGGCTTGGGGTGAAGGGTGGCACGCACATCAGGAGTTCAGTTTTAGACACACTAAGTGTGCGCTGCTGTCTGTTAGGCATCAAGTTCAAGGTGTTGAGAAAGCAATTAGAGACAGGAGTTTAGCTTCAAAGAAAAAAGTTCAAGTGGGGACATAAACTGAGAGTCACTGGCACACAGATTGTGTTTAAAACCTTGAAAATGGACAAGATCGTTTTAAGAAATTACAAGTGCCTTCCTTAGTAAGGCTGCAGTGAAGGTTCCATTTCCATGAGGGATCCTGACAGGGAAGTTGCGCAGAAAGGTGGGCAAGGGCCCACTCTGAAGAGCCTCATGCACTATGTTGTAAAACTCTCTCACAAGCACCATGCAGAGCCCCCACAGCTTTGAAAATAATGCATTATGACAAACAGATCTGCATTTCCAATAGCTGACGCAGGCAATATCTGTTGTGAATATCTGCTGGTCCTGACCTCCATCCACTCCCCATTGGTGATGAGCCTCAATTCTCCCTTCAGGCCCAACTGTCCTCATGAAGAACGTAGACAGTCATCGCACCCTGCCTTGAACCAAGGCACGTGATCTGAGCTTGGGCTGACCACAGCTTCTTTCCCTGGATTTTGAATCCAAGATCAATAATTAGGACTGAAACCAGAGAGGTAAGTCATCCCACAGTAGCGACGGCTGGAAGGCTGTGCTAAGCTGGAACTGTGGACCAGAGTGGTTAGCCAGTGTCCCTTGGAGTAGTTGGGCTTCCAACATGATGGCTCACATCCCCCAGAGCAAGCATTCCAGGAGGATCAGGGACAAGCAGCCAGGCCTTGGAAGTCATGCAGCGCCCTGCCAGAGCATTCTGTTGGTTCTAAGTGATTCATAGGACTAAGGTAAAAGGAGAGGGGCTAGCTCTTGATGAAGAAGTGACAGGGTGACACTGGAAAAGAACACCCAGAAAGTTATTGCTGTGGTCATTTTCAGAAAATATGACCTGCCATAGTGATGAAGAGGACCTCCAGCCACCAACTAGATCAACAAACCCTTTGTTTCTGGAAACTCCTTACACTAGTATCAATGTAGTTCATGCACTGAGCCAGGCTCCATGCTGCAGTAGACAAGAAAACAAGGTCAATCTCCAGAAGGCGTGTTATAGACTGCATCACCATTCACAACAATTTGATTTCAACTTCACATTCCCATCTTTGCTAGGTACTAGAGGAAGAGTACATTCTACCCACCATCAGGCTTGGTGCTGTGACTTGCATCTGCCAATAGAATGTGAATGGAGATGACACCCAGGCACCCGAGCAGAAGCTCTGCCTGGTTGGCTTGGCCTCACTTCCATCCTGTGCCACAGGAACCATGATCCTTGGAGAGGAGTTATTCCATTAGCCCAAGACATCCAGTAAGAATTCACGTGGCACAGGGCAATCACCAAACCTCAGGTTAAGCATGAGTGACTGAGAAATTAATGTTTGTAGTGTAGGTCCCTGAGATTTCAGGGATGTTTGTTACTGCAGCAAAGCTGACAGATACAAGGTTCTTGAAAGAGAAATACCTTATGGCAGTGGCAGCAAAAGGCTGTCTCAAAAAAGCAGCACCTGGAACAGGAGCAGGGAGTTGCCTGTTTAAGGACCATTGTGGAACACCTGTCTGACGGCAGCTTTATTATGGAAAAGAGAAATCAGACAGTTTTAATCCAGCCAGAAAAATCAGCCAATCTCAACGTCATAGGTATGTACAGAAAACCTTTCTTGAATGAATGCTCTTACTGAATAAAAAAAAGAATAGAGGCCTCCTCTGATCTTGGGAACTGCCACCCGTGTTGGAGGCATCAGACATCAACTCAACTGCCTGTCTCTGTGGGAAACAAAGAGCTCTGCACCTTCAGGACACACGCTTATCAGCGGGACTTGGGTAATTGATTCTTTCCTTTCTTTTCATTCCTACAGAAATACTCTATCATTTCCTTGGTAACCTACCCTCCAGTGTTCCTAACCTACTTGATTATAGTATTTAAAGTAATTGATTTAAATTTTTCCTTCTCTCTGATCCACTTCTGGGAATCTATCCCAAAAGAAAAAGCTTTTTGCAGAAGAATGTTCACAACGGCATTAATTATACTTAGAAGTAGGGAAGTTAAATATGCCACAAAAGGAGTGTTTAAGTTTATCACCGTGATATGTCAATTTAGTATACTATTGGGTGTCATTTAAAATTGGTTTTGTCAATAACGTAAGTGTCAGACAGATAAAATATTTAGTGGAAAAGCAGGATATGAAATTGTACATATACAGATTTAAAATATGTAAAAACAAATCCAAAGCCAGGGAAACATTTGTGGCAGGAAATACACAAAATTAACAATGGTGAGAAAATGAAATTTCCTTCTACTTTTCTGCATGTTACACTTTTATGATGAAAAGAAAACTTCTAAAAAATGCCTCCTCCAGCTACATCACTTTTGGTATCTCCTTTTATTGTATCTCATGAGATGTCAAATGCTCACCTCCATCAAGTCTCAAACTTGATGGCACAAATTAGTTTTAAGTGAGCATCCCCCGTCCGTCCTGACGGGGAGGGGTGCTGTGTGCACAACAGAGAAGCTGCCACCACGTTCAACTGTCCACGTCTCCTTTCCTAAGACCCAGTTCACTTGTAAGTAAAATGGGAATAATAAAATTACCACTTCCCTTTCAAAATTAACATGAACATAAATATGATGGATAAAATGCCACATGTCTCTAATAGGATATCGAGTGTATGTAAAATACTAAAGATAACATCTCTAATTTAACCTCACTGCATTTCTTCCATAACTGGACTTCCAGTGAAACCCACCATTTAGCCATACCTTACCTGAAGCAGAGTCCTAGAGGCATGGATTCTCTGGGGCACACAGCCCTTGGCACGTGGGTGAGGATTTGTGCCTCACAGAGAACTGTCATGAACTTCTCATCAGTACCGCCTGCCGCCTGAAAGTTAGAGGGCTGAGAGATGGAGACTCTGGGAAAGAGAGGGATCTAGGGAAGGGAGGGGGCCATGATCTGCCCAGGGTTACAAAGCCAGTGAGTAGCTGAGTTGGGGCTCAAATCCAAATCTGAACATTGAAACAGAGACAAGCTAGACTTTTCTTTATCTGGGTGTCTGTGAATTTTACTACACAAATTTTGCATACATTTCTGTGTACAAAATACTCTAATGTAAACAGCAGTATTGCTGGAGTTGGTGAAGTTGCTGCAGTTGGGAGTGAAGTTGCTGCAGTTGGGGGTGAAGTTGCTGCAGTTGGGTGGGACCCAGGAGGCCTGGATTCTGGGTCTATCTTTGTCATTAACTTGGGAAGAACAGGGAGGTAGTAAGACTTTACTAGGCCTCATTTTCAGCTGCTGAAAATTAGCAAATTTGTCTTGATCACCAAGGTCCTGATACTCTCAAATTCTAGTCTAAATGTAGCAATGGGAAGGAATTCTCACTCATTAAAGATTTTTATTTCAAATCAACAGGTTTGAGGCACAGATTTATTTGTAAAGCCAAAATGTAAGAACTGAATGGTAGGTATTGTTGACCTACTGCAAGTTAGGAATAAAATAGGAGTTTCTCACTGAAATAATGGGCCTCCTTTTATATATTACTACAAAGCTGTCAGATAGCAAGAAAGATTCACCACATTTTTGCCTGGATTTTACTTATTTCTTCAACTTCTCTGTGACCTACACAGTCAACTATTTTAAAGAGTGACATTTCTCAGAGTAAGAGATAAAAAATAGAGAATACAGAAAGAGAGCATTTTAAAAGAAAAGTCTTCTTTATCCACTGATTTGGGCAACTAGCTTTCTAAACAGAACAACGGTTTTAAATTATTTGCAGGGTATTAACACACTGCAGCCCATTGTATAACTGGGAGATGCTCATTAATAGCTAATTCTAAAAGCCTTCACTGGAAGGACTAGTTCCTAAACATTCTAGAACTTTACAGTGCTAGTTCTTAGTAGACTCAACCATGCTAAGACTTCCCTACAAAGTACAGACCTGCCGTTGATTTGGTCCCTAAATCAGCAGTGCAAGCCAACGCTGTCAGTCATACCATCACAAGAGAGAAATGCCAGCATTGACACATTCATTATCATCCAGCCCATGTTAGGGGAGGAGAAATTAAGAAACCTAAGTGTAACTTGCTGGAAGACAAGCACATCTCAGAGTCAACACAGGTAGGATATTTTTTAACCACTGGGAGTCCCTTGAAAGACTGCAAAGCGCAAGGAGGCACAGCGATGCCTTTGGAGCCACACTGCATCCCCTCGGCCAGCTCAGATCGTAGTTGCTGCCTCACAGCAGATGGCTCCCAGCTAGTGCCTGCCAGGGCGGCACAGCAACCGTCACAGGGGCAGGGGCAGGACTGACCCCACCACAGAAGTAACCGCAATGTAATACCTTCTGGGCCGTTTTCCCTTCGTGTCTAACTCTCACCTCTCCCTCACTCCTGCTTCCTGGGATTACTCCTAGGATCCCTGTCCAATCGAGGGCAGGGGGACTTCCAGAAAGAACTTGGAAGAGGAACAGTCACAGTGCATTGTCAAAACAAAGAGAAACAAAATACTTGGAGATAAACTCAGAGTGTGAGCAAACTGAGTAGAGATCCAAGAGAGGAGCTTCAACATTCTCCTCGTTTTGCTGATTAAATCTGTCCATAGACCCCAGAACTCGGCCATTCCCTGAAACCCAAACGTCCAACCAAAGTAGGCACAACTGTTGCAGGAGACTACAACTCCCCACTACCCTTTAAGAAACTCACAGATCTAAGAACAAGGCTATGAATAAACCAAGCTATATAAATGCTGTTGGAGAGACAAAAAAAGTGAGACTTCCCTCCTTCAAATGATCATGTATTTTGTCTCTGAAATCCTTTGCTTTTCTCCTCCTTTGAGGGGCAGCCTTTAAAGCCAGGTACAGTGCATACAGGAGGGCTGGCTGAGTTGGTGCCGAGGTTTGTGCCTTCCTCAAGTCCGCACAGAGGAGAAAGCTGTATCTCAGTGTGGACTGGGAGGCAGCGATGAGTTTGGAGCAGGAAGAGACATGAGCTTCCTGAGGCCAGATGAACACAGAAAGATTGGCCAGCAGTCCTTCCGGTGGCTGGTGCTGTCTGGAAAGGAAGGGGAGGACCTCAGTGCTCAGTTGTCTGGAAAAGCTCCACTGGGATGGCAAAAAGGAGTGTGACGAGAATGATCTTTAAAACACAGGCGTGTCTGCAGGGTGAGGCATGTGTGGCCAACTGTGTGTCTCACATGTTTGGGGCACACAGTAGAGGCAAAGACAGTCCACATTACCAATTCTTCCCTCAACAAAGTCACCTGCAAACCCAACTTCCATGCCAACACAAAGCTGAGGGGGTGACAGTGGAAAAAAGCCTTGTTATCATTTATCTAACTGCATGTACCACCACCTTAGAGAAGCAAAGGGGGAGCATTTTATTTTTATTTTTTAAGACTTTATTTATTTTTAGAGAGAGGAGAAGGGAAAGGAGTAAGACAGAGAGAGAAGTATCAGTGTGAGAGAAAAACATGGATCCGTTACCTCTTGACCGAAACCAAAACCCAGGCATGTGCCCTGACTGGAAATCGAACCAGTGACCTTTTGTTTTGCCAGATGACACCCAACCAACTGAGCCACACTGGTCACTGTTGGGGATCATTTTAATAAGACAACCTGTCACTCTGTATTTGATCTATCCACACATTCCCCCAAGTAGAGAATCCAACCAATGAACAGTATGTCAGTTTGTTAATTAAGGCCATGGATACCTCTGATAAGGAACGACCATACCCAGTTTCTGTGAAGTCTATCATAATGCCCTGATTATCGGCACCCACGGTGGAAGCTCTGCCCGAGTCCTCATTCTTGCTATGAAAAGAGGCAGTAGAGAGTAGTGTGCAAAGTGTAGACTCCAGAACCAGCGTCTGGCTACCCCATGGCACCAGCACTTAGTAACAGTGCATAACCTCAGGAGAGCTATTTAACCTCTCTCTGACACAGAGCCATCTTCTGTGTACGGTACATCTGTTGTGAGTTAAATTCACAAACAGAGCTTATTAGCATGCAAGCTGGCACAAAGTTTTTTGTTTTTTTTTAAGTGAATGAAATGTATGATGCACAAAATGTAACTGATCCAAACACACGAAGTTCTCTCACTGTCTTGGACCACACCCCCATCATCCAGTGAGAGGAGCCTATAGCTTGCTCTGTAAAGTCCAAAATGCTTTCTCATCTCCAGCCTCACTTTCCTGTTACTACCCCAGTAGCGCAGCAAGGGAAGGTAGAAAATTCTTCTTTAGAATGAGATTGTTCAGGAAAGCCCACCCAGGGCCACTAGCAAAGGGACCTCATGGTAAATCTCTTGGTCCCCAAACTGGCTGCTCATCAGAACCCCCTGGGAGGCTTAAAGAACTCAGAGAACTGGACTACACCTTGACGTTCCTGCCCCTATAGTCTGCAGTAGGGTGTAGGCTAGTGGTATTTGTTTGTTTTCTTTTCTTTTTATTTTCACAAAGCTCTCCAGGTGTCTGATGAGGCAAGAGGCTTAGGAACTTTTGTTCTAAAGAAGTGTAACTCTAAGTCAGTGCTTCTCCCTTGGGGTGATTCCGCCCTCCCCCAGGTGGACAAGGAGACAGGTGGCCATGTCTGGAGATACTTTCTATGGTCACAACTTTGGAAAGTGCTACTGGCTACTAGTGCTACTGGCATCTAGTGGGTAGAAACCAGGGATGCTGACAAACATCCTACAATTCACAGGACGGGCCTCCACCGCAAAGAATTATCTGGTCTGAAATGTCAGCCATGCCAAGGCTGAGAAACCCTGCTCCGAGTCCTTTTTTGGCATGTGACTTTTTCTCGGTGGTGCCGAGAGGATAGACATCAGGTTCCCATGTTCATCGAGTGGGGGCCAACCCACAGAGCCAAGAGGACCAAAGGGGTAACACATGTTGGACTGATAGGTGGGAAACAGCTTTGAAAGAGCAGCGATGAACTCACAGAAAGGCCACCACAACCTCTGCGCTCAAAGGGTGAAAAAAACTTCCCTTGAGAAGAGCACACCAATATCCACTACTCGGTAGGCACCTCAGATGGCAGAGCTGCTCCTTCAGACCGGTGAGTGCCAGCTCTGCCTGCGAACACCCACGCACCGCCCACCCTGTCCCCTTTACTCCTCACAACTGTCCCATAGGACAGATATTCTCAACTGCCTTGAGAGCAGCTGAGGAAACTAAGGTACAATGGGCTTAACAAGTGTGTTTAAGGCTGTCCAGCTGGGCTGCGCATCCATATCACCAGAAGCCCGTGCTCCAGCCACGCATCATCCTGCTTTTCATCTCATGCTGTCTTTGCCTGTCCAAAGCATGGCCTCCTACACTTTACATTGCATGGCCCCACCCGGACCTAGAGGGAGGTGGGTACAGGTTTTGGGGTCTTTTTTTATCTTTAGTGTATTTTTCCCATTACCATTTAGTCCCTTTATGCCCCCTCCCCGCAACAATCACCACACTGTTGGCCATGTTCATGAGTCCTTTTTCCTTTTTCCTCAGTCCCTCCACCCCCACCCCCATTCACTGTCATCCTGCTTTATAACCTCCACTGATGATTCCACAGCACCCTGGCGTCTGAGACCCAGACACTGCACTTTGATGATCTTTGCTTGTCCTGGTATATTACTGAGGCCAAGAGCCAGGTTTGTTTTGTCCACGGGCAGAGATGGGCTCTGCTACAGGAAACATAAACATTCCCCTTAACAAAACAAAACAAAACAAAACAAAACAAAACAAAACAAAATGCCGGCTCAATGGATCGGTAAGAAGAAAAGCATTCTAACATGCATTCCTTCATTTGGGGAAAACAGTTCCTAAAGGTGGAAATGAAATCCACCTAAGCAGGTTAGGCTTATAGTTGAACAGTGCCTCACCTGTCAGCACACTAGGGCTTCCCAGGTGCATGGGTTGGGTGATTTGGCCCCCAAAGTCCCACAACCAGAAATTACACGGGCATGTTTGCAAGTAACCCACTTGTGCCCATGTTGGAAGCCTCATATCAAACAGAGACTTAGCCAACTGTGGTCTTTATTTTGCCAACAACAGAATCAACCTCGTAAGAACAGGCCGCCAGCCACATGGGGCAAATAATTGTGGGAGTAATAAAGAGGAGAGTCATTTATTATTCCCACCATAATTATTCTACTGGCTTATCTGAGACTTACCCCAGTTTGCTCTAATTTGCCCAATGATTTTGAATTGAAGTAACCTGTGACTGCTTTTTTAAAAACAAAGGGAAAAGAAGATCGAATTCCACAGATGTTGAAAGAAAACTGCCGTGAGGCTGAGCAGCCCTTGCTGTGCCCACCCCCTTCCTAATTACCAGGCCACTGGCTTCCTGACAGATGGGAAAGAATGACAGGGCTCCGAACAGGGCTTATGTAATGAGGCCCTGGGTCATCACAACCGGACACCCAATCTACACCGTTAATGTGGGAGGTGGTTCAACCAAACTAGAGAATTAGGGTCTGTGGATAAGGACTGACGTGTGTGCACCCAGTAATTTTATTAACCATTAACATGCTTTGTGTACGAAAGGCCTCCGACTGAAAACCAAGAAAGAGACATGCAATTTGCACCCCTCACTGATTTAACAGCTTGTCTGTGGGTGTGTAGGTGGGGTTGGAGTGTGTGCACCATCCTGAACTGCTAGGACACCTAGAATAAAAACATCATTGGCCAGTCAACTCAGAATTATTCATGGGCTTGTTAAAAGGTCATATGCCAAAAACTTCATTCACAGAAAGGAGCTGAGGTGTTCATTTTTTTTTTAAACTCAGAGATGACTGAAAATGGGGATGAGCAAAATTTCACTTAGAAATAAAGCTATCACTGATGCTTTTCAAAATCCATAAGAGAAAATTATTGGGGCACTTCTTTGCCCCACCCTAAACCCCCAAACTCTCTGGCACCCACTGCTTCCTCTCCACCCTGCCACCTTCCCCTAGGCAAAGGAGCTGATATTTAATTCATCCTAGTAGGAATGACTCCTGTCATTGTGGCCTCTTCCAGGCATAGCAGCAGTGTAGATAAATGGTTCTGCTCCTGTTCAAAGGAATAAAGCTCCCATTAAACAGAAAAATGTGACAAAAGGCACAGGGGTCCTTAAGTCCAGCCTCAGTAAGTCATGTTCCTCCAGTAGTTTTGACCAGGGGTAGGTATTTACCCCCACCATCACCCTGGGAGACACTTGGCACTGTCTGGAGACAGTTTTGGCTGTCACAACTCGGTGGGTGGCTGTTAGTAGCATCTGCTGGGTACAGGCCAGGGATGCTGCTAAACATTTCACCTCCCAGAGTGATTTGTAAGTGGATTAAAAGTTGAGCTGCTAGGACTATATCCTAAGAACCCTGAAACACCAATCCAAAAGAACCTATGCACCCCAATATACATAACAGCACAATTTACAATAGCTAAGTGCTGGAAGCAACCTAGGTGCCCACCAGTAAATGAATGGATCAAAAAACTATGGTACATTTACACAATGGAATTCCATGCAGCAGAAAGAAAGAAGGAGCTCCTACCCTTTGCGACAGCATGGATGGAGCTAGAAAGCATTATGCTAAGCGAAATAAGCTAGGCAGTGAAAGACAAATACCATATGATCTCACCTTTAACAGGAACCTAAACAACAAAACACAGAAACAAGTAAAATATAACAAAAGACACTGAAATAGAGGACAGGTAGTCAGTGACCATAGGGGAGAGGGGAGGGAATTTCAGGGGAGAAGGGAAGGGTTTACAGGAACAAATATAGAGGCCACATGGACAAAACTAGGGGGATTGGAAAGGGGAGGGAAGAGGGGAGGAATGGGTGGGTGGGCTGGAATGGGAATAAAGGACAGAAACTGTACTGAATAAACTAAAATAAAAAAATAAAATGTCAAAAAAAAGTTGAGCTGCACCTGCTTAGAACAGTGGCTCACCACTGGCTCTCCAAGCTGACTGCTCACTGGAATCCCCTGGGTGGCTTGATGCTTGGGACCCGTGGTCAGACAGCCAAGGGAAGTTAATCTGGAGAGTGGCCTGAGCATCCAGTGATCTAAGGTATAGCCAAGTGTAAGAACACTGTCTTCGAAAACATTAAATCAACACTATTCAAAGTGTGGTCCCCAGACCGGCAGCATCAGCATCACCTGGGAATTTGTTAGAAATGCAGACAGGCTGACAGTGACCAGAGGGGAGAGGGGAGGGAATTTCAGGGGAAAAGGGGAAGGGTTTACAGGAACAAGTATAAAGGACACATGGACAAAAACAAGGGAGGGGGTGGAAATGGGAGGGAGGTGGGAAGGACTGGAGGGGTAGTCTGGGATGGGAGTAAAAGACAGCAAACTGTACTTGAACAACAACTAAAATAAAATACAAAAAATAATTTAAAAAAAGAAATGCAAATTCTCAGCTTCTTTCCACCCCTCCACCCCCATCAGAGACTCTGGGATGGGCTGGGCAGTGAGTGCTTTAACAAGTCCTGAGGGGACTCGAAGCCGCAGTCTGAGCAACACTGCATTAAATGATATGCCATCTAGCATCTTCTAATCATTTGGAACTGTATCATCGGGTTCCTCCACATATTACAAAATCAGTTGCTAAGCAGCACGTTCAGGCCCTGGTTTCCTTTGTTGTGATCTTGTGTTTCATGGAAGTGTGCCCAGTGGAATGGATGGTCTGGTCTGCTTTTGAGACTGAACTTTGGGTTAAAGGTACAAACACATACAGTTTGAAACACTCAAAGGAACTTTGACCTCCAAGTCTGTCTTTGAGGAAGGACTCGTTGAAACCGGAAATGCCTCCCACCCTGCCCCACACACCTAAGAGCAAGGTAGACACCACTTAAAACTGCTGCAGAACCTGCACCTGGCACCTGGCCAGACCTCACGGGGCATCTCCCCTAATCAATTTCCCAGACCAGGAGTGGAGGGTGCATGGTGTCCAGAAAAGCTTCCCTAAGTGGGGTGTCTTTCAGGGGAGGGAAGTTAAGATAAGTGGAGGAGGCAACAGGAAGGAGAATGAAATAAGAACCAGAAGGCAGAAGTGCCTTTAGGCATTTCAGACGCACAACAAATTTGTCCTGGGAAGGGGCTCCTGCAGGGGAAACAGAATACTGTAAGCTAGAGAGATGATTTGGGCCATGTTGCCCCAGGGGTGATGGCTTCCGGTGCCAACCACAGTTCTGGGCATGATTTCAAAACAAGATTTGCTCAGCCTACAATAGGTCAGAAAACATGATAACATTCACTCTGCACTGAACACTATCTTTTCTGAAGCCCACAGGTTGGAAGAAAGGGAAGAGACACTTCAGAATACATCTAGCATGACAACACAACTTTATAAAACCATCCCAATTTTGTAAAATATTTTAAATAAAATAGTTATCTGCATCAAAGTCTCTCAGGGAGGAGATAAATTAAAATCCACTCTACAACTACTCCAGACAAATCATCTGCCTGGTGTGAACCTCTATGTAATCAATAGTCTCTCTATCTAGGTTGGCTCCTTCTAAAATCAGAGCTAATGCTATTTTACACACAGCAGGGAAAACAGCTCTGCAATGCAATTTAAAAAATCAAGCAATTAAATAAAATCAATTAATTAAAAAACAAATTTTAAAAATCAAGAGTTTTTAATGATGGAGAAATGCTCACTGTGGGGAGTTAACGGGAGGAGAAAGAAGGATGTACAACAAAACACACTGCATTAACCCAATTTTGTCAAAACGTCCATAAACCTGTGTATCTGCACAAAAGAACAAAAGAAAAGTTAGCCATTCTCTCTGGGTGATGGGATAAGGGGTGATTTCTATTTGTATACTTTGAGATTTTTTTCAATTATAAAAAGTCCAAAACCTTTTTTCTTACAAATGTAAAATGTAAAATTTTATGGTTTTTTATGGTTTTCAAAAACCACAAAACGTAAGTTACAAATATCCAACCAGGGCTAAAGGGTCACCAGTCAGGGCTACAACAGAAATGCAACAGGGAAGATGGCTACGCAGGGGAAAGAACAGCACTGGAGCTCCAAGGCCACTTCCAAACCTGTGGCCGCTCCAGGCCTTCACAGGAAAATTACAAGCATCCTGGTTAGGAAGCCCCACACCCCCATCTGGATCCCAAACCAAAAGCAAGGCTGGCCTGATAAAACTAAGAGCCGGGTAGGGCGCTGGAGGAGGGGCAGCACCCACTCCTCCCCCAGCACGTTCATCCGGCAAGCGCCCTGTACAGCTCACGGGCGGCACCATGGTGCCTCTCCCGCTCTCTCTCTGAGAGGTGGGAGAAAAAAGACTGACTGCCCAACATGAAACGGGCCCCAGCAAAATTACTTTTAAAAAGTCTTCCTCAATAAAGCTACACAAATCATTTTTATTCTGTGAGAAAAAACCTGAATTACTAGTTTAAGGCTTTTTCTTTAACTCACTAACATATGACTTCTTTGGTTCTAAATCTGGCTTCCCTCTGAAATTGGAAGGAGGATAATCAAAGTAATTACTTCTGGAGAGTAGCTAATGTGCAAATGCATTTTCTCCCACAATAAAATTTCCAGCACACACACACACACACACACACACACACACACATACACGCATCCCCCTTCCTTTGAAATGGGCAGATCAAATGTTAGACAGTTTAGGATCCAAAGAGAAACTGATTCACATACATTTCTACACGTCTTCAACTGTGCCTTGAGTCCTTCTGGCTTGAGCTCCAGCAACATTTATCAGTTTACATCGTAGTCTGGTTTCGATGCAGAGAAGGGAGTAAGGGGGTTTTACATTTGTTCAGCTTTGCCATTTAAAACCCCTCTTTTAAATTAAGGGCGAATGAAGTATGTACTTTGGCTAATACCCTAAATCTATCCTCATAGAGTTTCTCTTGCAGGCGTCCACTTCCCTGGGGGTGAATGGGCAGAAAGAGGCCGTAAACGGTCGCCAACCACAGTGAGGTGGGGTGCGCCCAGGCCTCGTGCCCAAACAACAGACAACACGCAGCAAGTACTGTGCAATTCTCTTCCCAGTCAGGCCAGTCTTCCTGGACAGTCACAGGGACTGGATACACAAACACACGCAGAGTCACTTCATTCGTCCAAGACCTTTCATCACCCAAACTCTCCTCCCTAAGCTCCTGTGCTTTTAATAGGGTGAGATTCTTGCAAAATATAGACTCGATAATAAGGACGAAATGTGTATTTGATCTTCAATGTGCTCGCCACTGCCTCCAGTAATCAGATTTCTGGAAATGCAAGATCGCAGTTAATTACACAAAGGGCAGGCCCAGCTCTGTGTAGTCTATTGTTTGTAAGCCTGTCCCTGGCTTTAGTTACTCATGATATTCAAGAAAGCAATCTCACACAGACCTGCAGCTGTGCCCACACAGTGACGGGTGCCAGGGGAATACTGCCGGCTTGACGTGCATACAAACTAGGTGGGCTCACCATTCCCTGCATATGCTCCTCATTCTCGCCTGCATTTGTGGCTGGCAGCATTTCCAGTCACAACAGCCACCTCATGAACAACCCAGATCACAGATGAGTGGCACACAACAGCCCCACCGTGCTTGGGGACTGGCAGGTCTCTGGTGTGAGGCACACTTTTGCCCACAAACCAGCTTTCACCCTTACTCAGAATACAAATCGGACTGGGATGCATGAATGGATTTTTAAGATCACTGTTTAGTTGTCTCTTATTAAGGAAAAAAGTACCCAATATCTCAAACACATGGCCTAGAGGCATACAGAAAGAGGTGCACGTAGATTCACGCACAAGCTACAACTGGCATGGCTGCTTCAAACAGCAAAAGCTGGAACAACTCAGATTTCCTAACAGGAGACCGTAAAATAAATTATCATCCAGCCAATAGCAGAACTCCATGAAGCCCTTAAAATGAGTGGGTTTGATACACAGACAGGAGATTTTAAAATGTCCTTGGTTTGATGTTAGGAGAAAGAAGCAGGATCCAGAATATGTACAGAAAGATCCTTATTTTCATTTACACCTTGTCGTGTGTGTACATCTGTGTGCATAAAGCATACAGGTGTGTATTATATTTTATTTACACAGAAAATATTCTGGAAGCACATACACCAAACTATTCATTATGATTATCTTTTATGGGGATGAGGTGCAGAGAGGAAAGGATGAGAGCAAGTAAAAATGAGAGAAAACTTTCACTTGAAGACTTCTTTTCATCTAAATGCATTTGTTCTACAAATATGTACTACAATTATAATCGGTAAAATAAATAAAAATATTTTTATTTTTAAAGAAACAACACAGGGCCTCGTACATTTGCAAGAATAGAAGAATTCCCTCACAATGAACCACCTGAGCTCTCTGACATGAATATCATAATCAGATCACTTACCCTGCTTAATAACTTGCCTATGGCTTCCCACTGCTCTTATCATCAAAACTCGTGCCAAGAGTCCCAAGGCCCTGGCCACCTCCCAACTTCATCTCCCCTTTGCCCCTCACAAACTGGGTCCAGCCACAGGCATCTCTTTTTCTGACCCTCAAACACAACACGCTGGTTTGGGCCTTTGTTTGCACCAATCCCCAGTCCAGGAATGCTTTTTCTCCAGGCTCCTTCCTCCCACCCAAAGGACCAGTGCTGGGACCCTGACCCCAACTCTGGAAGAGCCCTCCTCACATTGTCACACTGCCCTGGCTTATCTCCTTCCCAGCTCTCACTTCTCCCAACAATTACATTATTGTTGATCTCCTTTGAGGTCCTTGAGAATGGGAGTCGGCTTCTCTCTTGCTGCCCAGTGCCTGCAAGAGGGCCTGGCACAGAGTGGGCACCCAATAGCTCATTGTGGAATCAACGAATACCTGTCTGAGTCAGGTGTCAGAAAATTTCCATCTCCTATGGAAATCTGATCGGTAAAACTGGAATTTTTCCAAACAAATTTAACCTTCTCACACATGAAACCAAATGAACACTAGATTGACAGAACAAGTACCTGACTAGAAACCAGATGCCTAGATCATCACTCAACATACAGAAATGAAAATTGCAGAGAATTCAAAATAAGGGTGTCACCTAGATTCCGATATTTCATGGGAGTCCCTCCAGATTTATTGATCCCTAAATCCTCACTATGTTTGGAAGGGGCAGGAAAGAACTCTCTCCATGACCCCCTTTCCTCAGCCGTCAATCCAAACAGCCAATGAACCCTGAGGAAGAGCAGACAGGCAGCCAGGTTGGTCTACACTGGAGCCAGCAGAGAAGGCTGCTCAAAGTCAGGGTGAGGGGCATGTTGAAATGTAGGGGCCCAAACATGTCATTTCCTGAACTTCCCCCTGTTCTCTCAGACAGGACCTGTCATCAGACCCTTCACTATTTTTGGAGGGTTCTCAATGTCAGGCTCCGACACACACCGTCATAGGCTAGAAGAACTGCACCTAGGATAACCTGGTCTTCCCATGAGCTCTGCCTCAGTCACCTCACGAGAGGATGAGAATTTGAACTTTCATTTAAAAGCAGGCAGGACAGCGTATGGTTTGTTTAGGGGACTTACACAACATTGACAATATTTGTGCACGGGTTTTCTCATTAAAAGCACAGGCACAAAGACAGTAAAAGATTTCTTGGCTGAAAATGCCAACAATTTTTGGTGGGTGCTAACACCCACACTGAGTGATCTCTTTGCAGCAACAAACAATAGCAGACAGAGTAACACAGCCACTTTGCCTACTCGCACACTGCACTAGGAAAGCTGCAGGGCTGGGAGTGGGGAGGGGCAAACCCCACCACTTAAAGATTGGAGCAACTTTCAGACACATACACTGACTCCTCCCAGAGATTTTCCACTGTAGTGGCTCGTATTTAAGACTGTAAGTTAAAGAGGGAGGGGCAAATAGGAAGTTGCTCATCAATGGGCATACACTTGCAGTCACATAAGATGAACAAGTTCTAAAGCCCTGCTGTCCATGTTGCCCATAGGAACAATAGCACATTGTGCACTTAAAAATTTAGCAAGGTGGGTCTCATCTTATGTGTTCTTACTATAAACATTTTTAAAAATTAAGAATTTAAGTTTATTAACTTAATTGTATTTAATAATATATATTTCTTTTATGCATATGAACATTTTATACATTTACTTCTCTCTATATGTATTATGTATATTCATTATTATGTATATATATGCATATGCACACACACTCTTCAACTCTTCAAAACAGGTTCTTTTTTAATCCTTTTCTTGGCTGCCTCCAAGGCATGTAAAACAGCAGCTTTAATTTGAACCTAACAGATGAAGAAATGAAAGTGAAAGATAGTAACATTATATGCAGCAGAAACAGACCTAAAACCCAGATTTTTGCCTCCCAAGTTGGAAAAATGACTGCTTTCTGAGCTACAGGGGAAACGAAAGGGGATCCACCCACCAAGCCCCTCCAGCTGGCTGTGAGGCTGAGTTACATCCCTCTGGGGGCTGCCTAAGGTTCGGGGCTGTTCACACTGTTCTCTCCACATTCCTCCTTACTTCTGAGTCCACCATCACAACTGTCATCACACACAGTGAATCCACGGGGCTCCCCTCACCCCAGCACATCTACAGAGCATCACCTGGACACGAAGGCAATGCCAGGCTTCAGGGTACAGCAGGGCTGCGGCAAGTCACCCACATAAATCCCAGCTCTGCAACTCTGGGCAAGCCGCTTGCTCTCTAAGCCTCCATTTCCTCTCCCATAAAATTGGAATAGTACCCTGAAACACCAATCCAAAAGAACCTATGCACCCCAATGTTCATAGCAGCACAATTTACAATAGCCAAGTGCTAGAAGCAGCCTAAGTGCCCATCAGTAAATGAACGGATCAAAAAACTGTGGTACATTTACACAATGGAATACTACGCAGCAGAGAGAAAGAAGGAGCTTCTACCCTTTGCAACAACATGGATAGAACTGGAGAGCATTATGCTAAGTGAAATAAGCCAGGTGGTGAGGGACAAATACCATATGATCTCACCTTTAACTGTAACATAATCAACAAAAGAAAAAAGCAAAAAATAGAACCAGAGACGTTGAAATTAAGAGCCATCTGACAATAGCCAGAGGAGAGGGGGGAGGGGACAGTGGGGAGAAGGGTTTCAGGAACTACTGTAAAGGGCACATGGACAAAACCAAGGAGGAGGATGGAAGCAAGGGAGGAAAGTGGGTTGGCTAGGGTGGAGGGGGGGTGGGGGGCAAAAATGCAGACAACTGTAATTGAACAACGATAAAATAATTTTAAAAAAATAAAATAAAATTGGAATACAGACACCTATAGGATTGTTCTGAAGATTAAATGAAGCAAACATAAACAGTACTTAACACAGTGCCCAAAGCATGGTAAGAAAGTCAGTAATTAAGACTGTTCGGAGAGTTACCTTTTAGATCAAAACCTATCAGAGAGAAGAACAGGAACTCTACAAAAATCCCTCGGCTCCCAGACCATGGTTTCTGCCAAACTATAAAATCTACAGCTATATGTTCAGAACCTATAGAACTAGAAAACCCATAATTAAAAAAATAAAAAGAATAGGAAGCCTTCTGCTTGGCTAGCAGATGATGATAAAATCAACATAACTAAAGAAGGTGCCCTGGCTGCTGTGGCTCAATAAGTGCCAGACTGCAAACCAAGGAGCCACCAGTTCAATTCCCAGCCAGGGCACATGCCTGGATTGTGGGCCAGGTCCCCAGTGGGTGGTGTGCAAGAGGCAACCACACATGATGTTTCTCTCCCTCTCTTTCTCTCTCCCTCCCCCCTCTCTAAAAATAAATAAATAAAAATCTCTAAAAAAAGTTTTTTTAAAAAAGCAGCTCATAAGACAGAAAAGGGGTTGGTCAACTAGAGAAACACAATAAAGGTGGTTATACAGGCAAATATGACCGGCCCCTTCCAAATGTGCTACCCAAAGAAGAAAGGATCTTAGCCAGTGTCCTGTTCTCAAAGGTGGCTCCTTTCAGACCTGCCCAGCATCTCTGCTGCACAGGCTGATCTATCAGGCTCTCAGGGCCTGATGTCATGAAGCATCTATTTACCTAACCCCTGCTGTTGCAGTGCCCAGGGAGGGGTTCTATGTAGGTCTACCTACAGGGAGAAAATGGAGGAAACCACACAGGTAACGAGACAAGGTCTTGTGATAGAGGAACTGCAGTCACTAATAAACTGGCGCCTCGTTTTTACATGTCATTCGGATAGTCTGATTAATCTGAGTCTCCTGTCTTTGTGCCATTAAAACCACGCCTCAGCCTGAAAGGCCAAAGGCCAGACTCTGCAAAGTGCTAAGAGGCCAGGAGGCCATCATCAGGGGGTGCAGGGGCTCTTGATGGACGTTTCCTCTGGACACAAGCTACTTCACTAGCAGGGAGCACACAACCAACTTCACAAGGGTCTGTGGGAATCAAGACTAAGAATGAAACAAGGGAAGAGAAGGGGGATTTTTCAAAAGCAAATAAACCCTAAAGTACAAATCAAAGCCACAATGAGATGCACTCATACCAACTAAAATAGCTACATCAAAAACACAGACAATAACAAGTGCTGGCAAGGATGTGGAGAAATTAGAACCCTCCTACATTGCTGGCAAGAATGTAGAATTGTACAGCCACATTGGAAGGCAGATGTTAGACAGAGTTACCACATAACCTAGCAACTCCACTCCTAGATATAAACCCAAGAAAAATTAAAACATATTTCCACACAAATACTTGTACAGACATGTTCACAACAGCATTATTCTTAGCACATAAGCAAATAGTAAAAAGGCAAAATAACCTAAATGTCCATCAGCCGATAAATGGATGAATTAAATGTGGTATATCCATCCAATGAAATATCACACAGCAATAAAAAGAAAGTAACTACTGATACATACTACAGTGTGGAGGAATGGTGAAAACATTATGCTAAATGAAAGACTAAGTGAAGGAAGATAACATTTTCCTAAGCTACACAGGACCAGAGAGTGTATGATTCCATTTACACGAAAGGACCAGAATAGGCAAAACTGTATGAACAGACAGTAGATTAGAGGTTGCCTAGGGCTGGGCGTGGGGGGCAGGGCAGAAGGGTTTGGAGTGGTGGAAGCTAAGGGGAGTAGAGCTTATTTCTGTGGCAATGAAAATGTTCTAAAATTGATTGTGGGGATGTGTGCAGTACTCTGTGGGTATACTAAACATCACTGACTTGGACACATTTGGTGAATGAACTCCATGCTATGTGAATTATATTTTAATGAACCCTTTTTTATAAAAAACATACTTGGTTCTATTTTGCCTGAAAAGCCTACTATTAAAAAATAGCCCCATTAATTGGATACCTACTATATGTCAAACACTGTACCAAGGAACTTACTGATATTACCTCATTTGGTTCTCATAACAAGTTTATGAAGTAGGTAGAAACTATTAAAAAACTCAAGTATTCCTTTAGATGCTTTCTACTGAGGGACATGAATAAACTGAATTACATACAGACAGATGCCTATAAAACCCGTGTTGACTAAAAGCTTAAAGGGTACAACTATTTAGAAAAAGGCAGGAAATGATGCATAAAAAGTCACCAGAATTCCAATCCATGCAATTTCACAGACCCCGCAAAGGAAGGCTACCCGCACTGCAGTGGGAAGTGGTCATATAGAGAAGCACCCAGCAGTGTTGCCAGCACACAGCACCCAGTAGGGTAACTGCAGCAAGGCAGTGCAACACCGAGGAGACAAGAGCTTTATTCCTTGGTCCCATTGCTTTGTATACTTCCCCAAAGGGAAAAAAGTATGCTTGTTAGGATTACAAACACAACCTATGTAATTTGTGAAATATTTTTCAGAAAATGCAAAATGTATAGAGAAGAAAGTCACCATCAGCTAGTGTTGATTAGTAGTCAATGGCAAGTACTATGCAAAAGCAAACTGAATTTATGATGTTCAGCAGCTAACACTGGACAAGATCTGGACGCTGGAGGAAGAAGAACGATACAACATGAAAGCTCGACCCCAGCACTTCAAAGACAACTATGGAGAAACCAAGCCCACGGAGTTTTCCTGGAACTGAAGGACCCTTAGGAGAAGCAAGAACCTGCCCAAATCTCCTGCTGACAACGGTGGTCACAAAGAGAGAAGGACGCGGTTCTGAGCTACCTCAAATCTCACCACATCAACGAGGGTTCCTGAATTAAGTCCATTGACTTGAGGCACAGCCCAGAGTGGAAGATGGAAGGATCACAAACGCTGTGATTTCCAGGCTCAACTTTCCAAAGGGTGACAACTATCATCAGGGTGAAATATCCACAGAGCTGGGTGCTGGCGTGCCCAGGGACAGAAGGCTCCACGCAGCAAATGCCTTCTTCTGGCAGCAGGTGCCAGAGGAGAGGCCTCAGCAGTGAATGAAGGTGTGTCCATTATTCCTTGAAGGCCAAGCCCTCAGTCCCAGATAGAGGAGGCCCTACCCAGCTGACGGCATGTCCCAAAAACAGGAACCAAAGTTCTAAAGAGCACAGAACCAGGCTGCAGCCAAGGCGAATGATCCTCATTGGCAACGCCTTGGAGACACGGGAGCTGAGGGCTTGTCATGGCAACCATTCACCAGGGGATCCCGGCATGAACGCCAGCTGCTGGGAATTTGCCAACCCTGCCCCTAGACCGCCTTGTCCAGGAAGTTCATCCATGTCTAGCCAACTGCAAACCACTTCCCCACCTTTCAGACTTAGAACCAAAGTCTGGGACAGTCTTTCAACTTGGATAATTTCATAGCTCTTAATTCCTCTGATCCACAATCACTTTCCCTCTGCCTTCAGTTAAGTTTGTTTTGCAGCTAATGGCTAGGAAAAGGCATTTCCAACAGGAAGAGTGGGGTCAAAAATTTGGTAAAACCAACACACACAAATGACCATTTGGAAAGGTAACACTGTATAATGGTTATAAGCAAATTTCAGAGCAAGCCCTGCTGTATCCATCACTAGCCATGGGTCTTCAGGAGCAATACTGACCTTCTCTACCAGGTGTTAAATAATGTCTCTGCCTAACAAAGCCCAACATGACAGCTGGTAGAAAGCAGGTGCTCAGTAAGTATTTACTATTATCAACTTCATAAATATATCAAAACTTTCCATAAGACAAAGGGGTTCCATAGTGCAATCTTTTATTCTGCAAGACTTTAATGAGCACCTACTAAGTATCAGGCTTTAATCTAGAAATTGGGAATGAAAAGAATAAGGCAGTTAAGGAACACTCTTGCTCTTATCAGCTTAAAGTTTTGTGACAGCAATGGATGATAAACCAATATACCAAGATATAAATTAAACACAGATAACTAGATCCATGAAAGAAAACACAGAGCACTGTAAAAATAATAACAATACAGGTGATGTGGGAAAACACAGGAAGGAAGGACCTGGGCAATTATTAAGTTGTACTTCCTCAGGCACCTAAATTCTAGTAAGCAGAGTCTGGGAAATGTTCCAAAATGGAAATAAAAGGTTTCTCATTCCATCTGAAATTCTGTCAACCTGTTTCTCAAAAGAAATACAGATGACAAAAAAGCATATGAGAATATGCTCAACTACAAACTGGTAACTAAAGAAATGCATATGAGCATGGAGAATTCAATTTTGCCCCTGGACAAGTGGCTATGACCAAGAAGAATTGTGCCACTGAGCTGGCACAGTGAGCTAACAGACACCCTCACCCCTGCCAATGAAGCGTAAAGTAGGACGACCTTTTTGGAGTCCAATTTGACACTGGGCATTAAAATGGTGTTAGAAAATTCTTTGACC
The DNA here is from genome assembly GCA_028533065.1 of Trachops cirrhosus. Classification (NCBI taxonomy): domain Eukaryota; kingdom Metazoa; phylum Chordata; class Mammalia; order Chiroptera; family Phyllostomidae; genus Trachops; species Trachops cirrhosus. The sequence goes on from CM052541.1 coordinate 89,858,454, forward strand.
CAGACTTCTAATAATGTATTCTGAAGAAATAAGAGGACAAGCATTACAATACAAATGTGTACGGACAGTTATTTCAGGTTGTTTCTAACCCCGAGACACTGGAAACCACCTATGCCTTCAGCAGAAAATTGCTTAAACAAAATACATTAAATGCATATGTAGAATATCACACAACTATCAAACAATAACACAATAACACACCTCTATCCTCAGATGGAAAGATGGTCAAAACATGGTGGTAAGAAGAGAGGACCCAGTTTTCAGGAGGGCATACACACACGTCTATGTCAATAAAAAAGATGGATGTGTAGCATTGCACATACATGCACATCCGATATATAACACACAATCTACATCAAAACATTAGTTCTGGGAGGCTGTGTAACAAATGAGCTTCACTATATTCTTTGTACCTCTATGAATTACCTCAACCTTTTACAATAATCATGCATTAATTCCTCTTGTTCCAGATTTCTTGGGGTGGGGGGTGGCAGGGGCAGGGAGAGGTGATAAAATCAGGAGATCAGGGAACAATTGTTAGTCACCTCACTACACTACTATACTATCCCATGTCCTGAGGTCAAAAGCAACCTTCTACATATGCCAAAGTGTGTGTCTGAGTTTTTCAATATTTTTTATTCTCACTCAAGGACATATTTCATTGAGTTTTTCAATTTTTAATTGCAAACTCTTTTATTACACGCTCTTAAAAAGACAAAAAACAATAAAAACATTTTTAAAACTCTCACAGTGGAAAATAAGTGGTCTAACGTGTTTTGAGCATATAGAAGGTGCACTCAACAACAGGTTTAATCTTCACGCAGTGCCGTTTGGTAGTTATCACGGCCCTCCTTTCACATGCGAGCAAATGGAGGTCTGGAAAAATTAATACATAACTTAAGATCACAGAGCAGGTGAGTATAGATGTGAAGGACAACTCTTCTCAGAAAGTGTTAGTTTCCAGTGGCTGTCATAACAAAGTAACACAAACGAAGATTCTTAAAACAACAGAACTACATTCTCTCACAGTTCTGGAGGCTAAAGTCTGAAATCGAGGTGTCAGACTCACTCTTCCTCTGAACCTGTAGGGCAGAATCCCCTCTTGCTTCTAGCTGCTGTGTTCAACAACCATCTTTGGCATCCTGTGACTTGTACATACATCACTCTGAGCTCTGCCCTCATCAACAAGATCATTTTTCCTGCATGCCTGTCTCTGCATCTCTTCTCTCCTTGTTAGGACCCCAGTCATACTGGATCAGGACTTCATTTATCTTGGTTACATCTGCAAAGAATCAATTTCCCAATAAAGCCACATTCTGTGATACGGAGGGTTAGAACATTATCATATCTTTTGGGGGGGACACAATTCAACTTATAACAGGGGCCAAGGAAGCCAACACTCCTTGCTCTACTACGTCCTGCCCACAGCACCACCACCATTAACGTCATGTCAGTGTCATGGAAGCTCCATATGTCTTTTTCATGACAGTGGAAGGAGCTCTGTTCTACCTTCCAGCAAGACTAAATGCAAACTCTTAAAGGTAGATGAGCTCTTGTCCTGCTGTGAAGGCTTTGCCTTCTACACTGGCTCTCATCAGTCACTGAAGCTATCTCCAAAGTTATTTATTCTTCTAGTTCAGGGTCTGCTCTTGGGCTAAAATACACTCAAAAGCTGTCAAGTTAACAGCTCTAACAAATGTGGAGAAAATGCAATTCACTTTCCCAGAGCCCCCAATTTAGGGTCACATCAAATATATTATGAGAAGACAGGGAGACGTGGTACTTACAGGGTCTGTCTGGAAAAAGTCCAGCCGTTGTTAATATAATGAGAACAGTTTGCATGACATCAATGTAACCTGGCAGCCAAGGAGAGTGGACTGGAATGCACATGTGTGAACAGTGACGACTTCACTGTACTAGTCAGTGGGGGAGGTAGACTCCAATGAGTGAGCATGTGTACTGTGTGGCTGTCGTACTCAAAAAACTGAGCAAGCAGAACAACAATTCTGCACCAAATTTTGCAGATTTTAAAATTCACATCTTAATTCTGCATTAAACTCAAACATTCATCTGCAGCAACTATTAGATGATTCAGGAGGCTGCAGCAATGGGCAACTGGTGATTGGTAGCTTCATTGGGACAATGCACTTACCCATGAATCACGTCTCGGGCAGAGTGTTTTGGTAAAACATCAAATCACTTCAGGTGACTCAGCCCCACTACAGCCCAGATTTGGTGCCCTGCAACTTCTGGCTTTTCCCAAACCTAAAATCACCTTTGAAAGAGAAGAGCTTTCAGACCATCTATGAGATTCAGGAAAATACAACGGGACAGCTGAGGGCAATTGGGAGAACTGTGTGAGGTCCCAAGATGCCTACTTTGAAGGGGGCTGAAGCATCCTTGTCCTATGTACAATGTTTCTTGTATCTTCTTCAGTAAATGTCTCTATTTTTCATATTTCATGGCTGGATATCTTCTGGACAGAACTTGTATTTTAATATGTTCTTGATATAACTCATTATCTTTGCAAGTCTGCTTAAATCAGACACCAAAAGCAAAATCCATCATTTCTTAACTGCACCAGTTACTTTTTTTTTTCAATTTCTGGAGCTGTTTCCAGAAACAGCAAGGGTGCTGCTGAAACCAGTAATCAAAAGACTCTCAAGCCATTCTGTCAACTGATGGTTTTCAGGCCAAGCATTTGGCTCAGCAAATTGAAAAAGAAAATGGCAAATACCCTGCCTGGGTGAGAACCAGTGTGCCCATTTATTTTAGGTGAGAAGACACACAAAGGATTTCTGCCTCTCTAAGAATATCCCCTCCAGACCTCCCAAATATGCTGCTGAGCATAAGGCCATTTGGAGGTCCATTTAGAGCAAGAGAACAACCTTCCAGGCTGTTTTTGCCCCAGGACTGCACAATTAGAAGCTTGCAAAGGTGAGCAGCCTCGCATCTGCCTCCACCCCTCTGTCTTAGGGAGCTGACTGCTGGCCCAAAGAGACAGCTGGACTGGAAAGCCTCCCTGGGGCCTCCCACCTGTGCTGCAATCATATGTAAAATGTCAGAGGCCCCCGAGGAGCGTCAATCTGTACCTTCTGTGGCAAGCATCCAATGGCCTTCTGCGGCTGACGGCAGCAGGAGGCTGTACTTCCTGTGGCCTGACATGGTACACGGGGCTGAGGATGACTAGGACTGGCGTGAAATTCCCTGTGCTATTTAGCCTTGCCAAGTTCCTCCTATACTAATTTCTCCCACAGCCCTCACCTCCAGGAACACCTTCCCTCCTTCCATATCTTTCTCACATTTCCAAATCCCCTGGGCTTTGATTTATTAATAACTTTGTTTTTTAAAATATATTAAAAATGATCACACTATCTAAAGAGGCATTGTCCAACATAGTGACCACTACCACACATGACTATTTTAAGTCAAAAACCCAGTTCTTCAGTCGCTCCAGCCACAGGGCAAGTACTCAGTGGACACATGTGGCTAATGGCTACCACACTGGCAGTGCAGACTCAGAGAGACCCATTACCCCAGACGGTTCTGTTGGACAACCCTGGGCTGAAGGACATAAAGAAATGAGTCCCTCCTTTGTCTGTCCCCATCCTCCTCCCAGAGGGGATGCTACTGCCAGTCTCCTTTGTGTCCTTGCAGAGATTGTTCTTTATAGCTAAACAAACATGTGTGGAAGCAAACTTCTCTTACTGCAACAAATGAGAGAAGACCCTAAACACTATTTTGCACCATGCTTTCTTCACTGAACGGACTGTGGAGCTCACCATATAAGTGCACAAACAGTTCCCTGTTTTTTGCGTGTCCTCACAGCAACCCCCTGTCAGCAGGACAACTGCCACCACTCAAGCCCTAAAACCACACTTCTGCTCCTGTGTCCCCTTGGTGGCGCCCTGCTCTCTTCCCTCCCAAACACTTCCCTCCAAATCCCAGGCTCCACATCCTCAGTCTCTTTTCTGACTCTTCCCCTCACCTCTTGGCCTAACAAAATGTAGTTGTTCCATGAGGAAGCTGCCTTGCCTACCTCTGATGTGGGGCTGTGTCTCCTCTCTCGTGCACATTCTCAAAGCCTGTCTTCCTCCGGGTGAATTCCAAACCAGGTTCCCTGGCTTTCTCCCTCAGTAGTCCCAGTTACCCACAGACTAAACCACCCACTACACCTCCCTGTCACTGCCCCCAACCCCTGGCCCCTCTCCTTCATTCACTGAGGACATCGGCACCTGCTTCACTCCTTTCATCTCCTCCACAAATTCTACAAACATCCCCTCTACTGCACATGGACCATCCAATGCTAGGTCTCACACATGTCCCTGACCTTTTGTCCTCACCCTCCCTCAGTCACCTACTCCTACCCTAAAGCCACACAAATAAAGGAACCACCTGTGAAATCCTGGCTTTTAGCATGCTACTCTCACATCAGCATCCCACACCAACACCTGTCAAGCTAAGTCAGACTTCTAATCCGTGATGACTATTCATTAACCTTGCCATTGTCCTCCCATCCCTTCTTACACATTCTGAATATTCTAGAATGCTCCCAGATCCCTCCCTTACAAACAAACTTGACTCCCTTGCCCCCTTTCTAGTTTACGCACCTGTTGAAAACCCTGACTATGTATAAACCTGGTCCACCTTCTCCACTCATATTCCCTACAAGAAGGTGACTGATCAAATTTGGAGCTCTTAAAAATACAAAACTAGTTGGTAGGGTTACAAAATGGAGCAATTGTTACAGAAAATAGTATGAGGGTCCTCAAAAAATTAAAGCTAGTGCTATCATATGATCCAGCAATCCCACTTCTGGGTCTGTATCCAAAAGAATCGAAAGCAGGGTCATGAAGAGATATTTGCACACCCTTGGTTCATAGCCATGTCAGTCACAACAGCTGTGGTGGTCGCAACCCAAATGTCTATCAGCCGGTGAATGGATACACAAAATGTGGAATATACATACACCGGAATATTATACAGCCTAAAATGGAAAGAAATTCTGAAATATGCTACAATATGGATGAACCTTGAGGATGTTAGGCTAAGTGAAATAAGCCAGTCATAAAACAGCAAATGCAGTGTGACCCCACTTATACGAGCTATCTAGAGTAGTCCAATTCCTAGAAACAGAAGGTGAAAGGGTGCTTGCCAGGGGTGGGGGAAAGGGTAAAAGGGAGTTGTTTAATGAGTGCAGAGTTTAAGTTTCGTAAGACGAGAAAGTTCTGGAGACCTGTTCACAACAATGTGGATACACTTAACACTACTAAACCATACTCTTAAAACGCTTAAGATGGTAAATTTAATGTGATGTGTTTTTTCACCATAGTAACGAAGCATAGGACAGAACGGAACCACTGGCCAGGGCCGCTCTGTGGGGGCGCTGAAGCCACACCCTCTTCCCCTGAGCACTGAGGGCCCACGGCCAGCAAGCAGCAAGCGCCCGGCAGGGCTGAGGGAGCTGCCTACCCTCTTTGACTGGCAAGTCCAAGCTCAATATTCATCCTGGACCATAGAGTCAAAGTAGGAAAATTTAGAAGAATTAACTAAGAACCAGTTGCGTATTTCTCTATTCTCCCAAGTATTATTTTCTAGCAAGTAACTGAAAACCAGTAGCCTTTCTAGCTCTGCCTCTCATAATTCATTCATGCTCATTAATATGCAAACATCAGTTTCTCGGTTGGCAGTGATTTCATGAATTTTTAATTTACATGCAATGAGCCAGAGATTAAAACTTTAAACTAAAGCCAACAGTGAGGATTGTGAGTGTTGTTTTAATCCCTAGATTAAGAATCTTTGAATGAATTCACTGGCACCAGCACATTAACTATCATCTGGGAATTACCGAAACAACTCCTCTGGATTTTTACTTTTTGGGCATTAATATAGATATACATTTCTTAAAAAGTACTTGCTTTGGGATCTTTAAAAACAGTGAAACCTAAGACATTTCTTGTTATCAATCTTAATCTGGGAAAAGCTCCGGGCCCCCTGGCAAATGCTCACAGACACCCCAACACTATAGAAAAGCCAAGATAACGTGAGGCTTTGTGACTAATGTGTAATAAACTCATTTCAACAAAAATAAAATCAGACTTAAAGTAAGCAAATTAGAAGAGAGAAATTCAGAAACAATGAACTCAATTCCTTCTGGAATTGCAAATCAAATTCTGGATTATTAGTTCTAAAATAAGAAAAGGCAGAGGGAAGAGCTTTCTCTTTTAAGGTCAAGGCCCTGTGAAAATATAAGCCGCATATGCAATTTTAAATTTCTTTAGCCACATTAGAAATGTAAACAGGAAGAAAAAAGTAAAAAGAAGCAAGTAAAATTAATTTTAAGAGTTTATTTAACCCAGTATATCCAAAATATTCTTATACCAAATTATAATCCATATTTTAAAAATTATTAATGAAATGTTTACATTCTCTTTTTCTTTCCACATCTTTGGAGTGTGGTATATACTTTTCACTTACAACACCTCTTAGTACCGGCCACAGGTAAGTGCTGAAGCAGCCACTAGTGGGGACCGTCTGGGACAGGGCGACTACAGAACCAAAGAACTTACATTCCTCTGACAGGACAGGGACTCGTTCTTGAAACCTGAGCCTATCTTAGGCTGTGCTCTCTAGATTGTGCTCACATAATCCTCGAACAGCAGCAACAGCCGGGGTGGGTGCCTCAGCTTCTCTTTTGGCTAGAACGCGGTTAGTTCAACACTGGTCATCAGGTACCAACATTTGAAATTTTACAAAATAAGTCTACTACTAGTGTTTTCTTAATTTTTTTCAACCACAAAGTGACTCACTTTTTTCAAAATTAACCTTATCCTAAATAATATCATCTGTGGTATTACAAATTTTTATATTGTAATTTTTACAGTGTATTTGTTCAAAAAGCTAAAGTGCATTAAAATAAATATTTAACACTTAAAAGAAGTTTTCTGCTCTACCTAAAGCCAACAATTAACTAAATTGAAAGTCATATTCATTCTCATTGGTGAATCAATTAGGGTGTCATCTTTCAAAAGCTTTCCATGTGGCACATGAAATGTGAGGTATGTTACTCAGAGAGTTGGGGTAACATATCCCTGATACCCACCATATGTATGTGTGAGTACCCTCTGTCTGGGAGCCACCACAATCCCACCATAAACGCACGGGGCATTTATTCCTTTGTATTCAACTGTTCAAGAGCTGCAAGGGTAATACTCTTGCCCTAATGACCAGTGGTGGCTCAGTCCTAGGGGAGCCCCCTTAGTAATTAATAATCATGGCAGCTACGATTTACTGAACAACATGCCAAACACTGTTCCAAAGTGTGTGTGTGGGTGTGTGTGTGTGTGTGTGTGTATGCACGTGTATCAAGCCATGATAATTATACCTCACTCATATAATTGTCATAATAACCCTGATAAAGGAAGTGTTGTTCTTCTGCTTTTCCAGTCAAGGAAACAAGGCGCAGAGCAGTTCATAGCTTCCCACAGGCAGAGATAATAAATGGGGAAGCTGAGATTCAACGCCAAGAAATATCGCTCTGGAACCTCTGCTGTAATCACTCTGAGGATTACAAATGGAATAGAGATGAAAGTTGGAAAAAACACATGTTTCATGGTCATAGACACAAATCCCTCAAAGACAAAAGCATTCCCCCACAGGGTGTGGGGAGTGAGGCAAGCAATATCCTCTGATACAGAGAGGATGGTGCAAGCAGAATAATTTATAATGCCCTCAAGATGTCTTCTGGAAATTCCACTGGAGAATTCATCTTGCTCAGAAATAAGAAAAAAAACATGAGAATTCAAGGGAACAACGATTCCAAAAACACAAAGCTTAAGAGGGTGGAAAGATGGATGGATTGATGGATCAATGGATGGATGGACAGAAGGATAAAAAGGCAACTGAGCATAAAAATGTTTACTCCAGACTCAAAAGCAGAGAACAGAGAGTGTGATACAGGGACATCCATCTCTTTGACCACTGTGGAAGGAAATGGCTGATAATCACCCCAGCCAGCCATTCTCGAAGGCAATTTGGGGACCTTATTCTTGTCACTGGGACCAAAGCTGTAGAGTAAGCTGTGCTGACAACCTAATTATGCAGCCTTCATTTGCAAGGGTTGTGCAGACTGGAAGCAGGTAAAAATCCACTTACATGTATTCCCTATGGGCAGAGTGTACAGCGGCCGCGTTGCTGTAACGCCACAGGACAATCGCCGAAGACAGGACATCGAGGATGGCATCAAACTAGGAGAAGGAGACATGGCATTAGCAGTTTTCCAGAGTTAAGACACAAGGCAATGATTCTGTGACTTGGAACATCTGAGCAAGTGACCTCAGAGCAAAGAGGGTTTGCATCATTGTGATGTGAGCCATTCATCCTCCACACAGTGGGTCCTGGGGACCTGGAGCCCAGGGCACCCCACAGGCCAGGTCCTCCTTCTCCTATTTCACACTGCTCCCACGGCCTGAGAAACCACACTCTCCCGCATGGTGGGTCTGCTCCTGGGCCCGTGGCTCCCAGCACTCTGGAGGTATGGGATTGCACTGTTCTAACACGTATGAAATTGGTTTCCCCATGGCGAGCAAGATCATTTCAGCATTTAACTGTGTATCTCAAGTAAAAGATTTGGGGTGAGGAACTTGTTCCTGGCTTTCAATGGGATTGTTCTACCTGGGGTCCAGGGTGAGGGTGATCACCTGGGAATTTTGCGAACACTTTAAAATTGTATATACAATTCAGTCCTTTTGTATGAATGAATGATGTGTTGGGGGAGAGAGGCAGGGAAAGAGGGAGGAGTGTGAAAAAGAGAGAGAGTGTGTGTGTGTGGTGTGTGCATTTTTCTGGAGAGACAGTCCACTCCTTCAAAAGTTTCTGAAAGATAACTGCAACACCCAAAACATTAAGTTTTCACAACGAAAGGAAGAAGTGGGTTTGGGAACAGAAACCCATACCCTTAGGTACAGGAAACCCTAAAGCTACAAAGGAGGAGTGTTTACAAGAACTCTGTATGAGCAATTGTGCCACACCACACTTGTCATCTGGAGAATTACAAGCACTCTCTTGAGGGGATGTGGGGAAGCTTCACCCAAGTTTTCAACATGCTTAGCCTGTAGAACATCTGAGTCCGGGTTTCTCTAACCAACTCCCATCAGGAAGCAGGCTGGGAACCAGGCTACCGCAGTCAGGCTACAGACAGGCTTATCCCCTCGGAGGCAGTGCCACTCTTAACTCCCCACATCTCTGCCTGCACCAGCGAAGGCTCACTCCAGGGTGTGCCCATTTTCAAATCCATAGCCTTGAGGGGCAAATAAGGGCTAAAAGCCTAAAACATCCTCACAATCAGTGTGGGAAACGTGGTCCCCTAATCTGTTCTTGAGAATTACACAGCACCACTGCAGTTTACTTCTAGTAAATACTAATTTCCTATAGAAGCGATTTCTATAAAAGTATGTTTGTCATGCTAAGCTCTCATCTGCGAACCACCCTCTTCTTACTGAGAGCCCAGGGTGAGATTGTGGGCTCAGGAAAAACGTGCAAAACTTCATAAAAGTACATTTCAGGTTACTTACTGCAAACCCAAAAGCAGAGGCGCTGTACCTCATAACGGAGACAGCTAAAAAGAAAGAAAATATTATTCAGAATATTTTAAGACCTCATATGTATTCTTTCTCATTTGTGAGTATATTAATTTATTTGATATTCCCTTTTAAACATCAATGGAAAGTTTCCAAGAGAATAAGTTTCAAATTAACTGCAGTTGTAAACTCTGAGAATGAAAAAAATGTGGTGTGAAAAGATTCCAGGCTCCACCTGCCACAACTTCCCTTCGAGGTGTGTTCTGAGCACCAAGGGGCCAGTTTCAGAATGAAGATGCATAAGCAGTTGTCAACCAAAGGACCGCTGAGATTTGATAATTTAGCAGCTGGGAGTAGAGAGCTGGAAACTATATTAAACTTTCAAGGTAAAAGTGCAATCACCCAAACTGCTCCCATAAAGAAGCAATTAGTGGCGTCTGTACGCACATGCCATTGCTAACAGAGTTGAAAAAGATCTCTAGCCTGTCAGAGCTTAAAATTAGTGTAGATCTCAATAAAACTGTTCAGAAAAACAATAACAAATGATCTTAAACAATAGCCATCCACAAATGTAGATGTAACAATTATAATTAAAACATTCATCCGTATTCAAAAATCTCCCTTTGGGGGATAAGGCAAGTAGGTAGCACTTTTGCCTAATTCTGTAATCTGTTCTACGCCAAAGCTTCAAAGACTGTTCTCAATTTACCTTAATAAAGTCAGTTCTCCATAGTTAACAAGCATACGTCCACCCTCCAACAAAAAATGAAACCCTACGCAATGGTCAGTGAAGCTCTGAAGTGGACTGGTCCGGGCACAGGTGTTGCAAGTGCTCATTCATACAGCAAGAGAGGCATGAGCGCGGGGACAGGAGGTCAACAGTGCACTCAGCTCACCACCCGTCCCTTCTCAGGGTAAAGGACCTGCTCTCTGTCCTTTCCATAGGTCCAGAAATGGACCCTGGATGGCTCTGTTGTCCTTTATAATCCATCCCCAGCCACAAGGGTCATATGACCCAGTGTGCAGCAAGCATGTTTCATTTGCTGTGAATTAGGAATTGAGACTAAGAGAGTCTAATTGGTTAATTTATGTTGTTGGAATTGAAACTTGCAATCACCAGAGCTAGTGCTGGCCATGGTTGCTATAAAGACTGAGGAACAGAGAGATAACCATGGGGTAAACAGTTCTGGGGCAGAAAGATTCTCTGGCTTCCTACAGTACCCAAGACCTTCGGAGATTCAGCCATGGCCCAAGCCTCAAGCTGTGTAATGCAATCAATTAAATTCCTAACCCTCTTTGTTTTGACATGGGTTGCTCCGGCATTCCCTGCCCATGCCCTTACTGGTATAGAGAGAAGGGCAGATCTAGGTGTGTGCACAGACCAACGGCAGCTTTCACAGGCAACACAGGTGTGCAATGCAAAGGGGCACTGGACCTTCCCGAAGAACTCAACTCACCTGCTACATTGGCGTGTGCAAAAAAGGCAGCAAATCCCTCAAGGGGTCACTCTGGGCACCAAGAGGCCCTATCGGACATGGAGCCTGCCTTGCAGTAAGTGCCCAGTAACTGTTAATTAAACTGGTAATTGACTTATGATACAGGTCTAAATGAGTATCTGGCTTTTCCTTTACAACCTGTTTTTAGATTATCTTTGCTCTGTGCTTTTCATTAGTAGTGGAAACCTTTTGAACTCCTAATAACACCCTGTCAGATGCTCGAAATGCACAACAGATCAGGAAGAGATGCCCAGCTGGAGCTCCTGCGCTGCTCCTACTTGCGCTATTCAGCTGGCACCACTGCAGGGAAGGCACAGCCCGAAAAGCACACCACTCACCGTCACGGAGGACCGCCTGTTCTTCAAGCAGTAAGCCATTACTTTAAAAAGTTTTAATTGAGTTACTTGTTAATACCAAACATTTATACAATGGGCTACAGATTTAAAAGAGGTGGACGCCCACTCGGTTATATTGAGAAAACAAGGACCCTTGTCTCAGAGACTCTGGTCTCCAACAAAAGGGCTGGCCACTGAGTGGAGGGATTTCGTCCCCTGACTCAGACAGAGTCAATGTCTGTGACTTCAAACACTCAAATAATTACAATGGGAAGTTATGTTTGTGTGAGTAAATTTAGGCTGCCCAATGAAATATTAATACTGTTAACCCAGAGTCCTTCAGAGAAGGGAAGGATTAACATGAATCATTTATTTAGAAATTGGCTCCATCAAATTTCCCTGACAAGATGAAAAGGGAGCAAATGCCAAAACCTGCATGGAGAACCCAGGGAACATCGAAGGGCCCACCGCAGAGCATGGCTCAGGCAGCCTCCCTTCGCGAGCAAGTCCCCGGCTCACAGAAGCTACTAGTCATTAACACAGGGCCTGAATGGGAGAGGTCAGAGCCTTTTAGGAATCTCTGAAGAGTGGGAAGTATAACAAGGTAATTTTCCCTGGCCTGTCATGGAATGTGACACATCCTAATTCTGGTTTAGACAGCCCCTGTTCCCACAGAAAAAGGGCAAACCGTGGGGTTCTCATCAGGATGCTTCCAACTCCCCTCATGCGAAGAAGGCGTTCCACAGAAAGAACGGCAGGCCTGCGCCAGAATGACCCACCATGGCAGGGATGACGAGGTCGGTGCCCCCGGAGCCCCACGTGTACCTGGCTAAGGGTAGCTGAAAGCCACCACAGGTCCGACAAAAGTCCAGCAGTGCCTTTAAGACAGGTGCCAGTTTAACAAGGGACAACAGACAAGGGCCCTTTCTACCTCAAACAATTATGCGGCAAGCTGGCATGGTCAGTGGGCAGACAGGCAACAGTGCAACTGTGAATACGGGGCTCTCCCATGAACAATGCTCTGGGTCAAGGTGGGGGCCACAGAGCTGAAGATAATGAAGTCACTGCGGCCATCGGCACTTAGTGTGGAGCCTGTTGATCAAACACCACCACTGCTCTGGAATGGAGTGCCCGGCTGTCAGCAGCCTCCAAATTCATCCAGAGAGCATTGCTGTCAGAATCCTTTGGGGAAGTTTGTGAGAAAGTTTCTGCACCTTACAGTTAGGACATGTCTCCATTGCTGATAACTTAAATATGCACTTAGGGAGCCAGTGGTCACCAACAGCCTCTGAGGCAAGCAATTACAGGCCATCAGAGCCTCAATCCCCACGGCGCTGAGGCCTGGTTCCCTGCCTCTCCCTGCCCAGTGGTGAGAGTGGAGGTCGACTGCCCTCTGATCAAGCTGGCCTTACACATCCAAAGTGTACGCTTAGGATGTGACTGGGCTCTTCTCACTTTCTGAGTTGGTTTTTTGTTTTGTTTTGGTTTTTGTGTGTTTGTTTTTTTTTTATGCTAAGACACACAGTCGTTAACATGTTATGTTCATAAGTAAAATGAAGATCTGTAGTTCCATTCCCCTTTTGGGTAACAGCTCCCTGAGTATCCTCTGGGAAACATCACTTCCCCTAACCCCAGACTATGTGGTTGGTGTGGGATGGCATGATTATCCCCATTCTAGTGTACCCTGCCCTACGGCCAACGTGAGTGATTCAGAGATGGCACAATTCAGTGCAAGCCAAGGAGAATCCCTGAGTTTTACTGAAAATACTGGGCATGGGATGTCTTCCTAAGATGAGATTACAGACAGAGTTGCTAGGATGGAAAGAGGAGTTTCATTTATCAATTTTGCCCTAAATGGGAAAAGGCTACCTCAGAATAAAGCCAACGCAGAGGAAAGCAGATATTAAAGATAAAAGATACTGCCTGGGCTGGATGGCTCCATGGGCTGAGCATCATCCCGGTATGCCAAGTCAGAGGGTTTGATCTCCAGTTGGGGGCACATGTAGGAGGCAACCACTGAGCGCACGAATGGGTAGAATAAGAAATTGATGTTTCTCTCACTTTCTCTCTCTCTCAATAAATTAAAAAGAATTTAAGCTAAGAGATACAAATCAGACCACTGATGACATGGACTAAACCTCTGGAATCAGCCCAGCCTGAAGTCCATCCCCTGTATTTTTCAAATACATAAACCAATAATTTCTGTCAATTTGTTTAACCAGTTTGAGTTTTTATCACTTGCAGCCAAATGTCTTAATACAATATACCTTGACAGAGTAATCCCATGTTCAAGAGTCCCTTTTAATGTCTGAGAAGTAGAAAAACACTTTATATATAAAAGGCTCATAGTAGGTTTATGTAATTTATAATAGAAAAACACTGGACACAATCTAAATGCCCAGCAGTAGGGTGATGATTAGAGTATGGTTCATTCAAAAAATAGGCTACATGTAGCTATTTAAAAATGCATACAAAAAGTAGTGTTGGTTAATGCATATTAGTTAAAATAATGATATTGATAATAAAAAGGTGACATGTTTGGTGCCATCAGTACTGGGCAATGCTGGGTCAGGGTCCGGAGGCATTCTGGCGAATATACATGCACACCGAATGGGGAGGTCAGGGGAGGCTTTGCAGGGAGGGTGACATTTGAACAAAGGCTTCAAGGAGATGAGGACGGGAGTCATGTCATCACTTGCAATAATGGAAGAGTCCATGCAAACAAAGGCCCTGAGGTGAAGTGCCGACTATGTTTGAGGCCATTCAGTCTGAAGTAAAAGGGAGAAGAAAGTTATGAGATCATAGATTTCCTATTCTTTGAGCAAAAAATAAATTAGGTATAAAATATGAAGATATAAGATGACATATGTGATATAACTAGTTTCATGATACAACTATGATTAAAAAATGCATTGAAAACAACTAGGAAAAAAATCCCACAACTGATAACAACAGTTAATCTTTGGTGGAAGAAATATTTGAGTGGATTTCTTTCCTTTCAACTTTTTTACATTTTCCACATTTTCTATACCCATCGTATATGGCCATTCAAATCAGAAAAAAAATAAGTTTTATTTGGGAAAAAAATTACCCAATTCATAACCATAAAGCCACCGATCTAAAACGGAATAGCAGAGACCAGATTCACAATGTGCATCTGGGAATCGGCTGCACCGTGAGCTCATGAACGCTTCTGGCTGGAAGGAAAGCATACTACCTTACATGTCTTCACTACAACCAAGTTTCTAAAAGGCATCTCACTAGGCCAAGTTTCCCACATGAGTGGACTGCTAATTCCCCAAAGAGTTCACCAGAGCTCTGGTAGAGGACCAGGCAAGCCAGGATGTGGAATGCAAGCAAAAAGCCACTCCCTGTCTAAGGGACAACCTGCCTCCCAAGTTTTTGCTTGCCTTGCACTCCACTTTCCTTGTCAAGGGGGTAATAACAGCTACATTCCCAGAAGCATACAAACAAGAGAAGTCTTAAATAAATATTTACACAGGTCTAGTTAAAGGCCAGACCTTCTTTAGCTAACTAGGTCACATTCAGGCCAGAAAGCATGTCAGCTGAAAACTCAAATTCAAACAAAAAGACAGCTGGAAAATGGAGGGACCCAGGCAACCCATTGTTAGGGCCAAGCCAAATGCAAATCATGCAGCTGAACAATCAGCAGGCCTTGCAGAGGGTTGTGAAAGTTCAGAGGAAGTGCCTTGGAAATGCACAGAGAAGTGAGAGTGTCAGCAAAGCAACTGAGGGTCAATGCGGAGAGCCCCTCAACAAGGAACATTAAACAAAGGGTGCCGTTTCATTTGCAGGCTAGTTTATAGCAACAATGAGGACCCATCTGTCATTTTCCCCAAAGTCAGCCAATAATTATCTTTAGCCTTAGCACTCTTTAGCAGTACCCCAGGCCCCATAACACCTCCAAGCTGCTAAATTATGTGCCCAGCAGAGCTCTGCTAATAAACCAATCCCACTTTAATTGCAGCACCTCTGTCACACAGAAGCCCAGCAACCACACCCACAGCCGTGGAGCTGACCCAGCTCGAGAACTCATCTTTCCATCACCCACCTTCATCATCTTGCTACAACCCAGGCAGAAGAACTGTAGCAGAAAGGGGTCAAAGCTAACTGATTTATGTTCTAACTCACTTCAGCAGAACCTCCAACAGCTTCCAAACTCTCTTCCACTCTAACAAGATTATAATGTACTACAAAAATTTGTGATAGGATGTTGAATTCCACCATCACTGAAGGAAAGGAGAGGACCAAGCAGTTTGAAAAATAAATCAACAAAACTTTGTATTTTGTCTCCATAAATCAAAATATGCCAAAGGGCTATCTGAGGATAAAAACCTGGAAGTTTTTGTTTAACCTATACAGTATTATTCAAATATCAGAGTTGGCTACCAACATTTTTAAATCAGGAGCCCTCATAAATTAAAAAAAGGAAAAAGGAACACCTACATTTTTGACTTCTCTGGAAAAACTGAGATCTGCTGAGGCTGGGCTGTCCCTTTCTCCCAGAGGTGCCAGCGCTGTGTTCAGATGGGGCATGTGCTCTTGGGCACCTGCCTGGCTCACTGCATGAGGCCCAGCTGGCCTCACACACCTGCCTGGCCCTTCTGGGTATCTAGCTGACCTGGTGGGCTTGAGTATGAGACTTCAGATGCAGCCCATACACAGCTCTAGGGAAAGCAATTTCCAGCAAATGCCTGGGATATACATTGTGCTGCATGAACAGCAGCCTCTAATATTTTCTACTATAATGTCTAGCTCCCAGCAAATTACAAAAAGCTATAAAAGGCCAGGTGCTCAGAGATTATTCCATTGTTTGAGAGCTCTTTGTCTTCTGTAGAACCTAAGAACTATTAATAAGCTCCAGACAGGCTATGAACACTGCCCACCTACCCCCAGAATTCTGCTGGTCTGCAAACAGGCAAACCCCCAACCAAGGCCCCAGGATGAACACAAGACTCTCTTTCTTTTACACGATCAAGAGGTGGCTGGTCATTTGCAAGTGGCCACATAGTCAGTCCCTCCCCCAGAATAACCTGTACAACCCATAGCAAGAGTGGGGTTGAAGAGGTTATAAGATATTGCCTTTGAACTACTGTTATTGGGGTGGGGAGGGTTATTTGATAGTGGTCTGGGCCATTTTGCAATAAAAGATAAATTTGCATTCAGGTTTACACCAGGAAGCAACCATGAAAAAGTCTTGCCTGCACCCCCATATCCTTCTGCCTCTGCCCTAGAATTCTTCACATGCAGCAAAAGCTGTTCTATCTGTTGTACTCTGGGTAAAGGCCAAAGTTTTTCCAATGGATAAGGTGCCATGGGCTGACCTTCTCCCTACCTGCTGCACCTGCTCACTCCACTCCAACTCCAGGGGCCTCCTCACTGACCTCCCCACAACCCAGCATGCTCCTGCCAGGCCTGGTTCTAACTCATTCCTCTGACTCATCCCCAGGATTCAACTGGCCACTCCCTCATGTTCTTCAGGTCTCTGGTCAAAACTCACTTCCTAGGCCTGTCCTGTTCACCCCATTTAATATTGCAACCTGCCCGGCTCCCGCATCTTAGTTCCTCATCACCTTGTTCTATATATTCTTTACCTGGAGCACACATGATCTTCTACCACATTATCTGACTTACTTATCTATGTAATTGTGTATCATCTGCCCCCTCCACCCATTAGAATATAAGCACTACAAAGGCTGGAAACTTTTCTACTTTGTTCCCTGATGTCTCCCAAATGCCTATATCAGTGCCTGAATACTTGAAAGCATTCAGATTGACTGACTGACTGATTGATAGACAGACTGAAATAATACCTTAGTGATATCTGTAGACAGTCTGCCCAGACCCCTGGGAGCCAGCTGAGGGTGGGGAGACAGGAGGGGTGGCCAGGGGAGATGGAACTAGGTGGTGGGGATGGAACTAGAGAGGTGCTTCAGCACCAAGTCACATTCCTAGGAGCACTGAGGGTGTGGCGTGCAGCCAGACAATACGTTCATGAACCACCTGAGGCCATGGCAATGACACTGAGTTGCACATGTACGACAGAATTTAAGATGGCTGCAAGGGAAGGTGCTGGACCAAAGCGGCCTGTCAGTCTAGCCTGGGGAAAGGAAGGGATGGGTGGGGAGATGGGCCCACACAAAACACATGAAAGTTTAGGAAGTAAACTGATTTTTCTGAGAAAGCACCTGGTCCATCTCATACCTGAGCTGATACAGACCCAGAGGAACAAAGAAACACTTTCTTGCCCACCTGGTGAACACACTGGCCAATGCATTCATGGGACCCTAGAAGCCACACAGTTAAAAGGAGCACTGGCCCCACACACAGAAACCTGAAGCCAGAGAGTAGCTGAGAACAAGCTAAGCCACCTGGATAACTGCTCAACAGGTGCCTGTGGGGCCCAAAGGGCAGTACTTTAAATGGGAACAGAATCTCTAGACTCTGTCTTTTGTCTTGATCTTGCTGAAGACAGCTGGGTTTTGTCTGAGTATTTCAGAAGAGATGGGCTTTGAGACAAGAGTCCACCATTCTTCCAGATTGTGCAGTATCTGAATAAAAAACCTCTTTCCTTTCCAACCAACCTCTGCCTCTAGAGTTTGTCTTACAGTGGTGGTGGTCAGCTGAATCCCACTTTGGTTCAGTAACATTAACTCCGACTTGCAGTAAACAGAGTGCTCAGGGAGAAAGCAGACCGAACCAAGGGTTCATACCAAGAGGCCCAGCTGTCTTAGCAGGCAGCCATTCCCTGAGCAAATAGCAGGCAGCCATTCCCTGAGCAGTCAACACTCTGTGGGGCACAGAAACAGCCTCAATAAAGACCATTCTTTTAAACAGAATGTGGAGCATCTGAGTAATAAAGACCAAGGACTATGAGAAGAACAAGAAGAGCCCTGAACCCAGGAAGCTATGAGCAAGCCCAGAATTATACATGAGGAAAGAAACCAAAATAAGAACAGCCCAAGGAGAGTCTCCACCTTAGACCAGGGTGCTCCCATGGTCTCCAACACACACCACATACCCTGCTTTAGTCAGTGTAACATGAAACATACCGACCCCCATTCCAGAGCAGGAACTCACGTTACAGGAACATGAGATGGACAACTGCCACTTAACAAGGAGAGACCCAGTTTAGACAGGTTCTCTGTGGCCACACAGGCAAAAGGTACCAGCTTACAGACAAAAATCTGAGAGCCTAGGTTTTCACTCTTTAGTTTCTTCAACAACACAGCAACGTTCACATTGCTGCTTCTACAAACTGAGACTAGAAAGAAGGAAGAGCTACTTAAGGCCATGGTTACCCAACTTTTATAAATGTTTATGAACTATCTTCAATACAGTAAACAATCTGCCCTCATATTTATTTATTCCAAAGATCTCACTTGCTGGAACTAACATTAAGAGCACAGTTCTTGCTGAAAGTCAACTGTATATTATCCCTTACATGCAGCTTTACTCCTGTCTGTGCTTGGTTTCCCATGATGCCAACACCACCCTCAAGAAAGTAGTTTGTTGCCTCTGGGCATCAGGCCCAGCCAAGTCCCTACCCAGGCTGGCCAGGCAGCCTTAGATGACACTTAACCCCTGTCCAGCAACCCACCCTGCCCAGTCCAACAGGGGGAGCCTGAGCTCACCAATCATCCTCTCATTCAATAAACAAACGCTTATTGAGCATCTGCTACATGCCACACGCTGTTGCGATGAGCTGGGGATACAGCAGTTACTTGTCCAGTGACTTCATGAAATGAACCTTGCAAAGCCTAACTGTCCCTTAATCACAGAACACTGCTACTTTTGCCTAGTAAATAAAGTGTTCATTGAATAGAAAACAGAGACAACAGAAAATTTTATAAATCAGAACCTTCCCAGTTTGTCTTCTCTGGCCTTCTGGTCTAATAGCTGTTTCGGGTGTGGGAAATTCCAAACCTGAATGCTCATTCTCAGCCCATTATTTCTAGCTTGGCTCAGTGTCTCTCCTCTGGTGCCCAGGGCCTTCTCAGCTACTGCTCTCACTTCCTATCACACAGAAAATATCCTGTGCCTTCTTCAACCAGCTTATGAAAACCTGAATCAGGGGTTACACTGTATTCAAATCGCTATCCACAGTTAGCACTCCAGAAATGCTTGCTTGTTGAGCAATAAAAGCTTGAGGAATCACTAAACCCTAATAATAAGGTCTGTTTTTTATTGACCATTATGCAATAATTAATTCATGTCAGAAACAAAAGCTAGTACTATGGGCAACTAGAACCAGCAATGGCATGGATGTTGACGCCCAAGGTCATCCTCATCTGACACTGCTGACACCATACCACATATTGGACCTCTTTGGTTTAAAGAACTGCCGAGGGACTTAAAAAAAAGACTTGACTTAAAGAATGGTGCTGAGTAAATATTTACTCACTTGAGCTGATCAAAGTCATTAGAAGACCATTAACATTATCATGAAGAGAATAAAAGTTAAACATAGCAGAATAAAGGCCTTTTTTTCTCCCCTCTCTCCTTACTGCTCTTTTCGATAAAACCCACCAAAAGCAACAATGAGCACAGAAAGCCAGAGAAAGAATAAAATGATGGGGAAAAAAAAACCTAGGAAAAGGCCAACTTCAAACCCCAAGCTGTAAAGACTATCTTACCAAATACATTAAAATGTACTTATCAAGAGCTTATAACATACCTCAATCAAATCTTATTCAGAGCTCAGAGTTTTTCACAGTTTGGTGGCACAATCAAGAGCCCAAACAATTACCCTTATATGCAGTACCGGGTTGGGAGATGAGCTGCAGCATGTACTCCTGAGCCCTCTCCCCCTATTCCACACGTTGGAGAGCAAGGGAGGTGAAACCAAAGGAGTAATTGCTCAGACAGCCCTGCTCTAAGAATCACAGAGGAACAGAGACTGCCCTGTTAGAGTACAATCTTCTCTTGCTCATGAGGCAGGGAGTTGCGCCCTAAGGTAGACTACCAAGGTGAGATGTCAGCACTGAGAGAAACCCTGCTCAAATGAAAGCAGCTCACTGTTTTTCTTTCATGCCCCAGCTTCCCATAAAAGCCCAAATTATTAGAACAGGGAGGTACTGGCTAACTGGCAGACAGAACCAGGGAACTGAAAAGAATTAGTAAGTGAATTCAGTATACATTAGACCACTAGACACTACACCAATACACAAGTATCAGTTATCACTTACTCACAAACAGTAAGAAAATGCAGTTTAAAAACCCACTATTTTCAAGAGTATAAAAATCAAATACCTAAGAATAAACTAAAGAAAAATGTGTTAAGACCTCTTCCTAGAAAAATAATAAAATATTATTGAGAGATACTCAACCAACTGAGCTAAACTGGCCAGGCACAAAACTATCATTTAGAATTGAAAAACAGAAAAGAAGCTTCCCAGACTAGAAAAAGCTAGAGGAGTTCATCACCATCAAACCAATATCACAAGAAATGTTAAAGAATTTCTTTAAGAAGAAAAAAAAAAGATAAAAATATGAATAATAAAATAGCAATAACTATATATTTATCAATAATTACTTTAAATGCAAATAGATTAAATGCTCCAGTGAAAAGACAAAGGGTGGCCGAATAGATAAGAAAACAAGACCCTCATATATGCTGTCTACAAGAGACTCACTTCGGATCAAAAGACACATACGGACAGAAAGTAAAAGGATGAAAAAAGATATTTCCTGAAAATGGAAACAACAAAAAAGCTGGGTAGCAATACTTATACCAAAAAAGAAAAAAAACAGACATTAAAACAAAGGCTATAATAATAGACAAAGAGCCCTGACTGGTGTGGCTTAGTGGATTGAGTGCCAGCCTGCAAACCAAAGGGTCGCTGGTTCGATTCCTATTCAGTGCACATGCCTGGGTTGCGGGCCAGGTCCCTAGTGGGGAGTGCATTAGAGGCAACCATACACTAATGTTTCTCTCCCTTTTTTTCTCCCTCCCTTCTCACCTAAAAATAAATAAATAAAATCTTTTTTTTTTTAAAGAATACATACAGAAGGACCCAGCAATCCCTATTCTGGGTATTCATCTGAAGAAAGTCAAAATACTAATTTGAAAAGACATATGCATCTCTATGTTCACTGCAGCATTAATTACAATAGCCAAGATATGGAAGCAACCTAAGTGTCCATCAGTAGGTGAATGGATAAAAAAGAAGTGGTGCATATGTACAATGGAATATTACTCAGCCATAAAAAAGAATGAAATCTTTCCATCTTCGACATGGATGGACTTAGAGGGCACTGTGCTGAGTGAAATAAGTCAGACAGGTGAGACAAATGCCATAGGATTTCACTTATAAGAGGAACCTAAAAAAACAAAGTAAATGAACAAACAAAAAAGAAACAAATTCACAGATACAGATAACACTTTGATAGTTGCAGGATGGAACGTGGGTTAGGGGAATGCATGGGTGATGAAAGGGAAGTGATTAAAAAGTACAAATGGGTAGGTACAAAATAGTCACGGGGATGTAAAGTACAACACAGGGAATCTAGTGAATGATGTTGTAATAACTTTGTATGGTGACCAATGTGTACTAGATTTATCAAGGGTATCACTTTGCAAGGCATACAAATGTCTAATTACTACATTGTATTTACTATATTTTTCAACTATACTTGAAAAATAAAAAATTATTTTCAAAAATTCAATCAATTTTTTGTGAGAGAATTCATAAGATGATTGTAAAGTTTAAGTGGAAAGTAAAGAGTCAAGAATATCCAAGAAAATTTTTTTATTTTATTGTTGTTCAAGTACAGTTGTTTGCATTTTCCTCCCACCACTCCCCCTCACCCCAGCCATACTGAGCAACAATAAACTGGAAGACAGTCACTTCCAAATATCAAGATTTATTTCAAAGCTACAGTAATCAAGACAGAATAATGTTGGCACTATAGAACAAAAGAAGATCCACACATATACAATCACTTGATTTATAACAAGGGTACTAATGAAGTACACTGGGGGACAGAAATATCTTTTTAATAAATGGTACTGAGCCATTGACCCTACCTCACACTATACACAGAAAACAATTGCAGATGAGCTGTAGATATAGATATGCTAAGCATAAGATAACACAGGAGATAACTGAAACACAATATGGGTGAAATGTTCTTAATCTTGGTGGAAGGAAAAGATTTTTTTTTAAACAGGACATAAATGTATTCATCATAAAGGGAAATACCAACAAATTAAACTACAAGATTCCATTAAAAGAGCAAAACAGCAAGCTACAGAGGGGAAGAGGATATTTACAACACTTATTTACTGCCAGCAGACCATATCCAGAGTATACAAAGAAGTCTTGCAAATCAGTAAGAAAGAGAAAAACAACTCAACAAGAACATGAGCAAGACTCAAAAAGCTCCTCATGAATGATGATACACAAATGACCAATAAACATATGAAAATATGCTCAACTTCATTAGTAATCAGGAAAAATAAAATTAAAATCACAACGAGATACCACTACATAAGAAAAAAGGCTGACCATGTTAAATGTTAGCATGGATGCAATCCAACAGGAATTCTCAAAGAACTGCTGGTGGAGGTGTAAATTGGCACACTTTAGGAAACTGGTTGCCAGTATCTAAAAACAAGTCACACTCTATAAAGCAACTATCCCATTCCTACATATGTAACCAAAAGAAATGCATACATATGGAAACAAAAATGTTTGCTGACAAAAATGTTCACAGCAGCAGTGTTCACAATTATCAAAACTGGAAACAACACAAATGTTTTACAGGAGAATGGGTAAATGGCAGTCTATTCACCAATGGAATACTATACAAAACAGTGACAGTAAATGAATTATAGCTACTTACAACTACATGTATGAATCTCAACAAATAAGGGAAAAGGCAAATAAGGGAAAAGGCAAATAAGGGAAAAGGCAAACACAAAAGCATTCCTTGGACAGATAATTTATGGTTCTGTTTGTATAACATTCAAAAACAGAAAAAGGGACTCTCAGTCAAGAGAGTCATGGAGATTTGAATAGACAAGCTTCACCTCCTCACGCAACCATAGAAAGAAATACAACTACATCTCAAAACAAACAACACTCAGAACCATCAGGGAATTGAGCTATATGACAGTCCAACAACCAAAAATTTAAAGAAGCAACATTCATCCAGACAGGTAGGAGGGGTGGAGTTCAGGACAGGCATGGAGACTCAGGTGTGGCATGGAGATGCAGTGGCAGCAGTGGAACAGATGATCACACATTCACATGTGGTGGGTGAAAATCAGGAGGGATACCTTGGGAACCAGTGTGCCCAGGCCAGACTGTACAGCCCAGGGTTCCAGTGCCAGGAAGATAAATCCCCTTAACTTCAGCTTGTAAAAACCAGTGGCTATTGGAGCAGTGGAAGAAACTGCTGGATTTTTAGGAGACTCAGCTTAAAGAACCCACAAGGACTTAAAATGTACACAACCTCACCCACTCTGGGATTCAACACCAGGGCAACAGCTGGAAGGGCACCAGTCACATACTAGAAGTGGGTAAAATGACTGGAAATGGGGCAACTGCTGAGCAAACCTCCAGAAACCAAGCAGCAGCACTGTCCCATCTTTGCACCCTCCCCTCACATAGAGACACAGAGAAGTGAAGTAGGTTGCCCCACCCTGCCAAATGCCTAAGGCTCCATCCAATACAATTTACAGGTGCCTTTTCTACACTAGGCCACACTAGTAAGACAGGGAGTCAAAGCAGTTCTACTTAACACATAAAAACAAACACAGTGAAGCTGCCAAATTGAGGAGACAAAGAAACATGGCCCAAATGAAAGAAAAGAACAAAACCCTAGAAAAAGAACTAAACAAAATGAAGAAAATGAACCTACTGATGCAGAATTCAAACCACTGGTGATTATGATGCTCAAAGAATTCATTGAGTACAGCAACAACAGAAATGAAGAAATGAAGTCTATACTAAGTAAAATAAAGAAACATCTACAGGGAACTATCAGTGGTAGGGAGGAAGCTGGGATTCAGATCAATGATTTGGAACATAAGGAAGGAGTGAGCACTCAACCAGAACAGCAAGAAGAAAAGAGAATAAAAAAATGAGGATAGTATAAGGAGCCTGTAGTACATCTCCAAAGGTACTAACATCCAAATCATAGGGATACCAGAAGGTAAAAAGGGTAAGAAAATGAACACTTATTTGAAAAAACAATGAAAGACAACTTCCCTAACTGGTGAAGGAAATAGACATACAAGTCCAGGAAGCACAGAGAGACCCAAACAAGTTGGACCCATAGAGGACCACACCAAGATACATCATAATTAAAATACCAAAGGTTAAGATAAAGAGAGAATCTTAAGAGCAGCAAGAGAAAAGCAGAGAGTTACCCACAAAGGAGTTCCTGTAAGACTATCAGCTGATTTCTCAAAAGAAACTTTGCAGACAAGAAGTATTCAAAATGATAAAAAGGAAGGACTTACAACTAGATTACTCTATCCAGCAAAGCCATCATTTAGAATGGAAGGCCAGATAAAAGTGCTTCCCAGACAAGGTAAAGCTAAACGAATTCATCATCACCAAGCCATTATTACATGAAATGTTAAAAGGGACTTATTTAAGAAAAAGATTAAAACTATGAATATTAACATGGCAACAAATTCACAGCTATCAACACCTAAATCTAAAAAAACAAGCTAAGTAAGCAACTAGAACAAGAACAGAATCATAGATATGGGTATTATTTGGAAGATTATCTTCTGGGAGGGGGAAGAGGGAGAAGGGGGGAAAGGGGACAGGGATTAAGAAACATAATTGGTAGAAACAAAATAGGGGAGGTTAAGAACAGTATAGCAAATGGAGAAGCCA
Organism: Trachops cirrhosus; assembly: GCA_028533065.1. NCBI lineage: Eukaryota > Metazoa > Chordata > Mammalia > Chiroptera > Phyllostomidae > Trachops > Trachops cirrhosus. The sequence goes on from CM052541.1 coordinate 89,883,740, forward strand.
AAGAACTTATATGCACGAACCATGGACTTGAATCAAAGGGGGGACTGCTGGAGGGAAGGGGGTACTGGGAAGAGGGTAGCAAAGGGAGAAAAATTGGTACTACTATAATAGCAGAATCAGTAAAGTATATTTTTTTAAAAAACCAAAGTAATATATGGTGGTAAAATTCAGGGTAGTAGTTACATTAAGGGAACAGAAAAAGGGAACAGGGTAAAAAGGTGAGAGTGGTGGTTACACAGGTGTGTTCATTTTGTGAAAATTCATCGAACTACAAAATTTTGACCTGTGCACTCTTCCGTAGGTCTATCTTACTTCGATTTTTAAAAAGAATGCTTACACATCAGTGATTAAAAAAAGTCCAAGAGCCAAAAGATAAGTGAAGACAGGACATAAATAGGCAATTTCAGGAAAAAAATACAACAGCCAATAAACATAAGACAATAAAATTGAATAAAAGAAAACATCAGTTCCATTTCACCTATTAGAATGGCAAAAGTAAAAGGATTTTTTAAATGCTGAGTGTTGGTGAGGGTATGGGAATATAAATCCTCTTATTCAATGTCAGTGGGGAAACTTCTCTGAAAAGAAACTTGGCAAATGTTTAGCAAAATGTAAAAGAGACATTCAGTGAACCCAGCAGGTCTACATTGAGAAATGTATTCTAAACTCGTACTGGTACAGGTGCAGAAAGAATACATACAAGAGTGTTTATCACAGATACATAACAGCAAAACATTAACCACTTAGGCATCCATTTATAAAGGAGTAATTTAATAAATTATCATACATTTATACCATGAGATATCACTAAGCTCTTGAAAAAAGATTTCAAATGCTGCAAAATGTAATGAGTGAATAAAGCAAGGTAATTCATAGAGTGATTATTAAAACTTGTATGTGCATACATAAATAAATGCATATATATGCAGATAAAATTTCAGGGAAGTTACACAACAAACTGTGTGATGATTACCTCAGAAGGGGACTGGGAGTATGAGGTTGAAAGGATGCTCCATTTCACCCTACGTCCTTTCGTGTGCTTTGGCAGTCTTCCTCTGTGTATGTGCCTGCATGTACTTCCAAGGTGGAGACAGAGGTTCATGCACCACAACCAGAGACAGAAAAGCCTAACCACTGTTGACATGGCCCCCGTGAATCAGTTACTACACAGCTGCTTGCCAGCAGAGACTTAAAGTGGATTTGGCCCAAAAGGGCAGGTGTAAATGAAGATTTAAGTTGCTGGCAATTTAGGCTATCTGGGATTACTCTCCAGTGAAGAATGAAACAAATCCACTATTTTTCAATAAAAACAAAATAATGTTAAAATAAAGAACCAGAGATGTCCCAAAATTAAAGTCCCCAAGATAGCACCTTTGTCCATTTGCAATGCCATATCTCTTTCCTACTTGGGGATGATGTTAATGGAGCATCAAGAAGAGGAACAGATGCAAATATTCTCAAGGCTACAATGGTCCTGGACACTCGCTGGATGGACACAAAGGTCAGAGAACATATTCTGCAGTGGCTAAAAAGGTCAGGACTTCACCTGGTGACACTGGCTTCTCTATTACAGGTTCTAAACTTACATGTTCTCTTTTTTAAAGGTTGGCATCATACCTGAGGTAGTTAATTGCCTTGGCATTCTTTAAATCATAAAACTATACCCTAGTGAGGTTTACAATAGGATAATATAATTTACTCAACAAATATGATTCATTTTATTTGAAAGTTTATGTTAACTGATGTATTTTGTGCCCCAGGTCTATTATGTTTCAGTAAAGTATCGTACCTTTCACCTTAAGCATGAGTAGGTATAGCCTACAAAAAGTAGAAACAAGGATAAAGGAAAGAAATCTTAAGTATGGTTTCTAAGTCAACAAATGCATTAGCTATACACATACTGTGATCTTTCTAAAGTGAGGTGAACACAACAGGGGAAAAAAACACACAGACGGACCATCAGATCCAGCATATGATGAATCCGGCCTTACAAAAGAAGCCTGGGGATTACTTACAAGAACAAATATGCATATACAACCCTCCAATGTGAAATCATAGGCATTCCATGAGGTCACTAAGCCAAAGACCCACAGTGCAGCTGGTTACCACAGAAATAGCCTAAAGTGAGCCCTGACAGGATTTTATAGATGGAGAGCTGTGGGTTGGCATTTTACATGAATTGGAACAATGTCCCAGTGATACTGAGCTATAAATCAAAGATGAATCAGTGTTGATACCCCAAAAGAAAATAAAAATAAGAAGTCATGGTTTTTCTTAATTGTATGACAATAATTCTTACCTGATAGGATCAGTTTTATTTCCACTCAGTGCTGATAAATAACTCAATATAGGACACTATAGACAGTGAATTAAACATTTCCATCTCTCTGCCATGGTTGGCCTGTCTACCTCAGGTTTTTCAAAACGAATTCCTTAGATGCTGTTATGCTTTTAGGGATCACACAGGACCTCCCATCCCACTCCTACCTCATTTCAACCAGAGCAACTTCCTTCTCACTGTATCTGACAGAACAGAATTAGGGTTCTGTCAAAATTTAACTGCAAGGATTAAATTAAAAACACTTGAAAACACATATAAATGTAAAGCCCCCTAACTACATTAATAAGGATGATAGCCTTCACACTACATACCACTCACTGTAGGTTAGACTAATATTCCAGTTGCAATCATATCCCTGGCACAGTTCAAGCCTCTACTACAATTATTGCCCATCAGGAATATAAGGCCATATTCTGTTTCCATACCAAAGATGGTCCTCGAAGACATCCATCAACTACCAACAAACAATGGAATCTACAACATTCAACCTTGCAGATACCATGGAACCTGGGATCCACATAAACACAGATACCAGAATGCTGTTTTTACTTATTCTGCTCTCTTCCTTCTTCTTGTAAAAGAATCATTTCTTTTAGGGGAGTGAGGGGAGTCTGTCCCTTCACAGCAGGGGTAGTTGATACTAAGCTGACCGTGCCTTCGGGGACAATTCAAGGGTACCACATACAAGGGCTCTCACCTCATTCCTGAGTTCAAGAGGAACCCACATACAAGGTGGGAACCCACATATAAGGGCGAGACCCAAAAAGCCCAGAATTATCTTCTGGAAGGCAGGCCCCTTGCAGTGCAGGCTATCCCCACTGAGTGAGTGTTCTAAGAACTCATCTGTATCAGTGTACCAGCTGGCGTTGTTGTGAAAGGCTGCATTTGGCTTCACTGAATTTTTTTGAAGACTCTTTCAGTGTGTTTGCCCATTTCATGATGGGTGATTTATAACTGTGCCTGCCCCTACCACACTCAGGGTTCCACAGTTCTTGACCAAAAATGGCATGACTCCTGTGCCCCACCCTCCCTATTCACCTGATCTCACCCTGAGCAACCCTTTTTTGTTTCCCTGGATGAAAAAAGTCCTCAAAGGGAAAGGTTTTGCTGATGTGGAAGAGGTGAACCAAAAAAACAGCAGGAGCACTACTGGCATCAAAATCCATGAGTTCAAAAACTGACTTGAGCAATAGAAAAAAGTCTCCTCCATAGGTGTATTGCATCAAATGGAGAGTACTTTGAAAGTGACTGAAGTTTGAACATGTAAGAATAAATATACAACTTTTTATAAATAAATTCCAGTTTATTTTGGGTCCCCCCTCATATTGGAGAGCTGGCCTGAGAATGAAGCTCACATAGAAAAAGAGAGGAAGAGAAGGAAAGAGATGGGGAGGAGGGAAACAAAATTCTGACATCACTTGAGGCCATGGATCTAAGCAATGGTATTTGTAGTATGTTCATATTTATTTTGCTTAAATTAATATGAGGGATTTCATTGCTAGTAAATGGAACACTCTTGAGCGCTACAACAAGCACACCGCTTTCAATTAAAACACCTGATGCTAATGCTCACAATATTCCCCCACTCATGTTGGCCTCACTTAGAAAATAAATTAGGAATTGAGTTACATAAGGGCTTCTTCAAACAACAAGCTCCCCCAAAACTGTACTGAACAAATAGCTTCAAACAGTCTTAAAAATCCAATTATATCCAATTCGACAACATAGAAGAACACCCCAATCTGTGAAAAAACACAGCTAATAGGATAATGACTGAAATGGTATTACCTAGTATTGACCCCAAGAACACACCTGCCAAAAAGGACCCCTCTTGGTTAATTGGGTTCAAATTCATAACCAGAGTCCAGCAGTCATTATTTACAGAGGTCCCTCAAAAACGCTGCATTTCCGGGAAAAATCACAGACTGAGCTGCCAAGACTCCTGCACTGCACTCCTGCCATCTGAGTAGACCCTTATTAAGAGAGCTCCTAGGATTGCAATTTAACCAATAGAACTGAGACTGCTGAGACTGCTGAGACTTTCTATCCATCAGAGGTGTGCTGCTAAGTCTCATTTGCATTTTACTGATCAGAGTGGCTCCTTTCTAACCAATCAGAACAGTGTGATTTGAGTCAATCAAACCCTGAGGATTTGGAGTCCTTATCTGCATAGAAAAGTAACAATCAGGGACCAGGGGTGGGCACACATATCTCTATAAGCCAGCTTCACATCAGCCTCAGAGAGCACACTCTTTTGGGAAACTCAGTTTCTACCAAAACTGTGCTTCCGCAGCTGGGGCTGGGGCTGGAATTATAATGCCACTGGAGCTGGAACATCTCAGCCACCTCACACAATTCAGCTGTTTCAGCAGAGCTGTTTCACAGCTGAGCTGTTTTCACTGAATGAAGTCTCCCCTTTCATATCCCAAAATTGGGGACTCGTATTGACATTAAATTGGTGGTGACAACCTTTGGTTCACACTAGTTACTGCCTCATTTTGCGTTGATCCTTTCTTATTTGTATTTATTTTCTTACACTTGAAAGCACAAATCTAATGGCCAACTAGGCTGTGGTTTAACCAAAGTGTGGGGATTTCTGCCAGCTCACCCCCACTTGCCTCCACCATGATCTTCTCACTATTAAGCTAAGGAGGGAAAAAGCCTAAGGTACTGAAATAATTTTTACTCAGAAAAAAAATAACCTGAAGAATTCTACTTTACAGATCTTCAGAGAGTTTTAGAGTACCTATGTCATGTGCTCTCCAGACCAAACCCAGGTTTGGTGATTCACCAGAAGGGCTCATGGGGTTGGGCATACCAGTTATACCCCCAGCTAAGATGTATTGTAGCAAAAGGATACAAAGCAGAAAAGGGGAAAGGTGCACGGTGCAAAATGCAGAGGAAACCAGGTACAAGCTTCCAAGAGTCCTCTCAGGGAAGTCACGAAGGACATGCTTAACTCCTAGCCACAAGCTGTGACTACACGCATACAGTATTGTCCACCACACGAGAGACTCAGCACCCAGAGATTTTATTAAGGACTCATCACATAGGCATAGCAGGTCCCTCTTATCCAGGTTTGCATTTTCTGCGGTTTCAGTTACCTGCACTCAACCATGGTCTAAAGATATTAAATAGAAAATTCCAGAAATAAACAACTCACAAGTTTTAAATTGCATGTCATTTTGAGTAGTGTGACGAAATCTTGCACCACCTCACTCCATCCTGCCTCAAGAGGTCTTTAAAAGTTCAATCTGAGGTTCCTTACACAAAGTTCCATCAAGAAGCTTTAAGAGAGCCTATAAGATCACTATTCATGTTGTACTGTGTAAATAACAGGCCACATTTATTGAAACTAGATTATACAAACAAACTAGTCTTAATTTGGTTATCTTTGATGAAACTGGGGGTGATTTTAGATAGAAAAACTATGTTTCAGTAACACACCTTGATGGATGTTAGATTCTAGTACTGTTCATTATGTTTTGAGGTTTTGCTCCTATCTGGAGACTGAACTGGATCCTGAATTCTAGTTTTTTTTGCAATATCTGGCTATGATTTCCCAATATAATGTTTCCAATTATTCTCCCACCCTCCTGACTTGGATTCATTAAGAACTAAAGCTGCCCTATTTCCTGAATGCCTGCAAAACTAAAGCTAGACACCTTGATATAAACTTCAGGGAAATCACCTACATAGCTCACATTGGACAATTCTCATGCCTGTTGTGTGGCTGCTCAGAAAGACCACCAGACATTCAAACTGGGAACAAGGTGATAGGAAAACCTATCACCTCGTCATGCGTGTCCCCGCTCCAGGAGATGATGCTTCAAGGGAAACATCTAGAAATCTCCATGGCTGCTTTCAGAACTCAGAAACTGAGATCATAACCTGCTTCGATCATTAACCATTGTTTTTATTTTATTTCCATAGAAATGACTCATTAAATACCTGATTGCTTGCATCATAGGCTTAACTTTCAGAGCCCACTTGCATCGCTGCCTTCTGAAATTAGATACAACTGTATGATTGAACTGACCTGTTCGCAGGACAAAGAGCTGGTTCAATGAGATGGAGCAGTCTATCAACCCTATTTCTTGAGTGTGAAGCTTCCCAGGAGGTTTCAAAGGTGGGACTGACGGGGTTCAGAACAGGCCTCCACAGGACGTGTGCCTTTGACATGTGGACTATTTTACCTGAGGGCAATGGAGACCCTGCAGGACCAGAAGAAACTTCTGCCAACCCCTCTTGGCTGCCTAAAAGAATTTAAATTAGGACCCTTGCCATAACAAGAATTACAGCCAGAGACAAGTTTTTGACATCTAATTACTGAATATCTGCTCTTATCATTCTGTGAATTACCTGCTCCCCCTCCACCCAAAGCTGCAGGGCTCTCACCTCATTCCTGAGTTCAAGAGGTCCTACATACCTCATTTCACCTTTCTTTCTCTGAACCTGTTGTGTATGTGGGGCTTCTGTACATACACATGCAATTGAATTTGGTTATTTTCTCTTGTTAATCTGTCTCATGTTGATTTAATTATTTGACCAGTCAAAAGTACCTAGAAGGATAGAGGAAAAATCTTCTTCTTCAACACAGGCAACTACTGGGGGTCTTGGAACATATCCCCTGTGGATAAGGGGGAACTTACTATACCTTCTGTGTAGACAGAGATGTCCAACCTTTTGGCATCTCTGCGCCACACTGGAAGAAGAATTGTCTTGGGCCACACATTAAATACATTGCAACACATAATCACACAAAAAATCTCATAACGTTTTAAGTAAATCTACGATTTTGTGTTGGGCCGCATTCATAGCCATCCTGGGCTGCATGTGGCCCACAGGCTGCTGGTTGGGCAACCCGGGCTCCGGCACGTACCAAAATTCCAGACTCCCAGAAGGCAAGCAGGTGTTCAGCATAAACTGCGTGGTTTGACCAGGCAGCTTAGGCTCAGTGAGCCACACTTATCATTCAGAGAAAGTTTATCAGTGTTAAAAACAGTTTACTAGCCAGTTCCCCCATGCAGAGGCTCACCTGCTATGTTAACTTTTTCTGCACAAAACCAAAGCTTAATACTTCATATTGAAGTGAGAACTGAGCCAAGTGGCTTGTCCAAAATCACACAGCAAAGCCAGCCAGAACTAGCACCCTGGTACCCAGAGTAACAGAGAGGAAGGTAGAGTCACTGTGACCCTCAGCCCCCCAGACACATGCACACACACATCTTCCAAACAGGTCACTTCAGGACAGAGATTACAGACAAAGAAGGTTCAAAGACAGCTCTGATTCTCAATCCTCCAGTTCTCCATGGAAACATTAATTATATCCATCACTTGAAAGTCTCACTAATGGAATAAATATAATTTTTAATATCCTACCACTATCCTTTCTCTTAGGAAGATATCTCTCCAACTCAATTTAATTATATTTGAAAATATCAAGCTCATTATCACTTTAATTAAAACTATACATTTTCACTTAAAGCTGGAAGAGTCCTTAGAGATGGTCTATCTAGTCTAGTATCTTTATTTAACAGAAAACGCACTGGGGTCCAGTGAAGGAAGCAACTTGCTGAGACCCCACCAACACATCTAAATGCCAGGCCAGAACCCTCCTTTCCTGACTTTAAGTCACACACCTTTCTAGGGCATCTGGCTGTCCTAGTAGCCCAGGCTCAGAGCTCAGAAGACCATACACTTATTATAGGCCCTTAAGTGCTTAATGATCTGAAATGAATTGCTCTTCATGACCTGTGCTAGGGAGTCTGTACAGCCCTGCAAAAAGGCAACATTCCTCACAAAAGAAAGCAAATAAAAATGACGGCTGCACTGGAGCACGCTGCATACGACATTTACATGCTATCTGTATGCATCCCCTTAAAATACTCAGTTACTCGGAAGTACAACACTGTGCTGAGTCTGCAAAGACTCAACATGCCCCAGACATCTGTGCCCACAAACAAATCCATGAGCTGACCACCAAGGGGGCCTCTCATGCCCTGTCTAGCTCATGAGCAAGCTGCACATGTGCAGATGAAAGAACTTCATGGGCTCATTTACGTGGCCAGAGGACACAGATTTCAGGCTTCCCAGCATGTTATCATCATTAAACCATACAAAGGCACGTGAAGGCAAAAACTGGACATTTCTCCCCAGAACAGATTCTCATCGTGCGTAATCCAGCAACTGGAAAAACCCAAATGATGAGAATCTTTCCATGTTCTGTAAAATACATGTCAAATAAAAAAAAAAAAAAACATGGATAGGTGAAGATCAGTCTATAAAGTGACATTCAAGGTGTATCAGCAAAGTAACATTCCCCTCCACACACACAACTCCCAGGGACATTTGGCAATGTCTGCAGACCTTGTTGGACTGTTGTTTCTTGTGACAGGTGGGCAGGGGGGAAGGGGACTACTGGCATCTTGTGAGTAACGCCAAGGATGCTGGTAAACATCCTACAATGCATAGGACAGCACCCAACAACGAAAATGATCCAGCCCCAAGTACGGACAGTGCCAAGATTGGAAGCCCTGATCTAAAGAAATAAAGGCCAATTCAAAGCTCTTGACAGTATGTAGACAGATTGATTCTGAGAATTATGTGCTGTTCTACTGTTAACAATGGCATACAAAGTTAAATTAAATTCAAACATTGAAACTGAATTAAAAACATTATTCAAGTAACCAGAGGATTCAGGTTGCCATCAGTTTTAGATAGAGTTTAGCTTCTTTATTTCACTGTTTTAAAGCTTGTGTTCCTTCAAATGCCTTTCAGCTGGAATTTGCTCATTACACTTCGGATGCCAGTTGCAGCTCGGCCTGCGTTATTAGAGCCCAGGGGGTTAGGGACCCTCAGGGCCCTGCAGCGCAGAGCCTGCCGGGGCAGCCATCATCCATTATGTGCCGGAGCCTCCGGCCACCACCAGCAGTCTGTGTGTTTAATTATGTTTCCAAGGGTTTAGAGTCATATTTTCTAAACCACTATGAGAACACTGGTAAATCGAGACAACAATCAGGAGTGAGAAATAAAACCTGTATTGACAAACTGTAAAGAGCAGCAGACCCTGGTAACTTAGGACACGAGTAGGCGACTTATTAAATAAGTAAGACCTATCCACACATATTGTGTGTTTACAGGGATGAAGGTCGGGGGTGGGATAAGCATTAAGAAAGTAAAACAGACCCAGGACACAGACTATACCAAAAATCTAGGAAGTGTGTTCGAATGTCACCTTCTCCAAAATCACTTAGTAATTGTCAAAGTCTTTTGGTGTTCTTCGAATGTGCACCAAGAAAGCACCCACCTGCATAAATAAATTATCTGGAGCCCACATAGGAGGGTAAACTCTTTAATAGAAGCCACTGTGCTTGCAGGTTTTCCAGCCGCAAGATGGGATCAGATTGCACTTAGGCTCAGCTTGATGCAAAGCCCCGAGCACAGCTGTGCAAGCTGTCCACTGCCCGAGGGCTTCCTGCCCAGGGCTCCAGTGAGGGCTGAAACCCAGGCCAGGGAGCTAGCTAGGCAGAGCAGCCGGCATGGGGGCTGCATCCACACTCAGGAAAGAGGGCCTTTGGCTAATATGCTATAAGGTGATGAGACCACATGCTGGAGGAAGAGGAAGGAACGATTTGCTAACAAGGCCAGCGCAGACATGCGGGGCTCTGGGGAAACAGGGGGCATGTAGGGGTCCTAAGCATGCAGAATGGGAAGCCAGATGGAGAGGAGCGGAGGGGAGAGTTGTGACCTCCTTGGCTGGTGGATTTTTCTTCAGTATAGTTTGAGGGGAAAGAATCAAAAGGAAATAATCATAAAGATGGCTGGAAATAACTGTAAAAAGATGCTTGGCCCTGAATTTTGATCTACAAAATGAGTTCTGGTTAAGGAGTCTAGAAACAACTCTATCTAAACCCTGGTCAGATCCAATGCCCCCACCACTCCAGCCTCTGTTCATCTGGGAGCTGAGGCTGAGAACTGCCCCCTCTGTTGTCAGACAATTCCCTGGGGTAATGCTGACACCTGCCTCTATTTCTGCTTCACACACTTTTCCTGAGGACCTGTGTGCAGGGTTGCACAGAACTAAATAGAACAATCCCTGTCCCCCCTGCCCAGCTCCTGGATGGGCGGGAGAGACAGACACGCAGACAGTGTTCTGAGGGTTTTCCTAGGTCCACACAGTCAAGAGATAGGTCTCTCAGCCCAGAGAGCCACTGCCCCGGTCGCAGGACGGCAGGACAAACGTGTGGCCGTGCTGTGTGTCCAGTCTGGCCAGTAGAGAACACAGACAAGCCTGGTTCTGCTCTAGGTTAGGCAAGATTTCAACAGGTGAGTGGGAGAGAACATCCTGTGTCAAAGCAAGATGCGTTCTGGGGACACAGTTCTCCAAGCAGCACTGACCCCCCAGGGAAGCACCAGGCTTAGAGCAGAATGTGGAACTTGTCCATACAGAAGGGAGCCCAGAAATATGGAAGAGGGATTCTCCATGGGAAGGATGAGAAAGGACCTTGGGGAATGCCTGTGTTTAAGAGGTGGGCATAGATGAGTCAGTGAAAAAAACAAAAGGAACTACGGAAGCAGAAAAATGAGGGCTGGAAGTGAGGCAGGTTAGTAAGAAGCTAGGAAAATTCCTTGGCCAAGTGGAAGGGGGAAACTAAGACAGACAGTTAAACCACTGAGCAATTTAGAGCCAGCTAATATATTGCAAGATCTTATCTTCCCTAACCAAGGACACTTAGGAGCACATGGTTTACACATTCCAGACCATGTAGGGCAGAGCCACCTCAGTCCTGGTCCTCTTCCATGACATTCTTTGAAGGTGAAACTGACCAGAGAATGATCCTGACCACTCTAAACACTCATTGTGATGAATCAGCATATTAATGGACACACCTGGAAAGCTGATGAATATTCTACTGAGATCCTCCACTGACACTTCCTCTAAAATTCCCACTTCTAGAAAACAGACAAAAACCCTTAAGACAAAAAACCCAGTGTGCACTCTCCCTGGAGCACACCCACTCCTCTGCCTGCCGCCCCCCACTTGTTTCCTCAGCCATGTATCTTTGCTTTCTTTCTCCTAAGCTCTAAGGCACAGTTAGCAAACACAAGGCCCGTGGTCCTCCACCTTATTTAATCCAGCCCGGCACCTTGTTTCTACCCGGCGGCAGTGCCAAGCTCTCGCTTAACAGTTAAGGAGTAGTTACATTTATACCATCCTAAAGTTATATTTGGCCCTTTGAAGGCAACTGCAAGGCTGATGTGGCCCCTGGTGAAAATGAGTTTGACACCCCTGCTCTAAGGTTCCCAGGAGACTTGCAACCAGGGGAGCAATAGCAGCAGCAGATTGCCCCAGGCTAACCCCCAGAACCTATCTCCAAGTGTCCTCATTTTGCCTCTGTAGCTTGTTTCCTGAGTCCATGCAGTCCAGCTGGCCCACTTCTTCAGCCTCTGTGACTTTCTTTCTAAAGGGCCAAGGCAGCCCCACCTAGGCTCAGTCCTGTTGCTATGCTCCTGCCTCTTTTATCTTGAGTCCCTCCTTTGTTTCACTGGCCCCAGCTTTCATAAACATACTCTCAAAATCACTTGGACTGGTGTTGCAAAATCCTTCCTGCACCAAGTCAAGAGCCCACACATTCCAGACTGTGCCCAGGGCAGATCCACCTTTGTTTGTCCTAGTCCCTTTCTGGTGACAGAAGGTTCAGTGCCTTAATGATTGGGGGAGGAGTTCTCAAAAGGCTGGCCATCAACAGTGCCCACAGGCAGGTAAGTCCCTGAGGAAAGGGCACTTGACAGTGAGCTGTGGGGGAAAGGAGGGAGACACACACACAAACAGAGGGTATAAAAAGATTTTGAAAACTCTTAGAGATCTTCAGGAGAATATCATGAAATATTAGGTAGGAGACTATGACCTGCCTGTGAAATTCTACAAAGTAGTTTTAATCATCAAAGAGCATGTTACTGCTATATTTCTCATTAAGCCCTAAGTTAGGAAACTACAAATGCCAATAGGGCCCTTTGTAGTCATGTTTTGGGAAAGCTGCATCCCCAGATATAAGGGCTTAATCCCAGGTGAGCCTAATTTTAGCTTGCAAAGTAAGCTGTCCTAATATAAAAGGCTGCCCATTAAGTGGCAGTAAGAATTTCAACTTGGAGCAAATGGCCCAGCAGGACCTCTTACTGATCAAGCTGGATGCCTCTCAGAGGCCAAGGTCTTCTTTTTAGGAGAGAAAGGACTCCCACACAACCAGCAGGAGCCAGCAGAAGAGGTAGATAATGGCTTAGCTTCTCCTGAGCTTCCCCGGGGCCTCTCCATTTAGAAAGCTCAGGTCTTAGGGCCAGCAGGGGACACACCTTTCTCAAACACAAATGCATCTGCAAACATTTCAGATCCCAAGCCGAAAGGACACACTTTGTACTTGCAAACAGGCCTACATCCATTCTTCTGATGCACATGGTTTCCTTCCTTCCCCTGCTATATATGCTGAAGATGGGAGGTAGGAACAACCTTCTAAACTCCTAACCTGAAATATCGTTAAACAAAGATACTAATATGTACTCCCGGCTCATAGGCTGCACAGCTGACTCTTCCTAAGTCTCTTAAATACCTTTATCTGTGTGCTATCACATCCCATCCAAACTTGTTTGCTTGTCCTGACCTCTCCAGTCGAAGCTTTCCAGGGGCCATTATTATTTTCTGCCTCTTTGTAAAACCCTCCAATCGCAACCCAGTGCCAACCAAAGAGGCTGATACAAAACAGACATCCAATAGATATTTCCTGAACTTAATGAAGGCAGCTGCCATTTTTAAAAGAATTTTAGACAGACATATGTGCCATACACACACATATATGCATATACATCACACAACATACACATTTGGCATGCACTCTAAATCCACTCCTCTCAAGGGCCAAAATCTGTGTTCTTTCTCTAGGGGAGTCACTTCATCTCTTTTCTGGAAGGTCCATTCCTTTCCTCAGAATCCCCTCTACCCATCAAGTTCCCAGCAGGGCAGAAGCCACCTAGACAATGTGAAACAAATGAAGAGACTTTGCCTTGCGGGGGTATGGGAGCAAAACCAGGATGGTGAGGCACCACAAACAGGTAACAGTCAGAAGCCACTCCTTGGGCTGGAAAGACAGTGTCCCCAGAGCCAGCAGGAGCTGCAGCCCTGCAAGAGGTGCTGCCCCGGAAGGAAGTGATTGTCCAGCTGCTGTACCAGAGACTCAGAGCCCAAACACAGGAAGAAGTGATGGCTCAACCATTCCCCCCTCCAGCCTGCTATCTCTTGTAGGGGGGGGCAGGAGGGCGCTTGCAGGTACCAGGGCCATACCACATCAGCTGGGATGCGCTTCCCAGGCTCCTCCCCACCTGCACTGTGGCCCTCCCTGCCCACAGCACAGTTACTTCTATCCTAAATAAGGAGAAACTGTGGCCAGATAACTCTTTTAATTCACCAATTTTCCTACTTTTAATAATACAGTTATATTAATTTCATACTTCAAAAATAACAGGAAAAGAAGGGACAATTTTCAGATGAGATATGCAGCATTCTGGCAGGCTTTCATTAAGTCTTGATCACAGGATTTAGCTAGAAAAAGAAAAGCCCACATATAGATCCTGCTCACACATTTCATGTTCTGGATTTACCCATGGTAAACTGATCACTCTCACCCATGCCAAAATGGAGACCCAGACAAACCCACGGAGGGAAGGGCAGGACACTTTGGTCACATTAATGCCTCCACTGCACTGGGACAGCCCTTCCAGAACCAGAACTGAAACGTGTGACATTCACATCAGCCAATTGCATTCAATGTTTCCATCTTGTTACACACGTGAATAGTGAAGCATTTACTATCATGGTTAGATTTACATGTGTAATGTTGCATGAGGCCATTTGGAGAAGATTAATTTGCTAACGAATTGCAATAGACATCAGACAGTGCTTCCCCATGGTACAGTTAATATGAAAAAGACTGTGTACATCCAAAATAATTCCAGTATGCAGCTGTGATTACTCTCCTTTCGTCTCATCCCAGTGGCCTGACACACAGCCTAGACAGGGGCATTCTGATCATGCAAAACCTCACAGTCTAAGTGGATATAGAAATAAGTGGGTCTGTGTGTGAGTGTGTGCGTGCAAACACAAGCAAGCATACAAAACAACAACTTTTCTACAGCTCAGCCAAGTGGGGCCTGACCATGTTCTCAGGAAAGAGACTGCTCTCTTCCCTCACCCCATATTTACATAGAGAGACCATCACAAAACAAAAAAGGATAGTTCCATTATTCCTACTGAAAACAAAAGGAGAAGCTTCCAGCAGGCACAACACTTGGAACTGTGGAGTGGCATCCAGCCCCCCTGGAGTGGAAGGGAGGGTCTGGTCCATGGCACTCCGCCCCAGTTCTCTACAGCAGCCCCAACTGTCCTGTGACTAACTTCCCTGAAACTTCCAGCTCGACCCATTCAAGAGGACGCTTTTACACCTACAGAAAGGCAACTATTCCCATAAGAGCTTTCAATACAAGGTTTACTGTTAAATTTGCCAGTTTATCAAAACACAGAGAGATGGACATAGAGTTATTTTTCAAACTCTGTTTTTCTCGTACTACAAAATAAAATGGACTTTAAACCATGCGATCATAAAAGGACCTTGAAGCTATCATTTGGCTGTGGTAATTTTTCAGGATGTTTCTTCTATAATATTTTCTTTTAAGGTAAAATCAAAGTTTTTCCCAAGTACTGTTTTAGGGGGTTATAAGCAATGGACAGACGCTGAATTACAATGTTCAGGATTCATTCAAGTTCTCAGTGTTCCTGCTTGTAACCAAGCAAACCAGAGCTCATCCACATGGCACCCAACAATTGGTGCTGAAGAAAACAGGTGTTTATTTACAAGATTCCAACCTTAGAGGGGGCAGTGGCTGAGAGCACACCTGCACAGAGCCCTGCTCTCCCACAAGACCCAGCACTTCCCTTACTCCCCACCAGGCTATAAGCCAAACGACGCCCAGAGTTTCCCCCTATCCTTATCTGTTCTTAAGCCGGCTGCACAAACAGGTCTCCACACCCTCTGCAACAGGCACTTGCGGGTTTCGGAGTCACCATCCTCTCGCAGCAGCTCTCTCCTTAAGGATCTGGAGTACATTGTCCTCAGCCTTCACGTAGTAGTCCAGGGAAGCACGTGCCATGTTACACTGACTGGATCCTGGACACGGATCCAGGGAGGCACATGTCCCAAAAGAGTGGCTTCTCCATACGTCCTTCATAGAAGCAGAAGTCTGCAGCCCAACAGTCCCAGTCACTGTTCTGTTCAGCTCCAAGCACCTCCCGCAAATCCATGCTTGGTTAGGCAGGTCCCCCCACAGTTCCATCAGCTCTCTCCTTACCCCCATTCCTCCAGCCCGCATGGCTGCTACTCACTATAGACTACATGGCATCTTCCTCCTTAGTACCCCAGGCTACTCGATGGAAAAACCCCTTCTCTTTCAAACTGCCTTTATTTTATTTTTTAAAAGGTTTTATTTATTTAATTTTAGAGAGAGGGGAAGGGAGGGAGAAAGAGAAGGTGAGAAACATTAATGTATTTGCCTCTTACATGGCCCCCACTGGGGACCTGGCCTGCAACCTAGGCATGTACCCTGACTGGGAATCGAAACAGTGACCCTTTGGTTCACAGCCCGCGTTCAATCCACTGAGCTACACCAGCCAGGGCCAGACTGCCTTTATTTTAAATGCTCAGTTTGGAACTTCCTTTGTGACCTCATATCTGGCACTTCACATGATGTGCTACTTTTGCCAGTTCCCCCGTATCCTTTACCTTCTTTCAGGTGCCATATTTAGTCAGGGCAAGAGTTCCCCGTGACACAGGAGCATCTGGAATAGGCACCTACCTCCCCTGGCTATGTCACGAGTCACTATACTCTCTGAAAGTCACAGCTTTCAGAGTGGGGGCAGCAACACAGCTATCAACTCGTCACCATTATGCAAAGTATCTTAAACGTTGTATCATCCACTCCCCCTTCCTCCAATCAAGGTTTGTGGGGAATATGTTCCTATTTTCTGGGGACCCCCACTCTGTACCCTGTTATACTGCCTTTGCCTGAATCACATTCAACCCTTTGCCCCACTAGTTGCCTCCTTACAAAGGAGTCAATGGGAAGTGCAAATGCTCTTGAGAGTGGTGCAGTCATGTTGGCAGCGCCTCCATACAGATATACCTGGACCTGACTCCAGTCATAACCCTATGTTAGCCATAAGGAAGAAGTGATCGTTCAATGTTTCTAAGCCTCAGTTTTCTCATCTGAGGAGGGAGATACTAACTTGCAACATTGTGAAAATGAGAAGAACTATTAGGTAAAATATAAGTTATATAGTAAACAATTCACTGCATGAATATTTCTTGCTAGAAAACAACTAATTCTTGGCCCTTGGGTCATGGTAATGATTTTCTCTCTTATACAAGATATGAAAGATCTCGTTTGATACCAAATTGAACAATCTAGTCAGTAAAATAAAATGACAGCAATTAACAAAAAGTGCCTTATATCAAAGATCAAAACCAGGTACTTCAAAGAAATACCAACCCCCGGCTTTCCTTGGGAACTTTAATAAACAAAGCAGAAGTATTGTAACTGTGCAATTAATGGTGCTACAGGAATCTTCTTATATTGAGAGGATGCACTTTCATGGCACATTAAATGCTGCTGTCTAGACCTTAATGATTTTTATAGTGAGAAAAACAAAAGTGAAGAGAATTGGGGTTGAAAATTTATTAGTCCATCTCAACCCCATGAGTTACGGCCATCAACTTAGGGGAAATAACACCAGACACTGAATTTTAATTAGGAGGGTTAAAAAACTGTTTAAGAACCAAAACCCAATAACCAAGCCTAATTAAGCAGGTTGATGGAACATATTATGTGATGCTGTCAAGTTTTCCTTTTGCAGAAAAATAAGTAAAATAAAATCCCTCTTCAGGGGCTCACTGGCTTTCTCCCAAAATATGTAATAACACATGTACAATAAAATTCATTCATTCATTTATTGTGCAAAGGATGTCAGTCTTTGGGACAACAAGAAGTTAATCTGGAACTGAGCCAAGACCCACACATTTCTAAGTCAACAAACAACCTGGGAAGAGGCAAGATGTGGATGGAGGGTCTGGCTCCATCCAGCTCTGGCCAACCTACTTCTCCAGAAGGGGTTTCATGAGATAACCTCTGAGGCCCAATTCAGTTCCCAAATCCCATAATGAAGACAAACTTCCTCACCATTACAGATTCCCATGCGAGGGAGAACAGTCAGGGCAAAGAGATGCTGCGTGAAGGGTCAGAGACATTTTGGGCAGAGCTGGTGGAAAAAAACTGTAGTCTACTGTATACCATTAACATCCTGACACTCCATTTTTGGTTGACCCCATTCTTCCTTTTTTTTTTTTCAAACCAAGCTTCTGTCACCTAAAGAAGCTACTTGAAAAATAAGTTTTCTTTCCCCAAAAAGGTCAATTAATTTTTCAAATATTAACTGGATAATACGTATCACAGAAACAACTTCATACCATCTTCATAAGTGTCTACATGCAAATAACCTCAAAAAGTCATACTTCCAAAAAATAACTAAAATTTTGCCCTTCACTTTGGTGAAAAAAACTTAATGTCAACATTCACAGTCATTAAAGAACTGGGTTCATTTTCATCCAAATATAAAATAACAGCTACCATCCCACTCTGGTTGCACTGCTGTACTGACCCTCCCCCACCCACCCCACCAACCCCCACATCCAGGAACTTAGAACACGCTTCACACTCTTACGGGTGGGGAGAGCCTTTTATGAAGCTAATGAAGAAATAGTCTACTTTAGTTTCCCCATCCCTTCCCATTGTATATATCAGCACTAGGTCTACTAGTTCATACACTAGTTCTACTATATTAGCCATAAAGAAGACAACCTTATGTGAAGCAGTAGAACTAAAAAGGCAACAATCTCTCAGTCTCCCTTCTACCTTTGGGTCACTGATTCTCCACTTTAAACATTCATTCAGTGGCTCAATATATGGTGATCTATCATTGAGAACTTTGTCCTTCCTAATGGTGTCAGGAAGCTGGAGGGGTGTCTGTCACAGTGAGTGGGGGTAGAAATATCAAGAGACACTACAATCAGAACTGCCTGGGTTCACACACACACACACACACACACACACACTTACCAAACAGCAGAGCACCAGTATAGAGCACAAGAAATACAAAGCTTGAGGAAGTTTTCAGAGGGTTTCCTGGAATGTATGAACATTTCAAGAAGAAGGAAGGAAGGAAGGAAGGAAGGAAGGAAGGAAGGAAGGAAGGAAGGAAGGAAGGAAGGAAAGGGGGGAGGGAGGGAGGGAGGGAGGAAGGAAGGAAGGAAGAAAACGAAGTATATGCTATGGAAAGATGCCTGATGAGAGAGAAAGAAACTAAAGAAAGGGCAGAGGCCAGGGCTGGGAAGGATAAGTTTTGCAAATGCACGTCAAAGGACTGTTTAGGCTAATCTGACATTTCAACCCAAGTTGGTCCTGCTACACAATTACAATATAACAATCAGTCAAAATAATGCTCAATCTCTGGGAAAAAGAAGAAAATATAACCTTGCATCAATCTTTTTGGTAACATTAAGTCACTGGCAGCTGAAGAAGAGGAGGTGGTGGTGTTGTCTCAGGTGGGGGTGAAGAGGCAGCCTCCAGCTTGAGAGGATGGGAGGCAGGGGACAGAGGAGCCACTTCTAGAGTTCAAGGGGCCTACATTCCCTCTTACCTGCAAGAAGTAGAAAAGAATCCACCTGCTGGAATACACCCCACTTGCCTCCTAAGCTATCTCTGCTTTTGAGACCATTCTTCCTATTTTAAGAGGCATCTCTGTGTAATGAGTATTTGAATAAAATATTATACTAGAATCACTTTATTTTTGCTTACTTCTATGGAAAGAGAAACTTTGGTGTTTCCATAGATGCTATTATTGGCATCACAGTTACTTAGAGTGCCAGCTTTGGAACCCAGCTGCCTGGATTTGAATCCTCAACCCACCCTTACTAGGCATGAAAATTGGGCAATTTCTTTAATGACTTCATGCCTTGGTTCCTTAACCTGTAAAATGGTAGTAGTAATCTCTAGCTCATGGATTTGCTGTGTATTGAGGGAGTTGACACATGTAAAGGATTCAGAGCACACAGTAAACACCTAGGGGCATGTTTCCAATAATTAGCTCTATCATCATTCCCATCCAGATTCTCATATTTGTCATGTATGTTGATAAAACTTTCAGACCACAAATATCTGATAAGAGACTCCTACAGACTGAAGGGGAAAAAGTCAATCAAACCAAGTCCAGGGCTAGTGAGTTCTCTCACTCAAAACCCCATGGAGAAGGCACCAGACCCTCAGAGGTGGGAGGCCACTTGGTCTGCAATAGAGATGGAGATCAAGGACCAATAAAGGAGCTAAAGCCAAGGGGATTCTGGGAAAAGGGCATCCCACATCCATGGTAGCAACCCGTGGCCTACGCTCTAACAGGCTTCTATCAGCCCAATGCTCAGACTCTCAGTCACCTCATGTGACTTGGCCTCCTCCCCTTGTACCCCCCTCCTCTCTAGCCACACTGGTCACCCAGCTATTCTGAGCAGCCTACCCCACCTCAGGCCACTGCTTTGCCCTTCCCTCTGTGTGGAATGCTCTTCCCCAACTATCTGCAGGCCATTCCCTCATATCCTCTGCTTCTTTGTGACTTTCTTAGTGAGGCTTTCTCAGACCAAATTATTTAGCATGTAAGTGCTATTTCTGTCCTCCACTCTCTCTCCAGCTTCATTTTTCTCCAGAGAGGCTGCTACTGAGGGCTGTAATCAACCATAGAAATATAATAAAGTGGTAGGGGTTATTATAACAAGCAATCTTAAGTCAAGCATCACTTATATTTGCTCATTTAATCCACCAGAAAAATCCAAAAAGGTCCTTTTATCCTTTCCATAGCCTATAACCAGGAGACAGGGCGAAATTTCCTTTCACAGGAACCCTGAGCAAAATGAAGAAATGGGAAAACAGGGGTCTAGTAAGAGTTAATCTTCAATTTAATATCTGGCTCCAGAGTCCTAAAAAAATAACTATGGCCTTTAAAGTCCTAAAAAAAATCTACACTTGACCTTAAACCAACGTATTACACCCCTATGGGAAGCTGGGTTGAGAGTACCATGCACAAAATACCTGCACCCCTGCAGAATCACAGTCCCAATGCCAGCATTTCCACATGTCCAGGTGTGTACATACATGTCGAAGACACAAGCGAGACACCAAGAAGACACCAAGAAGACACAACCGAGTCTAGAACATGTAGATAAATAACATAGGTGTCAGGTAACTTTTCTAATTCTGAAATACTAAGACTCTAAGAAGGCAGTTTCTTAACCAAAGAGGCCCAAATGCTAGCCCAGGGTTTCTGGCTGATGGAATTCCTTTGCCTTATAACAAAGACTCAGTTTAGCCACATGATGTCTTTACCGATGTCCAGTCAGGCCTGGAATGCTCCAGAGATCTTCTCCTGGGCGCTGATGAAGAGGTATTCAAACACAGAATGAGAAGGGATGCACTTCAAATCCTTCAAAACAGAGTGTTACATTTAACACTGTTAAATATAAACAGAGTCTTTATAGTTAATTTACTTTTAGGAGGGAAGCTGCTCCACAGTGCTGTTGGGTCAGTTACAGTCTCTCCGAAAACCGCCACACCCAAAGGGAGGTAGAACGTTACAGGAGCCCGAAAAAAAACTGAACATGAGTCCCTTCAATTCCAGGTTCTCACCCAGTTTTTAACAACCAAAGTCCACTTACTTCAGGTTCTAGAATTCACACTTCTGGAACCAAGAGAATTCATCATGTGACTATGAGGACTGTTTTGTCTTTCCAAAACAGCTACTACATGTAGCGCTCTGAAAAAAACCTAGAGAATCAGTCAGGCCACAGGCCTCAAAAGCCGTTAAGTTGTAAATGGAATTTTTAAAAGCCATTCCCCAGCAACTCCAAGAGAAAAATGTGAGTCAGAGAACAAGAAAGAAGGGAGAAGGAACTATGTGATTCTGCAGTGAAGGCACCTGCCACCAATGCTAAATGATGACAGTCACATCTCATCACATCATCATCTGGGCTAGAAAAGCAAAGCCAAACAAACAAAAAAAACAATTATCACATTGGAATCTGATCTACAATTCCTAAATCAGATGAAACTGGAGTGGTATCACATCCAAGGGGAAAGACAAAGCCACACAGGGCACGGGGAAAGGGCGCTCAACCAGCACACGCCATCAACCAAGGCAACACACACCACAGCTCCTCCCTCTCAAACATTCATCAAACGCCTACTCTGTGCGAAGGGCACACGCTAGATGGCACAGTGGAGAACCGACAGCATAAACACACAGACGCTGGTCCCTAGAAACGCACCATCAAGTAAGGCAAACGTATCCCAATGTAAGGTTTGCCTGTTGTACAAATACAAAGGGCCTTAGGATTTCACATTTGATAATGGCAGAATCAAGAAGGGCTGCATGGAATAGGTGACATTTGAGATGGTATCGAAGAATATCAAGTAGGTATGCAAAAACTGGGAGAGCAGCAGGAGGCCATTCCCACTGCAGGGAAGAGGACCAGTTAGACTGAAGTGCAGGGCTCCTGAAGGGTCTTGATGGCAGACTAAGGAGCACAGGTAGGGAATGGGGGCCATTATGTTCGAGGGAATGAGATGTGCTTTACAAGTTTACTCTATATCCAAAACCCTAAGGGTGGACTGGACAAGACAAAGGCACAAGGCAGACAATGTAATTGTGAGGCTATTTTAATAGTTTATGCACATGGTCAAGCCATCTAGAATCAGGGACCTGGGTGAGCTCTGATGTACAGACAGAATCCAGAGGACCAGAAAATGAAAATGGAACAAGAGAAAGCAAGATCAAAGAGCAAAGAGGCCAACACAGAAAAAAAGGATGACCCACTCAGCACTTACTAGAACCTATTGTGTGCAGTGCACTGGTGATGCAAATAGGAGTTAGACACACACCTACCCCCAAGAACCCTGAGGGAGATAAAGCATCCATGGCCACAGTGCTGATGGCAACAGCTACACGGTTTGGGCTTTAAGGATAAACACATGTGCTCTTATTCATCATTCGCTTAGCCTTGAAATTCCCATCATCTTTCAGGCCTCTTCCTACCCTCCAGTCTCAAGCCTCATTGATTCTTAGTTTTTCTAAGTTATTGATGAACTAGACCAAATTCAGTCCTATGAAGTTTAAGGTCGAGGTCCTCATTTTCAAACAAGCACCTAGTGGAGATAGAAAAAGGCTAAGTAACGTGCCCAGTGGCAAAGCAGCTTGTCTGTCTCTGGCCTATCTTCAACCCTCTGCTCTTACCTTCCACCCCTCCCTGAAATCTCCCACCCAACTCACCCTCCCACCCCCGGAGCCCCACCTCAGCCTGACAACTCTCACTTGTGTCTGAGCTACTGTAACTGCTAATCATACACCTCTAGTCCAGTCTCTCCCAGTTTTTCCCCAGTGCTTCCAGGTAAATCTGCCTAAAACCAGATTTGCATCACACCACTTTCATTTACAAATGTCCATAGCTCCCTTATTTCCACCAAATAAAGCTCAAATTCCACAGCCTGACATTCACGGACTCCCACCACTGGTCAAATGCCACCACTTACATATGCTGCTCCCTCCCATTTAGCTTTTAGGAGCAACAACCATTTTATGTTTTTCTGCAGTCTTCACAGCCCATAAATGTGCACATATAAGATAGCCATTCACGTATAGGCATAGGTATAGGCATAGGCACAGGTATAGAGAGTGCTTTTTCCTTCGAAATGAGAGAAAAGCAATGTCATACTGAACCATCTTTTCTCAGAGTGCTCTACTTGGATTTTTCCCAAAGCTCAAGCTCCAGGAGCTTCTGTCTCATTAGAAATACAAGATAGGAAGCTTTTAGGAAAACAAGACAGCAAATGATCAACAGCTGGGCTGTGTGGTACAGCTTAAGCTCCTATAAGCTTAGAAAAGAGAGAAATCCATGTGAACAGATAGGACCTACCGTAAGAAGTGAATTACAACTTGAGCTAGCCCTTACAGGTGAGGGCAGAGTTGGTACATATGGAGAAAAGAGAGCAGGCACCAACAGCTTTGTAGAAAACACCAATTCCCTAAAATGTCACTGTCAGTCTAAATGCATGCACTTAATCTAACACGAGGAATCCCTTCTGTAGCACTGAGGCTGAGAGCCAGCCAGGACAGCTGACACAACGCCACACCATCCCTGAGCCTGACTATTGAAAACAGCAGTCCTAGCAGAGAGTACCCTCTCCCTCTGCCATTAGCATCTCTCAGGACTGGTTACCACCATGCTCTGCAAAAGGCACACACCTCACACCTTGGTGCTGTCTGCAGTTCTATTTGGAGGAGATCTAAGAAACCCCTCCGAGGGAAAGCCTTGTATGAGCAGACCTAAGGTGATGAGAATCAGCACAGGAGGGAGGGTGAAAGGTAAGCCAAGTCCTAAGCTAACAATCACTGTTCTTCTAATCAATCAGTCACCATCCAGGCAGCTCAGAACATGTGGTCCTGCAGGGTTAATAGTTTCTAGTGACTAAAAGCTTGACTCATAAAAAACTGAAGATGACTCTGACTCTGGGGTTGTTGTTTTTCTTTCCATGCAGTGGTTTAACTCAGGAAGATGCTGGTCACCCTACAGTGATTAGCCCCGATGAAGGCTGCTCCACTACCATGCAGCCTTTCTGGAGCACGAGGGTCTTTTAATGAACTCTTCAGTTCTCTAGATGGAGAATTTAAAGGCCATGTGCAGCTACTTAAGTGAAGATGCAAGGGGAAATTCCAGTTATGGATACAACCTTTGAACAACACGAGAGCTGAGATGGCAGAACTCCACCTACCAGCAGGAAACACGTGCCATCTAGCTCTCGTCAGAAACACTTTCAATCTGCCTCATTCCAATATGTAAGAAATGAAGGAAGGGACAAAGGGAGGAAAATGCTGAACATTTAAGCAGACTAAAGGTCATCTATTTCATCAGCAGACTTAGCTTATTGCATTATATGTGGACCTGAATGTAACTGAGTTTCAAATATGTGTGATGTATCTTATTTCTGCTAGGTGGTAATCACACCCCATAACTTATTAAGTGAGAAATCCCATTTCAAAAAAAGTGTTCATTACCACTAAAAATAAAAACGGAAGCCAGCTATTTATATGCTGCCTGTCACCATGCCCTCTCACACACAGCAGGATAAAAACAAAGACATATGTGGCACAGAAAGCTACTCTCCCATTCCCCGAGAGCCCAGGATGCACCAGAACTCTAAATCGGGGAAACACGCACACTAGCAGAAATCCTGCTCACTGTATTTGTTAATTTAGGCTCATTTCCATCTTCCAGTTTAGATGATCAGCAAGTAAATATTGTTTCATCAGGCACACAAATGTGTCGAATTCAAAACAAAGTATGGTGGCCAACTCTCTGAATCCCACTGAACCTGCAAATATTAACTCTACACTACAGCATGCGGCATGGACTCAAGAATGGTTGGTGTCTGTCTGCCTCTCTCTGTCTCTCCACGTCTGTCTTTCTCTTTCAGGAGAAGAAAGAATGACAAGCAGCAGCAAGTTAATGGGTTTCACTGAACAAAAAAATATGGAAAATCTATATCCAGGAAGCTTGATGTATGTTCTGAATTACAGTATGTGCAAGTGACATAAGCTCTTTTAACTGACCTCCTCTTATTCATCTTCCTAAGTAGCACAGACTAGTCCCTCTGACAGAGATTACTCTCTGAGGTGCTCACATTCTGCTTTACCAGTATTTGGCCAAGAAACGGTGTTGTCTGCTCCCAAACCTGCTTACACCAGCTGTATCTGTTAGTTCAGCTGCACAACACTAAATGTTTACAGTAACAATAATAACGGCTAGCACATACTATATACCAGACATTGCTCTAAGGCACAGGTGGTGAACACTGGCCCTCCACCTTGGCTCGGCACCTTGTTTCTACCCGGCAGCTGAGCTCTCACTTAACTGTTAAGGAGTAGTTACATTCATACAGTCCTAAAATTACATTCGGCCCTTTGAACGCAACCTCGAGGCTGATGTGGCCCCCAGTGAAAATGAGTGTGACATCCCTGCTAACAACTTTATTTGTATTCATTGATGTAACTCTCAGCAATTCTATTAGGTACGTATGATCATCAGGTTTATTTTACTAATGAAAAAATTGAGGCCACAGCTCAAAGTTGCAGAGCTCAGATAAGAACTGAGGCAGTCTAGCTCCATAGTCCATGCATCTAACCACTAGGTTTTACTGCCTAAATAGTAGGTATAGTGATATTCATGAGAGCAAAAAGCAATAGAAGTTTCTAGAAATAAAATTAAATCTTTTGGGAAGAGTCACTAAAGCCACTATTGATAATTAATTGACATCCCACCAGGTGTCTCAAGATCTTGTGAATGACTGGGAGGGAAAAAAAACACAAAAAAAATATATAATTCTGAGACTTCTGGTCAAGATGGATGCATGGGTAAACACGCTTCACCTCCTCACACAACCACAGAAAGCTATACTTCAATACAAATAACACCCAGAACCATCAGAAAATTGAGCTATATGGGAGTCCGACAAGCAAGAATTTAAAAAAGCCATATTCATCCAGGCAAATAGGAGGGGCAGAGACGCAAAGCTGAGTGGAGAGGTGGCAGTGGCAAAACAGGCAGTCCCACATTCATGTGTGGTGGATAAAAATTGGGAGGGATACCTTGGGAGCAAGCAATCCCAGACCCACACCAGTCCATACAGCTCAGGGTTCCAGCACCAGAAAGATAAATCCCTATAACTTCTGGCTGTAAAAATCAGTGGGGGTTGAGGCAGTAGAAGAAGCTGCCAGATTTTCAACAGACTTAGCTCAAGGGGCCCACACAGACTTAGAATTTAGGCAGACCCATCCACTCTGGGATTCGCCACTAGCGCAATAGCTAGAAGGGCACCAGTAGCATACGGGTAGTAAGTGAAGCAACTGGAAACAGGATTGAGTGTCGGGCAAACCTCCAGAAGCCAGGCAGCAGCACTGCCCCTCTCCAAGCCGTCCCCCACACAGAGCTTCAGAGCTGTGATGTGGGTTGCCCCACCCTGGCAATTACCTAAGGCTCTGGCCTATACAATTTACAGATGTCTTTTCTACAATAGGCCACACTACCAAGACAGGCAGTCAAAGCATATCTCCTAACACACAGAAACAAACACAGGGAGGCTGCCAAGTTGAGGAGACAAAGAAATACAACCCAAATGAAAGAACAGAAAAAGAACTAAACAAAATGAAGGTAACAAACTTACTGGATGCAGAGTTAAAAACACTGCTGGATTAGGAAGCTCAAAGAATTCACTGAGTACAGCAACAACATAAAGAACACCAAGGAAGAAATGAAGGATACACTAAGTGAAATAAAGAAAAATCTACAGGGAACCAACCATGGAGGGGATGAAGCCGGGGTTCAAATCAACAACATCAGAAAGAAATGCAAGTAGAACAGCAAGAAGGAAAATAATTCAAAAAAATGAGGATAGTATATGGAGCCTCTGGGACATCTCCAAATGTACCAACATCTGAATCATAGGAATGTCAGAAGGGAAAGAAGGAAGAGCAAGAAATTTAACACTTATTTGAAAAAATAATGAAAGAAAACTTCCCTAACTGGGTGAAGGAAATAGACATACAAGTGCAGGAAGCAGAGTCCCAAACAAGTTGGACCCAAAGAGGACCACACCAAAATACATCATAATTAAAATGCCAATGCATAAGACTATCAGCTGCTTTCTGAAAAGAAACTTTGCAGGCAAGTAGGGACTGGCAAGAAGTATTCAAAATGATGAAAAGCAAGGACCTACAACTAGATTACTCTATCCAGCAAAGCCATCATTTAGAATTGGAGGGCAGATAAAGTGCTTTCCAGACAAAGTAAAGTTAAAGGAGTTCATCATTGCCAAGCCATTATTATATGATGTGTTAAAGGGATTTATTTAAGAGAAAAAAGAATATCAAAACTACAATCACTAAAATGACAACAAACTCACAACTATCAACCACTAAATAAAAAAACAAATTAAGCAAACAACCACAACAGGAACACAATCATAGAAATGGAGATCATTTGGAGGGTTATCAGCTTGAAGGGGAAAGGGAAGAGAATGAGTGAAAAGGTCCAGGGATTAAGAGGCATAATTGGTAGGTACAAAATAGACAAGGGGGTGTCCATATTACTCAAAGCAATCTATAGATTTAATGCAATTCCTATTAATATATCAATGGCATATTTCACAGATCTAGAACAAATATCTCAAAAATGTATACATAACTGAAAAAGACCCCAAATAGTCTCAGTAATCTTGAGAAAGAAGACCAAAGTATGAGGGATCACAATACCTGATATCAAACTATACTACAAGGCTCCTGTAATCAAAACAGTCTGCTACTGGCAAAAGAACAGAGATATAGATCAAGGGAATTGAATAGAGAATTCAGAAATAAACCCAAATCACTATGGTCAATTAATATTTGGCAAAGGGGACATGAGCATACAATGGAGTAAAAATAGTCTCTTCAATAAATAGTGTTGGAAGAACTGGACTAGTACATGCAAAAAAATGAAACTAGAACACCGACTTACACCATACACCAGAATAAACTAAAAATGGATAAAAGACTTAAATATAAGTTCTAACACCATAAAAGTCCTAAAGGAAAACACAGGCAGGAAACTTTCAGCTGTATTTTTGCCGATATATCTCCTAGGTCAAGGGAAATAAAGAAAAAAATAAACAAATGGGACTACATCAAACTAATACCTGCATGACTCAAGAAACCATCATCAAAATGAAAAGGGAACCAACTGTATAGAAGAACACATTTGATAACAATGCATCAGACAAGGGTTTGGTCTCCAAAATACATAAAGAACTCAGACAACTCCACATTAGGAAGACAAACAATCCAACTTAAAAATGGGCAAATGACCTGAATAGAAACTTACTACATGATAGGTGCACTGCTACCAAAAAAAAAAAAAAAGTGGCCCAAATGAAAGAACAGGTCAAAGCTCCAGAAAAAATACAATTGAGCAACGAAGTGATAGCCAACCTATCAGATGCACAGTTCAAAACACTGGTAATCCGGATAATCACAGAATTGGTTGAGTATGGTTGCAAAATAGAGGAAAAAGTGAAGACTATGAAAAGTGAAGTAAAGGAAAATATACAGTGAACCAACAGTGATAGAAAGGAAAGTGGGACTCAAAACAAAAGTTTGGAGTTGAAGGAAGAAATAAACTTTCAACCAGAACAGAATGAAGAAATAAGAATAAAAAAAAATGAGGAGGGGCTTAGGAACCTCTAGGACAACTTTAAATGTTCTAACATCTGAATCACAGGGGTGCCAGAAGGAGAAGAGGAAGAGCAAGAAATTGAAAACTGATTTGAAAACATAATGGAGAACTTCCCCAATCTGACAAAGGAAATAGATTTCCAGGAAGTTCAGTAAGCTGAGAAAGTCCCAAAGAAGTTAGACCCAAGGAAGCACACACCAAGGCACATCATAATTACATCACCCAAGATTAAAATTAAGGAGAGAATCCTAGAAGCAGCAAGAGAAAAGGAGACAGTTACCTACAAAGGAGTTCCCATAAGACAACCAGCTGATTTCTCAAAACATACCTTACAGGCAAGAAGGGGCTAGAAAGAAGTATTCAAAGTAATGAAAGGCAAGGACCTACATCCAAGATTACTCTATCCAGCAAAACTATCATTTAGAATGGAAGAGCAAATAAAGTGCTTCTCAGATAAGGTCAAGTTACAGGAGTTCATCATCAGCAAGCCCTTATTATATGAAATGTTAAAGAGACTTATCTAAGAAAAAGATAAAAAATGTGAATAATAAAATGACAACAAACTCACAGTTATTAACAACCAAACCTGAAAAAACAAAAACAAACTGAGGAAACAACTAGAACAGGAACAAAATCACAGAAATAGAGACCACATGGAGGGTTATCAGTGGGGAGGGGGAGGAGGGAATGGGGGAAAAGGTACAGGGAATAAGTAGCATAAATGGTAGGTAGAAAACAGACAAGGGGAGGTTAAGAATAGTACTGGAAATGGAGAAGCCAAAGAACTTATATGTATGACCCATGGACATGATCTAAGGCCGGGGGAGGGAGGGTGCGGGGCGGGGGGGAATGCAGGTGGGAGGGGGTGCACAGGGCAGAGGGGAATAAAGGGGGGGAATAGGACAACTGTAATAGCATAATCAATAAAATATATTTTTTAAAATGCCTACCACAAAAAAGTCAATATTGAATGAATTGTGTGTAACTACAATACTGGCTGAGTGAAACCAGGTCTAGATAAGCAAAATAGCATAGGGAATTGGAAAGGTTCCTCCCAAGTAATGAAGGTAAATGTGGTTTTGTGTGACTTATTGTTTATTGGTGTAATTCTTTACTTGTCTCTGATCCTACAGGGTAATGAGTAAACAATGGCATAAAATAGAACGTATGCAGAGGACTAAAAATGTTGTCTAATGGAAGGAAAGAAAGGGAATTAATTAATACCTGAGAACCTACTAAGTACAAAATTCCTCAAGATACATTTTCATTTTAAAACACAAAAACCTGTAAAGCAGTTCTTATCCCTGTTAAGAGTTTCATATATTCACCTAATAGCCCCTTCCCCACTTTTAAGACTTGTCTTATTGGTAACACAGTAAATTTTTATCCAGCGTGATCAAAGAATGAAATGAACACTTTACTTGCAGGTGACCTCCTTACAAATGACAGGAGAATGGAGCATCAATAAGCATCTGTTGAATAATTAAAATAAATGAGATATATCTAGAAAGTACATTAATCTAAGTTACTGCTTTGAAAGGTTCTTTAGGCAGGGGAACATGGCATGTGGCAAGAAGTATTAGCCAGTGGTTAGGAGACCTAAATGTGACCTTACAGCTCATCAGTGTGGCTTTCAGCCAAGCAGAGCCTACAGAGCCGCAGTCACCTCATCCATAAAAAGGGCTGAATTTGCCCCATGAATTTGAAGACAATTTTAGGACTCAGTCCAATAACCAGGGCTGCATTATGACTCTCAAGGGCCCTGGGCACTTTTGCCCCTTCCTTCAGCAATTTCATATTAATTAATTATGTAGCAATTACATGTTAATCACATATTATATTTTACAACTTTATTGATGATTGTTCAAATAGTATATATTAAAACATTTTCTCTGACCTAGAAGCTGTTTCTTTTTCTACTGATTTCAAAAGAAATCAAAACATTTTCATGGACACCAAACAGAAGTATTATAGGCCCAAAAGACTGCCAGTAGTGGCTTAAGGATAAGTCGGCAGGGCGGTCTGGCTGGACACCAAACCTATTCCATGGGCACAAGCACCACCAGCCCTTCCCCCTCTCAAACCAACCATTACAAGAGCCCTGTTCACATGACCCATGACCATGGGATCACAGTGGCATTGCTGCAGGATCCATCTGCCTGCCTGCCTAAGAGGGGCAGGAGAAGGCAGAGCCACAACCCCGGAGGCCAGTGAGGCAGAACCCAACCCAACAGAGCAGTAGTAACTAAATGATGAGTATGAGACCAAGCAACAGCAAAGGCAATGCTACTGGACCTGACCACCAACCACATCCTTCCTCTCCTCTTACTTCCTCAACTGCTTCTAAGATTTTCTGGTCTAAGTGATTCAAAGTCAATGCACTCAATGAATATTTACAGAGTGCTTACTATATGCCACACACTGTTCAAGACATTTATCAAAAAAAATAAAACAAAGATCTCTGCTCAGGGGCTACATCTGATGAACAATAAACATAATAAGTAAGTACATTAGTAGTAAAGGATATGAAGAAAAAGGTAGCGGGGACTGGAGGGCTCGGGAATTCTGGGTGGGGTGGGTGTTCCAGTATCATTAAACACAGTGGACAAAGCATTGTCACTAAGAAGGTAAGGTTTCAGCAAAGACAGGAAGGCAGTGAGATAGATACTTGGGGGGAAAACATTCCAGAAAGAACAAAGGCTTAAACAGAGGACTATACTTCTCTGATTACTCCAAAACTTGTCTTTAAAGGAGAAAATTAAAATCTGTTACCGGCAACTGAGAGCAATTCTACTTTAGATGGAAGGTGGAGGAAGGGAGTAGTTAAGATCTAATTCAAACAGGTTGATTCTGAGATGTCCACAAAAAAATTAGGCACATGGACCCTGTAACTGGAGAGCGAGGTGGGAGCTGTAGGTAGGCTTTTGGTAGTGTGACAGAGAAGACTAAATGCTCAACAATCCCATTTCCTACTCTTGCCTTTCCTGTGCAATTAGGTTGAGATCATGTGATACAGTTCTTCTGGACAACAGAATGCAGGTGGAAGTGAATTATGCGGCTTCCAGAACAGCCTGTCCATGCTCTTTCTTCCCCACCTACAGCATTGACAGGGACCTCACGGTTAAAATTGCAGTGTCATAAGATACAAGACTCTCAGATTCCCAAGCCACTCCTTGGAGGGCTGATGCCAGGAAGGGCTGCCCAATCCACACAAGAGGTGGCATGAGGGAGAGACTGAGTTCTCTGTGTTCAGCCCGAGATTTCTAGGGTTGTTAGACAAGCCAGCTTAAATGGCCCTAAAAAATGCAACAGATCTCTCTACAAAGCAGATATTTTCTGTGGAGAGAATGAAAATCAATGAAGAGTCATTCCTCTTTTGAAACTGTCTTGTGAGGGTGAATGAAGACCTCCTGAATGCCAAGGGCAAGCACTAATCAAACCTTCCTCTTACTGGATATGCTCAATTATTTCATCTTGTCCTCCTTGAAACTATTTTCTTTAGGTTTCTAGAACCCAGTTCTTCCATGGTTTTTTGTCTGTCTCACTGGCTATTGAATTTCTTCTTCTGCCCTTCCCTGACATGGGTGCTCCACCTCAGCTGACACACCTGGTCCCTGGGGACCCCTTCTCTCTCAAAGCTTCAATACCCACTTGCACACTTGGGAGTTCTCTACCTGTATATATAGTCCTCATCTATCTCTTGAGATATAATATCCCTTGTATACATTTATTTTAGGAGGCTGTGATTATATTTTATGTATCCACTTGACAAAGTCATGGGGTGACCAGATATTTGTCTAACATTATTTCTGGGTGCAGGTGAGGGTGTTCCTGGAATAGATTAGCATTTGAATCAGTAGACTGAGTAAAGCAGATAGCCCTCCCCAAAGTGGGCGGGCCTCATTCAATCCATTGAGGGCCTGAATAGAACAAAAAAGACAGGGAGAGGGACAATTTGCCTCTCTGCCGGACTGCTGAGCTAGAACAACGGTCTTACCTGACTTTGAACTGAGACTTAGCCCACTGACTCCTCTAGTTCCCAGAACTTTGACTCAGATTGAAATTCACCCCTGGCTTTCCTGGGCAGATCACGGACTTCTCAGTCTCCTTAACCACCTAAGCCAATTCATGATAAACCTCGTGTGTGTGTGCGTGCGTGCGTGCGTGCGTGCTACTGGTTCTGTTTCTCGGGGGAACCCTAATACATGGGTTATGGGTATTGCAAAATAAAAGCTGTATTCCACCACAGAATCATCTTGCCTCCAAAACATGTTGTCCATATACAGTCATTTGGGCAAATAATACTATTATTCTTCCAGCCACCTAAATTACAGGCTCAGAATCACCCTTTTTTTTAAAGAATTTTTCTAAACATTCTTTTTTTTAAATTTTATTTTAATTGTTGTTCAAGTACAAATTTCTATCTTTTACTCCCATCCCAGCCGACCCACCCAGCCCTCCCCGCCATCTCTCCCATTTCCACCCACTCCTAGTTTTCGTCCATGTGTCCTTTATACTTGTTCCTGTAAACCCTTCCCCTTTTCCCCTGAAATTCCCCCAAAATTCCCTCCCATCTCCCCTCTGGTCAGCCTGTTCTCTATTTCAGTGTCTTTGGTTATATTTTGCTTGTTTCTTTGTTTTG
>CM052541.1:89917681-89967649 GCA_028533065.1 Trachops cirrhosus
ACTCTCTGAGCTTCCTGGACTCCCTGGAATTCTATTTCCTTTGCCAGATTGGGGAAGTTCTCCTTTATTATTTGTTCAAATATCTTTTCCACTTGTTGTTTTTCCTCTTCTCCTTCTGGTACCCCAATAATTCGGATGTTGGAATGTTTAAAGATGTCCCGGAGGTTCCTAAGCCTCTCATTTTTTTGAATTCTTATTTCTTCATTCCTTTTTGGTTGTATATTTTTTTCTTCCCTCTGGTCCACTCCATTGATGTGAGACCCATCTTTCATTCCATCACTATTGATTCTGTGAGCATTTTTCATTTGACTTATTGTAGCCTGCATTTTTTCATCTAATTTTCGACCAAAATCAACCAGTTCTGTGAGAATCCTGATCACCAGTGCTTTGTATTGTGCATCTGATAGGCTGGCTATCTCTTGGTCGCTTAAAAGGATGGGTTCTGGGGCTTTCAATTCTTCTTCTGTTTGAGCCATCTCTTTGCTGTTTTTTTTTGGTCTTGTGGAGCTCCTGTAGTGAGGGGTGGGGCCTTAGGTGTCCACCAGGGCGGGGCACCCCAGTTGCTGGATTGTGAGGCTATATGTGGGGGCGGGGGCGGAGAAGGAACAATGGCGCTTGCTCTGCTCTGTGTAGGACCCCAGACCCCTCCACCACTTTCTGCGCCAACTGGGCCCCTCTGGCACCAATTCCCGTGTGGGTGGGCCTGTGCACCCAGTGGGACCTTCCTTTTCAGTCAGTGCCCCAAAGCTCTATTTCCCAGTGCTGGGACCCTGAGTTGGGTGCAGTGCCTTGCTTCACAATGGCCGTCTTGCTGGGTCTCCCGGTCACCAACCCCCAGCCGGGCCCACCAGCCACTGCCACTTGTGAGCCCAGGGTCTGCCCGCTGCAGTCTTGTGCGCCGCCTGGGTTGCTCTGCTCTCCACTCCAGGTCCCTCTCCCAGCCCGACTCCGCCCCTCCTACCGGTCTGGATGAACGTGTCTAATTTTAACTCCTAGGGTGTCCGACTTCCATACATTTCAATCTTCTGTTGTTCTGGTTGTTATTTTGTTTCTATATTGTTGTTGTCCCTATCTTGGTTGTGCGAGGAGGCACGATGTGTCTACCTATGCCTCCATCTTGGCCGGAAGTCCCTGTGGCACTTTCTGAAAGCCACTAGCAGAATCACTGTCCCTTCCCTAACAAAGGAAGCCAGGAAGCACTCCTCAGGACTCTGGGTTACCGAAACCACACAGGAATACACACACACATACACATAAGCACACACGTACCTGTGACCTCAGCACAGGCTGGGTCCTGCCTCACAGCATGACAGCTATAACCCTTACCCCTCCCTGGGCTAAAGACACTCCTCCTCTTTCCTCAGCAAATCTATGCATGACTCAAGGAATGAAAAGAATGAATCTGTGTTTCAACCCTTGAACTCTGAAGTCAGTCTGTGGACAGTCTAAATGGCAACCCCTCTCACAAGTACCCTTTCTCTCCAAACCCGCCTTGTCCACTCAGATTCATTTTCTCTTTCATCTGGACTGTTGCAATAACCTGCTAACTGATTCCGAACTGACCTCTTTGCCTTCACTCTGCTGTCAGAGTGGCTTCTGAAAGACACATCTGATCCTAACTCTCCCCTGCTTTAAATCTTGCATGAAAAATACAGGTGTGCCCAAGGAGGCATGCACGAGGCCAGTGACTATAGCACTGCTTATACCACAGGAAAACCCAGGAGTTGGGGGAGACAGCGTTCATCCATGAGGAATGGTAAAATAAATTCTGTTACAGCCACTCACGGAATATTATGCAGCAGGTAAACACAACAGCTAAGTTTATACGCAGTAACAAAGAAAAATGGACTAGACAATATTGTTCATGAAAAATCAAGTTTCAGATTTTGAAACGTGTCCTTTGCAGTTAGTGAAAAACAATACCCTCCAAATAATGTAAGATGTTTTCCCTAGGTACATACGTGTGTGCAAAGGGATATATGGGGCCAGAAATGTCACTCACCAAACCAGTAACAGCTGAAGTTCTGGGGCAGAGGACAGGAGGAGGATTCAGGAAGGCTGCTTTCATGTGAATTCACAGTATTCACAGAGTGTGTCTGTAATTTAAATGTGAACTAAATTCAAATATTAAATTTAAATAAAAGGATAAAACCTAAAATGTCTTTTTTGTTTTAATCATTTATTTTTACTGTATTTTCATTATATTACATTTATCTCCCTTATACTCTATAAACCTAAAATGTTTTTAAAACTTCCCTGCATCAGTAAGATAAAGAGAAGCCAATAAGAAAATATGCTTTTGTAGTCATACTTATGAAGTCTTTACCAAACCCAAGTTCACAGAGATTGTCTATTTTTTTTCTAAGAGGTTCATAGTTCTAGCTCTTTCATTGAAGTCTATGGTACATTATGAGGTAATTTTTGTACATGGTATGAGGAAGGGGGTCCAGCATCAATCCACTATTTCTTAGGGGGATATCCAGTTCTTCCAAAATAGATTAACTGTAAAAATCAATTAACTCTAAGTGTAAGGGTCTATTTCTGGGATCTCAATTCCATTCCACAGACCTATGTATCTATCCTTATGCCAAAATGACAGTCTTGATTACTTTAGTTTTGAAGTAAGTTTTGAAATTGAGAAGGTTAGTCCACCAACTTTCTTCTTTTCAAGACTGTTTTATCAATTCTGGGTCCTTTGCATCTCCATATAAATTTCAAATGCCCTGGCCAGGTAGCTCAGTTGGTTAGGGCATCATCCCAACACATCAAGGTTGGGGGTTCAATCCCCAGTCAAGGCATATATAACAATCAACCAATGAATGCATAAATAAGCACAAAAACAAATAGATGGGTTTCTCTCTCTTTCTCTCTCCCCCTTCTCTAAAATCAACAAAAATAATTTTTTAAAAATTTCAGAATAAGTTTGCCAATTTCTGCAAAATAAGAAGCTTGAATTTCTATAGGGATTGCACTGAATCTGTAGATCAGTTTGGGGAGTAATGCCATCTTAACAATTCCAAGCATTCTGGATCCATGAACGTAGGATGTAGTTCTATTTATTTGGATCTTCTCTATTTTATTTCAACAATGGTTTATAGTTTTAAGATTCTGCACTTCCTTTGTTAAATTAGTCTTAAGAATTTTATTCTTTTGGATGCTATTATAAGTAGAATTGTTTTCTTAGCTTCATTTTCAAACTTTTCATTCCTATTGCATACACACATAATTAATTCTGTATATTTATCCTGTTTATACTCTGCAAGCTTGCTGAACTCATTAGTTATAATAGCTTTTTAGTAGATTCTTAGTATTTTCTACATAGGAAAATGTAGACTATGTCATCTGCAAATAAAGACAGTTTTACTTCTTCCTTTCCTATATGGATAGGTTTCATTTACTTTTCTTGCCTAATTGCTCAACTAGAACTCCAACACAGTGTTGAATAGAAATAATAAGAGTGGATATCCTGATCTTAGGAGAAAACTATTCAGTCTTTCATCATTAACAATGTTATTAGCTAGTTTTTTATAGATGTTCTTTGTGGTGAATTAATTTTTGACAAAGGTGCCAATGCAATTCAGTAGAAGAAGAGTTGATCTTTTCAACAAATGGTGCTGGAAGAACTGAATATCCACAAAAGAGGAAAATGAACTGAGAGCCTTATCTAATACCATATAAGAAAATTTACTAAAATGGGTAACAGACCTAAATGTAAAAGTCAAAACTATAAAATCTGTGGAAGAAAATGCAGGAGAAAAACCTCCATGACCTTGGATTAAGTGTCCAGATTTCTTAGATATGACACCAAAAGCACAATCCATAGAAGAAAAAGTTGAGAAACTGGACAGGATCACAATTAAACTCTTCTATGCTTCAAAGGTACCATTAAGAAAATGAAAAGACAAGTCAGTACTGGAACAAAAGACTTATAAACTATATTTCGAATAGAGAACATATCCAAAAATATATATCTCAGACTATTCAATAAGTCAACTCAATTAAATAAAACAGGCAAATGATTTGAAAAAACATTTTACAAAAGAAAATATACAAATGGCTAATAAGTACATGAAAAGATACTCAACAAAATCTGTCATGAAGAAAATACAAATTAAAACAAGAATGAGATATTACTACATAACCACTAGAATGGCTATAGTCAACAGATAGTAAGAAGTGTTGGCAGACTTAGAAAATACAGAGCTTGTGTACACTGCTGGTGGGAAAAGAAAGTGGTAGAGCCACTTTGGAAACCACTTTGACGGTTTCTTAGAAGGTTCACATAGAATCACTATAAAATCTAGCAATTCCACCCCTAAGTATACACCCGAGAGAAATGAAAACATGCACCTACACAAAGCCCCGAATGGAAATATTCATAGCCACGCTGTTCACAGAAGCTGCAAGCCTGAAGCAGTCTACGTGTCCGCTGACTGAAGAGATACACCCAATGTGGTGTATCTGCACAACGGCCCACGTGCTGTTCAGGAGGGAAAAGAAGCGGGATGTGCTGAGGAGAAAGCCTGGCACACAAAACCTTAAGTATTTACTACCTGGTCCTTTACAGGAAAAGAAACTTCTGAAATGTATTTTAGTGTACACGGTGTGAAATACAAACCTTTTGTTTTTTAAAAAAAATTTAACCATCTCAACTATTCTTTGTATTTAAAACGCCACTTGTTGAACTCAAAAAAGAAACAGAAATGGCAAGTATAAATGTAGTCTCTCTGAGGTATCATTGGCAAATATGTTTTCCCATACAGTTGGTTCTCTTTTTATTTTAATACTATTTTCTTTAGCCATGCAGAAGCTTTTTATTTTGATGTGATCCCATTTGTTTATTCTTTCCTTTATGTCCCTTGTTCTGCATGAAATATCTGAGATTTTCCTGCCTATGTTCTCCTCTAGGACTTTAACACTGTCATGGCTTATATTAAATCTTTTATCCACCTTGAATTTATTTTTGTGTATGGTGTAAGTTGGTGCTTGAGTTTCATTTTTTTGCACATAGCTGTCCAGTTCTCCCAACACCATTTGTTGAAGAGGCTGTTTTTACTCCATTTTATGTTGCTGCCCCCTTTGTCAAATAGTAATTTACTGTAGAGACTTGGGTTTATTTCTGGGCTCTCTGTTCTGTTCCATTGGTCCATGTGCCTGTTTTTATGCCAGTACCAAGCTGTTTTGATTACAGTGGCCTTATAATATAGTTTAGTATCAGGTATTGTGATCCCTCCTACTTTATTCTTCTTTCTCAAAATTGCAGCAGCTATTTGTGGTCGTTTATGGTTCCATATAAATTTTTGAAGTGTTTGTTCTATGTCTGTGAAATATGCCATTGGTACTTTAATAGGTATTGCATTGAATGTGTAGATTGCTTTGGGTAGTATGGACATTTTGATGATGTTAATTCTTCCAATCCATGAACACGGTATATGTTTCCATTTGCTGTGCCTTCCTTGATTCCTTTCTTCAGTGTTATGTAGTTTGCTGAATACAGGTCTTTTACCTCCTTGGTTACATTTATTCCTAGGTATTTTGTTTTGCTTTTTGCTATATCAAATGGGATGTTTTTCTTGATTTCTGTTTCTGCTGTTTCATTGTTGGTGTACAAAAATGCCTTTGATTTCTGGATACTGACTTTGTATCCCACTGTTTTGCCAAATTTGTTTATTAGGTCAAGCAGTTTTTTGGCCGAGTCTATAGAATTTTCCATGTACACTATCATGTCATCTGCAAACAGTGACAGTTTTGTTTCCTCCTTCCCGATTTGGATGCCTTTTATTTTCTTTTCTTGTCTGGTCGCTGTGACTAAAGCTTCCAGTACTATATTGAATAGAAGTGGTGAAAGTGGACAGCCTTGTCTTGTTCCTGATCTTAGTGGAAAAGATTCTAGTTCTTGCCCATTGAGTATGATTTTGGCTGTAGGTCTCTCATATATGGCCTTTATTATGTTAAGGAATGCTCCCTCTTCCCACTTTGCTGAGTGCTTTTATCATAAGCGGGTGCTGTACCTTATCAAATGCTTTTTCCACATCTCAGACAAGGGTTTAATCTCCAAAATATATAAAGAACTTACATGACTCCAATCTAAGAAGACAAGCAACCCAATTAAAACATGGGCAAAGGACTTGAACAGACACTTCTCCAAGGAGGACACACAGAGGATCCAGAGACACATGAAAAGATGCTCAGTATCGCTAGCTACCAGAGAGATGCAAATTAAAACCACAATGAGATACCACTCACACTGGTCAGAATGGTCATCATAAACAAAGCAACCAACAATAAGTATCAGAGAGGTTGTGGAGAAAAAGGGACCCTAGTGCACTGTTGGTGGGATTGCAGACTGCTGCAACCACTATGGAAAACAGTATGGAATTTTCTCAGAAAACTAAAAATGGATCTGCCTTGTGACCCAGCAATTCCACTGCTGGGATTATATCCTAAGAACCCTGAAACACCAGTCCAAAAGAACCTATGCACCCCAATGTTCATAGCAGCACAATTTACAATAGCTAAGTGTTGGAAGCAACCTAGGTGCCCATCAGCAAATGAATGGATCAAAAAACTATGGTACATTTACACAATGGAATTCTATGCAGCTGAAAGAAAGAACTCATACCCTTTGCAACAGCATGGATGGAGCTGGAAAGCATTATGCTAAGTGAAATAAGCCAGACGGTAAAAAACAAATACCATATGATCTCACCTTTAACAGGAACCTAAACAACAAAACAAAGAAACAAGCAAAATATAACTAAAGACACTGAAATAGAGACCAGGCCGACAGTGCCCAGAGGGGAGAGGGGAGGGGATTTGAGGGAAAAAGGGGAAGGGTTTCCAGGAACAAGTATAAAGGACACATAGACAAAAACTAGGAGCGGGTGGAAATGGGAGGGAGGTGGGGAGGGCTGGGTAGGTGGGCTGGGATGGGAGTAAAAAATAGAAAATTGTACTTGAACAACAATTAAAATAAAATTTTAAAAAATATTTTTAAAAAATGTAGTCTCTGTACGTGTAATGAATTGCAAATTAAATTAATATGGTGTCACTATCAGATTAGAAAAGATTGCAAAGGCTTGTAATATGTGACATCAGAGAGGGCGATGTGGGGAACTGTCAACACTGGTTTTCTTGATGGGAGCATGAGAGCAACCCTCTTGGGGACAATATCACAAAAACTGTCAAAAGATTAATTCCTTCCCTAACTGGTGTGGCTCAGTGAGTTGGGCACTGCCCTGCAAACCAAAAGATCGCCAGTTCGATTCCCAGTCAGGGCACATGTCTGGGTTGCAGGCCAGGTCCCCAGTTGGGGGTCATACGGGAGGTAGCCAATCCATGTTTCTCTCCCTCTCTTTCTCCTTCCTTCTTCTCTAAAAATAAATAAAAATCTTTTTTTAAAAAAGTTTAATTCCACAGGCTCTTTCATTCACAATTTAAATTTTATGAATTTATACTACAAAAACTCTCACTGACATTCACAAGACAATCGGTATACAGCTAATTCTTGAATTAATGTTTATACACAATACTGGAAAAATACTAGAATACTCCTAAATGCCTATCTTTGTGGTATAGGGTTAACTCAGACCTGGAATGATCAAACCTTGCACATTCCCAAGAAAAACCAGTCTCCAGGACTGGCTTTTGACCAGCTCCAGGAAATGAGTTCTGAGCCCTTGGAATATTCTGCCTGATAAGAGTGTTTCTGCTTGCCTGAAGCCTTGAGCCATGCAGTACAGGTTTCATCGGTTTATGCTAACGACATGACATATGACTGACACCTGTTTTTGTTCTGAAGGCCTGGAGGGTGATGAGCCAAGGCCAATTGGACAGCCACTATGTGCCTACATAATGACTCCCAACGAAAACATTGGCCACCAAAGCTCGGTGTGCTTCCCCGCTTGGTAACACTTTGCGTGTGCGGTGACAAGACAGCTGTGCAACTCCACTGAGAGCAGACATTTGAAAGCTTGTGCCTGCTTTTGACTTCACCCCATAAACCATGTGCCTTTTCTCTTTGCAGATATTTATTTGACTCATTTTTCTATAATAAACTACAAGTGTAATAGCTTTTGAGTCTTGTGAATCCTTCTAGCAAACCATAAATCCTTAGGTTGGTCCTGAGGACCCACAGTACAGTATCAGTAGGAATTTTGATTAATTGATACAATGAAACAGTATAAAGCCACTAAAAGGCATGAAACACATATGTGTATGGATATACACTCACAGTGGATGCCTATGATATATTGTTAAATGATCAGCTAATTGCAAAACATGATTGGTATGGCTTATATTTTTAAAAGCTAACTTTTACTGAGTGTCCATGATGTGCGCCAGGCCTTACCTGTTTTATTTGTATTCTCTCATTTGATCTTCACAACACCCCATAACCACTCGCATCATCACCACTTTAACGATGAGAAAACTGAGGCACACTGAGGTTAAGTTACACATCCGAGGTCACACACACAGGATGTGGAACCAGGCTGCCTTACATCAGAGTCACACTCCTACTCTCCCAAAATGTGTGCATATCCATAGGTATATTTGTAACATTGATCAAAACATATGTCTTAATAATAGCTTCTTCTTGGGAATGAGATTGCAGGAAGAAAAGATTCACTTTTATTTTGCACTTTTTCATACGTATTGTTTTTGATGTATAAGCACATTGTTGTAACAATTTTCTGTAGGTTATGACATCTGCCGTATTACTTGCCCAGTTCTCATAGATACTGTGGCAGGGGGCTGTTCTTGGTCTGTTTTCTCTCACTAATCCCCCCTTGCACCCTTTTGCTTTATTTTAGTGCAGGAGAGTCAAACTCATTTTCACCAGGGGCCACATCAGCCTTGCGGTTGCCTTCAAAGGGCTAAATGTAATTTTAGGACTGTATAAATGTCCCAGGGTAACTACTCCTTAACTGTTAAGCAAGAGCTCGGTGCCACCGCCGGGTGGAAACAAGGTGCCAGACCAGACAAACAAGGTGCCGGGCCGGATTCGGTCCGTAGGTGTTGTGTTTGCCACCTGTGTTCTAGTGTCTTTGATTTTAAACGTCATTGTAATTCTGATTATCCTACTCCTTCCTCATGAATCTTTATCCAGATTTTGGGTTATTTTTGCATATTTACTTTTCTAACTAAACTTCAGTATTGCTCTATCAAGCTCTCCAGTTAAATTGCATTAGTATATTAAATAGAGTTCTTTGCATGGGTTTCACACAGGAATATGGTGTCATTAACAAAAAGACCAATTTAGAATTTGTGATTTCAGGGGTCCTGGCTCAAAGGAGACACCAACTGTTTGCAAAGAAAGGGTTTGATGGACAAACTGATTGGCATTGAACCAAGAATTCCAGATGGACATATAAACTACAGAAAACAGCTACAACTAAACATCTATGATCCACTTTTCTTTTCCTTTTTTTAAAGATTTTTTTTTAGGGAGGGGAAGGGACAAAGAAAGAGAGGGAGAGAAACATCAATGTGTTGTTGCCTCTCGAGCACACCCTACTGGGGACCTGGCTCAAAACCCAGGCATGTGTCCTGATTGGGAATTTAACCAGCGACCATTTGGTTCACAGGCTGGCACTCAGTCCACTGAACCACACAAGCCAAGGGTGTGATCTACTCTTCTAGAAAATATGCTGAATTATAGATCACTATCAATATACACAGGCCCTCTGAGGTCCTTGTTAGTGGCAACTGATTTCATTCATGCAACATACGTACTACATGCCAACTACACATGGGAACTGTTCAAGGTACTTGACTAACACTCTGGGGTTAACTTCTGTCATTTAGTAGCTGTATGATCTTAGGCAAGTTACTTAAGCTCTCTAATCCTCAATTTCTCACCTGTAAAATGAGAATAATAAGTATATGCCTTTGGGAATTACTATCAAATGAGGCAATACATGACAGCTTCTAGGACATGGTAGGTACCTAAGAAATGGAAAGTACCATCACTCCTAATGGCTCTGCCACACAACCAGCCTATCTCAAAGTAG
The DNA here is from genome assembly GCA_028533065.1 of Trachops cirrhosus. Taxonomy (NCBI): domain Eukaryota; kingdom Metazoa; phylum Chordata; class Mammalia; order Chiroptera; family Phyllostomidae; genus Trachops; species Trachops cirrhosus. The sequence continues at coordinate 89,927,695 of CM052541.1, forward strand.
TAGCTCATTTCAAAAAAAATTTTAATTAAAATTTTTAAATACTTTTATTTTGAGCATTTTCAAATCAGTGAATTGAATTTCCTTTACTAAGTCCCTCTTCTCCAATGTAGCAATATACAGAGAATAAGAGGTGCAGAAAGAGAGGGGAACACCTGATGCTGGAATGTGAAAGGCAGGCAGGAGCAAATAACCTGGATAAGGGCACAGTCAACAAACCCGTCTCTCCATTCAGGCACTCCCATTGTGCTCCTGGAGAGTCAAATGCCCATCCCAGGGGCACAGGAAGAAATAAGACATTTCTGAGGGCCTGAACAAGAGTCTGGCAGCCAGTCCCCCTCCCCCATGCTCAGGTTTAGTTAGCTTTCACACAGTCACCATGGCAACCCTGTCAGCAGACACACCACCTCCAGTCTGTGAAGCAGGCAGCCTGGCCTCTTCAGCACTGTGAAATATCTAGAATGCTTTTGAAACTAATTTTTTATATCTGTGATCCGTAGGGGAGATGTGTGAGAGGAAGGGGAGGAGCTCTGCTGTTAATCTGTGGCTCAGCAGATTAAACAAAAAAACCACCACAAACACACTAAACACTGAGCTAAAAGAGACTATGCTCACAACAGAAGTAAAACATTTTGACAGCCTCACTCAGCTAACTGTCAAACACTCAAGAAAAATTGTTTTAAAAAAGAAAATCAGCAACCAAGTACAAATACAGCCTAAAAGAAATGGATTGAAAGCAGACCAGAACCTCTTCAAGACATGGAAAAGAACCTCCAATATAAGGGGAAAAAGCAGAGCGGACAGAGGTTTACCAGAGCTTGGTTTAGGGGGACTATCAATCAATCAAGGTGGGCGCTGAGTTCTGACACTCACAGGCAGTTAAGGAGGGTCAGTGATAAGCACGGCGTGTTAACTCCTTGCTGTGTGGCTTATAAATCTTCGATACACAGCTCAAACAATAAAGAACAACAGGGTATGTGAAAATGTAGACAGGCATCTATGCACACACCTTACAGACAAGACATAGCACTCGGCACTTCTGCCACTGCGCATGAGGCCAGTTATCACTTCCCACAGAACTGCCACCTATACATGAGTAGAAAATTCCAGAAACACAGGTAATCTGGATAGCTGGGTCATCTTTCTGTCACAGATCATCTCACCATGCACTTAACCTGAAAGTAAGAAGGGGCTCATGCTCTCGTCTCTAAATTACAAAGCACCCCTGTTCTGTAATGTCTCTCTCTGGAGCAACATCCAAAGGCCTTCTGGTAGATTGATGCCCCAAAATGGAAAGAGGACACTTTAGTCTTGGCGGGAAAACAAATACAGATGCTCCTTGACTTATAATGGGCTTACATCCAATAAATCTACCAAAGTTGAAAGTATAAACAAAAATTCATTTAATATACCTAACATACCAAACATCATAGCCTACAGGCTAACCTATCTTAAATGTGCTCAGAACACTCACATTAGCCTACAGTTGGGGAACACCACCTGACACAATGAATACGCTGCAGGGAATCAGTTGTGTATCCTCTTGATCATGTGGTCGACTGGAGCCACGGCCACTATCACTGCCCAGCATCCCGAGACGGCACCCTGCCACATACATGTCTCTAGCCCAGGAAAAGATCAAAATTCAAAATTTGAAGTATGGTTTCTAGTAAATGCTTTTGCACCATCATAAAGTCTAAAAATTGTATTTCGGTTATTTTTATATTTTTTCTAATCATTACAATTATGCCAACTTCATACTAAGTTCTTCGAGTGTGGTTCTAAGTTCACTCCAAAAATGATTCTCCATAAATTAAATTACACGTTCTCTTCTTATACCTGGTAGAATTCCAAAGCTCTCCTGTGGAGAGAAGGATGGAGGCAGGAAAGAAGCAAGAGTAAGTGACCTTATTTTCCCCAATCTGCTCCAAACACATCCATGGAAAAGGTAACACCGCCTCGCTGCCTGCGACTGGTAGGGGCACAGACTGGCTTGTTAGCCTCCTAAAGGAACAAGCATTGTACCTGCAGCAGGAATGCATTTGTATACTGGACCAGTCACGCTATCTTCATGCCAGCTTTGTATCTTTGATTGGCTCTGGTATTTCTATTAAGACAACCTCTCCAAAAAAAAAAAAGACGACGACAAACTCTCCAAACGGTAAGCAGCTGCTAAGCAGGTACATTTGCTGGTTCCAAGCAATGGCAAGTACTCCCCCTTTCTCATGGCCTGGGCTCCACCCTTGTGAGGCTTCAGGAACTTCCCCCAGACACCACCGGTAAATGTGGAACTTAGGGAATGAAGAGGGAAATGAAGGTTTCATTTTATTGGGTTGGCCATAAAGTCCATTTGGTTTTTCCTATAATTTTACACATTAAAAAAGACACATTTTTTATTTTCACCAATAACTTTATTGATTTGGATATTTTAAGTATGACAGCTATCTCCTGTGTGGTATAACATTGATTGTTCTCAGATAATGTCTCAATTTGATTGCTATCAACTTCAACTGGTCTACCCAACTGTGGAGCATCATCCAGCAAGAAATCTCCAACATGAAACTTTACAAACCACATTTGACATGTTCGATCAGTTACAGTATCTTCTCCATATGCTGCACAAATCTTTGCATTTCAGTTGCTTTTTTACCTTTCTTGAAATAATAAAGCATAATATGCAAAAATGTTGCTTATTTTCTTCTATCTTCAATATTAAAATGGCTACACAAAAATTCACCAGTTTTGATAAGTTCTTTTTTAAATGCATACTGGTATGACAGCTGTTATAATACAATGTAACAAATTTGTTTCAAATGAAGTTAAAGACAACTAAGCACTACTAGAGCCATCTTACGGGGGAAAATTTTTGGCTGCCCAAATAATTCTTCCACTTATTTAAAGCCCATGTTCAGTCCACGTACAAATACATGGTTTTCATTTCTTTTGAACATCCTTCCTATAATGTCTTTCTAGTGCTCTAATAATAAGATAGAAATCTGGAGAACTACTGAACCAGTGTGATGAAGGTGGATATGATTTTAAATTGCACACATTTAAAGCATCCATAATAATGTTAATTATTTGCTTAACCACTAAGGAAATCGAAACAATCTTGCATCTCAGAACACCTCTTGGAAAAACAATAAGTCTCCTACTAAATTAAAATATCAGGTTTATAATACCTATCAAATTAATTAAAGTAAAATCTTGAGTGCGACCTACCTTGAGTGCCTCAGCCTCAGCACTGCTGACATTTGGACCAGGTAGTCCTTGGTTGCAGGGGCTGTCCTGTGCAATAAGGGAGTCGAGTGTGCAATAAGGACAGTGTGACTAGCAAAAATGTCTCCTGACATTGCCGAATGTTCCCTGGGGGACAAAAATCACCCTGTGGTATTACTGCTATACCGACAAAGGATCTTTATCTACATTCACTTCACAGATAAGAAAACTGACGCCCAGAAAGGCCACGATGCAAGCTCAACACCATAGAGCTGAATTAGTGGCCAAGATAGGGCATATGCCATGGAAGCTACTCCTCAGTCCTTCATGTTTTTCACACTTAACTGGTATGTGTTGGGACTTTGGCTGAAGATACGATATTTTAACTTAAAATAAACGTGACCAAAGGCATGTTTTAAAGAACTCAACATCATTAGTCAACAGTATAGAAATATTAGAACGAGAAGCTTGTTAAATTTCATGGTGAACCATATGACCTTTCTCCTACACTTCCATTCAGGCTAACTCAACAAATAGGTATTAAGCATTTTCTAAGCATCTTCAACATTCATTAAGCGGAAAAGAGTCCCGGCTTCAGTTCTTCAGCCCTGCAGGGAACTGACTGCGAGGCAAGGTCACCAGTCAGCCTGGTGCACGTGAAGCACCAAGTTCCATAAGAAGTTTCCAGAAAGTAATGCAGAGGTTTGAAAGGGGGAAAATTCATGTTAGCTTGAAAATCCAAGAAACCACAGAGGAAATACCGATTGAAATGGTCTTTTCAAGGTAAAAAAAAAAAAGGAATTCTGGGAAGAAAGAATAGCATGGAGGTGGGAAGGAAAAGATTACTGAATTGCCTAATTGCCTGGAAGTTGGAGAAAATATAGTAGGCTAGCAAGGAAAATTGAAGGTTATATAAAGGCAGGCTTTACATGTTTCTCTGGACATTTGTTTTTAATTTGTTAGATGAGGCACCATTGAACTTGTAAGCGTAAATAATATGTGATGTGACACTTTCAAGAAATTGTTTCCTCATTTCTGCATAAATAAATTTAAGAAGGGACTGACTGCTGTGGGATCACTGATGTGTTGAGAAGGCTTCTGAGGCACAGCATGGCAAAGAGGCGCAGGTACCCCAAGGCTGTCTGGGACTGTGGGACTGGAGCGCTGAAAATGGTTAGAAAGACACCATTATGCCTGCGTAAGCAGGAGGCACTGTGCAGAGGTTGACATGGCAGGACTGGGATACGCTGAGGCAGACACGGGCTGATGGGAGGTGAGAAAACAGGGTAAGGAGAAACATGACCATTACCTCCTGAATCCTAATGACTGAAAGAACAATGGTGCCCTATGCAGGAACCCTGAGGTCGGAGAAAGAACTGGTTTGAGGGGAGAAAATGAGTTTGAGATCTCCTGAGAAAAGCCCAATAAGACATTAGAAAGAAGGCGCTAGAGCGCTGCGGAAAGATCCAGACCATGATTCAGTTCACAGAGAAACACAAGTTAGAGTTGGAGTCTTTTGTGTAACGCTGGCTCTTCGAGCTCTAAAAGAAGATAAATTCCTACAGAAGAGAGGGGTGAGAAAGAAGAGTTGTGAAGAATGCCTACCTTTGCTATTATCATTTTAGATCTTATTAAGAGTTTTAATAACTGGCTTTTTAGTTTTTGCCAGAATTTAAATGTGTTATTTTCAAACTTTGGACCAATGGAGTATGAAAAATGTCCTAAACAATTTATAGTAAAAAATTTTCAAGGTAAAATGTTATTACCACATAGTGTTTTTATTTTTAAGAAGAAAGTATATTTCACACCTTTTAATGTACTTAACTATGTTTTTTAACAGAACTGGAAAAAACAAAACATTGATCAATTCAGCTCTAAAATAAAAAAAGAATGCCTACATTTATGCAAAAGTAAGAGGAAGGATAAGAAAAGAAGAGGAGGCTGTGAAGGAATTTCTAATTCTCTAGGCGGAAGAAGTAGGGGAGCCAAATGCAGGCAGTGAAGTTCAAATGCACCGGAAAGGCAAGTAAGAGGAGGCAGGATCACAAGTCTCTGGTGCCCCAAGCTGGGTTTGGTTTCCATGAGGCAGCAGCAGAGCATAAGAGGTAAGAGACTGCTCTCCAGAGTCAGACAGACTTGGCTCATTTCCCGGCTTTGGCATTTGTCAGTTATGAAACCTGGGACAGGTTACTAAACTGCTCTTGCCTCCTTTTCCTCATTAAAATAAGGATACCATTTTAAAATAAGGATACGTGTAACTTATGGGAGGTTAAGTATGTAAAACACTTTACCTTGCCTCCTCCATCAACAGCTACAGCTGTCAACAATTCCTCACCCTCCCCCCACAGTGACTGCGCAAAGGGTGGTGGTTTGGTCCTCTGCACCAAGAGCCAGGTGAGGGGGGCACAGAGGACCAGTCTCCACTCCTCTGGCTAGTGGTGCTGGCTGAGTGGCTGCACATGTGACATGAACACAGCAGAAGAACCAACCAAGGAGAAAACAAGCTCGTGGGGTGTGGGGAAGGCTGGGAGAAGGGAGTGGGTGACAACTTAACATGATACAGCAGGGATCAGCAAATGTTTCTAAAAGTGCCAGATAGTAAATATTTTAGGATTTGACAGCCATATGGTCCTTATTGCAGCTACTCTACTCTTGCATGGTAAAAGCAGCTATAGACAATTCGTAAATAAATGCGTATGGCTGTGTCCCAATAAAGCTTTATTTACAGCACTGGCCGCATGGCTCAGTTGTTGGGGCAGCATTCCATGCACCAAAAGGTTTGCCAGTTCGATTCCTTGTCAGGGCACATACCTTGGTTGTGGGTTCAGTCCCCAGTTGAGGCACATACGCAAAGCAACTGATCAATGTTTCCTTCTTTCTTTCTTTCTTTCTTTCTTTCTTTCTTTCTTTCTTTCTTTCTCTCTCTCTCTCTCTCTCTCTCTCTCTCTCTCTCTCAAAATCAATGGAAACATGTCTTCGGGTGAGGATTAAAGACAAACAACTTTATTTACAAAAACAGGCAGTGGTTAGCCTATAGGCCAGGGTGTACTGGCCCCTTCAATAAAAGGTGGAATATGACAAATGTTCTTAAACCTCTAACTCTGGCTGCTAAGTTTAGAAAAGGTAAAAGATAGTAACATATTGAGATGAGTAAGACCAAATTTTAAAGAATCCCAGGCAGCAGAATCTCAAGTGTGACAAATGGCTTCAAGTGTTCAGTGTTCCATTATTTTTGGAGAAGGGGAGGAAGGAGGACAAAGAGATTGGCCAAAAAACATGGAAAATAATAAACGAGTTAAAATACATAAGTAAAAACATTTATGAACATTTATCTACATCGCAAATTGAGAGCATTTCAGTCTCTGATTCCTTACTAAGCTTCCTGGGCTGATCTGGAAAACTGAAACATTACGACCTTATTTCCTGGTTAGAGGGACTTGCACTCAGCACCCAGTGGATAAGGAAGGGACTAATATACTTAGAAAATCAAACATTCAACAGTGCAGGAGTCCTGAAAATTTTCGTCAGGTAGTACAGGGGATAAAAAAGACAAATGACTCTAGATTTATCAACAAGTCATTGAAACCTTTAGCTGGAGAGACAAGACAAGATGAGTTTTGACAAGAGACAAAACACAGAAGGCTCCTGTAGGAAGTGATAAATGTGGAAGATCAGAGCTTCAGAGAGCAGAGGGTGATTACCTGCAGTCAAGAGTGAAGAGAGAGAAAGTTCTCAGCCTGCCTTGAAGAGCGGGCAGGATCTTGGAAAGCAAAAATTAAGAAAAGGCATTCCAGGTGAAAAGACCACAAGGGGCTGGCAAATAGGTCAGCAGAGGTTACATAAAGGACTTCAGGTTGACATTCAGGTTGACATTCAGAGGGGAGAGGACAGAATGGTTGTGCTGGCTGTTGAAATCTCCCAAATATCCATATCAGAGGCTACCTCTCCAGCTGTGTGCAACTGTGCTGCCATCACCCTGGCCATTCCTCTCATCCTCCCCCGCCCCGTCTCCCAATTCAACTTCCCACCACATCTGCAGTCCAGTAACTGAAGTGAGAACAGGTGTGGCAGCTGCCTGCAGGACTTGACCCAGCAGCAGGTCCAGTGCCTGCTCTGTGAGGGCTGTGCACACACCAAACAGGACGAAGGGTCAGAGGCCTGGCTTTCTCTACTGTGCTCAGACTTGCTAAGGAGAACAGTGTAAAGGAAAGGAATAAAAGCTAGGCTGGAGCTTAGCTGCTTGAGTGTCGTTCTGTATACCGAAAGGTTGAGGGTTTGATTCCTAGTTAGGGACATGCCTAGGCTGAGAGTTAGGTCCCAGTTGGGGTGCATACGAGAGGCAACCCATTGATGTTTCTCTCTCTCCTTCCTTTCTCCTCCCTCTAAAATCAATAAGCATGTCCAGGGGTGAGGATTTTTTAAAAGTAAGGCTGGAAACACCCACTGGCACCAAATCTAAGGGCAACTTAATAGAAAACTGGTACAAATATCCAAAATTCTATAGTCCATATGAAGTGCTCGCAAGGTTTTGTTGATTTATTAGCTAAGTTTTCATTAGGAAACGTGATACACACACGGTTAATACTAAAGTGTACAAACCCTGGCAGAGTACAGGGCTCGGCTGGGCTCAGTTGGTTGGGGTGTCATCCCATACACTGAAAGGTGCTGGGTTTGATCGCCAGTCAGGGCACATATGGGAGACAACTGATCAATGTTTCTCCCTCACATTGACCTCCCCCTCTCTCTCCCTCCCTCTGGCCCTCTCTCTCTCTCTCTTTCTCTCTCTTCTGTCTGTCTCTCTCTCCTCACAACCTCTCTAAAAATCAATTAAAAATACACCATTGGGTGAGGATAAATAAAGTGCACAAAAAGTGTTAATAGCATTCCACAAATATTTTATAATTACCCAAGAATATAGCCCTGCCTGGTGTAGCTCAGTGGATTGAGCATGGACCTGTGAACCAAAGGGTCACCAGTTCAGTTCCCAGTCAAGGCACATGCCTGGGTTGCAGGGCAGGTCCCCAGTGGGAGGCGCAAGAGAGCAACCACACATTGATGTTTCTCTCCCTCTCTTTCTCCTTCCCTTCCTCTCTCTCTAAAAATAAATAAAATATTTTTAAAAAAGAATATACATAAACTCAACCTGATTTTTTTAAACACAAATAGAAATCTACTAACATATGCACTGTTGTGTTCCTTTGTCTTTTTTTCAAGTTACCAATGTATCTTTCAGTTTGTTCCATCGGTAAATAGATACATACCTCATTATTATTTATAATCACAGGGCATTCTATTCATTATATGGCTCTACCTTAATCTATTTAAGCAGTGCTCTACTGATGGACACAGAGGTTATTACCCACTTTTTTGTGGCCATGCAATTCATACATTGACAGCAAACACTGCCGGGAGTCAGTCTTTGCATAAGCATATCTATGTCAATTTGAAAGAGGAAGCCTAGTAGAAGTGGAAATGCTAAGTCAAAGAGTATGTATCACTGAAGGTTCTTGAATGGGAGAGGCAAGAAAACAAAGGGGGTAGACGATTGGAGACACCTGTGAGTCAAGGCGGGCAATGTGGAAAAGAGTGTAAAGGACTAAAGGAAGAGAAATGATGGAGAAAGACCACTTAGGAGGCTCTCACAATGTGCAGGTAAGACAACCTGACTGAGGTCAGGGAAGGAGGAGGGGAGAAGGGGTTTCAGGACCTATGCAGGTGAGACTGCAGAAGACAAAAATTAACAGAGTTAACAACTGATGATATGGAGACAGGAACAAGGAGGAGAGCAGGAAAGATAGTGAGGAAAGGAGAGGGGGAAACCGAAGGCTCACAAAGCATTCCCAAGCCTGAAGTACCAGGACACAGGAGCTGTCTTGAATGGAGAATTACATGTTGTACATGGTGATGTTGAGATGTCTCCAACCAGGTAGATTTTATTAACTGTAACTGGGAATATCTCATTGAGCTCAGGAGGGAAAAAGGGGGGGGATAGATTTAGGCACCATCTACAGAGATGGGTGGTATCAAATAGGACCGCCCTGGGATAGAAGAGTGCAGAGCACAGGTGCCACCTATCTTGAACCACCAACATTTAGGGAGTCAGGAGGAGGTGATCAGACAGAGAGGGCAGAGGAGGAAAGCCCGGTGATGTGTCATGGAAGCCAAGAGAGGGGCAAATCAAGGTAGAAGGCAGCCTGGAGGAAGAGGTGAGCTCACAGCAGAGGAGAGAAGGGATGATCTGGCAGCCTGGTCCCATAGTCTTTCAACACAAATGGAAAAGACACCACAGGAAGGAAAGGAAGCCTGGATGGGGCTGCCTTCAACCAAGCTGTCACGGAACAACATGGACACAGGGGTTTAAGAAGAATAGTAAAATGGAAGAGGATTTTTCTTAGGATAGAAAGACAGCTCAGAGTTCATAAATTGAAGAGAAGGATTAAGTGCAATGAGGAGAGAAACTGAAAAATAGACAGGAGGTAACTGACAGGAAAATCTCAGGACTATTGGCCCCAGAGGCCTCATTATCATGACTGATCAGAGATTCTAATCATCTGAAAATCAGTCCTTGATCACACTCTTTAGACATGGCAATGATTTCTTTTATTTGTGGTTTCTGGTTCCACCTCCAATTTTCCCATTTTCTGGTAGCCTTTTGCTTCCAGTGCAGATGCTGTGAGCTACTAGCCCCCAACAGCGGTTCTGTAGTAAGAGAAGCATCTCAGAGGCGCACAGCAAAATGTCACCAACACAAGCTGCCATCTGAATGTGCTGCATTTGTGCACAATCTTGTCCATGGAGGACTCTTTTGTCTAGTTATAGCAAACCGTCTGCTAAATCAGAAATAAAGATCTAGAAAATGTCACAAACACAAGCAGCAATGCAAAAGATGGCATTCAACTCTTCCCAAGACTCAGGGTATTACATACTTTCCAAACTACTGTTGGAAACAAAATGAAAGTTACTTTTTTCGGAATAGGTCTCCCAAGGAAGGAAGACGTTAACGTCTCTTGGCTTATTCCTTTACTGTCAGGTCAGTAACATCATTAAATTCAGCAAGTTACTTTTTTTGAATATTAAATCATCTTCGTACTTCACTCACAGTGTTAGCAATTGAATCTTCCTTAAAAAAAATGAGTTTTTCCAGATTGTAGATTATCCAAGACTGGTTCTCTTCACTGCTACTTCTATTTACTAGTAAATAAAACTCTAATTTTTTAGAGTACCACTTCTGTAACCAGTACTAAAATTCAAGTCAGTAAGATGGGACATGAAATGCAAAATCAGTCCCAAAGGATGAAAAAAAAAAAGGATGAGCCATAACACCTAACGAAATGAAGGAAATTAAAGGTGAAGTAAGGAAGAAAGGAAAGGAAAAGGAAAATAGGTACAATCTTAAAACAGAAAAGTAATATACTGTTTCTTTTTTAGTATGGCAACATAGTCATTTAAAAAATTGAGAAATTAAACTTAAAAACTTGTGCTCAGAAAAAGACATGTTGCAGAAAGTAAAAAGGTGCCCTGATCAGTGTGACTCAGTTGGTTGGGCGTAACAGTCCTGCAGAGTGAAAGTTCGCAGGTGTGATTCCAGGTCAGGGCACGTGCCTGAGTTGCAGGTCAATCCCCTGACAGGGCTTGTATGTACAAGAGCAACCAATCAATATTTCTCTCTCACATCAATATTCTCTTTTTCCTTCCCTTCTCCTCTCTCTAAAAATAAATAAAATCTTTTTTAAAAAAGCAAAATAAAAAGGCAAGCAGCAGACTGAAGAAAACATGCACAATACATATATCTGACAAAAGAACCACTAATTTATATATATACACATATATACACATACACACATATAGTCAAAAAACACAACAGTTAAATTTAAATGGATTACCAGAAATGTTCAAATAATTTAAAAAGGGCAGGAAAGAAGAAACACAGGAACAAAAAGCAGAGGGAACAAACAAAACAAATAATAAACTGGTATGCTTAAAGTAAAGAATATCAATAATAGCTCTGGCTGGTGCGGCTCAGTGGATTGAGTGCCCACCTGCAAACCAAAGGGAGCTGGATCCATTCCCAGTCAGGGCACATGCCTGGGTTGCAGACCAGGTCCACAGTAGAGGGCGCTCAAGAGGCAACCACACAAGGATGTTTCTCTCCCTTTTTCTCCCTCCCTTCCCCTTTCTCTAAAAAAAATGAATAAATTAAATCTTAAAAAAAATAAAAATAATTACATTAAATGTAAATAATCTAAGTATACTAATTAAAAAACAGAGATCTTCAGAATTGAATTAAAATAACCCAATTATGTGATATCTACAGAAGGCTCACTTCAAATATAATTATACCAATGGGTTAAAAGTAAGAGGTCAAAGAGATATATTACATAAACATGAATGAAAAGAAAACTAATATAGATATATTAATATTAGACCAAGTAGATTTCAAAGCAAAGGCAACTACAAGGATAAAGAGGGACATTATGTAATGGTAAGTGGGTCAATTCATCAAGAAAATATCAATGTAACATCCTAAATGCATATGCACCCAAAAGTAGACTTTCAAAACATGAAAAAAGAACTTAAAGGAAAAATAGACCAATCCACAAGTATAGTTGGAGACTTCAATACTAGTCTCTTAGTAATAAATGGAACTAATAATAAAAACAGCAAGGAAGTGGACCTGAATGATGCTAGCATCCAACTGGGACTAATTGACACTAATAGAATACTTAACTCCATGACAGTAGAATACATGCTTGTTTCAAGTGCACACCAAATAGTCACCAACACAGGCCAGGCCATATCATGAAACATAAATCAAATCTTAATAATATAAAATAGTTAAAATAATACAAAGTATATCCTTTGACCATATGGGATTAAATTAAAAATCAATAATAGAACGATGATAAGAAAATCTTCACATTTAGAATTTAAGCAGTACAATTTTAAATAATCTGACTTAAAGAGGATGTCTCAAAAGAAATTTTAAAATATTTAAAAATTGTAAATATACCATATCAAAATTCACAGGATGCAAATAAAGCAGTGCTTCAAAGTACATTTAAACATTAAATACTTATATTAGAAAAGAAAGTATCAAATCAATAATCTTAGTTTCCATCTTATAAAACTAGAAAGAGAAGAACAAAATAAGCAAGGCAAGCAGAGGGAAATAATAAAGATAAGATCAAAAATCAATTAAATTGAAATATAAAAATTAAAGAAAAAATCAACAAAACCAGAAGCTAATTATTTGGGGGAAAAAAATCAGTAAAATTTATAAATCTGTAGCAAGGTTGACAAAGAAAAGGGAGAGAAGGAACAAATTACTAATATAAGGAATGAAAGAAGAGACATCACTACAGACGTCACAGATATTAAAAGAATAAGAAAATACAACAATGATTAAAAAAACTGTATGCACATGATTCTTGCAATGCAGATGAAATTGATCAATTCCAAATAAACAATAAACTACCAAAAGTCACGTGAAATGAAAAATATAAACAGAATATTCCTATAACTATTAAGGAAGTTGAATCCATAATTAAAATCCTTCTGAAGAATAAATCTCCAGGTCCACGTAGGTTCACTAGTAAATTCTACCAAACATTTAGAGAAGAAATAACTCCAACTCTACACAAAGTCTTCTAGAAAATAAAAGAGGGGACACTATAAGGCCAATATTATGCTGATATCAAAACCAATAAAAAGTATAAAAAGAAAAAGCTACAGACCAATACCCCTCATAAACACAGATGCAAAAGTCATCAACAAAATACTAGTTTAAAACATCCAGTTATACACAAAAAAGAATAATACAGCATGGACAAGTAAAGTTTAACCCAGAAATGCAAGACTAGTTCAATATTCAAAAGTCAATTAATGTAACCTAATATATTAACAGTATAAAGAAGAAAAAATACATAATCATATCAATTAACAATTGTGATAATTCAACATTCATTCATGTCAAAAAGTCTCAGCAACTGCAAATAGAAGGGAATGTCTACCCTCTCCACTCACTCTTATTCAATTTTATACTGGAAGTTTTAACCAGTGTACTAAGGCAAGAAAAATAAATAAAAGGCAAACCAACTGAAAAGGAAGAAAGCAAGCCACCTCTGTTTGCAGATGATATAATAGTACCTATAGAAATAAAAACAACTTATAGTACTGCTTATACCAAGTGCTACAAGGATGAGTTGCAATTGCAACTTTTACACATTACTGGTAGAAATGCCAAATGATAAAACCACTCCAGAAAATTTCACAATTTCTCACAATGTTAAACGCAATGGCCCAAGCAATCTTGTCCCTAAAGTATTTACCCTTGAGCAAACTACAGTCCTCACGCAAAATTCAGCCTAGCTCATTCATTTATATATTATTTTGGGCTGCTTTCTACTACAACAGAGTTGAGTTGCAACAGACTATAGGGCCTGCAAAGTACTTACTATCTGGTCCTTTAGATAAAAAGTTTGCCAACATCTGCCCTAGAGAAAAGAAAGGTTAACACAGAATGCAATGTTCATAGCAGCAGCTCTATTCATAGTCACATAAATGGAAACCAACCCAAAAGTCTGTCCTTCGACAGGTGAACGCATGAACAAACCATGGTATATCCCTACAATGGCATACTACTCAACAACAGAGAGGAACGAACTATTGACACACAACAATTGGGATGAATCTTAAAGCATTAAGTTGAGTGAAAGAACCCAGTCTCAAAAGGTTACATACACAACAACTCTATTGTATGACACCCTCAAAACAACAAAATAGTGACAAAAAACAGATTGGTGGTTGCCAGGGTTTAGGTGTAGGGGGTAGGTACCAAGGGATGCTTTGGGGTTAATGAAACTATTCTGTATCCTGATAATAGTGGTGGTTACATGTGTGTTAAAAGTCATAAAACTGCATATACCAAAAAAGAAAGTCAATTTTACTCTAATTTAAAATGTATTAAAAAGATAAGCTTTGCTTATAATATGAGCCCCTCATATAAGATATTTATTCTCTTCTAGTATCTGAAAAGTAATATACATAGAGACTAATTGTGAAAACATGAAAACATATGGTACAACTTTTATTGTTGTTCACATCTGTTTTCAGCTTCAACCCTTATTCTGCTTTCAATTAAATGAAAAGCCTGGACCAATAGAAGTCCAGGAACTCAAACTCATTGTGGTTGGATTCATAATGAAGACACACAAGAAACTATTGCAGGAAACCTCAGGATAACATATTAATAAACAATTCATCTCACAACTTATATCCACCTAGAGTTGTAAAATGGCTAGAGACAGATCAGCTGAAGTCCTCCCCCAGTTTGGGTCCTTCCTTTCTCAGAATGTTATGTCAACAAGGCACAAAGCACAGCAATACAAGGTTCCAGCTTGAGAAGGAACAAAAAGACACTTGTCCAAAAACACAGACTTGACATTAGTCAGCAATGTGTTCTTAGCCAAGTCATTCAGCCTCTCCATGCCTCGATTTCCTCATTCACAAAGAAAGATCCCAATATCCTTTATATTCCCTTCCAGCTCAAATTGAGTTCATGTTACTATCATCCATGAACTTCTAAACCACATATTAAACATTAAAAAGAAAAATGATAAAGCAGCATTTATGTCCCAAAGAAAATCATAAGAGGAGTATTTGTGGCCTTTTTATGAAACTGAAACAGAAAAACCCTTAGTTTCTTCAGCATCCCTCACCTCTCAAAAGGAACTAGCATCTAATGGTCTCTGAATATCCTGTCAACCTCTAAAATCACCTATGAGGATTCCTTTCAGCAATTCCTGAGCACACATGTACAGTGGGAATTACACTGATACCTTCCTTTTGTGCAGATTGTACATTAGGCAGTCAAGTTCAATGTTGATTGTGATGGTTGCAGACTAGGTCTACTGGCACAACTGATACAGGGATTTGTATCTCTGTACCCCACAGATATTAAGAAAATAGCTGACAGCCCTGGTCAGTGTGTCTCAGTTGGTTCAAGTACTGTCCTATAAATGGAAAGGTCACAGTCCCAGTCGGGGCACATGACTAGGTTGCAGATTAGGTCCCCAGTCAGGGCATGTACGAGAAGCAACCAATCATCTCTCTCTCTCTCTGGCATCGATGTTTCTCTTTCTTTCTCTCTCTCTCTTTCTCCCCCCCACTTTCACCTCTCTCTAAAAGCAGTAAGTATGTCCTTGGGTGAAGATTTTTTTAAATAATTAATTTAAAAATAGGATAAAAAAATAAAATAACCAACAGATCAAACACATAACCTACCACCAGTTTTGAGTATTTAGAAAACCTAGTTGATGAGTAGAGAAGACACATATTACATATATGAAAAAAGAACTACTGTCCAGCTAGCAACAAAAAAGTTACTATATTTACATTTCTGTTTGAGTTGTATGCTCAAAAACAGAAAATAAAAAATGCAACAACCACACACAAATTTATGACTGGTCAATCTGTGTAAGCGTTGTAGCTTCTAATTATATAAGCTTTCTGCAATGGGTAGCATGATTCATGGTGCTAAGACTTGCTTCCTGCCAACAGTATTAAATTGTAGTGTTTCTTATATCCTTTAGCCCTTACCAACATGGGATGTAAATAATTCACTTCCGCCAAAACTAAACACTTCTTCAGGGTACTTCACTACTGTCGATGGCTCATGGCAAAAAAACTTCCATGGTGCTGAAGAATCATTTCAACTACTAAGAAATTACTATCTATCCATTTATTTATAGTGGGACAAAATGAAATACACAAAAGAACTGAATGTCAGAACTCTGGAGACAATCCTCTGACATATGACCTATCAAAATAACACTTCAATGTATTTGAATCTATCAA
This sequence comes from Trachops cirrhosus, assembly GCA_028533065.1. Lineage (NCBI taxonomy): Eukaryota > Metazoa > Chordata > Mammalia > Chiroptera > Phyllostomidae > Trachops > Trachops cirrhosus. The sequence continues at coordinate 89,943,766 of CM052541.1, forward strand.
AGTAAAAAAGTTTGTGTAACAAAATAATAAACTAAAAGATTGGGAAAAATACATGAAATGTAAAAAAGTATGATATCTATCATTCATAAAATTCTCAAACCCATAAAAATATCAAGCACAAAGACATAAATGAGCAAAATATATAAGCACAATTCACAGAAAAGGAAATAAACACTTGAAATGTTCAGTCTCAACTAATGCAAGTTGACAGACCCTCATGCTTAGGACACAAACTCTCACTCCCCATCTACCCTTGTCATGCCAGTGCTCACAACCAATGCCAGTGACCAATACACCCTCAGAGTCCTGCAGATGTTTACAATCCCTCTGGCAAACAGGACTGCAGTGCAACCCAGTAATGCATTCTCTATAGCAGTGAGACTGCGGGGTTTTGAGCATAACCATTGGGGCCTGTTCAGGTACTTAACTGGCTGAAAGATGTCAATCTTAAGTAATAACTGAAACAGAAACATGGATAAATGTTTATATGATTAAAAACTTGGAAGTACAATGACATTGCATTAAAATATGGGTGCATATTTTAATAACCACAAATTTGAAACCATTTAAATGTCAGCCAGAATTGAAATGGGTGGAATAACATAAGGTACTTCTACAGAACATGCAGCCATGACAAAGAATGCAGTAGGCCTGCATGCTCTGGCATGCAGAGATGTCCAGGACATATTATTGAGGGTAAAGAAGGAAGGTTAGGGGCAATATGCACAGTATGACCATACTGTTGGGTTAAAAAAAACTACTCTATATCACCTATGATTTATTACATTTGTGTATGTACAGAAACTATCTAGAAGTATATATTTCAAATCATCAACATTTAGAAAGTATGCTTAGAAACTTCAATTTTTAACTTCATTCCCTTTTCTATTATAGATATTTAACAACCTGAATTACTTTTAAATTTTAAGAACTCAATTATATTTTCAAATATCAAACTGAAATAGGAAAAAAATTAAAATGTTGAAGCAGTGAAATTATAGATGATATAAATCAAGCTTCAAAGGTTTATTTCTAAGTAAAAGTTTGTTTTAGAAGTAAGTAGCCATAACAGGTAGCAATGAGTCAGTGGCAGGCTGGGCATAGCTCTCCACCTGCAGACTCCAATGCACTTCAGGAGACTTCTGCGATGTGTGCCTGAAAGCCTGTGAGGACACAAAGAAACGCCCTAAAGGCCAGAACCTGCAGAAATAAAGCACCTAGGAAAAAATTCAGCCGTGTTCATACTGCAACTTAATAGCTCTAAGGTCAAAAAAAACTAATTTTCAATTCAGGATTCTATTCGCTTTGGAGAACAAAAACCACATGAAATGCTTTGCATAGTTTTATTTAAATGATAAATTCTCCCACAAGCACTATGCAGAAAATGTAGTCAATGTAGTCAATGTATAAAACTAAAAATTACATATTTTTAATGAGTTTTCAGAAAAAAATATCCTAGCCTTGTTCTTAGTATTAAAACAACTGTCATGCTAATGGGGGTAAAGTGAAATGCATGTTCTAAAACCAGACGATAACATAAAAATCACTTATGTTTTTGTGACACTCTGGTTTGCAAAGAACTCAATGTGCTTCAAAAAGAATGAGGACAACAAGCTTTGAAGGATGAGAGTCCAGAAACAACCAAAGTCCCTCAGCTTATCCCCATACTGAGCACCAACCCTATAATGACCTCTCAGACCAAGGCACAAGCGATTCCAAAGTGACTCTGGGTGTGCCACCATCCAAGACACTCCACAAACAGGTAGGGGTGGAGGGGACTCACTCTTCTGGCTGGGAAGCACCATCTCCTGCAGGCCTGTTGGCTTGTTCACTCCACTAACAGTGCCAAGCACCTTCTGTTTGTTCTAAGCTTTGAGGATGCCCTGGTAAAAAAGAACAAGTCCTTGCCACTGCTCTCAGGGACTTTACATTCAAGCAAAGGAAAACAAACAGTTAAAAAGTCAACAAAGATGAGGAAAATCCTTCACAATTAAGTTTAGGAAGAAAACAAAATATGGTGATTTGATCAAGTAATATGGGCTGGTGCTACTTCAGATGAGGGCCAAGGAAGGCTTCTCTGTAGAGGGATATTTGAGGCAAAATCTGAATAAGGAACCTGGGTGCACAGGAGGACCAGGCAGCTGTTGTCAGTGGGAACGAGCGCGGAAGAACTCCTATGAGGTCGGAAGGGTAGGCAGAGGTCAGACCACTCAGGACATGGAGGACATGCAGAAGAGTTTAGGTTGTCCTTTAAATACAATGGAGAACCACTCAAAGATTTTGAAAGAAAAAGGGTGGAAAGATTTAGTTTATAACTGAAAAAGAAGATCGAGCTGTTGGCAAGGTGGGGTTAGCCAGCTTGGAGGAAATGAGATGCAGCAGGGCTTGTAGGAGGCCATGGGAATGGTGCACACGACCTTCGCCCAGCACAGCAAAGACAGCGAGAAACTGGAGAATCAGGGACACACACTGGATGACTGCTAAGAAACTGGATGCAGGGATAAGAAAAACAGGTTAATCACAATCTCATGGATTATTCTGAAAGGATTTTTTTAAAAACAACTACTTTCCTGTTCCTCAAATCAGTAGTGTGTGCTTTAAGACGTCTCTCTCTGCAGTGATTCTGATTTGCCTGATCTTCAAACAAGTTCACGTGGTATTATAACAGGGTGCAAAGTATATCCCCCACAATCCTTGATTGGGGGAAGGAGGTAGTGGATGATGAAGGAGGATGGTATATGGTGTTTGAGACCCACTGCGTAACAATGGCAAGTTAACAGCCATGCCTTCCTGAAGGGAAGAGGGCTGCTGCCCAGGGAGAATTGTGTATGACTCTGAGAACGTTCAGGGACCTCTGCCATAGCCAGGGAAGCTATAAAGCTCCTGCGTGAGAGGCAGGGGGCAGATGCCCTCCCTGGAAGTCGCTGGGAACTTTTGCCCTGACTAAAGATGACGGCCAAAAGAAGGTAAAAGATATGGAGCAAAAATGGCAGACACTAACACAACATAGGAGGGGATGGATATGAGTTCATTCAAAAGTTCCCAGCCAAGCATTTAAATGAGGGTGGGCTAAAAGAGGAGGTCCACCATGAGGTCTGGTGTATAAGAGAAGAAGGAGAAGCCACACAGTCTGGAGTACAGGGGAGAAGGTCTGAAAGCCAGAAGTTCAGAGTTGCCAGAGGTGGCAGTATGGTGGGGACCTGCCCAGCCACCCAGATTCAGGTCTGCTTGGAGAAGATGGCAGCAGAGCTGATGGAGCTGTGGGGACCTGCCTAGCCACCTGGATTTGGGAGAGATGCTTGGAGCTTAACTGTGACCAGGAATGCTGATCTGCAAACTTCTGCTTTTCCAAAAGATGGTACCTCCAACTGGCATATTCTGATCCTGGCCTGATTTGGCAAAGGGAGGCAGGACTATGTGTTTCTGGGTGGTTTTAAAGGGAGCAAGACTTAACAGCAGAAATCTGCCATTATTCTAAATCTGTATAATGTTTAAATAAACAACTCCTTTCCTCTTTCACCAGACTCTTGCATTGGGAGTCATGCCTCTTGGTGGTGAGCAATCAAACCCTGGTGGTGCTCTTCCAGAACAGCACTGGCGGGGTTCTATAACAGTAACCCACAGCCAGATTTTGAAAGTTAGTTCATGGCAGAGAGAAGCAAAAGAAACCAGTCCACTGCACAAATCCAAATCAGACCCTCTACAGCTCCGTACTTTAAAGAGCTGAGCAAACACCCAGTGGTATTGCTAAAGATCTCCAAAACGACTGCCCAGTCACTTAAAAAAAAGAGACAGTAGCTTTTTCCTGATAGTTTGGAAATGAGAGGAGACCCTGGGAAAAGTATTTTCACATACAAATGCATCATTTTCACCACATGTTATTTTTGCAGATGAATTTATTTCATTTGGCTGGTGAATGAAATATGCAACCATATTCATGTTCTAAAACAGTGGCTTCCCACGCAACACAGCATCATTCCTGAGGGTTCTTACAGCAGGTCTAGATGAAGCTCATGCACACACACACAGACCTGAAGGCTTAAACTTTTTGGCTCCTTAATTTTTCCAGTGGGACATAGCAATACTTATTAAATTTCAAGAGGCTTATTAGAAACAACATGGATAGATCTTGAGAGGATCATTTCTTCGTGAAATAAGACAGGAAAGGACAAAACCATATGATCTCCCTCACATGTGGGATATAAAACATAAAGCAACAAATAAACAAAACAAACTCGTAGACACAGACAGCAGGGAAATGGGTTTGGCGGGGGGCCAATGAAGACAGTAAAGAGAATCAAATACAGTGTTGGGAGGGGGCTAGACTTTGGGTGATAAGCACACAATAGAGTATACAGATGCTATGTTATAGAGTTGTACTCCTGAAACATACAATGTTATTAACCAATGGTATCCCAATAAATTAAATTACATTTTTGAAAAGGACAAGAACAATATATGCCAAACTCATAAAAGTGGGTCTCTAAATAGGTGGAGGCAAGGTCAGAATGTGAATGTTGACCAGAAACAACTTTAGCTTTATCTGTAATGTTCTGTTCATGAGATAATTTTTCTTAGAACTTTAATATCTGTATGCATACAGAAAAAAACTACCTCTTAATATGATTAAAATATTAACATTGATCCATTCTAGGATTTGAAAAATGAGTAATTATTATTCTCCCCTTTATATTCATCTCACAGGAAAAAGAAAAGAAAGGAGAACAGGCATGATTTGTTTTAACCTGTTGGCATGGCTAACCTGAAACCCACCAGTACCTCCTAAGATGAGACGTACTAATCATGAGCTTCAAAAGAGGGAGGGAGAGCAAGAAGCTTTAACACATTTCATAATACTTTACACCTTATAAAGAAATTACAGTTTCTTTGTGTCATGCCTGGCTGACTTGAGGCTATCTGCCCAGCTGACAAAACCCCCCCTTCTCTTGGAACCAGTGTGGACCAAGCCCACTCTAAAGGGTGCCTGGTGGTAACAGTACCCTTTCAGCCAACACTGACAGCATGGCTTGAATTAGGAGCCCATCACAGGCCAATCAGATTCTTTGGCCTGAAAACCCCAAATTTAGTCTGTAGACTGCTCCATCTCTTCGTGTGAAGGACCCTGTCTTGCAGGCAGCCAGGAAGCTGGCTGCAGAGAAAGAAAAATTAAATAGACCTAGAGAGAGACACAGAGGCGGGAGATGTGGCTGGAGTCCTACTGGCTTTCTAGGTCTGGAAAAGGTCTAGAGTCCTGGCCCTGAGCTCCGGGACTACAGGGGTTCCTGTAGGGAGAAGCCTTATGATTAAGTCCCCATTTGGACCTAAGAGAGCTCAGGATGGTTTCTGTTACTTAGAAATTTGTTAGTCCTAATATTTCAAAGGCTGCTGGGTGGTCCCCAAGGTTCTTTGTCTGGTTAGTGAGGCAAACATGCAGGACAGAATTCAGCAGAGGTCCCAGCAGCTCACCAAATTCAAAATTCCTCATTAACCCCTTACTACTTCCTCAAAATTCAAAGACAATAAGTTCTGTGGGGGGCTCCGGTTATGGCTGTTTGGACAAGCACTACATTATGATCATTTATCTCTCACACAAAGACATGAATCTGAACAGTGATGTCTTAGAAGCTATGGTTCCTTTTTGCCTGGATGGCTCTGCTATGGCCTCAACTTGAAGCATCACCAGGAGGACTTCACTGATCTTCCCTATGTTTGACACAGATGTTGGATGTTCTGCACACATCTTCCTACATCCTACTTCCACCTGCGATGCAGGAATTGCCTCCATCCACAGGTGAGGCAGGAAGATGCTGCAACATTAAGCAACATGCCCTGGCCACTGAGCTAATACATGGCAAAACCAAGACTCTCCACCTCTGATTCCTGCCCTTTCCACCACACCTGCTCCTTCTCAGATGCTCCAAAGGCTCCCAGGGAAGCTTTCCTGCCTCCACATTTCCTCAAGGCCACTCTGACAGGTGAGCACCCAACCTGGCCAACCTGCTGACCCTCAGTAACCCAGCTGGCATGGTCCTGTCTGAGGGACCCAAGCAATGTCATCTCCCCCATTTCCATTCCCTGGGTCTCCTCTACCCCTACCTGGATTGTGGCATTTTCATCAAGATTACATGTCCACTTGTCCTCCATAAATTCCAGGTGTGGATTTCTCAGATCAGTTTTCCTCATAAGCAGCAAAGACAGGCCTTTATCAGTGCTAGTGCATATTGGCTCTTGTTACAACATTATATCCTTGTGCAAAAATTAATACAGAGCAAAACAAGACGCCCACAGATTTGACTACCCGTTCCTCAGCCCTGACTTACCCAATTTTAGGCTGAGCTGTAGCAGTTCAATGTCAACTTCAGGGCCTCCATCAGAATCACCATGAGGGCTTGTTAAAACAGATTTTTGGCCCCACCCCTAGAGTTTCTGATTCTATATGTATGGGATACAGGTCTAAGAATTTACATTTATAACATGTTCTCAGGTGCGTAGGCTGATTAATGTTTCTCCCCCCACCCCCATAGATATCTAGGTCCTGATCCTAATCCACAGAGCCTGAAATGTTACCTTATATGGCAAAAGGAACTTCACACCTGGGATTCAGTTAAGAATCTGGAGATGGGGAGGTTTTTCTGGATTATCTGGTGGGCCACCCATTTAATTTCAAGGGTCCTTATGAGTGGGAAGCAGAGGAAGTTTCAATAACAGAAGAGGAGATGGTAATGTAACAATGAGGCACAGAGACTGGAGTAATGTGGCCACAAGCCAAGAATTTTGGCAGCCACCAAAAATCTAGAAGACACAAGAACAAATTCTTCACTAGGGTTTCTAGAAGGAACAAACCTTGCTGATACCTTAAGTTTAGCACCATAATATTCAGCTCAGACTCCTGGCCTTCAGAACTATAAGAGAATACATTTCTGTTGTTTCAAGCCACTAAGTTTTGGTAGTCTGTAACAAAAGACACAGCATATTGCTGGTCATGGTCCACACTTTGCAAACCCTGCACTCTGAGCCCTGGTCGCAACTAAAGCCACTTTGAGGATCAGGGTCTGTAGGAACAATTCTCTGGAAGACCCGATGACAATTCTGAACAGTGTATGTACTAATACACACCACACCCATGCCCTCCCTTCTCTTAGCTCACAGAGTGGAGAACAGCACAGCAAAGTGGTTACAAAGCTGAGTTCAAAATCTCACTCCACCACTCAATGGCCCTGTGGTTTACCGAGTCTCTTAATCTCCTTGTGCCCGGTTTCTGCATCTTTACTTTGGGGATGCCACCACCAGCTTCAAAGCACTATTGAGAGCATTAAAGAAGATAATATGTATAAGTTCTGCCTGAGCCATAGAAAGCACTCACCAAAATCTGCTACTATCATTTTTGTGACTTATAATTGCATTTAAAGTAGCTAAACCCATATGCCTTACTCTGATCAACAGAAACCTTCTTTTTTTTTTTTTAAAGTCCTCATCTTAGGACATGCCTAGAGGGGAAGAGAGGAGAGAGAGAGGGGAAAAGAAACATTGATGTTAGAGAAACATCAATCAGTTGCCTCTCACACTCGCCCTGACTGGGGACTGAACCTACAACCCAGGCATGTCCTCTGACTGAATCAAACCTGTGACCTTTCAGTTTACAGTTCACTCCACCCAACTGAGCCACACTGGACAGGGAAAGAGAAGTGTCCTTCTTGATGATGCATTTATTGACACAAAGTAGTGAATAGCTCCCTCTGAGATCTCATCAGATCATCCACAAATTTATCAGAAAGAGTAACAAAAAATAGTAAGAAGTTTTTAGAAAAAATCATTTCCTCTCTCCTGCCCATCAAAATCTTGCATCACAGATGGCTGCCAGTCTCTCCAGCCTGATTTCTCACCACTCACCCTCACCCAACCATCTACTCCAAACTTACTAAATTGGTACTTCCTCAAAATCCATTCCTGTTTCTGCTTCCACGTATGCCTCTTCCTCGGCCTTGAAAGCCCTTCCCTGGTTCCCACCTTCAGCACAGCCACGTAGGCGGAACTTATGCAGGGAGGCCCCTCCATGTTCTCCCTGGGTGTGGAATAAGCTTGGCTCTCCGTGTTCTGGAGCAAGTGGGAGAGCATAGTGGGAGTTTTACCGTCCAGAGGGGAGACTGCCACTTAAGGCAAAGCACAGGGATACTGGACCCAGCTGCCTGGGTTCACAACCCTGGTCCACCACTTCCTCATTTCATAATCTTGGGCAATTAACTCCAGTTCCTCATTTATAAAAAGCAGATTTTAATAGTGTCTGCTACCACATAAGGATATTATGTGGATAAAATGAAGTAACTCATGTAACAAATGACATCTAGCATACAGTAAGTGTCTAGCACAGCAAACTGTTTCCAGGACCTGCATATCTGAGTGTTCCTCTTCAGAAATGTCATCTTGGGAAGCTTTACTCTTTTCTGTCAAACTGCCCACTCCTCAATACATCGCTGAAGCCCCTCTGTGATGCTGTGCCCTCAGAACCACTGCATGAGCCGTGCTGGAGAAATCCATTCCTCACTCATGATGGCCCCTTACGTATCCCAGCAGCAGCATGACCTAGCGCAGCGATTTTCAACCTTTTTCATCTCATGGCACACATAAACTAATTATTAAAATTCTGCAGCACACCAAAAAATATAATTTTGGCTGATCTGATGACAAAAATAGGTATAATTTTGATTCATTCACACTGGGCAGCTCTTGTGTTGACTGTTGTCATTTTTAAGCTGACAATCTAAGGGAAGGGAGGTCAGTGCCCCTGACAAAATACTTAACTATTGCATGTTTTCAACATTCTTGCAGCACACCAGTTGAAAATCGCTGACCTAGTGCCTGAACGTGGATATTCGCCATGGCTCAAAGCATCTAACGATATCCCAAAGGCCATACCCAGTGAAGTGTTCCTTCTGAGAATAATCAAAAATAATATCGTGGCACACACTGAATCTGATACTGATCCCCTCCCTCTTCTATAGGAACAGAGTCCCAGCATTTAGTTGGGCACATGGCATCCAGAAGACAAGCTTTACTTCCAGTTCTCCTTGCAGCAGAAGTGGCCTTGGCCAGTGAGATCAGAGTGTGGACTGCGTCTTGCAGGTGGTTTCCACTGTGGAGAAAGGATAAGCTTTCCCTCCCGTTTCCCTTCAGACTGTTGGTACATGGACGGGGTGAATATGGTATGCAGAAACCTCTTCTTACAATGTGGACATGATCAACACTCCAGAGAAGGAGCACAAAAAGGAGGAAAACAGCCTCTCTGATACCACGGAGCCATCGCAGCAGCCAGGATGGATTACGCCCAAGGCTGTATGTTTAAGCCACAACTGTTTGGAGTCTCTCAGAACCACTAAACCCATATTTCACCTAATTCAAACATGTAACAGCTTCTAAATGTATCTGTAAAAGAAAAGTTGAAAATATATTTTAACATTCTATGAAATCCCCCAAAGTGACTACTTGGAAAGGAATACTTGTTCAGCTACAGGATTAGAGTGTCGTTTGTTTACTGAGTCACACAGTATACTGTAATCATTACATCACCTGAGATGGAAGGAAACGCCAATCCAATGGTCAAATCCACCTCTATCACTCAACAGCATTCTGTGACATTTATAATGTTTTCTTTTAAAAATGTGTTGAACCACACAATAGGAAAGTATGGGTCATTCTAATGGACAAAGCTCTGGGCCAGCTGCTGGGAGATCTGGACTGTGGACCCAGCCTTGCCAAAGGCAGCAAAACCTGCTGCCCTCATTTTCTGTATCTGTAAAACACTGAGGCTGAGACTCAGAAGGGAACAGAGACTAAAACTCTACAACCAAAGAAAGAAAGGCCCCAAAGGTAGCAACTGTAAGGAGAAAGCTGAACCCAGAGGAATAGCCCATCAAACTCGTAAGCCACTGCCACACACAACCCTCTCCTGAAACAAGCCAAGGGTTCCCATCTGTGTTCACTGCTGGCCTGGCCACATCTTCCTCTCCCTGAGGTAACCAGGTGGTGCCAAGGGCTCGGAGCAAAAGCACTGAATGTGGGGGTGGGGTTTAAAGAGCCCCATCTCTTGCTCATTGGCGTTAACATTCTCCCAAATACTAAGAACCCAAATTCAAATGCCCTAGGCCCAGTTAACCAGTCCTCACCTTTTTTTTTTTTTTTTGGTCTTTTCCACCACTTCCAGTTCCTCTTTCATGAGATTTAAAGAACAGAGGTTGCAACAAAAGGGTCTTCTGTTGCCCTTTCTCCTCTTCATGCCATAATGTGGACTTACATATGATAAGCAAATAATTAACTTATTTTAAGATTACAGCTGATCCCCTAAGAACCCAACCACAAAATAACCTATAGTGGGAGTTATATGTCTGTATCATTTTCCTTTGTGTCTGTTTCACACGTGGGAGGCCAAAATCTACCACTTCAGTCACTAAATTACATTTCTTAAAGGAACTCTCACACCAAGCGCCATGTGCTACATGAAAGAGGGCACCACCAAGGAGGCCACAACCAAGCTGCCCTGGCACCTTGGCCACTTCCTAACCACGGCAGCATCCTGGACCACTCCCTCTCACTTCTGAAGAACAAGAGTGGGGAGTGAGTGAAAAGTACTTTGATCACTTCCAACATACACTGGCACCACAAGGACCAAAATGCCATCCCCAAAGCTAATAACACATTTGATGCCTGCTCCGTGTCCCTGAGCTGCTGATTCCCCCTCCTACTTTGGTCAATGGCCTCCAGAGCCTCTTGAGGTCTAATTCAATCATTCCGTCAAGAGGAAAAGAAAAAACAAGAGTTGAGAGCCCTTGCCACCTCCACGTCTTTTTTTTTTTTACTTTCACTACCGGCCACCTCCAGATGGGAGAAAGAAACCAGATCCCTAATAAAGATTCTCTAACACTCTGGTTCCAAACCTTATTGGCCACAACAAGTCAGTTTCCAGCGAAATTCTCCATCCCAGGGTTTGGCAGGTTGCATTTTCCAAAGATGGCCACCCCACATCTTTCCTATCCCACCTGTCTCACAGTGTGACAATGACACTCACCACTGAAGGGTGGGTCTACATTTCCACCCTGTGAACCTGGGCAGATCTTTGCAATTTCTCTCAACCAAGAGAATGTGAAAGTCACACAGCACAACTTGTGAAGTAAGGTCATCCAAGGCAACTCAGCTTACACCTGGTTCTGTCATGCGACACATTTCTTCAGAGCCTAAGCCAACATGGAAGGAGTCTGGCAACCCTGAAGCCGCCACGCTGCAGAGATGACACAGACAGACCACACAGAGGCAGAGAGAGATACCCAAGGTATCCCTCTGTTCCAGCCCCCAGCTGTTCAAGTTTCCCTCGCCAGGCTGCAGACATGCAAGGAAAGAAGCCTTTGAGATGATCAAACCACAGTCATCCTTGGACTGTACCCTTACCAAGAACCGTGGGCCAGAACCGCCCAGCTGAGCCATTCCCCAACTCCTGACAGATAGTGTAAGATAATAAAGATAATCGTTATGTTTCAGCCACTGTGTTCCTGTGTGGCCATAGTGACCGGAGCACAGGATCTCCAGTAGACAGGGCCCCTGCTCTCATGATAGCAATTCGCCACCTCCACGGTGGCATGTTTAGAACCCCTTGTCAGTGTTTGATTTCAAAGTCAACCTCTTAGTAGAATAAATGGCACCTTTTTAAATAAGAGTTTAAAATTTTACTTCAAAATGTTGAGAATTTCACAATACCTCTTGCAAGATTACTTGAGAGACCTTGAAGCATCTCAAACTGAAGTTAGGCAAACCCCACAACTATAAGTGTATGACCCACCTCTGCCTCCCGAGGGCAGACCCGGAGGGGTCAGGCAGAGCTGGGCAAAACTTGGGCCTCCCCACTCCCACTTGAGGACTCTTGTCTTTACACTCCCTTCCTCCACCACAACTGCCACACCGTAGCAGCGGGCCTCTGAGCACCAAGAATCAGGCTCCCTTATTAACAAAGAACAACAAACAAGGACTGGTGACATTCACTACACTGGCTGAGAAGTTGTCAGGATCTGTGGCTGTGGAGGAAGCAGCAAGTGACACAAGGGAAGACAGGCTTATTAACGAGCAAGAGCTGGGAGAAAGGTAAAGAGTGTATCAAGGGAGCAAGGAGCTCCAATTTCAGAAAACCAAAGGCCTTTTAACTGAGTTCGGCTGGAATCTGAGATCACCTGCTCCCCATTTGTAACTGGAAACCTTTCCATCAGGAGCCAATTACTGGACATTAAAGTCTCTGATTTTAAAGGACTGTGAAACCAACACCATGTAAGTGCTTACATAAACAAAATATCCATCCTTCTGCAATATTTTGGCTCATTTCTTTCACACCCGGGTCCCTACTTCCTAGTAGGTGATGCATCTTCACACGAATCTAGGAACTCAGTCCCTGTCCTGTGAGAGGCCTGCCCTCTGCAAGCCAAGCTGTTTGCAGAATTCCTTCTGGCAATTTCTATCCTGTCAAGCCATGACTGCATCCCCAGTCCTTCACCAGCACTGTGCTCGCTCTCAACAAAGGTTAACAGCGAATAATGCAAAGACTGGCACCAGACCCAGAGTGTTCAGGTTCCCAATGCTGAGAGTCCTGCCTGTGTTTCAGAACCCTTGTTATTAACAAAGCCAGGCCTAGCGATACTATGTTGATTTTCAGGAGCACAGATACCCAACTCTGAGGCCGGCCCAACTGTTCTATCAGCAAGGAGACCCAACCCTCACGAACTCCTAGTCTCTAGGGTCAATCACTACTACTACTTCTACTGCTTCTTCCCAATCATTTTGGATGCAGCCACAGATGCCCAAGGAGCCACAATCCCTCTCTGTGTCTGGCATCTCTCTCTCCTGCCTGGCTATCTGGAACAATGACCTCTCTGATTGGTTGATTAAAGCTCCAAACCAACTCCTCTACCCATGGCTGTCACCGAGACTCCCCTCCCTCATCCTGCAGACCCCAGAATGCCACTGCTCTCTGCTCCTTGCTGACACTCTCCTGCCCCACTGCCTCCCAGAGTGCTTTCCATCCCATCACTGCCTGCAGAACAGAAAGGCTGCTGTTACCCTCTTTCACACAGCCTGCTCAGGTGAAAGCAACATAGAACTGGGGTTGATGAGCATGAATATGAGCTGAGACCCTCCGCTGACAGGCCTCACACAGGCTTTAAGAGCCACACCAACTGTTTGAATTCAAAGCATAGCCCTACTGCTCCCTAGCTGTGTGACTTAGGGCAGATTACTTAACCTCCCTGGACCTTGGATGCCTCATTGGTACAATATGATGATTTTTAAAACTATCTTACAAGGCTACTGTGAGATGAATTAAGCTAATAAATGTGAAGTGCTCAGAACCTAGCTGACATGATAAATGCTAAATATGTTATCTATAATTATTATTTATTATCATTATCCTCATATGTCAGCTATAGTTCACCCACCACCACCCTTCACAAGATTGCTATAAGAATAAAATGAGGTTTGGTTTGTAAGAGTACCCTGTAAATTATAAAAGTAGAAAAAATTGTTAGCTGTTTCTATTTGCCTCAAAAAATTCGTGACCTAGGTCCTGTTCATTTTAAGGGTTTGGCGCTACATTAGAGGAACAGAGTAGATGGTACCAGGTAGGAAGAAATAAAAATACAGGAATATAGTTTCATGAATACCTACACCTCTGTACTCTAGAACTCTCCAAACCTACATTGTATACTCCTGACCTCCATTTGGATGTCCCATGGAACATATGACACACATATATACATATATGTATATAAATATGTATACATATGCACAAAACTAAATTTGTCATCTCCCTACCACCCCACAATTATCCCTAAATTTGATTACCACCCTATGTCCCCCAAGTCCACTAATAGGGCCTTCATCCATCCAGAACTCTGGCAAATTATCCTCCACCCTCCCCAGTCAACGTCATGCAAGTCAGTCCGTTCTGCTACCTCACCTAGCGTAGGCTGGTACTGCTGCCCTGCTCCTTTGGCTGCCCCAACCTCACCCTCCCTGGCTCCCACCACCATGGAGTCTCCTAAGGATGTCTCTGCCTCCACTTGTGTAACCAAACCCCACCTGGGGCCAGTTTTCCTAGGTGAATGTTTAATTGTGTCATTTCCCTATTTAAAGTTTTTCAGGGTCTTAACAACCACAGCTGTGGTGCTGAACTCTTGGTTCAGACACTCCATTGAAAATATGATAAATGTCATGAGCCTTCGCCACAGAGAATGCATAATGCCTAAAATTTCACATGCAAGGTTAAACAGAACAAGGAAGCCCTGGTGTGCTCTCACTTGTCTAGGATAAGGAGCCCTGGTCCACAACATGAAGTCCCATTTCATAAGCTCACACAAGCACTTGCTGGTCTGCCTCCAATTCCCCTCCACCTTCATTTCAAGCTGCCTCTCCACTTGTACGCATGGCTCAGCCCCTGTGAATGACACAGACCCTCCAACACCCAACTTTCTTTCATGAGTCCCCATCTCCTTTCAAAGTTATAATCCCCTGGGGGGAAAAAAACTATGCCATTCATTTTTGTATCCCTAGGACCTAGTGCTTAGACATGGAAGTGGGTTAACAAAACAAGCAAGCCTACTATAAGTTAGCAGTTAGTCTTAAATTATGCAATAGACAAAGTAATGCCTCACAAAGACAGCCACGATCTAATCTCCAGAACCTATGAATACATTATCTTAATGGCAAAAAAAGAGATCTTACAGATGTGGTTAAATTAAAGGTCTTGAGATGGGGAGGTAACCCAGATGGGCCCAACGTAATCATAAGAGTCCTTTTCAGGGAAACAGCAAGTAGCAGAGTCAGAGGAAGGGAGGTGACAATGAAAGCAGAGGGAGAAGTGAGGTGAGTGCTGGACCGATGGATGGAAGCTGCAAGTCAGGAAATGGGGGCAGCCTCCAGACACTGGAAAAGGCAAGAAAACAGATTCTCCCAGGAGCCATCAGAAGGCCCTGCCAATAACTTGATTTTAGCCCACTGAGACTGAATTTGGACTTCTGACCTCCAAAACTGTGGTTTTTAAGCCAGTAAGTCTGTGCACATTTGTTACAGCAGCAATGTGAAACTAATACAAATTACTATACAGGACTATATCGTATATTCTTATTACACAGCTATTAAGAATTATAAGACTGTGATACCCTAAGCATCCATCAATAGGGGGCTGGCTAAATATACCATGGTACATATATACAATGATGTACCTCATATCCATTAGGGAAAAAAAGTTTGTTATTTCTGTTACCTTTATTTATATGCACACATACACTTCTGTCTAGGATATAAATTCTTACATACTGTATTTGGGGGTATACTTTTTGTATCTAAGTCACATCATACTCTATATACACCTGCCTTTTTTAACTTAATACATTAAATCACAAGTATCTTCCCAATTAATACAAAAGTATCTCTTCCTCATATCTGAGGACAGGAGTAACCATCAACTTTTACTTTCTATGAACTAACTGCATTCTGTAATAGGTAGTATCAAAAAGAAATACAGGAATACATTTCCACTGAAGAAAAGACTCATGCTCCAAAAAGTTTCATGTCAAAATTTCATTTTGGTCATTACACAAAGAAAAAAGTCAGACCAAGTATTACTAAAATTCAATGACACTCATCATCTGCTACTTTCTTTATTAATAAAGAATAACACACCAATGCAAGAAATCTGAACCACATAGGCATGAAGCGAATTACACCTGGGTTTAAACTTTAGCCACTTGTCTCACCTGAGGTTCTCCTTAGTCCTCTATTATTTCCACAATTTCCAGTGCGGCTGGCTAATGACTAACCTCACTGAGAGATGTTGACAAACCAACACACATGAACAGCAGTAAGATGTGTAGCATTGATTTCTCAAGGGACCAATATGCACAGTTTATAATGGGAAAGACATGAATAATTCAGACATCTCCTATCTGGAAAAAAAGGCTTAGATAGCAAAGCCTAAATCAGATTGAATTTAAAGAAGATGAATGAAAAAGAAAGTGGATTCTGTTTCTTAGCTTCACAAGACACAGCTGGCAAATCTCATCCAGCACTATCAACAGGGCAGCCTCCCAATGAGGGAACAGTGCTCATTAACAAATACGGTCTCAGGATCTGGGATCATATGGCCTTCTTTCTCAAAAGCAGAAAGGCCATGCAAAAGCAATCACTGCTTATTAGCAGACATTCCACAGTGCACGGCTCCCCCCACAGAGAAGACCCCTCAGATTAACCCCCAAACTCTAAAAAAAAATGTCAGTCGCCTTCTGCCAGAAGGAACGTGACTGAGACCCTAGCAGAGGCCCACATGACCCCTCTGACTGTGCCCCCATCAAGACAATTCTCCTAAATCCTGCTCTTACTTCAACTGCCTGGAGGAAAGCTGACCTTCGGGGGTGGCAGGTGCAATGGAGTGGGGCCAGGGGTGCGATGCTAAATGTTTAACTGGCTCTCCCAAGAAGAAAAAGCCCTGACTTGCAGCCTTTGCCAATTTCCATGGTGTAAATATATCCACTATCACCAATTTCAAGCTACCAAGTTGATGTCACCAGTTTATAAAAATCTTGAAAATTTAACAATTGGCTCTCATAAATCTCACTGAGTAGCCCTCCACCCCTGCTCAAAAAAAAAGTAATTTCTCTCATCCAGATGTCCAAATTTCTACTCTTTCTTATGTATAAAAAATTGGGGTTTGGGGGGTTTGTTGTCATTGTTGTTGTTCACTTAAAGGGACATGCCCCCTTCAAATGGGTTATATATCAATTACACTATTTGGTACTGCAGTAGACATACATATATCATGTATCTCTAACAGCTCTATGGAGGCAATTTACACACCATATAACCACTGATTTAAAGCGTACAATTCAATAGTTTTTAATACATTCAGAGTTATACAACCAGTATCACATTAATTTCAGAACATTTTCATCACCCCTAAAAGAAACTCCTTACCCTTTAGAAGTCATCTCGCACTTTCCGCCAACAACCGCAACCCTAGGAAACCACTAATTTACTTCCTGACTCTACACATTTGCTCATTCTGGATATTTTGATACATGGAATCATATACTATCATACATATATTTGTAAATACAGGTTGGGCAAAAGTAGGTTTACAGTTGTGAGTATGCAAAACAGTTTATTGTTGTATTATTATTTATTAACTATTGTATTGTACATTTGTATTACACCCTCTACATAAAAATATTCGAGGTGAACAGACCACAGTGATTTAGTGCTGTACGAGGCAGTGCTAAAGGAGAATAACCACCCTCACTGTTGTCTTGTAGAACCAAATCATAAAACACCATAAATAGGGAGGAAAAACTCCAGGACCGTCTGACACATCGTTGTCTGTCAGCATTTTCCTCCTACAGTTCTCCGAAGAAGGCATGCTAGCCAGACACAGGTGCCAAGAAGAAAGATGTAAAACACCCTGCCAATGTCCACATCCTATCCTTGATGCTCAAATCAAAGCAGGCCAGCTTCCGGTGACCCTGCTCTTCTACCTTCCTCTGCAGACATCATGGCTTTGACGGTGCAGAAAATGACAGCTTTAAAGGCGTTGCAGGACCCTCTCATGGAGGTAGAGGCTGCAGGACAGTGAGGCCCTGCTGGACTGCCACCGTGGGGCTGCTTTCAAAGGCATGTCCCAATTGCTAGCAACTGAGCCTGCCATGCCTGTCCCTCAGACCAAGCCCCACTCCTCGTCAGGGAAGCACTACAGACAACTGAAATCTATGTAGGAAAAGGCACGGAGGAGACAAAATAAAGGTGCCAGTAGCCTTTTGAAACAAAGAAACCACCAGCTTTCATGTATTATTTTTATAAGCAAAAGAAAAAACTATACCTGGGGTGGGTGTGGTGGGGGACATAGTTTCTATCTCTGAAAGTCACCCCCCCAACCAGCAGAATACAAAACTGCCTACATGTTTCTTAAAATGTATTAGGAAAGCTATAGGGATAACCAAAAACATATTAAAATGACTGTCTCTGGGATGTGGAAGATTATTTTCTAATTTCTTTCAAATGATGTGCTCTTATAATATTATGCTATCATAAATACCTAAGTAATCTTTATCTTTTTAACTAAATGCATCCATATGTCATCCATCCATAATGAAATGTACGGCTCAACAGCTCAACAGCAAGGAGAGAGCTCTGGCCATGAACAGCGAGCTCCCCCAGCTTCTAGGAAATTCTCCTGCAGCCAGACAGAGAAAACAAATGGCGGTCATTGCTACCTCAACCTGACCTGCAGTGCCCTCTGTTTCAGGGCTTCTTTCTGGTCTCAGGAAAGCAAATTGATCCTAGCTAATTGATTCTGCTGAAACAGTTCCAGATGCACATTTTCTAGAACTGTGCTGGGCCATTTAAAATCCTCTTTAACACACTAGCCCCCTTCCTGGTCTACTAGCAAACCGCAGGGAAAGAGAGCTGCAGAGAGACTCTGAGGAGCTCTGAGAGTTCATGTCCAAGGACTACACCAGTGCGGTGGAAATCTCACTGTTCTAGGATGTAGGCAGGCAGAGGTCAGTTAAGGCTCAAGGTCAAAACAGCAGCAAAAGGTACACCCTACCTCATTCTCAGGCTCACTGATATCAGCACATGAACTTGTTAGTCTCTTCAGCTGCCTTTTCAGGCTTTGTGGGTTACAAATGGTTCAAGAAAAGATTTTTGTCTTTCTGCAGATAATGTGGCATTGTGGGGAAAATGCACGTTTATATCTAGATCCTTCTCATTAGAATGAGATCCTATGGGAAAGGACAGTGGCACCTCTATCTTACTCAGCTTTTCCTTCCTGTCACCCAGCAGGAGAGAGGGTGAAGGGCAACGAGGTTAGATCAGCAGCTCCGGAACATTCAGAACTACTTCAAACCTCTGCTACTCACAAGCCATGTCATCCTGAGAAGTTCTTTCTGAGCCCAGAACCTGCACAACAAGAACCACAGCAGGAAACCCCAGGCTGCACGTTGCCAATGCCAGCGCAAGCCCTGGCACATCCACATTAGGCAATCCAATGGTAGCCGTTTGAAGTACGTTATTTTTCCATGCACAAAGCAGGTGATCAGTAAATGTAAGCTGAATAAATTAATCCTTACAAGTTACTGGTTTTTAATTGCTTTAAAATGAATTTTTATTGAGCTCTTTTGTTCTATTCTAATTCAAGGAGAGAAGCCATATTTTAATCAGGCTACTGTATTTTGAAAACAACTGTTACTTCAACTGCTGAAATGACAGTCTTTCACCAAGTAAAAAACCTTTCCAAGATTTATCTGTGTACAAGAAAATAATGGATTTGTACACAGGGATGACAACATATTTAACAATGAACAGAGTTCTGGCCCCCATCAGCCATAAGAGACAGTGTCTGCTCCCAGGCTGGGGAAGGTCTTGAGGCCCACCCCATCATGCATTAGCTCTTTCAGCTGCTGCATAGAGGGTATGTCCCCATGATTTCAGGGGGAAAGGGTGGATATAAGGTGAAGGCAGGGAACTAGAGCCAGTGGTTGATTACCAAGTGGTATTTCAACACCAGCAGGCCATCCTGGTACACACCCACTGACCATTGGCCTTATGGTTAGTGTATATAACTATACATATCCGTACAGTTTCATTCATTTCTTCTAGCAACTCAGAACAAATTCTTTCATTTAAGTCATTCATCATAACATCAGAGGTTTCCTCCACTTCAGACATGATTGGCATTTGAAGTAGGTGATGGGTCTGTGCCTCATCCCAACCCACGTCACTCACTTTCAAACCTGCCTGGCCCTGTGAGAATTTACACTACAAAGAACAGTTTCAGCCACGAGATAGTGAGAGACAAAGTGCTCTGGGTGGGAAGGAAGAGCAGACAGTGAAGAACTGCAGACTGATTCTGGAACTTACCAGAGAGCATTCTAAGGCATTTTATTTGATTCATACCCCAACACTGGAAAGGACCAATGGTGAAGGTCATCATCCCCATTCCTCAAATGACCAAAGGGGCTCAGAGAGACTCGCTGTCTTAAACAAGGTCACAGAGTTAGTAGTGGTGCTTTCTAACTGGAAATGAGCTTCCTAACTCCATGGCCCCCTCTCATCACCCCACAACTGAATGCAATTTGGAGAGGGGCTCACCCACAGGGCCCTCACCCACCCTGGCCAGCTATGCCCCCACTCTTCTCTATCCACATCACTCCCCACCACTCCATCCTGTTCTTGCCAGAATAAACCCATTTTAAACTGCTCTTTAAATGCTAATTCCTACAAAAATACAAAGGAAACAACCAAGCCACAAAGTGGGCACAGAAACCATGTTCGATTACACGGTTCTGGGCTTGGTGACACAAAGGCTACAAAAGGAGGCTGCCAAGGAAAAACCCTGACTGCTTACAAGTCTCTCAGCCACATAAATGGTTGCATAAACGAGTAAGTTTTCTACATAACACTTTTTAAAGAAGAAAATGTAATATGTAGCCTTAAAAGAATTTTTAATCATTTTCTAAATAGTTTATTCCTGTTTTCTCTGCATGGAATTTTCATTTTAAATGGATGTGTATCCTCAAGGGATAGAGAAAAGGATTAAATAAAGAGAATAATCAAATGAAGAATTTAACACACAAAGAAGAAACCTATAAAAACTAGCCAAATGTCCACCTCCCACAAATCTTTCACTTTTCCCAACCAAATTACTGAGACTTATAATTCTCCTTCAGCGTTATATTCCGAATGGCTTGTTATGGCCCAAAGTACAGTGCCAACTTCCTACCAATCCTTCTGACAATTTGTGTGTTGGGTAGTTACCTACTTGCAGTCCATTCCAAGAGTGGGGTCGGCCTCTCAGTTCCTGCTCAAAGAGACGGAGATCGCAAGCAGGCAAGGCTGCTCATCGGTGCGTGTGGAGGAAGGAAGGACCATCGCCCTGGAGCAAGAGGGCCCTGGTTCAAACCCAGCTCTGCCACGTGTGTGCTGTACGACCCTGGGCATGTTACTAACCTCCCCATTCTTCCATCTCTTCATAGAGTTGTAGTTTACACAAAAACTTGCAAAGGGCTTAGACGATCACCTGGCACACAGTGAAGATTAACTCTGTAATTATTACCACCACAACCATGGTGGACCATTTGAAAAAAAGCAGTGGAACAGGGCACATTCGGTAATGTGGGATGGAAATAAAGTGGTAAATATATGCCTTCACTCAGCTTTATAACCACTTTGATCAACTACCTAAATTTCTTGGATGGTTTAAGAGTGCCTCAATAGCTACATTATTCCCTACGTCATAGTCTTCTCCCCATCTAACTCCTCTACCCTTGCACTGAAGTCTCTCCTTTCTTGTCCAATTGTCCACCACAGCCAGCTAGCAGGGCTCCTTACTCCACCTTCTGCAAGTCGGATGGCAATATCTCAAGTGCACACCGGATCATGCCAGCCCTGCATCCCCTGCCCTCCACCCCCTCCAGCTGAGTTTCTTATAGATCCTTTCACACAAACCCCACCCTGTGCTCTTGTCAAACTGAATGAACCACCTGCAATTCCCCAAACGCACGAGGCTTTTCAGGAACTCTGCCTTCCCACCCAGAAAACATTCTCATATGCTCTCTCTCTTCCCCACCCCCATTCTTTTCCCTCCCACTCTCCCCCCAGTCTCCCCTCCATCAAACACCTCTAGCAGGAACAGAAGAACCCATCTGGAGGTCCTACTGTTCAGCTACAACAACTGGGAACAGGCATTATGCCTACGGGCACAAGGCATCGCCCATAGTACACAGTACACTCTGGGGTTACAAGTCAGCCCTGCCCGCCCTCCCCACAATGACGACCCTGGCGTCCAACATGCGGACACCCCAATCCTGTCTGTGGAATGAACAGGTGGACAGGTCACTAATCAGCACCTTTTTTCTCTAGGAACAAAAGAGCCTGGTGCCAATACAGCATCCATTTAGGCTTCACATTCCCAAAAGCACCCTCACAGTAGGCATATTTTCATATGTGTAAGTTTGGATCCCAGATATAAAAGGAATTTTTTAAAAGTCATGGTTTGGACAAGCAGGACACACATTACAGATGGCAAACCACCTTACTTCCTCAAATGCTTACTTAAGAGATGTCTGAGAGAGCAAATACAGAATCTGTGGCAATTAACCCAGAGGATGCCACTTAGCCTTGCCACCTCTCTCAGTCAGGATCCCTCATCTGAACCACAGACCACAGAAAATGATCGGAGCGAGTGCTCTCAAGTCTCTCATTCATGGGGCATGGCTACTGCTGTTCTAGATGCATGGGACAGAAGTCAATTCATTGCAACAGCACTCTGTTTAGGGTGTTAGAGCTTAATTCCCTTGCAGAACCAAGGTTGAATAAGGCTGGGGTAGTGGGACTTTCTCTCAAACTTTTACTCACTTTCCTTTATCACTTTACAAAGTTGAAAGCTTCTCTTCCTGTTTGTGAAGGCCAAGAACATGCACCAGGTTCTGCCCTACCTATTTGTGGGAGGGCAGGACAAAGTTATGTCTCAGTCAGCTGACCATTCTGGGCCTCAGCATCATCCGCAGTAAATTGAAGCAAATGGTGTCCATCCCTTTCAGAGAGGCATATAGAAAGAAAACTAATGAAAAAAGGGGCTCAAGTCCTCAGAACCACAGGCTGTTAGAGCTTGAGGTGCCTCGAGAGCTCTTCATCCTCATACCTCACAAAAGAATAGGTAAGCCCAGGTTCTAGGACCTGCACAGACTTCCAGAGTCCCAAAGCTGGGACCTCCAGTGTCCTGACTTCCAGCTCAGTACTCTTTCCACAGCACTCAACTCCTTGATTTAAAACCAAACACATCAATTAAGCTATAAACAAGAACTTTTCTGATATAGTAAACAACAGGGGCAATTACAAAATCTAAATCTCTTGACATTGGAGCCTAAATTTCTGTTTATGGAAGGTTCCACCACCCTACTGATTACGTCTGCACTAAGTGCTGCTCATTTCTGGGCAGCCGAACAACTGCAGCAGGTCTTCCTCATTCCCATCTCCCCAGTACAGCCCCTGGCTTAACGGCAAGCGTCTGGTAGACATAAGGAGAGGGGAGAAGAACATTTATGATTTTGTTATGAAAACAAATATGGCCAGCGACAGGTAAAAGGACAATGTGGGCACTTGGAGTGACTGCTTCAGCAGTTCCCTAAATCAGATGTGTCAACACTAAGATATTCACCTCTGGAAACCACAGGAGAACATACTTTTTGAACACTACATTCTCAGTTTCTTTTTTTTTTAATATATTTTATTGATTATGCTATTACAGTTGTCCCATTTCCCCCCTTCATTCCCCTCCACCCTGCACACCCTCTCCCACCCACATTCCCCCTCTTTAGTTCATGTCCATGTGTCATAAGTTCTTTAGCTTCTACATTTCCCATAGTATTTTTGCCCTCCCCCTATTTTCTACCTACCATCTATGCTACTTATTCTCTGTGCCTTTTCCCCCTCTCTCCTCCTCCCACTCCCCTGTTGCTAACCCTCCCTATGATCTCCATTTCTGTGGTTCTGCTCCTGTTCCAGTGGTTTGCTTAGTTTCTTGTTTTTGTTTCAGGTGTGGTTGTTAATAATTGTGAGTTTGCTGTCATTTTACTATACATGTTTTTTATCTTCTTTTGCCTAGATAAGTCCCTTTAACATTTCATATAATAAGGGCTTGGTGATGATGAACTCCTTTAACTTGACCTTATCTGGGAAGCACTTTATCTGTCCTTCCATTCTAAATGAAAGTTTTACTGGATAGAGCAATCTGGGATGTAGGTCCTTGCCTTTCATGACTTGGGATACTTCTTTCCATCCCCCTCTTGCTTGTAAGGTCTCTTTTGAG
>CM052541.1:89968149-89986606 GCA_028533065.1 Trachops cirrhosus
TGTGTTCCTCCTTGGGTCCAACTTCTTTGGGACTCTCTGAGCTCCCTGGACTTCCTGGAAGTCTATTTCCTTTGCCAGATTGGGGAAGTTCTCCTTTATTATTTGTTCAAATAAGTTTTCCACTTCTTGCTCTTCCTCTTCTCCTTCTGGTACCCCTATAATTCAGACGTTGGAACGTTTAAAGATGTCCTGGAGGTTCCTAGGCCTCTCCTCATTTTTTTTGAATTCTTATTTCTTCATTCTTTTCTGATTGTATGTTTTTTTCTTCCTTCCGGTCCACTCCATTGATGTGAGACCCAGCTTTCTTTCCATCACTATTGGTTCCCTGTGCATTTTTCTTCATTTCACTTATTGTAGCCTTCATTTGTTCATCTAATTTGTGACCAAAATCAACCAATTCTGTGAGCATCCTGATCACCAGTGTTGTGAACTGTGCATCTGATAGGCTGGCTATCTCTCGGGCACTTAAAAGTGTCTCTGGGGCACTTTTAAGTGTCTCTTAAAAAGCTCTCTGGGGCTTTCAATTGTTCTTCTGTTTGAGCCATCTCTCTTTTTTTTGGTCGGGTGGCACCTATTATGTATGAGGGGTGGAGCCTTAGGTGTTCACCAGGGCGGGGCAACCCAGTTGCTGGGTTGTGACGCTGTATGTGGGGGCAGGGTCTGAGAGGGAACAATGGCACTCACTCAGCTCTCCCTGGGACTTCAGTCCCTTCTGCCGCTTCCCCCAAGCAAACTGGGCCTTTCTGGTGCTGATTCCCATGTGGGTGCACCCTGTGGGTCTTTCCAACGACCTCTCCTGTGAGGCTGGGAGTCTCTCCCTGTGCCTCAACCCCCACAGGTGTTTTCAATCAGTGCCCCAAGGCTCTATTTCCCAGCGCTGGGATCCTGGGTTGGGCATAGTGACTTGCTTCACAATCGTAGCCTTGCTGGGTCTATGGTTGCCACCCCTCGGCCAGGGTCTGCCAGCTGCTGCTTTTGCACGCAGGGTCCGCCCGCTATGGTCTTACGCACCTGGTCCCAACGCTCTTCCTGCTGCAATCCCTCTCTGCCCAGCTGCCTGACTCCACCCCTCCTACTGGTCTGGATGAACATGTCTATTTTAATTCCTTGGTTGTCTGACTTCCATACAGTTCAATTTTCTGTCAATTCTGGTTGTTATTCTGTTTCTAAATTGCTGTTGTCCCTATCTTGGTTGTACAAAGAGGCGCAGTGTGTCTACCTATTTCTCCATCTTGGCCGGAAGTCTGTGTTCTCAGTTTCAAGTGATTTCTGAAAGGTTTATTTTAACTCATGCTAAATTCAAAGCAGTAAAACAGACAATTTATTAGCAATAACTGATGATAAACATCACCATTTATTTGTGCTATAACCACCTAGGCAGTGGCAGGCACTGGCTCCCATACTCACCACAACCTGAGGTAAGTGCTATTACCTTGCTTTACAAGTAAGGAAAAGCAAACATGTAGAAAAATTCAGTAAGATGCCCGAGGTCACAGAGAGAACAAGGAGCACTTGATCTTTGCATTATTATAGACAATCCCCATTCATTCCTTCTGTTAACAAATGTTGAACCAAGCAACTTCTACCTACCAGTAAATGAAAAGATCTGTCAAACACAAACCTTACCATGAAGGGTCTTCTTTAGTGAAGGCTACATCACATCCAACTGTCACTCACAAGACAAAATGAAATGAGCACCAACTAAAACCAAAGGCAGCAGCGCTGTAGGAGCACCAGTGAGGGGGATGTGCTGTGATTGATTCTGACTGTGAGCATGAGCAGAGGCTCAGGCAGGGCCTTTAAGGAGTGGAAAATTCTCTCAAGGCCAGGGACTTTGCAGAGGGCATTTTCTTCTGAGAGAAGCTTATGAGCGTGGGACACCCTTGGGGCTGAGCCATCAGCTAGACTCCATGGGGACAAAAGGGTACAAGAACAAGATAGTGCCCCAAGTTCCCAGTGTTCTAGAAACACAGAAGATACCATAATCAACAGCTCCGAAGAATAAGGTCCACATAAAACATAGCACTCCAACAATGTCCACTCTGTCCAACCTAACTCTCAACCTTCAATCCTTACCTCGCTGAGGTCATACCTAAAGTAAAACAGGAGCCACTTCACCAGACCTTCTCTTAGGTGCTGAGTTGATGAGTAACTGGCTGACCATGTGCCCACTAAGGGATCAAACACGATATTATGTTTAAAGATCCTGGTGGAGTCGGTTCCTGAAGCCAGCCCTCACTCCTCAGAAATGGCTGACCCTCAAAAATAACCATTTCCAAGATTCTCACTTAATTGCCCAAGACTTCCACCATAAACCCACCACTCCAGACCCTCCTCCTCTACACAAGTCATCAAACATCCTGAATAACACATAAATTTCTCATCCGAGAAGACTGGTGGGCAGGTAGAGAACAACAAATCAACACCCCAATCAGTAACCAGAAGTTTTTACTAAGAGCACTTTGAGGGGGGCAATTTGGCTCTTTGCTAAATTCAGAATGCTAGAAATATCAAATTTGGAAATAAAGTATTTAGAAGAAATAAAGGATAATTTGGCATCATGTTATATGAGTTATAAAGTAAGGAATTTTCCAGGAAAGTTACTGTAAGGTCAGCAGTAGCCTGACTGGATCTGGAGCTCCCTGCCCACAGCCCCCATTCTCCACCCTCCTCCACGAGTATCTCGCGCCATCACTAAAACTACTATAAAAGGAACATGGTAAAGGAAATACAATCAAAACAGGGAAAAGATTCTGTGTCTACAAATCACGTAATCACTAAACCCATTCCTGAAACTACCTACCACCTTACAGATTCCTGAACATGACCACAGTCTCCGTTGCCTGTTCTGGGAAGGCAAACAGGTTTTACAATCATTTGGACTTTTTTATTAGAAGAGATGGAAAATCCAGTGCAAATTGGCCTAAGCAAAAAGGATAAGTGTTCACACCTGTCACAAAAATAAAAAGCCTAGAGCAAGAGTAGCTTTAGTTATGGCTTGATCCAAAGGCTCTGCATCCTGGGCACCTGTCTGTCCTAATCACAGAAATGGCTGCCACAGGCCCTGGAGTTACGCCCACAGTGAAGCGAGGAAGAAAGGTGTACCATCTGGGTCCTCCATCTTTTCTATCAGGAAAGCAAAAACTTTCCCTGAACCCAGCCCCAGCCTAACAAACCTCTGCTCCTATATCGTTTGCCAGAAGTTTTATATAGGGGGAGCTGGGGAAGAGAAAGTGTATTTCCCCCAGCCTCCACATCAGGTGGGGGAATGGAGAAGAGTCTGTGAGGAGGGGTGGGCAGCCTGCCACCAGGCTCAGCGAGAGCAGCTGTGCAGCCCAAAAGCAATCAGTCCATCTTCACAGCAGGACGGCAGCTGCTCCAAGGCAAAAGTCTCCAGTGAAAAGGAAGACTGTCTGACATGAGATGTTTTTCACATATTACAGACATGTTAGAAACTGAGGGAAGACCTGACTGGAGGTTAAAAGAAAACTCATCCACTGAAAGTTTTCAAAAAGCAATTATTGGCTTCAGGACAACAAAAGTTGTACATAAAAAGAGATGTAATCATAGCACGCTGCCCAGCTCATTACTGTACAATTTTTATAAATATTTAAAATTTAATATGTATATTAGTAATTCATATAATAACCTTATAATAATAAATATATAAATATTCATCAAAATTATAAATATACCTGATACAAATTAAATCAAAACTACAATACTGGCAGAACTGGGGAGGTGAAAAAGAAACGGTGAAGGGTCTGAGATTTTACTTAACTTACAAACTAAGAAGTCGGCTTGCCAGTTTCATGAAGCTGTCAGAAGATACGAGACTTTTGGGTCTGAGACTAAGGAAAATTTATTACTTACAACAGCGGTAGCCGAGGTATCAACATTTTTGCCTTGAAACCCAACCTCCCATTCTCTGGCCATGCAAGGAGGTGCAGGTGATGCCTGCACACACAGTGGGCTGCACTACAGGACAGGAACCCCAAGTTTAAAGAAGCTGAATCGTTCATCATGAGCTACACGAAGGCCTGCTCTGGAGGCAAACACTATCTCTGCCTTCCAAGGCTGCGTGCAAACCTGACGTATGCTCTGCAGGAGATGCTATCTCATCCTTCTAAAGCTGTTCACTATACAAATATTTTTGAAAAGATAATCTGAAAGAAAGAGTTAGGTCTCTGCTTGCAAGATGTGCAGAAATATGAGAGGCCCGGAAAGACTTACCTCCCAAAAGGGAAGATAGCAAATTGTCACCTACTAACAATAAGTTAATAGAAATGCCAAAAAGTGATGACTCTTAGATACACAGGTTTTACAGAGAAGCACGGGAGAGCCCTGGGAAAAGGCTGCCTCTGAGGTAAGAAGTGGTCACGTGAGACAGAAAGAGGGAAAGGGACGCAAAGAAAATAGGTGTTGTTTTTTTATAACAACTTTAGTACTGCTTGACTTGAATCATGAGTATGTATCATTTTGATCAATAAAATTAATCTTAAGATACGTAAAGATTTAACAACAAAACACAAGCAGTAGGTATTCATTCTCTGAATGCAGTGTCAACAATGCCTGGAAAACACTGAGGACCACAGACCTTTCTAAGAGCACCGTGGTGTGACAGGGACGCAGTGCCTACAGCAGCGATGGCAACACTTGCTGTCCAGTGACACTCAACGGCGAAATGCACGATGCGGCTGGCAGTCGAGTGAAGCTATCACAAGTGGACATCAACTCTTCATATACCCCATGTGCCATGATCAACATTCATGGACCCTGTGTTATGTTCATCAGACAATGGATCACTGGTAAAAAACAGAACCTAGATTATCAACCAAATAATGGAACAACAAACTATGGGCAAAGTGCCATGGGATGGCACAAAGAAGTCTCAGATCATTTCCCAACCTCAAGGAGCTTAATTCTTGGTTGCCAACACCACCTAACCAATTGTGGTTGACAAATGAAGAAGGGATCTGTGCTGGAAGGAAGCCAGAATTCAGAGAACTGACTCGAAGGGTAACGAAAGGAGCCTGGGAAGCTGGCAGAAGCCCGGGGAGGCTCGGTGCTGCGAACGCGGCAGAGAGCATGGCCAGATCACTCTAGTTCCCACGCCGCTCCTGGTCGCTTGGCACCAAGCTGCCTGACTCCTGGCTGGGCTGCCAGCTCTGTCACAGGGCCCCAATGCTGCTGTCACATCCCCAAGGCTAGAGGGAACCTTAAAAGGCACCGTTGCCAGGATCAAAGCCCTATGCGGGAACTTCTAATTGGTTTAGCTTCGGTTATGTGCCTCACCCTGGCTGCAAGCATCCTGGGAAAACAAGTTTCTTCCAGCCTCCCAGAATGCATTGTCCCCTCCCACCAAGACAAAAACAATGAACAGGGAGTGTCTCCAAACACAGGAAAGGGGCTCAGATGCTGGTGGCCAGAAAATGAAATGAGAACTGTTCCCATGGGGGGTACACAGAACGCACACAGGAAAAGTCAGCAACGAACACTACAAAAGAGAAATATGAAAATCTCCAATGTCTATATATTTCTTTTTTATACAAATTCCGAGTTTCTCCCAGTCTTTCTACCTGTGACTATAATAACAACCCAAAATATTCTTAAACAGGTAAAAATAATTAGGGCATATATCACTTGGAGTGTGCAGACGAAATGACTGTAGTTCTCACACCACCCAAGTCCCTCGGCTCTCGCTGTTTCTCCACTGGAGGCATTCACAGATGCTCATCTGGACATGTTTCTAGGAAAACAAGAGATGCTTAGCAGAAAGGGAAAAACTGACCTCCTTCGATCTTCATCAGAGCATGACTCCTACTCAGATATCCCCAAACACCCAACAACAGACTGCCCTCCTCCAGGGAGGAACACCTGCACACCCTCGAGGGTTGCGCTGTCCAGAGCGGCAGCTGCGGGGACAGCGCTGAGCACGAAGTTAGGCTCCGCCCACGGAAATGTGCTGCGCACGTCAAACACACGCTGGGTCCCGAAGATTTAACATAAAAAAGAACATAAATATCGCATTAATAATGCATTTTATTACAAATGCTGGTCGAATAGTTTCAATATATGGGAGTAAATAAAAATATCAATAAACTTAATTCTACCTGTTCCTTTTTACTTGGTTTAATGTAGCTCCTGGAAAATTTCTGATTGCCCACGTGGCTCACACTTGCAGCTAGAATTCTATTCTGTTCTGTTTCTGTCAGACAGTGCTGCCCGTCCAGCTCTCGTCCCCAAATGGCCAGCACTGTCACCTCCCCGCCAACCTGCTCACTCCCAGGGCTCACCACAAGCCAGGGAAGTGCAGGGCCTGACCACTCTCCAGCAGGCCTGCTCTAGGCCTGGAGCAAAGAGGTTTTGACGGGCAAACCCCTGCAGTTCATCATCCCCTGGTATCTATACAGTCAGTGGGTCAAATGCAGTTAAAAAAAACGAATAGCTTATGCTTTTCTTACCAAACATCATGGCTTTTTAAATTTCAGCAGCCAAACGTACCATAGAGTTGCAGGTAGATTTACTCAAACAAAGGCCCAGGCAAGTACAAACTCCCCGCAGAATTGCATATACAGGGTCCAACAGAAGTAAGGCCTGCTTGAGTGTGGTTGGTAGGGGAATAATATGGGTGTAATAATTTATAGTTTTAATTTGAACATTTAATCTAAAATGTCATATGGTGTGCTTGAGTGATATTGTTATGTTACAGAATTACATGTTTATGATTTTGTAATAAAAGATTTTATAATTAAAAAGGGGTGTTATTTGTGCTGGACCCTGTATAGCCTAAAAGTAAAGGTCACCCTGCCCCTTTGCTTTTACGTGAACTGAGTATCCACTGATTTATCAAACTTTACCTATATCAGCAATTCATTTTAAAAAGTCACTGGTCGAGTGAGTTGAAGGATAGATTTAAAGAATCACAGGAAAAACAGTAAATTCTTCGAAGCCTGGAGCAAACTATGAGAAAACCCAGCCCTTCCCTTTGACCTCAGCTCAGCACAAGTGAAAACTTTCTGACCTTGGTTTTCTTTACAGGGCTATTCTCCAGGCTAACTCATTAGACCTCGTACAATCAAAGCTGTGGCTGTTCCCACCAGTGTAAAGATTAATACTAGCAAAGTGCAAACACTGATGAAACCCAAATACACTCCTAAAATAAAGCTGGAGCCCCAAATAATGACTCTGAGAGACAACTCATTAATTTACTCAACAAACCTTGACTGCCTGTTCCAGGCAGGCAGTGTCCCAGGATCTGGTGACATAAAACAGAAGAAAACAGGTGCCTGCTGAGGCACTCACAGTGTAATGTGGGTTGGGGGTAAATGCCTGACAACCAAAGGGGAGACACTGTTACAGTGACCCATACAGTGGGCAGTTGAGGGCCCAGAGCCAGAATAAGACTTTGGGGAAGGGAAGGGAGCAGCAACTAAAACGTTTGGTGAGCTTCAGTAAGAGGCAAACACCCTACTCGCACCCCATCCCTCGGCTGC
This sequence comes from Trachops cirrhosus, assembly GCA_028533065.1. NCBI lineage: Eukaryota > Metazoa > Chordata > Mammalia > Chiroptera > Phyllostomidae > Trachops > Trachops cirrhosus. The sequence goes on from CM052541.1 coordinate 89,975,646, forward strand.
CAGCCTCCTGAGTCCTTGGGTCCAGGAGCTGAGCAATGCGGCCGGCTCCCTACAGCTGGCAGCAACCAATTCACTAAGTCTGCCTCGTTGAGGCACCAACTGTAAAGAAGCCGTTGTGGCTGCGTTGAAAGCCCCATTCTCTAATCTGGGTTAATCAGCAACACAGTTGATTTGTTTCACTTCTCCCTACACTTCTCCCAACTGGCTCTGAACGTGAGAAAAGAAAATGTATGTTATTCATTGGATCTCAAAACTCTAACAAAACACACACATGCTTTTTATAAAACCCTGAGGAGCCCCCAAGTTCCTCCAACAGACAGCACTATGCTGACGGTCCCTCCCCTTCCCCAGTGCCCACTCCCATCTCTTGGCAGCCTGCCTTCCAGGCTTCTACTCTGATGATCTTCGCTGTGAGGTTGCTGGTGACTTTCTGAATACACAGTGGTCGACCTCCTCAAGCTTGACCTCAGGAAGCACACCTTGCTTCTTGAAGGGCTTTGTCTTCCATTTCCTTGTACAATTTTTATTCCCTGTGGTAGGCTTAAAATCACACCTCCTCAAATATACCCACATCCTAATGACTAGAACCTGTGAGTGTTACCTTTAATGGGAAAACAGGAGGGGAGGATCTTTGTAGATGTGATTAAGTTAAGAACCTTAGGTCAGAAGATTGTCCTATATTTTTCACGTGGGCCCTAACTGTCCTCACAGTTGTCCTTATAAGAGAGAGGCAAAGGATATTTGACACACACAGAGGAGAATGTGACAAGAAGAACAGAGAGAGATTTGAAAATGCTGGCCTTGAAGACTGGAGTGATGCTGCCACAAACCAAAGAGTGCCAGCAGCCACCAAAAACTAGAAGAGGCAATGGCCAGATTTTCTCCAGAGACTCTGAGGGAGCATGGACCTGCTGATAATTTAATTTAGTCCAGTGATACTGATTTTGGACTCTAGTTCCAGAACTGTGAGAGAATAATTCCCGTTGTTTTAAGCCACCCAGTGCATGGTGCTTTGCTGCAGCAGCCACAGGGAACGAATACATTCCACTCCAACTTTTCCAACCACTGAGTTGGGTTCCTTGTTGTGTGCCCACCCCAAAAGGAGTCATTCTCTAAATTCTGTCCTCTGCCCTGTCCCCTCACGTCTTAGTTAGCTCAGGCTGCTATAACAAAGTACACAGACTGAGTGGCTTAAACAGCCAGACATTTCTCACAGCTCTGGAGACTGAAAGTCTAAGATTAAGGTGCCAGCATGGTCAGGTTCCGGTGGAGGCCCTGTCTTTGAGTTGCAGGCCTTCTTCTTGCTGTATCTTCATACGGCCTTTTCTCAGGGCAGCGGGGTGGAGAGACAGGGTAGGGTAAGGAGGAGAGAGAGAGAGAATAAGAATAGCCCTCTTCCTCTTTTATAAGGACACTAATCCCATTATAAGGGCTCAAGACCTCACCTAAACCTAATTACTTCCCAAAGGCCCTACCTCTAAATACACAACATTTGGATTAGGCTTTCAACATATGAATTTTGGGAGACACGATTCAGTCTATAACACTTCCTCTCTCTTCATGATCCTAGGCTGCCTTCCTCACCCCACTGCACTAGGACAACACCCCCCAAGTCCATCTCTCTGGCTACACCTATCTCACACCCCAGGCCCACATTTCCAGCTGACCCCCAGCTGTTTCCTTCTCTAGTACTGGCAGAACCTCAACTCAGTGTCAGCAAACTGAAGCCACCTCCTGCCCCCGCTTAGCCTCACCATCATCACAGCCACCAGAACACCTTATTTCTCTGACCTCTTATTTCTGTCAGCAATTCTGTCACTCTTCCTGTCCTCTAGGCTCTAGAATGCTTAATTTTTCACCCAAAAACTTTGAGCATCAACAGGTACTGGTATGAACCCAATCTGAAGAGCAAGATAAAAAAATAAAATAAAATTTAAAATTGTCTTAAACTCCAGCAATTTTCAGTGACAAAAAATACAAAACCACAGTCTACAGCATGGTGAAGCTTCAAAAAACGAATTCAAACTTTATATTAATGTGTACTAAAGTGAATTCTGCATCTTCAGAGGTAACTGCTGATGACCATTCCCTGTTGATGAAATAACATTCTTTGCCTATGGGCATCACTGTAAAGAGGATCCCTATCAGCCCAGATGAGGTTGGTCAATACAGTGAGTTCCAAAAACCATCTCACACAGAAAACACTGAAGAATATAAGATGCTCAATCTTTAGACGAGGTGACAAGATGACGGGGTGAGCTCACACTGAAGATCAACTTTGTAGAAAATGAAGACTTGGTTCATGACTGCAAACACAGACTCTACAGTCAGGCTGACTGGGATGTGAATATAGTCTTTCTCTCTTATTAGCTATGGAACCTCAGGAAAGTTCATGATGCCTCTGAGCCTTAAAATCCGTATCCACAGAGTACACACAATGATGCCAGCTCAGAACACTGCTGTGAGAATCAAGTGTAGTCACGTATGTAAAGCTCTTCCACAGTGTCTGCCATGCATGGGCTTGATAGATGTTCGCTAAGAAAATAGCAAGTAAGAAGCAGTAAGTTTCTTTTAGAAAAAAAAGGCAAATTTCAGCAAACCATTAACAAAAAAAAGTTTCTAGCCCTGGATGGCGTGGCTCAGTGGACTGAGCGCAGGCCTGCAAAGCAAAGTGTCACTGTACGATTCCCAGTCAGAGCACATGCCTAGGTTGTGGGCCAGGTCCCCAGTGGGGGACACACAGAAGTAACCACACATTGATGTTTCTCTCTCTCTCTTCCTCCCTTCCCCTCTCTAAACAAATAAATAAAATGTTTTTAAAAAACTTTTTAAAATTAGGATTAAACAACATGAACTGGATCTCACTAAGTTACTAGAATGCCAACAGTACATGTATTCACACAAAGGCTGGAGGACTGCTAAAACATATCTAAAGAGACCAAAGACTCTCAGTGATGGCAGTTTAGACACGGTGGCATCTGGAAGGAAGGAACCTTCCCACTGCCCTGTGGCATTGGAGAACTGCAGGAACAGTGGTGTTGGCATGGCAACTTTATGACTTAAAGGTAATGAGATTTACTTACAACTAAAACTTATTCTTATTTTACCGGATACAGTCACATTTGTCCCCACTTAGGGAAAAAATAGCCACCTTTTGTAATTCAAAAAGCATTCTCTGAGAATGTTCTCCTTATAAAATAAATACCTATTCAGTTCTGATACCACAGCTCTTCATTCACACCAAAGGATAACCTGGAATTAGTTCCAAACTCACAAATGACTACAAATACACATTACTCTTCTTCCAAAAAATCTCAAAAAGTTCCATTTTGAAAATGTCCTTTATCAAATGAACAAAGTCCACTTACATTCTAAAAATGCTATAATTTTTCTAAATTCAATTAATAGGAATGCCAGAAATCTCCCTGGATAAATAAAGGCATCATGGAAAAGGTACCTTGGTAAGAAAGACAAATTCAAAGGTTTTCTGGGGGGATACGTTGATAGTGAACAGTTTTTAAGTCTCTCTGAATTCCCCCTTAAAAACATCAGAGAAACCAGGGCAGAAAAGCCAAAATCTCAAACACGTACAACAAAACTAGGTGAAAGGCATTGCCTCAAAACATAAAATATGAACACTGACAGCTTCAAGACCTGCACACTACCAGCAGTGATCAGGATGAAGAAGAGGGAAGAGAAGGAGACGGCCCAAACCGACAGAGAGCTGCCAGAATGCACAGCAAGTCAATCTGAGGAGGGCAGTCAAAACTGCGAGAATGCTTCACAAATTGAAGCTCACAAGTTGCAGCTGGTAAGCAAGTACACAAGAACAACAGAAAAGTCAGATGGTGCTGAAGCTCTCTCTGTACCCTGATCTGACGAATCAAATCTTCCTCCCAGGACCTAGCTCCACATGGAAACTAGAAGCAGAATCCAAACTGATGGGCCAGATCAACTGCGGCAAAGGAAATCTGTCATAATGGAAAATGGAGAATAGGAGTAAAACTGAAGAAAAGGAGGCAAACCCAAAGAGGGAAGCCCTGTTATTTTAATACTGTTTAAAAAAAGGGGGATAATTCTAGAGCCATTATGCTCAAAAAGCTCTCTAGAGTTACCTTTCCTCATAAAAGCACAGAAGAGTACTTTCACTTAAATGTGAGTGACAGGAGAAGATTGGTGTCAAATATTATACAATTAAATTTTAAACATGACAGAAACATGTCCCTCTGTAAGATGAGCACACATCAAAAAATGATGCTCCCAAAAGTGACACAAACTCTAACATTCCAAGCATTTCAATAGAACAAATAGATTTCATAAAACAAAAACAAAAGAAGATTTCATTCCAGCAATGAAGAGAAAACTAGAAGAAACACAAGACCAAATGTATAACGAGGTCTGTCCAGGAAAACATCTAGCCATTATTAATATAACAAGAACAGTTTGCACGACATTGGTGTAACCTGGCAGCCAAGGAGAGTGGACTGGAATGCACGTGTGTGAACAATGACGACTTCACTTTAGTCAGAGGGGGCAATAGAAGCCATTGAATGAGCCTGTGCACTGTGTGGCCATCGCATTAAAAATGACTGAGCCAGTAGAGCAACAGATCTGCATCAAATTTTGCATAAAGCTTGACATTCCTCTATGGAAACTATTCTGAGGATTCAGAAGCCTGCAGGTATGAGCAACTGGTGACTGGCAGCTTCATCACAACAATGCGCCCACTCATGCATCATGTCTCATGCAGAGTTTTTTGGTGAAATGTCAAATCACCCAGGTGATTCAGATCCCTACAGCCCAGATATGGCACCCTGAGACTTCTGGCTTTTTCCAAAACTAAAATCACCTTTGAAAGAGAAGAGATTTCAGATCACTGATAAGATTCAGGAAAATACAATGAGGCAGTGGATGGCAGATGGGAGAATTGTGTGAGGTCCCAAGGTGCCTACTTTGAAGGGGACTGAGGCATCATTGTCCTATATACAAAGTTTCTCATATCTTGTATCTTCTTCAATAAATATCTCTATTTTTCATATTACATGGCTGGACACCTTCTAGACAGACCTCATATATTATATATATTTATATAAACTTTTATATTTTATATATATATAAACCCTTATTTTTACATATATTTTATTATATATAAACTTTTATAGAACTAAAAACAGAAAGGAGGAAAATCTTTAAATTCAAACAGAAATAAAAGATAAAAAGGACTTGAGGAAAATTAACAAGTAAAGATGATGGGTAAGGAACATCCAACATACATATATCAGAAATTCCTAAGGTATAAAACCAAAGAAATAGAACAGAATGCATACTAAAAACTATAATTCAAGAAAATTTGTCTGAAATATAAAGATATGAAACTACACCTTGGACCTGGGAAAACTGACCCAGAATAGCTATCACCAAGACATAGTTTGATAAAACTCTTGATCATTTTTTAAAAAAATTAATTATTTCAGCATCCAGGAAAAAGAGCAAGTCACTTTAAGGTAAGAAAGTCAAGCATCAACAGCAACGCTTTATGCCATAAGATGTAATATGGTTCAGATATTGGGCGGGGAGGAAGGTGAACTAATATAGGATTTTATATTCAGCCAAAATGACTTTCAGTATGAAGGCCACAGGGGAAAAAATAATATGAACATGCAAGAGCTCAAGAAATTTTTTCCCACCAACTCTGAGAAATCTAGTGAAGAAAGAACTGAAATGAAGCATCATAATAAGGTTTGGCAGCAAGCATTAAAAATATCTTTACCTGTAGAACTAAGACGAAATATTGGTTATAAGGAAAACAGTAGAGTATCTAATGTCTATATGATCTGACAATGTAGATGCTATCCTATTGATATTTTAAAGTAGGAAGAACACTGGAGAGAGTTATAAAAAAATACTGCAATTTCATTGATTGCCTTATGGGTATAGGCTGCAAGTAAAAGGATATTATTTCAAATTAGATGCTATGAGAAAGAGAGAGGAAGGAAAGAGAAGGTTACTGAATGCATAGTGAGAAACTAATAGACAATAACCAAAAAAAATGTTGAAACAATGGATATCAGGTAAAGGTACAGTTGTAACCATTCATGTGACCTTTGTCTTATTCTTCCTCTGGCTTTGTTGTTTCACTTGTGATTCTTTTTTTTTTTTTTTTAATTTTTAGAGAGGGGAAGAGCGGGAAGAGAGAGAGAGAAACATCAATGTGTGGTTGCCTCTCCTGTGGTCCCCACTGGGGACCTGGCCTGCAACCCAGGCATGTGCCCTGACTGGGAATCGAACCTGCGATGCTTTGGTTCGCAGCCCGCGCTCAATCCACTGAGCTACGCCAGCCAGGGCTTCACTTGTGATTCTTTTTGCAAGGTTTTTAAGCATACAATGAACTACAGAACAATAAAAAAACAAAAACAAACACTAGTATGTTTCTCCACAGTTTTGAGAAATCCTAAAACACTTTATGTATTCAGTCCAGAATTTTGTTTTCCCAAACATTACATTTATGGTTGAAGCCTTCTCCATGTTTCATTGATCCCTTGTCTGTACCCACCCCAAGATATCGACCATCCTGAGGTAAGCTTATCATTCTCATGCTTGTCATTATACTCTATTCATGTAGCCACAGACAATATATTATGTTAAGATTATATTATATTAATTGGTAAGAACGTCCAACATCTTTAATTCATCAGCATGTGTTTCAGATCCATCCACATTAGAGGTTCTAATGCAGCAGTTTTCAGGACACTACTGTACCCTAAGGGTCAGGATGGAAATTCGTAGGGCTACCTTGGGTTGTCAGAACGTTGGACTAAGGAGAGGATGGTATCTACAGAACGGCAGGGAGCCAGGCATCTCAATATTTTAAACTGTAGAGGAGTCCTCCACTATAAACAATTTTCTCTTGTCCCATAAGACTTCCGAGTAACTACAAGACACTCCTTTAGGCGAAAAATTATCTGAGCAAAGAACCCTATCTATTTTACCTATATAAGAGATGTTATTTTGTTTTTATGATTTTATTTTTCTTTTTTAAATTATATTTTCAATTACAGTTGACAAAAATATTAGTTTTGGGTGCACAACATAGTGATTTAACATTTACATAACTTACAAAGAGATCACCCCAATAAGTCTAGTACCCACCTGACATCATACACATGTATTATGATATTATTGACAATGCATCCCCATTGTTACAGAACTGAAGTGGGGGTTCAGCTGGCAGCCACCACTAATAGGCAAACTCTAGAAGCAGAGGGTGATGAGAAAGGAGAGACGTTTTCTACTCAGATACTGCACAATCTGGGAGAATAGAGACCCTTGTCTCAAAGCTACACCACAATTCAAAAAATTAGCAACTCCAATGAAGGCACTGAAGACACAATACAAAAGGCTTGTATCAATCTGTTCTTATAGCTGTCACAGTCATGATTTTATATATGCATATTAGTACCTATTTAGACCTATTTCAAAATGTCATACAAAAGAAAATGTCGACAATCTGATATGACTCTTTTCTTACCCCTCTTAGATCCCAATGTATTCATTACATGCAGGTGTAAGCAACTAACTGCTTAGTTGTACCTATTAATATCATCACACCAAGTACTTACTTATATATTCTGAAGTATACTATTTTCTTCAAAATTACCTTCCTTTTATTTCTCCATTATTTTGCATCTAAGATATAATACTATTTTTGTAAATGGTATTGATGAAAATTTATTTTAAGATAGTAAAATGGGTATTGAGAGGATAAAGCCAGCCCCATTTGCTATCATGGCACCATTTGCTGAGCAGGCCTATGACCTTGTTGAACATGACTGCCATTTACTGTTCTGAGCTTGTCCCCAGGACTGGAAATTACTGGAAAGCAAAAACAGAACATGACTATCCTCTCCCTACAGCCGCAGACAGAAGACAATATTGGAACAAACTGCAGCCTCCTATTACAACGCCCCAGCAGCCCAGGGGCCACACAACAGCAAACCTTGGCCCTTTTTTAATCCAGTTATAATCCAATAAAAGCTCAAAGCTCCTACACCTCAATGCTGGTATACCCCTCCACACCATGCATTGGAAAGTGAATGAAAACTTTATTCTTTACACTTTCTTGTCTTTGTGAATTTTTTCACAGCCCACATCTCTGGCCACCCTAACAGCTATGATAAAATATTGGTTATAAAAAGAGCACATTGGGTCTCATAAAACTAAAAACTGCTGCCATATACAGATCCACAGTATTAAGACAATGCAGTTTGCTTATCAAATCTGTTAATGGACATCTGTCTCCCTTCCAGTCTATATTATCTTCTTAAACACATAAAAGTTGCATGCTTTATAAATATCTTCAACCAGTTAAAGGTTTACCTTTTTTTTAATGTTTCTTTATTATGCTCAAAGCCTGCTTGTAGTTAAATTTATTGATGTTTGTGCTTTCTGTGTCATAAAATAAAAACTTGGTTCACTGCCAAGTCATATACAGGATGGGACAAAAGTAGATTTACAGATGTGAGTATGTAAAACAGAGTTTATTCTTGTATTATGAATTATTATATTATTTTCATGCAAACAACTATAAACCAACTTCTGCCCAACACTGTACATATTCTCATATTTCCAACTAAAAATTTTTAACTCTTTTCAGGTTTAGTTTCTTAATTCACTCAATTAATATGTACTTACTAAGATTAATCTAAGGAGGGAGAGGAAGATGGCTCCATGGTAGGAGGGAGCAGATTCCACTTCCCCCTATACACAGGGGAAAAAAACCTAGCTGATCTACAGAGGAACAGAGCAAACAGCCAACATTGTCACAATATGTATGAAAATAGGAGATCAAAAATTAGACTGGACATTGAAAAACCAGATGGTAAGGAGAGTGCATCAGGATAATAAGGGCCCAGGGATCAGCTCAGGGTACAGGGAGGTTGCAGCCCCAGGCTCGGCACTCCGGGGTCTGCCTCATGGCTCTTGGGAAAGAGCTGGGTCAACTGCTCCCTCCCCAGCCAAACAAGGACTGAGCAGCACCAGAGGAGGCCAGTTCGCTTAAAGTAAGAGAGGGGAGTGAGGACTGAGAGGCACTCACATGGGCTGTGAGCACCGACACATAGCTCAGGGAAGACTGTGCACCCCAGCCTATGCAACCAAGGGCGGCCTGGCTGGGGGCCAGGCCATGAGCCCAGTAATGTGCCCACAACCCAACCCAGAGAGAGTGTGGTTTTGAAGAAGATCCAGAGCTCACAGCTGTGAAAAAGGAAAAGGCACAGGCACTCCTTGGGATCCCCGGTGTATAGGCCATGAACTCAGGGGAAGTGTGCACCCCTTGGGATCTCCAGAGTTCACACCCATGAACCCGGAAAAGTCACGGGTGCTCCCCAGGAACCCTGAGCCCACAGCAGTGAGCTCCAGAGAGCATGCTTAGGAGCACCCAGATCCCACACCCAGGGACCTTCGCAGAGGCACCAGACTGGCTCTGGGGAGAAAGTGGCTAGCCCTGAGGACAGTATGCCAGAGGCTGACTGAGTTCTGAACGAGAAGGGGGAAAGAGTGACTCCAGTCGCCCCTCAGCCTGCTGAAGCCAGCAAGACCAGAAAAACTGGTTTGGCCAGTCTGAAACCAACAGAAGGTTTTCTTTTTGTTTGATTTTGTCTTTTTTTTTTTAAGTAACTTTTTATTAATTCTTATTATTTTTATATCTCTCAATTCCTTATGCTTCTCTTTCTTTCATTCCAGTGTTGTTCCTTCTCCCTTTCTTTCCAAATTTATCTCTTCTTTCTTCCAACTTCTGCTTTTCTTCTTTTTTTTGAACTTGCAAGTAATTGCATATCTGTTTTATCGTTATTTCATTATTCTTACATTTCTTATTTTAATAGTATTTTGGTATTCCTCTTCTTTCTGTATAGTCTTCTTTCCTTGGCCGGTTATACTGTATCATGACAAGTTTCCCCTGTTATCTCTTTCATAGTGTATTGCTAATTTACTGTCCTTCATTTGTGTTCCATTAGTACACTACTCAAGGCTCAATACTCCCTATTCTTGTTATCTAGATTTCATAGATTCTGTCATATCATTGTTGCTCTAATATTACTGTAAATAATAGCTATTCCATACAATTGTAAATACTACACAACACCCCCCCCAGACCTTAGCCCACTTCTCATTTTCTTGAACTCTATTACTGTAGTGGTTAACTCTATTCTCTCACACACTACAATATGTACTACTCTTTACTCCCACCCTACCTCAGAATCTGACCTCCCACAACCTCACTGCTTTCTACATCCAACTCACAATCCTTTCCTTCCCAACGAGAGTCTTATCTCCTTTCCATCCTTTCTAAAAGTGGCCAGTGGGGTGGAAGATCACAATTAACACTAAACAGAGCCAAAGGATCTCCTATCTCCTCTCTACTGGCTGCTACTACAAATATCAGAGAATACTCTCTTGCTGTCTTAAACCATTTTGCCTTACCCCTCCAACTTATCACAAAAAAGAGTAGGTGGAAGCTATGAACACCAGCATACCCAAAGGAGACTGCACTACTGAATCTCACAAGTACTCTACCGCAGAAGTTCCCATAAACCCAGGGAGCCAGAACAGGTCAATTTAAGAAGCAGAGGCTAACAAGAGGAGTCTCACAAACACTGGGAAGAGAAAGAAACAATCCTCAAAAGAAGGGAAAGGAGGAACCCTCAGAAAGAATGCTAAATGAAATAGAAGCAACTCAACTATCAGATACTGAGTTCAAAGCAATGATTATCAGGTAGCTCAACAAGCTCACAATGAGCTACCAGAAACTACAGGGAAGCAACAACAAACTCACTGCAAACTATATCAACGTGAAAAAGGAAATAAAAACTATCAACAAGGGCCAAGAGGAAATGAAGAATACAATTTCTGAACTGAAGAACACAGTAGAAGGAATGAAAAGCAGGATCAATGAAGCAGAAGAT
>CM052541.1:89987106-90012997 GCA_028533065.1 Trachops cirrhosus
GGTACAGTTACAAAATGGAATTCTATGCAGCTGGAAGAAAGAAGGAACTCATACCCTTTGCAACAGCATGGATGGAGTTGGAAAGCGTTATGCTAAGCGAAATAAGCCAGGCAGTGAAAGACAAATACCATATGATCTCGCCTTTAACAGGAACCTAAACAACAAAACAAAGAAACAAGTAAAATATAACAAAAGACACTGAAATAGAGGACAGGTAGTCAGTGACCAGAGGGAAGAGGGGAGGGAATTTCAGGGGAGAAGGGAAGGGTTTACAGGAACAAATATAGAGGACACATGGACTAAACTAGGGGGGTTGGAAAGGGGAGGGAAGAGGGGAGGAATGGGTGGATGGGCTGGAATGGGAATACAGGATAGAAACTGTACTGAATAAACTAAAAAAAAATAATAATAATAAATAAAAATAAAAAAATAAAATATCTTAACATCATGTTGCAATGAACAGAATAATAGTTTTTAAATTTTGGGTAGCACAAAAAAACCATGTTGCATAGTATAACTGAAAGTGTCTCAGACAGATGATGAGACATACACACACACACACACACACACACACACAAGTTCAGATATACTAGGCCACATGTTTTATTATGAATAGCAGTCAAAAAATTTGAAAAACACTAATTCCATAAGTCAAATCTTCAATGTCTTCACTAATTTTTTCTTTTCATTTATCAACTAATAAAAAAGGTATATTAAAGACTATGATTATGAATGTAATTTGTCAGTTTCTACATATAATTTCATCAGTTTTTGGTTGGGTGCTTTGCTGTCATTTGGTGCATTCAGATTTGCAAATTGTTTCATCTCTGGGTTAACGGAATCTTTTGTTTACATAGTAACCACCCTTTATGCCTAATAATGGGTTTTTGTCTTTAATTCTCTTTTGCCTCCACTGACTTTCTTATTTCTATTTTCCAGATATATATTTTTTATCCCTATACTTAAGCCATTCTGTAATCTTGTTTTAAATTTATCTTCTATTAATGGTGCACAGCTGGATTTTTAAAAATCCAATATATCCCTGACTTTTTATCTGATCAATTTAAGCTATTTATACCTTTTTATAGACATTCTCCAACTTACAATGTTGAATTTAATGACTTTTTTTTTTACTTTACAGTGTTGTGAAAGTGACAAACTTCCTCTAAAAAACTCACTGAACTGAGAGTAGAGGGAATTTTTTTAAAAAAGACCAATTAGAAAAAGAAAAAGAAAATGGAAAAGGCAACAAAAACTATCTTTAGAAGCTAGAAAACATATGGGCAAGTAGCATCTGATGTAACAGACTCCAGAAAGCAAATTCCTAAGACAGCCGTGTCAGAACGAAAAGGCAACCTCTCCCATCTGATGGTTAGAAGTTTATTCTCTGGAGAAGGTGTAACATTGCTTGAAGAGCACCAGACTCAACTAAATGTGGGAAAACAAAACAAAATGGCAAACCAAGTTAAGAATTTCACACAGAATGCTGAGATTCCAATCTTCCTCCTTGATTCTGTTCCCAAAATTCAGGCAGTCAGATGTTCATCCTCTAGGCAGAAGATCAGAAGGTCCTTCTCTAGGCAACCTAGGCAGCTCAAGGGGAAGGGTCTGGAAGTATGAAACTGGAATCTACCCAACAAAATGGTCCAACCTACAATGAGGGCCACACACAGGCTGAGAGCTCCAGTCAACTTTTTAATACCCACTCTCAGTGTGAACAGCCTGCCAAAGACACTGCTCCATGCGTTCCTCCTTCCTATCCACAATGAACCCAAGGCACACAGAAAAGGAAAATAAGTACCTCGGGGAAAGATAACACATGAAACAGGAAAGATTTTTTAACTATCACTAATATTTTCTCAGAAATGTAAGAAAAGATCAGTGAAACAAGAGTTGGATGGTTTTTCAAAGAAACTCTCAGACAATTTTTTAAAAACTTGACAGTAGAAATGGAAAGCTGAACAGAAAGGTTAAAATATAAAGGAAATAGAGATAGATGTAAGTAAATACAGGGGTGGGCAAAAGTAGCTTTGAATTCAGCCACCTCAGGAGGCAACGGGGCTAACCCAACGAGGTTGCTGGACTTTGGGTTTGTTTACTGATTTTCAAAGACTACCAGAGTGTGTGAATAATGAAAGCCAGCGCTTGGAGCACTGGTGAGATTGTACCTAAGTGCACTGCGCCACTGTGACATTCTTTTGGGTGAATAAAGCTACTGTAATCATCATAATCTGCATGTCTCTTTCCATATGACTAACTATAAACCTACTTTTGCCCACCCCTGTATGCCTAAAGGAAATTCTCTAGGAAGTAGAGAAAAAAAACAGAAAAGGCTAGAAAGCAGAAGCATATGTACCATACACAGATGAAAATGACCCCATCACAGCAAGTCTCATACAAAGGATTAGGATTTAGAATAGTTTAGGATTCTAATAGCAACACTAGAAGTAAGAATAGAATAGAGCAAAACCTTCAAAACTCTTAAGAAACATTTTCCTACTGAGAATTTTCTGTGTAGCCATCAATCAAACGTCAGGATATATTAATGACATTTCAGACTTGAAAGCCTCACCTACAGGGTGCCCTTTCCTCACCAGCTGGGAAAAGGATGTGCTCCCCACAAAAGAGTGTAAACCAGTGAACAGAAAAACGTGGTATCCAGGAAATAGAGGACTCAACAGAGGAAAATGAAGGGAATGCCCAAAAAGGTGGTGAAGGGCAATCCTATGATGTAAATGTGCACCAAGCACGAAGGGCAACCAGAACAAATTTCAGGACATCAGATGGCTCCAAGGGAAATTTCTTCAAGAAAAAACTAACAGAATTATCATGCATCTGAAATGCAACAGGGAAGCTGAGGTTGAAATAGAAATGCTGAATCTGAGCTTAATAAGAAATGAAGTCTGAGAAAAGTAAATAGGAATAAGCAAAACAGGTACTAAAACCAGAGAAAATGAAAAATTGTGCAGGAAAAAAAGTCACCATCTTCACCATAGGGCTCAGGGAGCAAGATTTATACAGTCCCGAGAACACAGGCCATAACTATCGAACGAGGCTGGAAATTCAGGACGTCAGCATGTCTGTGTGAGGCCAGGAGGAAGCGAAAAGAGTAAATCATCTTTCATGGTGGCACATCAACAAATAATGTCTGAACTTCAAAAAATGCCAAGAAATAGCATTGAAAGCCTGTTATTTATACATACATAGAGATATACAAGGAATACCTATAAGAAGTAAAGTTGCTGGGAGGGAGAGAATGGAGGGGTTGCTATAGTTCTTAACCTTTTAAAAACTGCATCCACTTCAGAGTTTCAATAAAAATAGAAAAAGAAATATATTTGGTTCTTTTCCAGCTGCTTTTTTCAGTGTTTTTTCCTTTCAAGTGTTTGATGTCTTTCTGATTATCTACTTGTATTATAGTTATTGACAGATTTTATCAGGTAATTCTCTTATGCTGAAATTGAGTTCTGATTGGATGATTCTCAGTTATTGTAGATCCTTTTCTCAGGAACTTTCTAATGTTGGATTGTGAGCTCATTTTTCGGGGAGCCTCACCCCTGGGACACTGGCTGGGCCATAATTGAGGTATTCCAGGGGTGTTTCCGACCTCAAACTACATCCATGTTAATACCTCAGCTTGAGGATTCCAAGCCTAAGCAGGATGTATAAACTCCTAAAGTGAATGCCCAATGTCTCCTAGATCTGCCTTCAGGACCCGGGCACTCATTCTCCCAGCAGCCAGGAGTGAGGGGTGCTGATGGCTCATAGTTACATCCCTCTCCTGGAACTGTCTCTCCTGAGGGAAGCTCCCTCTCCCCAGGTTACACCTCTCCGTGGAGCAGCCCACGCTGATGACTGCTTCAGCCCCCTTGTTTCAGTTGGACCTCCAGCCCCCCTCCGATAAACCTCTTTAACTAAATTTCAGAGTCTCGGAGTCTAATTTCAAGAAAATCAACACATGAAAATTCCAAACACAGGTTTATATAAAGTCAGTCTCATGGTTGTGAGGTCTAGTGGAAGACTCTCCAACCCTCATTCCACATAACAGCTATGCTGAGATGGACAGGTCTCCTCGTTCTCTTCCTGGGCTGGTGAGTGGGTTTATTCTGGTCCAACTATTCATTAAAGGTAAAGTCTTCTAGTGAATTTACTTTATTCTGAGATCTTAGTTTCCTCCACCTGCCTGGTACTAGCCAAGACCATTATTACAGGCTGAACTGTGTTCCTCAAAAAAATGCATATGTTGAAGACCTGACCCCCAGTTCCTGAGAACGTAACTGTGCATGGAGATGGAGTCATTAAAGAGGTAATTAAGTTACAATAGGTCACAAGGGTGGGCCCTAATTCAGTACGACCAGTGTCCTTAGAAGAAGAGATTAGGATACAGACACACAGAGGGAAGACCTCATGAAGACACAGGGGTAAGACGGCCCTCTACGGCCAAGGACAGAGGCCTCAGAATGATACAAACCCTGCCAACACCGTGTCTTGGACTCCAGCCTCCAGAGCTGTGAGAAAATTATCTTCTGTTCTTTAAGCTCCAGCCTGTGGTCCTTCGTCACAGGCAACCACGGCACGCTTCTGCCGACACGTCCCATCCCTGTGTGGACCTCATAACCCAGGCTCCTTGTTGTGAGACCAGCCACCTTCCTACGCTCCCACCCAGGGCAGCCTGAGCTTCGGTATTAATCTAATAGCTCAGACTTTCATCTCCTTCTTTGGGTGCAAAGGGGACAGAGGCTCCTGGGGACCATAGACTGTCCTGTCTCTAACAATTCAATGATGTCCTTTCTTAAGCATCCCTATGAGTCTAATGGGCAGGGCAGGTCCATCAGGTTCTCTACCTACCCCACTGCCCTATCATTTGCCCTGATGCCTCTAGAGTTCACCTTCGCACGAGACATGATCTCTTCGAGGGGGCGGAGGGACTGCTTCACTTGCTGAGGTCCTCTGTGGTATCCAGCGCAGCAGACTATCCTTTACCAGCAGGCACTCACTAGGAACCTAATGAACACATTCATGAGCTGGAAGAATGGACTGGCCCTTAGGCATGGAAGACAATGAAAAGTAAGAAGCAGGTTCCTTTAAGAGGAGAAAAGCTTCTCTCCCTTCTTCTGGCTTCACCTGTTACTTTCAAATCTCAACACCCCTACCTTTGAGCCCTCAGGACATGGCCCAAAAAAGAATCTCCTGTCAAAAAGCAGCTATACCAGAAGTTCACCTCCAAGAGGCTATTCGCACAGGACCAACTCACTACAGGCCTGACAGACAAGCAGACCAGAAAACCCCTTCTTATCCCACTGGCTAATAAGGGACAGAAAAATAAAAAAAGGCCTCAGGGGCCCTGGCCAGGTAGTTCCATTGGTTAGAACATCTTCCTGATGATTCACAGAGTTTGCAGGTTTGATCCCCGGTCAGGGCGCATACATGCATCAACCAATGAATGCATAAATAAGTGCAGTGTGCCTGAATTGGCTGGAGCATCCTCCTGTGAATGGTGGACACAGAGATCATGGGTTTGATTCCCAGTCCCGGCACATGCCTGGATTGCAGGTTTGGTCCCCACTCGGGGCGCATGAGGGAGGCAGCTGATGGATGTTCTCTCTCACAATGATGTTTCTCTCCCTCTCTCTCCCTTCCCCTCTCTTTAAAATCAATTAGCATGACCTCAGATGAAGAAAATAAATAAATAAATAAATAAATAAATAAATAAATAAAGTGGAACAACAAATCAGTGTTCTCTTTCTCTCTTTTCCCCCGTCTCTAAAAGCAATATATTAATTTTTAAAAAACAAAACAACAGCAGAAAAGGCCTCAAAATTTCCCACAGGACACCAGCCATTTACTAGCAGATGCAGGGCCCACCCAGGGAGAGACCAGGACTCATGAGATGAGTCCAGCTGGGGCTCCATGCCCACCTGCCCTGAGTCACTACTACAGCCATGCGACAAAAACACCCCCATGCTAATGCACCCTTGGCTCACTTTTAATTAAATGCTGTGTGCAGAATGCAGGGAAAAAGGTGGCACACCACGCAAGCAGCTGCTGAGACCCCTCCTCCACTCTGATTAGAAACAGCAGCTCATTGTGAAGTGGAGACTCAGGAAGATGTGACCTGGTAACAGAGCCATGCTAGTCCCGGGCAACAGAACCCCGATCCTCCAGATACTCCCGTTAGAGGCAGAGGGAAGTGGGAGGGGGAAGCATAGGCTCTTCCACCCTGGCTTTTTACAAAGTTGAAGATGGCCCAGTGGCAGCCCTCCCCCTTGTTTCCACTGACTTGAAAATGCTGTTATTCCTTTGTCTGGGGTCTTTACCTGCAAACCCACTCAACCTGCTGCAGTCCTGTGGCTCTAGCAGGGGCCCATCAAATATGACTCCAGTCCAACCACCATCTGAGTTAGAGGCTGAGAAAACAGAGGCCCTGCCTCCCAGGAGTGTGTATTAGTGCAAAGAGTAATAATGCAACAATTCAAGTACTTTGCGTCAAGTTTCTGATTGATATGTGCCGGAGGGCTACAGGAACAAAGGTACATTTAAATCAGCCTGGAGGGCCAGCAAAGGCTGCTTGGAAGAAGTGATCTTTTATCTCAATTTTGAGGGATAAGTGAAATTTAGCTAGAAAAAAGGTGGGATTAGGAACAAACAGCATCTGAGGCCAAGGGCAGAGCAGATGCCTGGGTCTGGAGGCAAAGAGCAAGATGCACCATTTGCAAACTACAAGGGGCATTTGTGGGTTAGACCGGCAGGAAGCTGGGAGATGGGAGGAGAGGAGTCCAGCCAAAAAGGAGGGACCAAGACCCTGAGTGGTATTCCATCAGTAAGTTAGCAGTGCAGAGGTAGGGGTGACAGGCACAGAATCTTTGGCAACAAGTCCACAAGAGTACGAACCCAGGGTCAGGGAGCATTGTCAGGATGAGATTCCCAAATGACATTTCAGCCAGTTCCTCTCTCCTGGTTTCCACAGCACCCACACACACCATTCACCCAGCATGAGGACGTGGAGCAGGTTATCCCACTAACCACCCAGGACAGAGCTCACAGACGTTCCTGCCCCTCCCACCATTGCATCACCCAGTCCAGCAGCAACAGGCAGACTGCGGTTTCAGAGATTGTTCCTGAAGATTCTCCACAGAAAATCCACTTCATACAAAATCCTGAAAGCAGCAGCTTGTGACAAGTCCCACGCTATTTGAAACACTAGCCCAGAAAAGACCTCGTATCTAACTGAAGTGGCAACCAGCAGGCACACACGGGCACCACGCCCGGGCCGTGCCTGCACTGAGAAGTCTAGAAGCTACAGGACACTGGCAACAGAGCTTGTCTGGGGGAGAGAGGACGGGAAGGGGAGAGTTTACAATGGGACAGAGATCTACACTTATGGACCTTTGGTCTCAAAAATTTCTTAAAGGTCCATACAGGGTGGGGCGAAAGTCAGTTTACAATTGTTCATATGGAAAGTAATATAATAACTACTAAATAATAACACAAGAATAAACTATTTCACATACAACTGTAAACCTACTTTTGCCCCATCCTGTATATTGCTTTTATCAATAAAAATAAATACAAGACCAGCAAACTACACAAAGGATTACTTTACAAGCAGAATGTAAGTTGCAAGTTTCAGTCTTTGGTTCACAGAGATATACCAGGGTAGAGTCTCAGGGACATGGGCCTCACACAGACCTCCCCTAAAGAAGAGGTGGGGGCACAAAGAGGCAACCTGTGAGGAAGACAACACACAGTGTAAACGATAACACTGCTCTGGGGGGTGAGTTCACTTTGGGGTGTCTGCCACGGGGAGATGCAGGAGAAAACAGGTAAGGCCAAAGGACCCACGCACCAGTGCTAAGGAGAAGCTGGGGTGCCTGACAAAGAAAGTCCAAGGCCGGGTCAGGCTGGGCCTGTCGGGCCATTGCACCTACTCAGATGTTACTCTCGGCACCAAAAGGCAACTGGCGGACGGTCTGGGACCTTTTCCATCCCACGGTACGTCTGTTGAGAGAATACCTAAGAGAGCACCCAGACAGGCTGTGCTGAGTTTATAGAAGAGTCATGGAATTTCATTTTACCTATGTCTCAACTCTTGGACTCACAATCTAAAAATAAAAAGAGTAAGCACACTAATCCTACCATGTTTAAGGATGAAGAGTTTACACCAAAATCAAATATATTAAAACTTCCAAATATAAAATCACTCCTTTCAGAAACTTTTGAATTCTTAAGTTCTCTGGTTCACTAAATTTTTTATTGGTCTTTTTCTGAGAAAACCTTGGAGTATCTTTTTATTTTTATTTTTTTAATGAAGCTGTATTATTTGGGGAAGGTTTTTTCCCCTGAGGATGTTTCAAATACATCTTCATTTCCCACTGAACAGGTACTGAGTGCCTAAAAATTACCTTGCACTTGAAGGGAGGCAGAGTTTGCCACCACCAGATATGTCTCTTTGGGATAGTGATTATTTAAGTCTTGTTAAGTTTAAGATACAGCACACATCCTGGAAGCTCTGAAAACCAGGTAGAAGTGACCCTTTATAAAGGACATTTACATTTGTAAGGGAAATCTCCCTTTGTAAGGGTGTTACCCTCCCTGTACCAGGAAGAGAAGGCCATCTAAATCTCCAGAAACTGTTACCCTGAAGAAGGTTCAGGCCGAACTCCACACAATCTCACCACCTGTGTTTACGGTGCTTCCCCTGTAACCTCCCATCCCTTCCTCCCTCATCCCCAACATCTTTAGTCTTTAGCTGAAGGTGGTATTTAAGGTGACAGATTCCAAGTTAATCAGTGTTCCTGGGTCTTCCCCATGCACACAGAAAGTACACATGTTATTAAATTTTAATTTGTTTTTCTCCTGCTAATCTGTCTTATGTCAATTTGATTATTAAGCCAATCAGAAGAAACTTGAAGGGTAAAGGAAAATTTTTCCTCCACCACACACATTCAAACCTCAAAATAAGCCGGAATTCATTTTCCTAAATCATTCTAACAACGACGTTAATGATGTCAAAACTCTGAGTTTTGAAACAGAACTTCTGTTCTCTTTCTAGCCTCATTATTAAAACAGAATTTTTTAAGGCTTGTTCGTAACAGCATTGCCATTTTCTATGCTGCCTACTGATTATAAACAGAAGCAATTTTAAAACCAGACTAGGGCTCTCTCTGAAATATTCAAGATATATTATCATCTGCTTTTTACATCAGCATTTGGATAGGTCCAAATCTCTATATTACCAAATAATATCAAAACCAGTTTATATTCCTTTCAAAGAACATATTCCTTTCAAAATAGTATCAAGTCATATACTTTGAAAGTTCATCTAATTTTTCAAACTACACCAGACACAAGAATCACCCAGTTACATATATAACTGGTTTAGTGCAGACTAACTCAGTAATACTGACCACAGCTAGTTTTTACTAATTCTTAAAGTATATTTTATCAATTATGTTATTACAGTTGTCCCAATTTTTTTCACCTTTGTCCCCCTCAGCCTTCCACCCCTCCTTCCCTAAAGCAATCTGCCCCCCTTAGTTCATGTCCATGGATCATGCATGTAAGTTCTTTGGCTTCTCCATTTCTTATACAATTCTTGATACCCATCTGTCTATTCTGCACCTACCATTTCTGCTTCTTATTCCCTGTACCATTCCCCCCTATTCTCCCCCTTCATCCTCCCTGCTGATAACCCTCCATGTGATCTCCATTTCTGTGATTCTGCTCCTGCTCTAATTGTTTGCTTAGTTTGTTTTTGCTTTTATTTTAGATTCAGTGGGTGATAGTTGTGAGTTTGTAGTCACTTTAATGTTATAGTTTTGATCTTCCTCCTTTTCTTAAATAAATCCCTATAACATTTCATGTAATAAGGGCTTGGTGATGATGAACTCCTTTAGTTTTACCTTGTCTGGGAAGCACTTTATCTGCCTTTCAATTCTAAATGATAACTTTGCTGGACAGCTTCACCCACCTGGATGAATATTTCTTCTTTAAATCCTTGGTTTTCACACTTCCAAACAGTGTGACTTTCTGGCAGTTCTGGGTGCATTTTGTTTTGAGGTCAGTTGTGATACTTCTCATGGTTGTGCAAGGAGGCGAAGCGCGTCTGCCTACACCTCCATCTTGGCGGGAAGTCTAGTTGGTACTAATGTGATAGAACACAGCATACCTGATTACCTGGCAGCTTATATGAAGTGAAAGGTAGTAGTCTTTATTTGCAATGCAGATACTGCATTAAAACATGAAAACTTTCTAGCTAACTAAAAACTGAGGAATCCCAAAACTTATACATATCCATAGTCCTCATTTCCAAACACATACAAAAAACAACAGCATTTCTTCAGATGTACAGCTAAAAATCAGCATCTATGCTTAAAGAGAAAATGGTGAGTGAGAAGATGTAGACAGGAATTCTGACTGACCCTGCTGTAGGTGGGAATTAGGCTCTTCCACAGAATCATAAGGAAAGCATTCCAAGGACCCACACACAGGAAACTGTGAGGTGGCAAGATGGTTTATTCATGTGAAAATAGAAGCTGCCCCCTGGGCCTCCAATCTCCCTCTGTCCTGCCACGGAAAAAGTCCAAACCTGTTCTCAGCAAGGCTAAGACAAAATTTGAGGTTTTGCCTCATATTAAAGTACAGTCCAGTCCAACATCTGGCTAGCTTAGTTGTTTCCAGCGGTAATCCATTGCTATGCTGTGGTATTCGGACTCCTTCATGGAGGCTGTGTGTGGAGTTCGCCTGGCCATGGGCCAATGTGGCTGCTAGGGCCACATAGCCATGGAGAGAACAGGCGCATGCACCATGGGAGTGTGGGGCACAGGTGGAGAAAGGGGGAGAGGGGGAGAAAGAGAGAGAAAACTTCTTTGTTCCCCTGGGATTAAATTAGTTTGGGCTTGGAAGAGACCAGGTGCTTTTTCAAAATGACCAATCAATTTCCCAGACTTTTGTGGGCTTTGGATGGGTTTATACCCCTAGTTAGACCAATGGGCCTCTATGGTTAAGCAGCTCCCCCTGCACTCCCCAACAATCTGGTACCAGAGGCAGAGGAGGGAGGAATGTAATCCCCTTGGTGGAGCACAGTGCTATGGTCCCCTAGAGTGTGAAAAGCTGTAGCTTCTTGGTGAAGCAAACAGGCTTATGCTCCCTAGTGTACTAAGCTCAGTGTCTAGTTCTCTTTGCCCCCTTTTCTAAGTAATTAGGTAAATACCGAAGGTAACAACCCAGCAGTTACAGCTCAAAGACACCACCACTAGCGAGAGGATGGCTGTAAGGATGAACCAGTTGTCTCAGAAATATTTCAACTGTTTCTAAAATAAATGAGACCTCACCCGGGTATTGCAACTGAAGGTCCTTATCATTTTAATTTGATTTGTAGCCTTGTTTTAAAAAGCATTCTCTACTCCGCACATTTCACAGACCTTAGCCTTTCCCCTTGAAAATCACTAACCCCTGAGACAGTAAAAGACAATAGCCAGGTTCTGACTAATGGTTAAACGTTTGAGCCTCTGGCAGCTCTTGAGACCCTAAGTGGGAATGACCCCCTCAGCAACCTCTCCATGAAACCAGACAGACGGACACCAAAGGTGACCCCAGAGCTGTCCTCAAGACCTGAGGAAATGATTTACTACCCAGACCCCACCTTCGGTCAATCAGCCCCTAACACATCCTCCAAACCCCTAATGTACGCACGGTGTCTTGTGATTCTGCCCTGCATACGCTGTTAGTCACCTACCAGCCAGGAGCCGGGCCTTTTACAGCAAAAGCTCACCCAAGCTCCGGGTTGACATCAATCCCAGTACATTCATTTCCCCACTGTAAACTCTTGCTCATTCATCCACTTTTGGCCAGTGCACACAGTCAGATGGACTTACATATTGGGCGATAACAGTACCTAAATAAAACTTTAGATACAGTTTATTTCTAAAGAAAATTTTTTTCCAAGAAATTATTTTCCTTCCACCTAAAAAAGTTTTTAAAATATATCTCAGTTAACTCATTTAACAATCTTGAGCACTGCATGCTCTTCCTGCCCCAAAGAGATGGCAACTCACCCAGCAGTGGCAAGAAGACACGGCAACAAATAGTCTTCTCCACACTGTGCCTGCTACCCTTGCCAGCACACACGTGCAAGGGCGCACACCCCAGGGACTTCCCTGCCATCTCAAACATGGGTGCCTCGGAATTCTGTAGCAATTCTCCGAAAATAGGTTGAGAAAATAGACTTAGTCAACCTGGCCGTTTCATTGGATAAGACAGACTATCCTACTTCATCCATCTCTGCATCAACCACCTCCATAGAGAATAACACTGGGGCTGCTTCTGATACTTTTTAAAAAATACATTTGCTATTTCTGAAACATAAAATTTTCCCTTACATTACAATGTATACATAACTTCAAAAGTCAACTCACATTGCTTAATCCCAATCGATTTTCTCTCCATTAGAAACTATGAGAAGGGTTGCACCAAAGTGTGTCAGCATGTCAGTGATGCTTTAAAAATAATTTTAAATATTTCATGTTACTAATACATTTAAGAATCTAAAGGGTAAAACCAACAGTCCTAACAACACAACCAGAGACCACCCCAAGGATTTAAAACATGAAACACACACAAAGAATATAGGTACTCTATATACTTAAAAATACAGTTCATCTACATTTTTCAGTTTAACTAAACCAAAACAAGTTAAAAGCAACTTGGGAACAAATTGAATGCACTATAGAAAACAACTAAGGTCATGATATTATATGGCAATGCCAACATTTTATAGGCAAAAAGTTAGACTATTTGACCATGGACAAAAAAAGGGGCCACAATATTAAACCTGACAAGCTCAGGGGAGGCCTGCATGGCCGGTGCTACAAACTCCGAGACAGAAAGTAACCACCGAGGAACGTAAAATTCCTAAATAACGGATAGCTGTGGCAGTAATACTGTCCTGGGCCTGCAGCTTCCTTAACAACAGCCGGTCTTCCCATTTGGTGAGCCTGCTGTCTTATTTGCATCTAAGATAACAGACCTTTGAAACGTCAGAGGAATCCCCTTTTCCAGACCCCCCAGGGTGCACCCACCACACAGAAGTCCTCATTGCTATCTGGTTGCCCACATGCCATCTCCCTGCGCTGTAAATGTTGACTGCCCCGCACCCACTGATGTGTGCCTGTGCACTGCACTGTGTCCAGTCTCAGAGGTTTCCTCCTTTGCTTTCCCCCACCTCCCTGATCTACCAGCAATGAATTTCATCCACCACCCCCTTACACCAGCTCCTTCGATTCTCCTGTATAAAATAAGCTGTAAAACTGCCATTCTCCAAGGCATTTTCTCAATCCACCGAGATTTTACTTTCTGGCAATTGTTATCAGTTTGGTTCAAATAAACTCTTGTAAGACTTTCTTGGGCCAAATTCTCTGATTGACAATACTTGCTACAACAAAGGGGTAAATCATTTTAAAAAGAAAAAGAAAACCCTTTCACAAAGCAATATGTTAATTCCATATGCATTGTGCAACATTCTTTTCCTATTAAAGAAAATGGAACACAATTTTCAAGACAATCCAACTGATCAGGCATAACATGTGAAACAAAAATTTCCTCATGATTTTTTCCTATTATGAAATTAAGCACATCATATGAAGTATTACTGTCCCAAAGGAAGGACTTCATATCTCTTCACACTCAGGCCCCCATTCCAATACCCCCAGGATAAAGTGGTAACAGCTCTATCAGGCACAGGGACACAGCTGAATGACTGTTACTCAGTTTGTAAACCACCTCCTTTCATTCCACTCCTCTCCTTACATATGTAAATCATGGTGTCCCATCGGAGCCTGCCAACAGCCACCACAACCAAATTATCCTCCAAGGACACCAATTGGGCTTGTTATTCTGGTTTCAGCATTGAAAAAGGACAGGAAGAAGCAGCTGTTTTCAGGAATTAAAGTTTCTCTTGATTAGATTTCTGGCTCAATGCTAAATGTTTATACCCTGAAATACATTACGCTCGGCTTCTAAATATTTGGCTTTCTTTTGAGAGTCGAGATGTGGTACGTTTCCAATTAAATTGCTTCAAGTAATATATGCCTACTTTTGCCCGGAGCATTTGGTCAAATTCTAATATGCCCTCTTGGGAGCCAACACGAACTTCCAGCAGTAGATCTAATTGTGCAGAATAGAATTTTAAACAACACTGAGCCCTATCTTCCAGCAGACACAGTCCTTTCTTCTCCTACTCTGAGGGTTGTCGTATGAGACACCTCGTATGATACTTATCACTTAGAATATAGATCTTTCTACTAAGGTGATAAACCAATCACAAAATACATTCCTTTTTTCCCCTGCAATAAAAAACATTGGTTTCTACCAAGGGTGAGCTGGAGCTGAATGCCATAGTTTAAGCTTGTGAATCATTGCACGATTAATAATTAATAACGTGCACATTTCCATAGGCTACAAATGTTATCTGAGAAAATGCATGTCACAGGGTTTCCTAACCCACCAAACGGATGATCCATAGGGGACAGTGTTCAATTCTCTTAGTTTTTCTTGATTGTAATAAATGTTTTTGTTTCTGTGCCCACTGAAAACTTGAAAAAGGACCCTTTCATTTTTCTTTCATAAAAATATGTGCCCATAATTTTATTTCAAATCTGACATAGATATAACCAAGGGAAAGGAGAGGATGTGCTGCAATATTGCACTCATCGGATTGCATTAGGCTCAAAATACGAATCTCCAGGATATATATTTGTCATGTCATCCCAAGCTGAAGGCATCACCAGGATAATATTCTCCTGGTCAGATGGCAGCCGCAGCCGACTTCCACAAACCCACCCTCTGATGAAAGCCAAGCCTCCCAAGTACTGCTCTTCGTTTCTTCTTCTTAACCACTTCTTCCCTCCTCCGAGGAGAGAAGCCATTTTACTAATCTATAAGTACCCCGACTATCCAACAGTCTAAAAAAAAATTTACTCATCAATAATAGTCAACTAAAAGCAAAAGCGCACCCCACAGAAGTCAGAGAATAAAGTAGGCAACCTGAGCACATATTGATCGGCAAAATTCCGGATACTCACTAAAGGCAGCCACAGCCAGGGCCAGCGTCACGATAATGGAGAACCAGGAGACCCACAGCGCCTTCCTCCTGTAGTTTTGGGCTTCATGAGGTTTTAGACGAGTGCTGCTTTCTAGTAAGCCTGGCAAAAACAGGGAGGAAAGGAAGTTAGATGCTTCCTTATTAAGAAAACCACAGCCAGAGAGCTACACTTTCTCGTATCAAAGGACTGCAGACTGACAGCCTTTGGACCAACAATTAGGAGAGTTCACATGCAAATCAGGCTTTCTGGAATCTCTTGAAAAGATGTGAGGCTCTAGCACTATCGGCATGTGTTCCTGCAGGGTAACAACAGCTGTCTTCTTCATAAGGACCCTGCAGACCCACCACTGACCTGCCATATGAGCCCAGCCATTCCCCAGCCCCTGTGTTAACTAGCTTGGCTCACACTGGTGCTGTTCCTTCTAACAATACCCTTTTGGTAGGAAAACAGCACTAATAGCCCACAAGTAGTTAGCCATTCAGGTTCCTCAGCTGTGGGCATTGATTTGCATTGATCCACCCGCAAGGTCCCACTGGTGGGCTGGGTTTTGCCCAAAGCAATGAGTCATGGAATACAAATGCCCTCATTGCTCCATCAGTGACAATGCCCTCATTGCTCCCTCAAGGTCCTTCTCCTGTTCCCTTTAACTGCCACCACCAAGAGCCACCAGACCTAAATTACACGCCGTTTTCTGCTCTTTCTGCTCTGTACTAT
Source organism: Trachops cirrhosus (assembly GCA_028533065.1). Lineage (NCBI taxonomy): Eukaryota > Metazoa > Chordata > Mammalia > Chiroptera > Phyllostomidae > Trachops > Trachops cirrhosus. Next base: position 90,002,922 of record CM052541.1, read on the forward strand.
CTATCCTTTTGTACCAAGCATATGATGAAAAATTCTTAGAATATTAAAGTGAGGCAAATCTGCTAAAACTAGAGGTAGCTTTCCAGACAGGCCATGTGTAAGAAAGGCATTATTTTTGTTTCCTAGGCTTTCAACATTAAAAGACCTTGACAACAGAAATTCATGACTCCCAGGCAATGCCCAAGCTTCAACTGCTTTGGGTTGAAGGCTAAAATATCTTCAGTACAATACCAATCTATATTTTTCTTCTCCTTTGAAAACAAATTATATATGGCATCTTTGTTGCAAAGAAAACAGAATTCTCAGTCAAACATTCTACATAAAATGAGCTTATGACACTATCTCTGGCTAAACAGCCTAACATACACCTTTTACAGAGGAGCAGCCTCACCACAACAGGTCCAAAAAATGAAGAAAACTGTAGCCAAATCTCTGGCACCATTTGTAAAATATTGCACAGCGTGCAACATATCACACCTGTGCATTAAGTAAAAGGCATTATCTTATTAAACCAACTGGGCATCACACTAAACCTCTAGTTGCCAAAAACTGTGTCCTGGTCAAAAATTATAGCAAGGACCCTGTTGAAACTTCCCAATTCCATTTACCATCCAGACTCAAGCACCCTAAACACATTCTGAACAAAGCAAGAGGAAATATCAAGAAGGTTGCTTAGTGAGCCCTGTTTATAGACAGAGGTTTTTATATAACTGAAACATGTAGACTTCCTTAGGATCCAAAGATAAGAAAGAAGGAGGAAAGGAAGGGAGGGAGGTCAGGAGGGAAGTAAGAAAAGAAAAAGGAAAAGAAAAAGAAAAGAGGGGAGGGGAGGAGAGGGGAGGGGAGGGAATGCTAAAGGGTAGGTTTAAACACCATCTCCATCACCTCACTGTAAAAGTGTCCCCAAAACTGCCAAAATAAATTAATGCACTTGGATGGAAAACAGAAAAACCTTTTATCAAGGGATTTCAAATTAAAATCCCTTTGTCTACTTTCTGTCCCTTTGTTTACATCTTCTCTAGCTGCCAAAACACCCCATTCTAATGTTCAACTATAATCACCTGTGTCCAGTTAAAGCCATAGCCTAGAATGAGGAGGTCCCACACACTCCCAATAATTTATTTCCCTTTTCCCAAATGATATAAAAATCTTCCTTTCATCTTGGCAAATCGATTTTCAGAAGTGAAGCTGATTCAAATAAGCAGTTCATTTGCTGGGTATTTTGACAGCAACAATCTCAAGAGGTTTATCTACTGGGGGGTAAAAACAAGGTTCCCTTTAGAAGTAGATTTAATTTTCTAAGAGAAAGGCAATGATCTGCATTTTCTATTCTGCTCATGGCATTTCTCCTCCAAAGTCAGCTGTTTCCAACCATATGACTGACAGTGAAGGCCAATCTGCACGCCTCACCCCTCAGTGGGCCAGTACTCCCGTGAAGGGGTTTGGGATCCCAGCCCTCATAGGCTAAACTGCCCTGCTAAGTGGAGACACTGGGGTCTTCTGTACAGTAGGACTGCTGGTTCTTCCCCAGATCTGACCCTATGCCTACCTCCCCAATGACATTTTTTTTTAATTAAAAAACTGCAGTAAATGCAATAGGAAGACTGTCCACGAAGGTAGGAACTTTCCCATTTCTTTCCAACCTTAGTTATCTCCTACTAGCTTTCCTCTTTAAACAGAGAGCCTCTTTAAAGAATGGAAAACTTCCCACTCCTCAAATTATACACAAAGACCCAGCTCATAAATGGCCTGCACACAGGTGCCTCTATCTCTGCTCCCATGTTAGCTACCTGCACACATGCAAGCCACAGAGGTGCAGTGAGAATTTCTGAAGTTTTCAGGATGCTGTGCTTCCAAGGTAGTAGAAAGACAGCACAGCCTGGCTAAGGCAGGCTGGACTCAGATAGTTGGCCTGTCCAATGAAATGTCTAATCTCACCCAAATTTCACATATTTGTAATTTTGGCCAGGAAAAGAGTAAGCATAAGGGTTGTATTAATGAAGGACAGATACCTTATTTTTAAGGGAGGATGCAAATATATGTGGGGAGGTTGAAGATATAAGTCATTTCCATGCTAGTATAAATTAGTTCCAGTTGCTTTCTCCTAAGGAGTTAGTCATGCTTGGTTTCTCTGAAGGGGAATATTCATTAGATGGGAACATAGTGGGAAATGATGAAGCATATAAGGCTAGGTTGGGCCCTAAGTCTTGGAACAGAATGATGGGAAGGAAAAAACTTATGGAGAGAAGAGTTGGTATTAAAAGGGAGAGAGTGAGAACACCTAAGACAAATGTGACCTATATTTTGTGTGTTTAAGTACCTAAAGCTCCGGACCACAGAACTTTCTCACTGAACTACAAAGCTCAGCCAAATGGCACTGTAGTTTTGACATTATGAGCTAGTAGGTTTCTGGAATCAGCCCATATCACTCCAAATTCCCAAAACACTAAATTACAAAGCATGCCTTTGATCAGAATTAGAAGAAGTCCGCAACATGGTCCTGGAGTGTCCAACATTTTCACATCTCTGGGCCAGACTGGAAACAGAGTTGTCTTGGGCCACACATTAAAAACACAAACACTAATGAAAACTGATGAGCAAAAAAAAAAAAAATGGTTTCAAGTAAATTTACAATTTTGTGTTGGGCCTCATTGATAGCCATCCTGGACCAGGTGCAGCTGCGGGCCACGGTAGGTTGGACACTCGAAAATTAGGACAGGAGAGAAAGGCAAACAGTTATCCATCCAGGGTGCCCAACCCTTACATGCCCTCTAAGCAGTTAGGCCTACAAGAAAGAAAGCTTGTAGGCTTTCTTGATGGAGAGATGCACAGCAGGCAACTGCTAAGGCTTCTTTCTCCAGAAATCCTCTCACCATCAGGAAAAAGGCAACCGCAAACGAACCATTCCCACAGGATACGAAAATCAATATTGGAAAGATGCAGCCCGTAAGGAAAAATAACACAAACACAAAATATTATAATAAACCTCCCCAGGTAACCTTCTGATTCATTTAATAAAGATGACTCATTCAGCATTAACTCTTTGCTGTCAGGAATAGGCTAAACAAAAGAATGTCACACTTTCAGCTTTCAATGCCACCCAGCACTGTGTTCTCTGGGGGACAGGGTTCAGCCTAACAGAAAGGCTGTGTGTGGTATGCAATGCTTTCACAAACTAACAGTTTATGAACAGTGAATTCTTTCATGCTATAATATAATGGAAAATGAAATTCAGTAGACCAGTGAAAAATAACCTTAAGAACGAATTCAGACAGGCTTTTTACACTTGGACATGAACTACAAAATGATGCTAAATATTAACTCGCCCTAGCGCTTTTTTCCCCTCCTATTATTTTGTGGGGTGGGGAGAAATAGGCCAGCTCTTGTAGATGACCTGCAATGCTACAAAAATAAGCTCAGCCCAGAGTTCTTTCTTCAATACCAAATTTATAAATGCTACAGTATTAGTTGCAGAGGGAAAGGTAATTAACACTATCTAAAATAAAGCTAACAAGTCTTGTTGGGTGCTTGTGATGTCACCAATCATCTGCTCTAAAATGATAGCCAGTTATGTGAGAATCGGAGAACCTGCAACATAGGTACCGAACTCGCTGGTTGCAGCTGGAGCGGCTCCAGTTCTCGCTAAGCTCCCTGCCGATTCGCTGGGAACTGCCGTTTCCATGTCATTCTGTTTCACAGGCTTGCGGCTTAAATTTTCTAAGAGGGAAGAGATCGTGCATCTGCACACTAAACCGGAATAAAAATGTGCAGGAGATACTAAGAATAGGACAGAAACCTGCTAAGACTAAAATATAAAAATCCGCCATAGCCAACAAAACATAAGGCGTCCAAGAAAAAGGGGTGAAGTGGCGGTGAGCCGGTTCCCCCGAAGGGCCCGGCTACAAGAATCCCGCTTCGGCCACTAACCAATTTTAGCAAAACCACTGAGTCTTTTTGAGGGGACCGATTTGGACTTGGATTCAGCAAGAAGCAGAAAAGATATAGACGTGGCCAAGAATAGGGCTTCGAGCGGAAAGGAAACGATGAGGGGAGGGAAAGAGGGATTTAGGAGGAGACAGGGGAATGAACTGGGGAGTCTAGCCGTCTCAGACCGGCAACTCCAAGGGGGCGGCGGCTGTGGGTCGGAAGATAGGGTTCGGCCTCCCGGGACAGAGACCAGGCCAGAGTCCTGAGAGCGATGCTGAAGTGGGTGACGACGTGCGCTCCAGCCACCACCAGGTTTCTGTAGCATTCACCCAGATGAGGCTGGCGGCCCAAACCCAGACGTCCCAGCCCTCCGCCCTCCCCACCAGACACCCTACAGGAAACTAGATCCCCTGCAAAGGACTGCCGGGGCTGCCCCACTTCCCTTCGCTGGGGCGGGCGGCCCAGCAGCCGCTGAGGGGCTCCTCCTGGCTGAACCCGCAGGGGAAAGTTATCTTGACAGCCGGTGGCGGTCGGAAGGGCTCACGAACGAGGGCGCACGGAGCTCAGTTCCCTCCCAGCTGAGCTGGGGCCGCAGTCCCCCGGGAGCACTCGGCTCCGAAAGCAAAGAAACCGCCTCCCGCAAACTTTTTCCAGTGGGCGTCGGAGGGGCAGGGGCTGGCGGAGAGGAGGGCGCGGGCCCCTGCGGGCTTCCCCAGAAGGCTGCTAGTTCTCGGGTTCCGAGGAAGCGCCGGCCGCGGGAGGTAGAACTGCCGCTCTCAGCGCCTTCGCTGGGAAGTCCCCGCTCCGCGCCCGGCCCAACCCGGGAGTGGGCAGAGGCGGGCTCCTCGCCGCGCCGGCAGGGGCAGGCGAAGGGGCTGAGCCGGGGAACGTGGCCCCGGCGCAGCGCGCTCACCTCGATCCTCCAGCCCGTCGCTGAACTGGCCGCTCTGGCTGATCCGCATCTGTTGCCCCTCCTCGGGCTGCAGGGGCTCGCGCGCTGGGGATCCTAGTTGGCCGGGGGCTGCGGCCAACGGCGCGTGGCCCCGGGGCGGCGGCGGGACGGCGGGGCCCGGGGGGCTGCGGCGCTCTTTGCCCGCGGCCGTCTCCATGGCGTGGGGCGGCGGAGCCCAGCGGCGAGGACAGCAGTCGCGGGGCTGGAGTCCTAAGTGCCAGGAGCTGCGGCTCGGAGCCGGCGGAGGGACCGACCGACCACGCCGAGAGGGAGCTAGGGCGGGCGCGGCGGAGTGGAGGTGCGGCGGCTGCAAGGGCGGCGGGTGTGCTCGGGAGCGGCGTTGCCGGCAGCAGGGGCCGCGTAGTCGCTGCTGCGCTCCGCCCCCGGGGGCAGGTACAGACGGCAGGGATCCGCCCCGAGGCCCCCGCGCTGGAACCGGCGCACGGGGGCCGGTGTGGAGGGAGGGATTCTGCGGGGCCAGTCGCCCGAACGCTCCAGGGAACTACTGGGGGCGCGGGGTGGCACTGGCAGGGCCTGCAGAGGGTGTGACTGGAGAGGTAACGCCGCCCGCGCTGCGCGATGGTGCCCAGAGGGAACCCCCTCGGGCCCGATTTCCTCTGCCGTCCGGGAAGCCGGGGGCCGCGCTCCCGCAAGAGAGCAGGCAGCGCCCTAACTTGGCATCTCTCTCCTCTGGAGCTGCACGGGCTTCAGAGGCTGTGCTGAGTCTCGGCATGGGCTGCTATCCTCACCGCCCGTCCCGGGAAACGAGGTTCACCTGTCCCCAAGCCTGGCTGTCCCCGGTCTTCTCTAGAGGTTTTGATCGCCTTCCCGGTTTTTCCCTTCAGCACCAGTCTAAGGGGACCGGGCGTCCTTGGGACCACTGAGCAGTCTAGAAGGTGTTTGGATCTCAAGGCTTCCCCATTGCGACTATCCCTGGTCCTTTGTCCCAGCCAGTCCCCCACCGGCTCACTGTTCCCCTCTGAGTATTCAAGTCTCTCAGGTTCCTCAGGACTCCAGGACTCCCCTGGCTGTCCGGCGCGGCTGACTGTCTCCACCTCTGACCACACGGAGCCCGGACCCTTGCGCCGGCAGGCTGGTCTCCGCAGCGGTGCGGCGACCTGGTCCACGCCACACCGGGGCCCACGCCGGCTCTCTAGCAGCCTCGGAGATTCAGAGGCAGATCGGCCATTAATCAGATTTATCTTGAATTTAATGGTATCAACAACCAAATTATAGAGTCTAGATTTAATTTTTAAATGTATATTTACAATTTAGATTTCGTCTTTAAATTTAATAAGCTCTAAAACGCCAATTCCTTGTTTGAAGCCTGCCTACTTTGGGGGTTAGGCACCCTGTGTTTTGCAGAATATCCAGTTTCCTTTCTCATTCTTTCTTTGCCTACAGTTGAACTCGGAGTGGAATTTAAAGGCCTTTGTGATGTAGTGGAAGCAGCACTAGAAATGGGAAGCGTGTTTCACTTTATGTTGGGAATGAGGAGATCTGAGCTGACCTTGGCCAATTCACTTTACCTTTTGACCACTAATTTCTTTTACTAAAACTGAAAGAGTTGGACTAGGTCATTTCAAAGGCCCCATCTTGCTAGGGGAAGAGAATGGGAGGGAGGGAAGTAAGAAAACGAAAAGAAAGAAAAATGCTATGATTTCTTGGGTTAAAAAAATGAGAAAGTCTCCTTTCCAGTCTTTGTTCTGTCCTTGGAGGCAGACAAACACGGGTGTTTGTAGAGGGACACAGGCAGACACATAAACCCCTCCTTGCTCTCTCCCACACAGACTTTTTCCCTCCAGGTTTTCCCAATTGATCCCTCAGTCAATGGCTCTCAAACATTTGAATCACCTTCGGGAGTTTAAAAAAAAATACCCATGGCTCTCCCACTGCTGGAGATCCCATAACCTCGGTGATGGAATTGGTCTGGTCTGGGACCACGGCATCAGTACTTTTTAAAGCTCACTCCCTGGTCACCACCGTCTAACCCGGAGTGACTCACCCTGGACCCCTGGACCCCTGGACCCCTGCACCCTCTCGGCACTCTTGCCCCCGCTGACAAGTCCAATCAGGGATGGGCAGCTATGCACCTAACTGCATCTTGTCAGGTAGGAACCAAACTCAAACCACAACAGTAAAAGAAGAAAAGGCAGCAAAATTAAAAAAAATAAATAAATAAAGCTCACTCCCTTTCTAAAATCATCTGGGAAGCTTTTGTTTGTTTGTTTGTTTGTTTGTTTAAATGCTGGCTCTTCCTCATTGCTTTGCAATCCTGATTAAGTGGATCTGAAATCTGGATGAAAATCTTCATTTGTGTGTGTGTGTGTGTGCGTCTCTTTCTCTCTGTCTCTCTCTCTCTCTCTCTCTCTCTCTCTCTCTCTCTCTCTCTCTCTCACACACACACAGATTCTGTTGTAGATTGTTCCAGAGCCACCTTTGTACAATGGGAAACCACCCCCCCCAAAAAATGGAATTATCTTCTGGAGGGTGCATCCCTTGTAGTACAGGCTTCCCCTGCTAGATCGGTGTTCTAGGAACCCATGTGTATCAGTGTACCAGCTGGCATTGTTGTGAGAGGCTGCATTGGGCTTCAGTGAATTTCCTTTTGAAGACTCAACACATTTGCCCATTTCATGATGGATGATTTACGAGCACACCTGCCCACAGAGTGCTGAGCGTTCGGCAGTTTTTGACCGAAAACAGCAAGATCCCCATGCCCCACCCTCCCTATTCACCTGATGTCCTGCCCCAGCCACTTTTTGTTGTTTCCCTTGTGAAAAAAGTCCTCAAAGGGAAACCTCTTCGTCAATATGGAAGAGGTGAAACAAAAAATGGCGGAAGTACTAAAAGATATTAAAATCTATAAGTTCAAAAACTGTTTTAAGCAGTGGAAAAAACATCTCAATAGATGTGTTGCATCAAATGGAGAGTACTTTGAATGTGGCTGAAGTTTAAACATGTAAGAATATATTCTCGGGTTTCGGAGGTCCCCCTCATTATTCTTACTACCTATCTACCCTCCACAGTACGAACTGGCTAGCTCTGCATCTCTCTCTCTCTCTCTCTCTCTCTCTCTCTCTCTCTCTCTCTCTCTTTCATACACACACACATACCAGGGTCTGTGTCTTCTCAAAGTCATTAGCACCATTAACCTTTCCTCTGGTTCCTCAATCAGTTCTCTAGTCCAGTGCATCCAGACATGAATGTACAGATGAACACCAGGATTCTTGTTAAAATGCAGATTCTAACTCAGTATATCCAGGCTAGAGGCTCATATTTCTAACAAAACTCCAGGTACTGCTAACGCTGCTGGTCTGAAAGACCACACTCAGAGAAGTAAGGCTCTAGGAGTTATTTATTATTCATGGGATAAATATATTTTATCAAGTTCCAGATGCCCTGGTTCAATAAGCCATTCCGTTCTCCTCCAGAAAGATTTCTCTGACTCCATCTCGGGAGTGCCCTGAGTACTCTTTTTTTTTTTTTTATGAACTGTAAATGTTTAATAATTCACTGCCTGTTTCATGTGTGAGGCAGGGATTGTGCTGCTTGCCTGATCCCTATCTTCACTCACCCACATCTACCTGGATGCCAAGGACACAGTGTTCCCCCAAACAATCTCCATTGGTTGACTGGGAGATAATATCATGAATATCAATATTCATGAAGGATGTAATATGTGTCAAGCATCTTGCTAAGTTTTTACATGCATTGTCTCCCTCACTCAACTATTCCTATCTTTGTTGTACAAAGAAACCAAGGAAAGTCTGTTAAGCTTTTGTGTAGGACCACAGCACCTAATGCCCACAGCGGTACTGCCCCCTAGAGGGCATTTTGGAAATTTGCAGTTGCTTTACTTGGTTATCACAATGATAGGAGGAGGAGGCCACTAGCAATTAGTGGGGGATGCAGGGATGCAGGAGGCCCCCCATGCACAAGACTTTGCAGCACAGTGATTGTTTGGTGTCCCACATGGCTTTCACATGTCAGGCTAGACATTTGGAACCGTTAAAATATACTTCTAATTACATTAGAACTTTAATTCCGTTGTACGTATAAACCCAAAATATTTTTGTACCATTTGAATACACATTGGTGTCAAATAAATGCAAAAAAAAATAAATAAAATAAAATAAAAAGATTCTAGAGGCTTTGCTAGAAATAAATGATAAAGATTTACAAGAGTCTTACAGTTTGCAAACTGGAAACACAGCTAGGCAAAAACCCAGAAGGGTTCTGAAGAAGAAAGAAAAGTTTAGGGTTCTCACAGTAAAAAAATACATTCTTGAGACTAATTGGCCTTCATTCTTAGCCCTAAGATTGATCCAGGAGAGTTATCACTCAAATGTCAGGCAGTCTGAATGATGGATTCCATGTGGTCTGGGAGGTGGGTGCTTGGGAAAGTCCAGGCATTGACACAGGAATGGAAGGCTCAAAAGTTTAAGTTCCCAAGCTAGTTAAAGCAAGAATAAAATCATTTGCTCACCTCAACCTACTCAATTTTAGTGATTTAGCAGCTTGACTATAGTGACTGCATTTTTTTTCACTCTATGCCTTGTTTCCCTCTTCTTGATTGGGATTTTTCTCTCAAAAACATTGTAAATCAAACAGTGTTTTAAAGTGCCTCAATGCCAAGGTAGCAATGCCTCCTTTGGGTCCATTATGTCCCTGGGTGGGGTAGGGAGCAGGATATGGGCTAAATACATGCTTTCCCTAATTGAGTGTATTGTCAGCTCAATCTCTGTGCCAATTTTTAGGTTAAACCATTAGGAAAGGACCCATTAAAACATTATCATTACATATTATTTTCTTTTTTAAAATATATTTTATTGATTATGCTATTACAGTTGTCCTATTATCCCCCCTTCATTCCCCTCCACCCTGAACACCCTCTCACACCTGCCTTCCCCCACTTTAGTTCATGTCCATGTGTCATAAGTTCTTTAGCTTCTACATTTCCCCTACTATTCTTGCCCTCCCCCTGTCTATTTTCTATCTACCATCCATACTACTTATTCTTCGTACCTTTCCCCAACTCTCCTCCTCCCACTCCCCTGTTGCTAACCCTCCATGTGATCTCCATTTCTGTGGTTCTGTTCCTGTTCTAGTTGTTTGCTTAGTTTCTTCTTGTTTTTGTTTCAGGTGTGGTTGTTAATAACTGTGAGCTTGCTGTCATTTTACTACACATTTTTTA
>CM052541.1:90013497-90031181 GCA_028533065.1 Trachops cirrhosus
TCCCTGTGCATCTTTCTTCATTAAACTTATTGTAGCCTGCATTTTTTCATGTAATTTGCAAGCAAAATCAACCAATTCTGTGAGTATCCTGATCACCAGTGCTTTGAACTGTGCATCTGATAGGTTGGCTATCTCTTGGTCACTTAAAAGGACGGGTTCTGGGGCTTTCAATTCTTCTGTTTGAGCCATTGTTTTGCTGGGGTTTTTTTTTTTTTTGGTTTTGGTTTTGGTTTTGGTTTTCTTTGTTGTTGTTTTTTGGTCTTGTTGATCTCCTGTAGTGAGGGGCAGGGCCTTAGGAGTTCACCAGGGCAGGGCACCCCAGTCTCTGGGTTGTGACGCTTTATGTGGGGACGGGTCCAAGGAGGAACAATGGCGCTTGCTCTCCTCTCTGTAGGACCTTCCGCCGCTTTCCAAAAGCCAACTGGGCCCCTCCAGCACCAATTCCGGTATGGGTGGTCCTGTGCACCCTGCGGGACCTTCCTTTTCAGTCAGTGACCCAAAGCTCTATTTCCCAGTGCTGGGACCCTGAGCTGCACACAGTGCCTTGCTTCACAATGGCCACCTCACTGGGTCTGCTGGTTGCCACCCCCGGCCAGGGCCCACCAGCCACCGCCGCTTGTGCGCCCAGGGTCTGCCTACTGCGGACTTACACGTCGCCCTGGTTGCTCTGCTCTCTGCTCCATGTTCCTCGCCCGGCCGGACTCCGCCCCTCCTACCGGTCTCGATGAATGCGTCTATTTTTAAATCTTTGGTTGTCTGCCTTCCACACACTTCAATTCTCTGTCAGTTCTGGTTGTTATTTTGTTTCTATATTGTTGTTGTCCCTATCTTGGTTGTGGGAGGAGGCACAGTGCATCTACCTATGCCTCCATCTTGGCCGGAAGTCATTACATATTATTTTCAGAAGCCAGTCTCAGTCTTGAGAATAAGTCAGTTCAGTTAAATAGTTGTCTCTTTTCTCAGGAGGTGATGATGCAGGTGGCTCCCAAAGTTAGGTCTATGGTCTCTGGTACAAGCAGTCCAGTATTTAATAAGAGGCATCTCTATGGAAACAAGAAAAAAAAATAAGGGTAATGACTGAAGCAAACTTAATCCCAGTTTCTGAGTTCTGAAGGCAGCCAGTAGAGATTTCTCAGTGTCTAGCTCAAAACAGTTTCAGATGCAGTGAAGGCAGACAGTGGTGGTCCAATAGACTCGCCTGGTTTGCAGTTTGAATGTCACCAGTGATTTTTCTGCAACTGGCACAAAGATTGTCCATATATGAGCTGTTGTGGCAAATTCTCTGGTTTATATCAAGCTGACCCATTTTAACTGCATTGCTTTAGGAAAGCAGTTTTAATTCTCAATGCTTCAAAGTCAAAGGAAGGAAAATGATAAACATTAGTTTGGAGAGTCATAGCCAGATTCTGGAGAAAACTGGAAGAATTCAGGATCTAATCCAGTGTATAGGTAGGAACAAAACCTCAAAAGACAATGAACAGTACTGGAATCTAATATCCACAAAGGGGTATTACTGAAACAATTTTCTCTCTAAAATCACCCTCATTTTTAATCAAAGGTAGTAAAATTGAGACTAATTTGTTTGCCAAATGTCTCATTTCAATAAACTTGGCCTTTTATTTGCATAGGAGCCAAAAGAATAGTAATTAACCATACAGGCTCTTTTAAACCTGCTTTGCTGGAATTTTTCATAAGGAATTACCAGGTTGAACTTTAAAAAGCCTCTCAAAACCAGAAGAGCTAAGGCAAGTACTTGCCATCAGACTTTTCCTATAATACCTATAGATTTGGGTGAGTTCCTCTCTTCTCCAGGTTCCCAAAATAATTTGAGGTTCTTGCACATGACTGATAGTGACTCCATCTTATTTCTTCACTGGATTCCTCACTGGACTTTCTGTAAATGCAACTATAATCATGTGCCTCACAATTCTGGTCAATTAAGGGCTGCATATAAGCTGGTAATCTGTAAGATTATAATGGAACTAAAAGTTTTCTAGCACCCAGTGTTATCATGGCCATCTTAGCCCTCATGACACATCACACAAATATGAAGTCTGTCCTTAAGAAGTCCAGCCATTGTTAATATAACAAGAACAGTTTGTACAACATTGATATAACCTGGCAGCCAAGGAAAGTGGACTAGAATGTGCATGTGTGAACAATGGTGATTTCACAGTACTAGTCAGTGGAGATGGTAGATGCCACTGAGAGAGCATGTATACTGTGTGGCCATTGCATTCAAAATGACTGAGTGAGTAGAACAACAAATCTGCCTCAAATTTTGTGTTAAGCTTGAACATACCTCTGCAGAAACTATTCAGATAGTTCAGAAGGTTTTCGGGGATGATGCTATGAGTGCAGCACAAATAAAAGTGGCACAAACACTTCAAAGATGGTAGAATCTCTTGAAAGTGATCCATGTTCTGGAAGGCCTGCAACAAGCAGAACATCTGAGAATGTTGAACGTGTACGGGCTGAAACTAACAACGATCAGTGACTGACAGTACAAGAACTAAAAGCTGACCAGGCAAGACAGAGCTGTAGGTAGACATACTTTGCCTTCTCGCACAACCAAAAAGACAACAAATAAAATAAATAAATAATAACTAGAAATGCCAGATAATCGAACTGTATGGAAGTCTGACAACCAAGGAGTTAAAGAAGAAACATCCACCCAGACTGGTAGGAGGGGCAGATACAGGCAGCCACAGCAGAGAGGAGTCTCAGCAAGGTGGCGGGTGGCAGACCCGATGAGGGAGTGGCTGGCAAACCAGGTGGTCCCACATTTGCATGAGGATAAAGTGGGAGAAACAACTGGGGAGCAAGAAAGACCCAGAGCTCCAGTGTGAGGAAATAATGCCTCAAAACCTCTGACTATAAAAACCTTTGGGGATTGTGGCAGTGCGAGAAACTCCCATCCTCACAGGAGAGTTCATTGGAGAGACCCACAGGGTTCTAGAATGTACACAAACCCACCTAACGGGGAATCAGCACTAGAAGGGCCCAATTTTCTTGTGGGTCCTGAGGAAATGAATGAAAGCCAGCCAAGAGCCCAGCAAGTGGCATTGTTCTCTCTCTGACCTCTCCCCAACATACAACACCACAACACAACAATGTGGGTTGCTCCAACCTGGCAAATACCTAAGGCTCTGTCCCTTACTACATAACAGGTGTCCCAAGACAAAAAATTATGGCCCCAATGAATAAACAGATCAAAGCTCCAAAAATAGAACTAAGTGATGAAGAGATAGCCAATCTATCAGGTGCAGAGTTCAAAACAATGGTAATCAGGAAGCTCACAGAAATGGTTGAGGATGGTCGCAAAATAGAGAAAGAAGTGAAGGCTATGCAAAGTGAAATAAAGAAAATTATACAGAGAACCAACAGTGATGGGAAGGAAACTGGGACTCAATGATTTGGAGCAGAAGGAAGAAAAAAACATTCAACCAGAAAAGAATGAAGAAACAAGAATTCAAAAAAATGAGGAGAGGTTTAGGAACCTCCAGGATGTCTTTAAACAGTCCAACATCCAGATTACAGGGATACCAGAAGGAGAAAAGGAAGAGCAAAAAATTGAAAAATTATTTGAACAAATAATGAAGGAGAACTTCCCCAGTCTGGCAGAGGAAATAGACTTCCAGAAAGTCCAGGAAGCTCAGGGAGTACCAAAGAACTTGGACCCAAGGAAGCACATACCAAGGCACATCATAATTACATTACCCAAGAGTAAAGATAAGGAGAGAATGTTAAAAGGAGCAAGAAAAAAAAAAAAGACAGTTACCTACAAAGGAGTTCTTGGAAGACTGTCAGCTGATTTCTCAAAAGAAAACTTGCAGGAAAGAAGGGGCTAGAAATAAGTATTGCAAGTAATGAAAGGCAAGGGCTTCATCCAAGATTACTCTATCCAGCAAAGCTATCATTTAGAATAAAAGGGCAGATCAAGTGCTTCCCCGATGAGGTCAAGTCAAAGGAGTTCATCATCACCAAGCCCTTATTTTATGAAATGTTAAAGGGACTTATCTAGGAAAAAGAAGATGATCAAAACTATGAACAGTAAAATGACAACAAACTCACAACTATCAACAACTGAATCTAAAAACAAAAACAAAAACAAACTAAGCAAACAAATAGAACAGGAACAGAACCACAGAAATGGAGATCACATGGAGGGTTATCAGCAGGGAGCAGGAGGAGGGAGAATAGGGGGAAAGGTATAAGGAATAAGAAGCGTAAATGGTAGGTACAAAATAGACAGAGGGAGGTTAAGAATAGTATAGGAAATGGAGAAGCCAGAGAACTTATATGTATGACTCATGGACATGAACTAAGGCATGGGGGCGCGGAATGCTGGTGAGAGGTGGGGTGCAGAGCAGAGGGGGATAAAGGGGAGAAAAAAAAAGCGACAACTGTAATATCATAATCAATAAAATATACTTTTTTTAAAAGAACTAAAAGCTGATTTGCAGATTCCAAAAACTACAGTGTCTGAGATTTTGACACAGGATCTTGATGTGAAATGTATCATGGAAAAATTCCTTCCACAGTTTCTGCTACCAGGGCAGAAGGAACATCACACTGCAGTTGTTAATGACTTGATTCAAATCACAACCAATGAACCAGATGTCCTCAAGCAGGTCATAACCAGAGATAAATCCTGGGTCTATGGCTGTGACCTGGAAACGAAGGCCAAGTCATCCCAATGGAAATTTCCTGGTTCTCCACACTCAAAGAAGGCATGGCAAAGTCACAGCAAGATCAAGACCATGTTAACTGTTTTTTTGATTGGGAAGGTGATGTCCATCATGAGTACTCCCCTCTAGGATAAACAATTAATAAGGAGTACTATTTCAATGTTCTTCGTCAATTGAGAGATGCATTATGATGAAAATGGCCACAACTATGGACAACTGGTGATTGGCAGCTTCATCATGGGGACATGCCCACTCATGTATTACGTCTAGTGCAGAGTTTTTTTGAGAAACATCAAATCACCCAGGTGACTCAGCCCCTCACAACCCAGATTTGGTGTCCTGCAACTTCTGGCTTTTCCCAAAACTATGAGTAAAGTCACCTTTGAAAAGGAAGAGATTTCAGACCATCAATGAGATTCAGGAAAATATGTCAGGGTGGCTGATGGTGATTCCGACAAAGGATTTTGCAGAATATTTTGAACAGTGAAAGAGACCTTGAGTGCCTGCTTTGAAGGGGACTGAGTTGTCATTGTGCTATATACAATGTTCCTTGTATTTTGTGTCTTCAATAAATGTCTCTATTTTTCATATTATGAAAAATGTTTATGGCTTGATACTTTCTGACAATTCATCATATTTACCATTGTATTACAATTACATACAGTAATCAGTACAGTGACATGCTGTGGAGGTTTATAGCCTAAGAGCTGTAGGGGAACAGAATATGTCACTTCAAAGTATGCCTGCCTGGCATAAGGTTTATTTTAGGCTGGCCAACTTTAAGAAACAGCAAACATCAGAGAAGCTCTACTGCCAAAACGAAGTTACCCGTTGTAAGATATTTACAAGTGTAAGGTAAATCTCCCTTACTTGGAAGAGGGAAATGCCCTTACCTCTAAAAACCCAACGCAAAAGACCAAGACTTAAGTCTGCAACCGTACACTTATTTAACAACCTTACCCTTATTTACTGTGCTTCTCCTGGTAATCTCCCATAACTGACTCCCCAACATCTTCTTTTGTCTCCAACTGAGGATGGTATTTGAGACGATGACTTCAGTCATTTCGGCAGCTTACTAAGTTTTCCCAGCGCTCTCCCATGTATACAGCAGGTAATCATGTTCTTGACATTTTATGTGTTTTTCTCCTACTAATCTCTTTATTTCAGGGACATTTCAGTCAAGAACCAACAAGAGTATAGGAAAATTATTTTTTTCTCCCCCTACAGAGTGTCATGTATGAATGTGTGAACCTATAAAGAATTTTTATAAAGTTTTATTTGAGCCAAACTAATGATATATGCTGGAAGGCAAGATCTCAAATGCTCCTGAGAATGACAGTTTTGCAGTTTCTTTTATGCACTTGAAATTAAGGAAGGAATGTAAGGAAGATTACATGAAGATAAGAGAAAGCAAGGTGGGGATTGAATGCAGGGTACTTAACAAGGTTATGTGCTCTCTTGATAATGGTTATGCTTATATCAAAGGTATGTTAACCTAGATGCAGAAGAACAATGGACAGGGCTTGCTTGAGGCAAAGATAATCCTTTTACTTAAGAACTTACATGCCTAACGTGTGACTACCCACCATGACCTGCTCAATTAGGAATTTATAATCAGATCACCCTGTGAGGTTACTTTCTACAGAACCCCTTTTCATCCACGAGAGCAATAGGCTATCCCATTTACTCTAGGTGTATAGTAAGCTGTACCATCTACGCTTGTTGAAGTGCACTCTATGATGTTTGCACAACAATGAAATCATGTAATGATGCATTTCTCAGAATGTATCTCTGTATTAAATGGTGCCTGACTGGACTGGATAAGTCTAGGACATATTTTACTTTGTTCACCATTTTGGGAAATCAGGACACTAAGGCCAGTTCCACTGAGGGCAGGTGAGTCAGCAGTCAACACATCTGCACCTGTCAATTGTATAACTGGCACAGGTGCAGTAATTCTCTATGTGTATATTAATACTTTTATTTAGCTTGTACCTAAAAATAAAAGGCCAAAGTGAGAGACAAAAAGCATCTATTTGAGACCCAGAGGAATCGCTATTCTGGAAGCACTAATTCAGGCAGAAACCCCAATAGTTTTCTGATTAGAAGGTGAAGGCAAGGGGTATTTATGAGAAAGGGAAGGGGAACAATTGCATGAATAGAAGGAAGAAATGTCTATGGCTGTAGATAAGCTAACAGTGATGTTAATTCGAAAGCAGGTCTTTAATTTCCTGTCAGGTGGTTGGTGGTAGCAAACAGTTGTTTGGAATACAGTGCTGCTGTAGGCCCAGTCCAGAGGTTACTTGCCCAGTTTTAATATTCCAAAGGTTTAAGGTGTAAGAAGTACAAAGAAGTCCCTCTGGGATGGCAACTCCAACTCCATTTTAAAGTGGCTTCATGTATATTATATTCACAAGCTCTTATTTCAAAATGTTAAAAATTAAGAAGTGTCAATAATACCTAGAGTTTTGCCTTACTGTTCTTAAATTCTGAGGAGATACAATATTTGACTATAATTGACCCTTGAACAAGGGGGTTAATTGATCCCCTGCTCACTGGAAAATATATTTTTTTACCCCGCCCCCCGGCATATAATTTTTGACTCTCCCAAAACTTAACTACTAGTACCTATTATTGACTGGAAGCCCTATTGATTACATGAGCAGTCTATTAACACATATCTTATATAATATATGTGTATATGTATTCTTACAGTGAAGTAAGCTAGAAAAAAGAAAATGTTATTAAGAAAATCATAAGGAAAATACATTTACCATATTTTTAAGTTTATCTATTTATTTATTTTTAGAGAGAGAGGAAGGTAAGGAGAAAGAGAGGGACAGAAATATCAATGTGTAGTTGCCTCTCACATGCTCTCTACTGGGGACCTGGCCCACAGCCCAAGCATGTGCCCTGACTGGGAATCGAACTGGTGATCGTTTAGTTCGCAGCCCGTGCTCACTCCACTGAGCCACACCAACCAGGGCTTTTTACCATATTTATTGAAAAATTCTGTGTGTAAGTAGACCTTCACTGTTTAAATCTGTGTTGTACAAGGGCCAACTACTTCTTTATGACTTTTGATGCAGTTCAGACTGAGCATTTATAAAAGCAAATATATATTAAATCTTTTTGTGTTAACTTTTACTCCTTCATTATAATCAGGTCTTTATATTGATGTTTAAACTATGTGTGTAGGTACAGTCTATGATTCTATTTTATGATCACAATAATAAATAAAACAATATAATTGTTATAAAAGGGAACCTTAAGTGCCACAGCCAAGAGGAATCTGAGGAGACATGTCAACTGAAGCGATGTCTTTTCTGTCCAGGGTGGGATCCTGGAACAGAACAGGATATTACATAAAAATTAAGTACATCTGAATAAGGCATGGACTTTAGTTGATAATAATGTATTGATTATAGCTCATTAATGATAGCAATGAACACACTAATTAAGAAGTCAATAATAGGGGAACTGGGTGCAGCATATTTGGGAACTCTCTATAGCATCTTCTCAATTTCTCTGCAAATCTAAAACTGTCCTAAAAAATAAAGTCTACTTAAAAAAAAAAAGTAAGATAAAGTTAAAAGGAGGTAGGAAGGCTTGAATCTGAAACACAGATATTCTAACCTTGAACTTTTAGTGCCCATGCAGAAGAGAGACCATGGGGAGTACATAGGGTACTACAAACTTTGATGTGGTCGCTGGGATGGCAACATTCATGAACAATGGTGAGAAGGAAAGAATATGACAAGATAAACTAATATTTGTAATTTTAAGTCTATTCCACTGACTTTTACTGGGACTTATTTTTAGTATATTTAAGGATTTAAGAAGTTTTGTGAATTTTGTGAAATCTCAAATCTTTAAGACACTAGGCTTCCACCAAGACATTTTAGAAAGTCACATTTGGGTAAGAGTGTGGGGAATACTGGAAGATGGTAAGAAGTTGAGTGGCGTCTTTTTCTGTTCCTATCTATTCCCTCCTACATTTCAGTAAATGTCTCCAGATTCCTAGTGCTAGGAATATACCATATATTGTCATGTGTAATACACACCCACATTTTGTGCACACTATACATGGGACTATTATACCCATTATTATACCCATGGTATGTAACCATTGTACCCATGTATAATGTGTATCCTTATCTTTCCCTCAAAGTCTGGGCAAAAAAGTGCACATTATACATGGCAAAATACAGTACATAGGAAAGAGAGTAAAAGTCAAGAAGTCAAAGAAAACAAAGTAGGTAGGTAATAAGAACCTCAGCTGGATAAAAGTCCCGCTTACTTGGTGGAGCTGCCTGCTAAGGGTCATGAGTTCTAAGGACACTTCAAGTGAGAGTCCATTTATTCCTCACAACCTCACACCCCATAAAGCAGGTGTTATCAGTATCCCCATGTTAAAGATAAGGAAACTGAAGCTCAGGGTCAGTAACATTGCTAATGAGCCCAGGAGAGGAGCTCCTGGGGCCTTGATCAGAACCATTAGACTGCATGTCCACTCTGGAAGAATCTAAAGGTGTCCAAGAGCGTGGCTTCCACACCTGACTTCCCTACATCAGACCCACACTAAAGATCCACACTGTACTTGTCTCACCACTTTACATGTGTGGGCTTTGGAAAACCAAATATAAACATTTTATCATCTTGCACAAGTCCTAAAAGACGTGACACTGAGAGCTGGTGTGAACCTTGCAGGCGTGAACCTTGGGCTTGGGGCTGGGTGAGGAGCTGTCCCGTGGCACAGTGTCTAAACAGGCTGCCAAAGTCAACCCAGAATAGCATTTATAGGAAGGGCCCCAAGATCTTTTCTTGGAGAGTGGGAAGTGTGTGTGTATGTATGCCTGAAGGTGTGAATTTTAAATTACAAGCTCCCATTCCCATTAAAAAAACATATAAATGAGGGCATGACTATGGACCATTTGGAGAAACAACATACTAGTGATAAGCATTATTAAGAGACTTTAAATGCAAAGTATCATAATATTAAGACATACAAAAAAAGATTGTTCAATGCTGGTTCTGCTGTTAGGGGACTTACAGTCTAAACAGGATGGTATGGTACCACCTGACCCGCCTTTGCCATGTCCTCTCTGGAGCACTGCATCTCAACTCAGTTTGCACATCACAATCACTAGGGCTGGGTGACCATCCTGTCCTGGTCTGCTGAGGACGCTCCTGGCTTTAGCACGGAATGTTATGCGTCCTGGAAAATTCCCTCAGTCCTGGGTAACTTGAGACAACGTTCACCCTACTGGGAGGACTCTAAATATCCTGATGCCCAGACCAGCCCCCTGACCGACTGCATCAGGCTACACCGGTGATGGCAGGCACAGTGGGAAAGGCCTGCTGCCACGCCCAGGGCAGCCCTTGTTGTGCAGTCCTGCAGTCCTTCCTTTGGCTGGCTGCTACGTCCACCCTGCAGCTCCTCCTCTGGGCTCGTCAGACCTCTGCTTCCAAATGGCGGCCAACAGTCCTTTCCATCAGGAGAGCACTGGGCTTCTCCCACTGGCAAATGAGAGCCTGGTGCCACTCACAGTGTTTCGGACCTGGCAGCAGGGTATCCACACATGCGCGGTGATGACGGCCAGGCCACTGGTGGTGGCACCGCCAACGCAGGGATGGCCTGCGTTTTATGGCTGGCGGCCACCATGGCCAGGGGTGTTTTTGGAAGACCCACACCCCCTAGGTGATTCCAATATGCAGCCAAGCACCAGCAAGGACTGCCTGAAGAACATGCTTCTCAACTTCAATGTACTCAAGAACCCCCCGGGGATCTTGGTAAAATGTAGGTTTTAGTTCAGCAGGCCTGGGATGGGGCCTAGTTTTCCACATTTCTAACAAGCTCCCTGGTGATGCTAGTGCCTCTGGTGTAGGCACTACACTCTAAGTGGAAGGGTCTGGAATGCAGAAGCAGCAGGTTTTGTTGCTACTTTGAGAGAAACTGCAGTACAGTCAGGAAGGGGGGAATGTGGGGACAAAATTAACAAAACGGGAAAATCAAGTAAGCAAAATATGAGCAACTAGTAATGCAGCACAGAAAGGGCACAGGTTCTAGGACACATGACTCCTTTGGATTCCTCAGTGCTCAACCCACTCATTGAGCATCCAATACATGGAAGAGAGTTGACAGGGATTTGCAAGGAGGGGAGGGCATCCCAGGAAAGATCAATGGTGGGTGTGAAGATTCTGAGATAAAATTGGCTAAACTTTTGTGTAAATATACATATCCACAATTCTCTTCAAGTAATGGTCATCTTTGGGGAAGAAGGGGGTTGGGATGGGGATAGGGCCAATTGAAGGGGCTTCTGGGTGACTGGGAAAGTTTTCATTCTGGACTTGGGTAGCACTAACTTCATAATAATAAGCCACACATTCAATTTCTGTGGTTTTCAGTTTCTGTGTTTTATCTTACAATAAAAAGCTTTATAAAAATTCATCCATAATAACCATATGCATTGTAAGGGATAGGTCTTCCTCTGCTGAAGTGCTTGTACTGACCCCAGCCAGAGCTCGCCAGGAGCGAGACTGCCTCTGCAGGGCCCATCATCTCACCCAGCTCAGTGGAATGGCAAAGAACAAGGTACAAAGTTAGCTGGACCTGACACGGGAAAAGGGAATTAAATAGGCTCAAAAAATCTTTCATTTTCTTCTGCTCATGTGAAAAAAAAAAAAGCTTATGTTATCCACTGTCCCCTGGTTCTCCTCCTATCCCCTCTGCCCTCCCCAGAGCCCCAGACCCATGAGCCCAGGTGTTCCTGAACATCTTCAGCCAAGTAAGCCCTGCAAACAATGCATCCAAAAGCAGAGCCTCATTATCCTTCCCCCAAAACCTGTCCATCTTCAACCTCCCTTCACTGGCAAATTTCAGCACCATCCATGGTCATCTCAAACCTGACCCTAAATATCTCCTCTTGATTTTACTCTTCCTCATCCCTTACAAGCAGCAAATTACTAACCTCTGTTGATTCCACCTTTTGAACACCTTTATATCACTCCCACCTTTTCAACCATGCTCCTACTTGTTTCATTGCAGACCCTCTTGCCATCTCTCACCTGTATTATTACAGTGGTTTTCTGGCCAATCTGTCTTTCTCTGGTCCAGCTCCCCCAGCACCCTCCACACTCTGTTTCAGTGATTTTCTTCAAGAAATCACTTCAACCATGCTGCTCCTGTTTGCTATTGTTTATAAAATAAAGACTTACATCTTTCAGGATGGTAACAAAGCCCTCTTAGTCTACATCCTGTCACCTTTCTCTCCTGCTGTACTGATCCTCCTGGTCCCCCCAGCCCCTCTCTCTCCAGATGGCCTAAATTTCTCTAGTTCCCCAAACTTCCCTGGATAATTCGTTCATACAGCTGTGTTTTGCCCTTGCTGTTCTCTCTTCCTGGAAGAGCCTTCTGGGTTCTCCTTCATTTTCAGTCAAATGCAGGCACAACTCTTTTTAAGAGTTCCATTTTCTTTTTTCATGACTATGGTGATGAAAGCAAAGAAGTAAGTAGCGCACCCACCCCTCCCAAAGACAAAGACAAAGCAAAGGTCTTGAAGGCAAAGTAAGTGGTGCTGAAAGGTGTCAGAGCCACAAAAATAGAAGATCCCCATCACCCACCTTCCCAACCGAGGCTCCAAAGGGAGCCTAAGTATCCTCAGGAGAAACAAGCTTGGCCACTGTGCCATCCAGTTCCCCCTGACTACCAAGTCAGCACGAGGAAGATAGAAGACAACACACACTGTGCTCACTGTAGATGTCGAGGCCAACAAACACCGGATCAAACAGGCCGTGAAGAAGCTCTATGACATTGACGTGGCCAAGGTCAACACCCAGATCAGGCCTGATGGAGAGAAGACCTATGTTCAACTGATTCCCAACTATGATGCTTTGGATGTTTCTAGCAAAACTGGGACCATCTAAACTGAGTGCAGCTAGGTAATTCTAAGTGTAAAAATTTTATACCATGAAAAAAAACAAGAGTTCCATTTTCCACAAGTCTTTCATGATACACATATTGCTAAGGGATTCTAATCTTTTCCTCTGTCTTTTTCCTAATATTTATACTCTGATAAGAGTTTATTTTTCTAATTTATTTACATACCAATTTCTTTTTCCTGATGGAATATTTCTCAAGGCAACAACACAGTTTATTCATTCTAGTGTTTCAGGCATTAAGAACAATGTTTGCTCACTCTGGCTGGTGTGGCTTAATGGGTTGAGCACCAGACTGTGAACCAAAGAGTCACTGGTTCAATTCCCAGTCAGGGCACTTGCCTGGGTTGCAGGCCAGGTCTCCAGTTAGGGGCATGTGAGAGGTAACCATACATTGATACTTCTCTCCCTCTCTCCTTCCCTTCCCCTCTGCCATAAATAAATAAATAAATAAATAAATAAATAAAATCTTTTAAAAGAAAACAACAATGCCTGAAGAGATTTTTTTAAGGTTGTTGATTGAATACGTGAATAAATTCTTAGTTGCTTCAATACCAAGTCTTGGATAATGGAGTTGACCAGATCATCTGTGACTGATCTCATGCCAGCCACTGAAGCAGTTCCTAGAAATGACAGCTCCCTCCTAGACCCTCCAACAGTAGTGAAAAAAGAGAAACCCATACTCAAGCTTTTAACCTTCCAAAACAGAAGGGCTTTCAGAAAATAATGTATGACTTGTAGCATCATCTTAAAGATGGCAGACAGCCCCTCCCATCTGGCTCTCAATGGAAGATGCTATGGAGATTACATTGTCTTAAACTTGGTAGCCCCTCTTTTCAGAAGCCTACACTGATTTTACATTAACATTTCATTGAGGTTTAGTGTACATGTAGAACAGTATATAATTCTTAAGGTTAAAACTCAATTTTTACAAAGTGAACACACACATGGAACCACTTCAATAAACAGAGTATTATTAGTTCCCCAAAGCCCCTCCACTGTCCCCCTCCAGTCACTGACCCCCCACCAAGGACAGACTAAAATAGTTCCACCTTTGCTTTGACACAAACTATTTTGTGCAACGTTCATATATTTACATATTTTATATAATTAAAAACTGAAGTTCTAATTATAAAATGGTAATAAGCTCCTTGTAAAAAGCTAAAACTAAACAGAAGTGCAAAAATGTAGGAAGTGAAAGAATTTCTCCTATCAACCCTCTGTCCCACCCTACACACACACAAATGCTCCATTCCCACGCTTAAACAATTGCAACAGTTTGGTGCATGTATCAGTGAAGACCATATAAGAAGAAAGAGGTAAAACAAAGTCTATTCAAATGGATGAAACAATAAGACTATGTATTGACTCTCATAATTTATTTAATCTTTTTCTCAGTGAATGAACAACACTTACATTGTTGCCAGTATGTTGCTATTACAAACACTGCCACATCCACCACTGCGAAACAGAAAACGTGAAGAGACTGTGAAAGTCCAGAAGTAGGGCAGGCTTTGGGATTTAATTCAGTACTCAACTATGTCACCAAAGACTCAGTTTCCTTTTTTTTCATTGTAGTGCTATTTATTTTTAAGTATATTTTATTGATTGTTATTACAGTTGTCCCAATTTTTCCCCCTATACCCCCTCTGCCTGGTACTCCCTTTCCCTCCAGCAATCCCCCCAACCCCGCTTAGTTCATGTCCATGGGTCGTACATTTAAGTTCTTTGGTTTCTACATTACCTGTACTATTCTTAACCTCCCCCTGTGTATTTTGTACCTACCAATTTTGCTTCTTTTCCCTACACCTTTTCCTCCATCCTCCCCCTTCTCCCTCCCCACTGTTAACCCTCAATGTGATTTCCATTTCTATAATTCTGTTACTGTTCTAGTTGTTTGCTTAGTTTGTTTTTGTTTTTGTTTTTTAGATTCAGTTGTTGATAGTTGTGAGTTTGTTGTCATTTTAATGTTCATAGTTTTGATCTTCTTTTTCTTAGATAAGTCCCTTTAACATTTCATGTAATAATGGCTTGGTGATGATGAACTCCTTTAGCTTTACCTTGTCTGGGAAACATTTTATCTGCCCTTTCATTCTAAATGATAGATTTGCTGGATAGAGTAATCTTGGTTGTAGGTCCTTGATTTTCATCACTTTAAATACCTCTTGCCAGGCCCTTCTTGCCTGAAAAATTTCTTTTGAGAAATCAGTTGATAGTCTTATGGGAACTCCTTTGTAGGTAACTGTTTCCTTTTCTCTTGCTGCTTTTAAGATTCACTCTTTAACTTTTGGCATTTTAATTATGTCTTCATGTTGCCCTCTTTGGGTCCAACTTGTTTAGGACTCTCTGTGCTTCCTGGACTTTTATTTCCTTTGCCAAATTAGGGAAGAGTTCTTTCATTATTTTTTAAAAATATCTGACACTTCAACTTTAAAAAACAATTTTTAATTTATTTTTAGAGAAAGGGGAAGGGAGGGAGGGAGAGAGGAAGAGAAACATAGATGTGCAAGAGAAACATCATTCAGTTGCCTCTTGCACACCCCCAACCAGGGACCTGGCCTGCAACCCAGGCATATGCCCTGACTGGGAATAGAACTGACAACATTTTGGTTTACAAGCCAACACTTAATCCATTGAGCCATGCTGGCCAGGGCACTTTCATTATTTTTTCAAATAAGTTTTCAATGTCTTGTTCATCCTCTTCTCATTCTGGCAGCCCTATGGTTCAGATGTTGGAATGTTTGGAAGTGTACCAGAGTCTCCTTATTCTCTCCTCATTTTTTTTTTTTTTTGAATTCTTGTTTCTTCATTCTGTACTGGTTGGATGTTTATTTCCTCCTTACGTTCCAAATCGTTGATTTGATCCGAAGCTACCTCCCCTTGACTGTTGGTTCCCCCTAGATTTTTCTTTACTCTTTTCTTCATTTCTTCCCTTATGCATATGCCATACTCAATGAGATCTCTAAGCATGATTATCACCAGTGTTTTGAACTTTGCATCTGATAAGATGGCTACCTCCATTTCACTTAGTACTTTTTCTGGAGTTTTGATCTGTTCTTTCATTTGAGCCATATTTCTTTGTTTCCTCAATTTGTCAGACTCCCTGTGTTTGTTTCTGTGTATTAGGCAGAGCTCCTTTGACTCCCTGTCTTGGTGTACCTGTTACGTTGTAAGGGGTGGAGCCTTGGGTATTTGCCATGGTGGGGCAAACTGCTTCGAAGTTTTATGGCATTGCATGTGGGGGAGGGGTGGGAGAGGGAACAATATTTCTTGCTTAGCTCTCATCCCATTCATCTCCAGTCACTTCCTCTACTTCCCATATGCAACTGGCACCCTACTAGCTACTGCCCTGGTGCTGCATCCCGAAGTGGGTGGGTTTGCATACATTCTAAGGCCAGATGTGCCCTCTAAACCAGACTCTCCTGAGAGACTGGTGGTTTATTTTGCCACCCCAACTCCCACTGGTTTTTACAGCCAGAAGTTATGAGGCTTCATTTTCCCAGTGCTGGAACCCTTGGCTCGGGTCTAGCCTGGGGCTGGGATAGCTCACTCCCCAGGTGTCCCTCCAGGTTTTTATCTGCCACATGTGAAAGTGGGACTAGCTGTTCCACCAGCCACCGCCTCACTACTGCCACACCACATGCTCTTCACCCCAGCTTCCTGTCTCTGCCCCTCCTACATGTCTGGATGAATATTTCTTCTTTATATCCTTAGTTGTCATACTTCCATACAGTACAATTTTCTGACAGTTCTGATTCTATTTTGTTTTGACGTTAGTTGTGATACTTCTTGTGGTTGTGTGAGGAGGCAAAGAATGTCTATGTATGCCTCCATCTCAGCCAGAAGTCTCAGTTTCTTTCTACTTTGTTGCTTTGCCTTCCAAGATAACAGCTTCATTCTTAAACCTCACTCATTTCATGATTGCAAGATACTACCAACAGATCCACATGTTTCATCGGAGAAGAGGAATAAGGAAGGAAAGGAAGGAAGAGAAGGGAGAAAGAGAGAAAGACTTTCTCTCTTTACTCTATTCTGATTGGACCAAAGTTGGCCATGTGCCTATTTATTTTTTAAAGATTTTGATTTGATCTTCCAGCCAAGATGGAGGCGTAGATAGACACACTGTGCCTCCTCGCACGACCAAAAGACGGACAACAATTAAAAAAAAAAAAAAA
Organism: Trachops cirrhosus; assembly: GCA_028533065.1. Classification (NCBI taxonomy): domain Eukaryota; kingdom Metazoa; phylum Chordata; class Mammalia; order Chiroptera; family Phyllostomidae; genus Trachops; species Trachops cirrhosus. The sequence continues at coordinate 90,030,302 of CM052541.1, forward strand.
AACAACCAGAACTGACAGAAAATCGAACTGTATGGAAGTCTGACAACCAAAGAGTTAAAGAAGAAATATTCATCCAGACCGGTAAGAGGAGACAACTCAAGTCAAGGCGGCAGATTGTGGAACGGGGCACACGAGGCAGCAGCTAGTGGAACCAGTGGTCCCGCATTCATGTGCAGATACACTAGGAGTAGCTATTGGGGAGCAAGACAGACCTCACAGCCCAGAGCTCCAGCTCGGGGAAATAAAGCCTCAAACCACTCATTGAAAACACCTGTGGTGGTTGAGGCAGCAGCAGGAGAAACTCCCAGCCTCAAAGAAGAGTTCGTTGGAGAGACCCACAGGGTCCTAGAACAAACACAAGTCCACCCACCGGGAATCAGCACCAGAAGGGCCCAATTTCCTTATGGGTAGCTGGGGAAGTGACTGAAATCTAGCAGAGATTGGAGCAAGTGCCATTGTTCCCTCTCAGACCCCTCCCTCACATACAACGTCACAACACAGCGACGTGGGTTGCCCTGGCCTGGTCAACACTTAAGGCTCCACCCCCATACTGTGTAACATGCATGCCAAGAAAAAAAAAATGGCCCAGATGAAAAAACAGATCAAAGCTCCAGAAAAAATACAACTAAGTGACGAAGAGATAGCCAACCTATCAGATACACAGTTCAAAACACTGGTGACCAGGATGCTCACAGAACTGGTTGAATTTGGTCACAAATTAGATGAAAAAATGAAGGCTATGCTAAGTGAAATAAAGAAAAATGTACAGGCAACCAATAGTGACAGGAAGGAAACTGGGACTCAAATCAACGGAGTGGACGAGAAGGAAGAAAGAAACATTCAACCAGAAAAGAATGAAGAAACAAGAATTCAAAAAAAT
>CM052541.1:90031681-90051536 GCA_028533065.1 Trachops cirrhosus
ATAGGGATACCAGAAGGAGAAGAGGAAGAGCAAAAAATTGAAGACTTATTTGAACAAATAATGAAGGAGAACTTCCCCAGTCTGGCAAAGGAAATAGACTTCCAGGAGGTCCAGGAAGCTCAGAGAGTCCCAAAGAAGTTGGACCCAAGGAGGAACATACCAAGGCACATCATAATTACATTACCCAAGATGAAAGATAAGGAGAGAATCTTAGAAGCAGCAAGAGAAAATGAGACAGTTACCTACAAAGGAGTTCCCATAAGACTATCAGCAGATTTCTCAAAAGAAACCTTGCAGGCAAGAAGGGGCTGGAAAGAAGTATTCCAAGTCATGAAAGGCAAGGACCTACATCCAAGATTGCTCTGTCCAGCAAAGCTATCATTTAGAATGGAAGGGCAGATAAAGCACTTCGCAGATGAGGTCAAGTTAAAGGAGTTCATCATCACCAAGCCCTTATTTTATGAAATGTTAAAGGGATTTATCTAAGAAAGAGAAGATGATCAAAAATATGAATAGTAAAATGACAATAAACTCACAACTATCAATAATCAAACCTAAACAAAAAAAAAAACTAAGCAAACAAAGGTACAGGGAATAAGTAGCATAAATAGTAGGTAGAAAATAGACAGGGGGAGGTTAAGAATAGTATAGGTAATATAGAAGACAATAGTATAAGTAATGTATAGGTAATCTCCTTGGCCAAATGTAATAGTATAGGTAATAGCATAGGAGATGTATGACCCATGGACATGAACTAAGCTGGGGGGGTGAGATACGGGTTGGAGGGGGTGTGCAGGGCAGAGAGGAATGGGGGGGGAATGGGACAACTGTAATAGCATAATCAATAAAATATATTAAAAACAAAAAGAAAGTATCCTGGAAGCAATTTGGAGTCTTAACACAAAATATTTCATTCAAGAAACTTCTTGTTGCATTCAACCATAAATACAATTCCTTCTTTTCTCTCCTCCATGATATTTTTCTAGTTTTTATCATAACTTTTGTTCCTTTTATTCATCTTCCTCATAAGCTGAGTCAGTTCCTGAACACGGTGTTCCATGTTGTCAGGTCTGATTTAAAAACCCTCTGGTTATAGGTCGGGCCTGTGCTCTCTCACCCTTGATAGAAATGTTCTTTTCATGTGCTCTCCTTTCTTGTGGGTGTTAGGGCCTGTGTGTCTTACTCTCCCTGTCCAGCTCTAAGATGCATATTAGGGGCTGAACTGTGTCCCCCAAAATGCATGAAGACCTAACCCCCAGTACCTCAGAATGTGACTGTGTTTAGAGATGGGTTCTTTAAAGAGGTAAGTATGTTAAAATGAAGTCGCTATGGTGGGCCCTAATCCGTTATGAATGATGTTCTTATGAGAACAGAAGATTAGGATTCAGACACACAGAGGAAAAACCATGTAAATATGCAGGGAGAAGGTAGCCATCTGAGAGAGAACTCAGAAGTCGTTAACCCTGCTGACACTCTGATCTTGGACTTCAAGCTTCCAGAATTGAAAGAAAATAAATTAGTCTTTTAAGCCACCAAGTCTGTGGTACTTTCTTATGGCAAACCTAGCACACTAATGCAGTGTGTAAACCCAGGCATGTGATGGAAGCTCCTGACTGGGCCAGACAGAGCTGCTTGACCTTCCATTGCTGCCTGGGGGGCCCCAGGGTCCCTTCTCCCATGTCCTCCTGGACTCTGGTGGGTAGTCTCTCCAGTTCTACTCCTGCCAGTTTCTGCTGGTTACCTCCCTAGCGATGCCTGTAGAACAGTGGTTTTTCAGTCCTAGGGAACTTAAGAACCACTGCTTTGTGGATGCAGATCCCAAGACCAGGGCTTCAGACATTCAGATTCACTAATTCAGTGATGGGGTTAGGGAACCTGCACTTTTAGTAAATACTTCCAGGTCAATCTGAAAAACCCCATCAGAGATATTTCCTCTTTCCTGTCTCTCTAACTCAGTGGTCCTCCACCTTGACTGCATGTTAGAGTCACCTGGGCAGCTTTTTAAAACTCACGCCCAAGCCCTCCCAAGACATTCTGAATTAATTAATCTGGGATGGGGCCTGGACATCAACATATTTTTTTAAAAAAAATTTGTCCAGGTGGTTCCTACATGCAGCCAAAGGGAGAACAACCAGTCTAGCCCCACTGTCATTTCCCTGAAGTCGGGCCATCCTCATACTCACCAAAATTGGGCAAGAGCCTCCTAATGTTTCAGTCTGCTTCTACTATAGTTTCTCCCACTCTACTCATTCTCTGAGACCCAGTCAGAGCATCAGTGCTAAAACACAAGTTTTCTCATGTCTTCCCCTGGCTAAAAATCCATCAATGTCTCCTCATTAATTCAGGTTAATGTTTACAAGCTCATTAGCCTGACATCCAATGTTATGGCCTCTGGGGGTCTCTGCACCTTTATACTGTCTCCCAACTTGGTCCCTAAGCTCCAGCCACATTCACGTCCTTGGTCAAATCACCAAGCACTCTCAACACTCTGCCTGTACCTGCGTTTTCCCCCTGCCCAGAAAGCCTCAGTAATGCCTTCAGTTCAGTGGTGATGTGGTGTGGGACACCTTCTCTGACACCTTCCCCATGTGCAGGCTGGGATGTGGGCCTCTTTCCTTTTCCAGAAGCCTAGCAGCGCACACCTCTATCAGAGCACATGTGGCACTGTATTGTAATTGCTACATGCCTGCCGCTTTTACCTGACTGCACCCGTCTCCCTTCTCAGCCTCTCTGGGACCCAACACAGTGCATATATACACAGGAGGGCTTGGTGGACATTTGTTCAGTGGGTGAATATGAGAATGAGTGAATGAATGATACCTTGCTCTTTCCCAGTTGTGCCCATTGTCCATTGCCTGCTGCCTCATTAGCATCCATAGATGGTCATGGCTCCCCAGTTCTAACATTCCTCCTTACTACCATGTCCATGCCTACTTATGTCCCAGAGTAACTATTTGCACCAGGGCTCATCCAGCCCACACCAAGTAATGAGAACAGCTAATAGAATCAAAGCTAGTCTGGGCCAAGCACTTTCCATTCTTTAATACTCACAATGGCAATACAGAGTAATTATTATCACCTCCACTTTACAGCTGAGGAAACTGAGGCTCAGAGAGGTTGAAGGCAACTTTCCTATGGTCACACAGCTGGGGCTGGCTAAGCCAGAAGTGAAAACACAGAATTGGGCTCCATGAGCTCCATCCCTTTCTGCTGGGTCACGTGCACTTCCATTGAAAAGAAATGAGGCTGGGTGCGTGGGAAGGAGGAATGGCTGCCTAAGGCTCCAGCTGACAAAGTGACTCAGTTCCCATGAACAGGCCCTGGGGAAGTCCCCCAGTGCTATAGCCATGGGTTACAGTGTATGCAAGTGACCTGTCCATAATGCCACCCTCCACCAAATATGCTTAGAATGTGTAATCCATACACAAGGGCTTCTGCCTGTTGTGTTCATTGATGTATCGCAAATGCCTAGAACAGTGTCTGGTATAAAGTAAATGTTTAATAAATATGTGTCAGCTTAATAAAAGGATGAATGAATTAACAACACTCACTTTATTAAAAATACTCAATGTCCTTCTCAGCACTCTGCAGGCTTTTAGAACCCAGTTCTCCAGTGAACCCACACGTAAGGGTTGACACTTTTGTTCCCTTTTCTCTGTGATGTATTCTCTCCCTTTTCTCAAGTGGATACTAAAAATTACAAATACTCTTTGGATAGAAATGCACATTAAGATCTGATAAAAAGCCTCTTAATAGGTGAAAAAATGTCCTGTTATTAATTTAACTCCAAAATAGTAATCCTCGGTGGCACTACCTCATGAGACTTCAAGACTTTGTAGCTGCTTATAAACTTGAAAATTGGTTCTTACTCATTACCATGAGCTGTTGCTCATTACTGTGACTTTGACTTTCAAGTCTTTTCTGAGTTCAACCTTGAGCTTTCATCTCATGATGCCAACACCATTGACATAGGCTCAAACTGTTCTATATACAAACAAAATGTAAGTATGAAAGACCCCTTCCATGACTTTTTAATCAAATGAAAATGCAAGTGACTGGGTTCTAGTTCACCTTTGCCATAGCAATGTGCCCTTATCATGTCTCACTAGACCTTGAATTCTTAATGTCTGAAAAAAGACATAGATACATATTCTATGTAGCCCAAAAGAAAGCCAGGATGATAATTGAAGAATGCAAATGCGAGAGAGTTAGATGGGGCCTCAGAGCTCACCTAAGTTTGACCAAGGCTTCACTTTACAGATGAGGAACTTGAGACACAGCCCAGACATTAGTTTCGTATTGCTGCCATAACAATTACCACAAACTTGGTGGCTTAAAACAACACAAATGTATTGCACAGTTCTTTGCATCAGAAGTCTGAAATGAGTGCTATTGGGCTAAAATCCAGTTGTTGCTTCTAGAAGCTCCAGGGAGAATCCATTCCTTGCCTCTTCCAGCTTCTCCAAGGTGCCAGCACTCCTTGGCTTCTGGCCACATCACTTCAACTATGTTTTCATGATCAGATCACCTTCTTCTCTCTGACTCTGATCCTTGTGCCTCCCTCTCATAAAGACAGTTCTGACTACTTTGAGCCCACCAAATACTCCAGGATAATCTCTATCTCAATATCCTTTATTTAATCACATCAGCAAAGTCCCTTTCACCATATAAAGTAACATTCACATGTTCTGGAGATTAGGACACGGACATTTCTTGGGGCCATTATCCAGCCTACCACATGGTGTAAGAGGAAGGAGCCAGGCCCAGGACTGAGGCCTCTCTGCCATTAAAGATTAAGTGAAAAAAAAAAATGTTTCCAGCTCCCATCTCAGGTTCTGTTGAGAAGTTTAATGTGCTCTGCAAGATTGGACTAGCACCTCCATACCATGTCAAGGTCATGTCAAGATCACCTCTCCCTACACCCTCTGAGCTCCTGCCACCACTGCATCCCTAATTTCACTTACATCTCAAGTACCACAAATGTTCTGTTGGCTCCTTGTCCTCTCCCATTCTGCACTGATCCAGACATGGGACTCAGCCCCTTTCTTTGATTCACCTCAAGCCACTCAGAGAGGCAATTACTGTCATTCATTCCGAGCTGGGTCCTAGGTGCCCACAGGGGTAACAGACTTGATAAAACAATCCATATCTATTTTAATCTTTTCCTGTCTCTGTTTCCAACCCCATTATCAGAGTTCTTGAGTTTACTTCCTAAATGAATGACTTGTAGTCAAATTCTTATCTCAGGTAACCTAAACCAAAGCAGTAGGCAAAATCAGTCCACTAGAATTAACATCAATGAGGATGGAGTCTCCAAGGTCACCTGTGATCATGCACTTAGACCTCCAGAAAGGGTATAAGGAAGGACCCCCACATCCAAGAATATCCTTACATTTAAAAGCAGGGGGTTCTGGAAAAGTGCTTCCCCTCACCCACACTCCCACTGAGAAAGACCTGCTATATTCACTATCCCTTGAACTTTTTTAATAGGGTTCAGCATGCTTCATTATATCTAGTTTCCAAATTTTCCTAGAGAAGAGAGCATGCAATATCTCAAATTCACTGATACATGATCCTCTCCTGAGAAGAGACTTTAATGCAGAGACGAATGTGGGCACAGGAGATGCAGGCCATGTGATGTGGGGCAAGGCAGATGGAGAGCAAAGCTGGAGAGCAATCAGGTCCTCACCCACCCCCACCCCCACCCCCACCCTCAACCCGAGCCAGCACCGTGGCCACCTCCCATCAGCACAAACCCTTCAAACAGAACTCCCATCCTCACCCTGAGTAGAGTCCTAAATTTCCGCTGGAGGAATAGAGTAGGGAAAGCCACAGGACACAGAGCCCCATGAGGACACTCTATCTTGATGAGGTTGAGCAAAGGCCAAACGTATCTCTGGGACCTGCCTTTTATCAGTCTCCTATCCCAACTTCAGGGCCTGTTCTTCCCCTCTAGAAGACCCAGATGAGATGGCTCTGCCTGAGGAATTTCAGATGATCCTCCAGGTCCATGCTCCCTTCTAGTTGAGCAATATCCTGGTCATGTGTGAGGTCTGGTAATTATCTTCCTGAAAAAGGCAGGAGGTTGGAAAAGAACAGGAGCTGGAGTCAGGCAGCCTGATTTCTGGTCCTACCTAATCTCACCTTCTGACAATTGAGCTGCTGGTATGCCTTTGGAAAATATAGCTTGTCCCCTAGAATTCTTTCACCTGTAAGTGACATCTAGCTGTGTTCAGTGTTCATCAGAACACTTTCAGGTGCAACAGACAGAAACAAGGAAAGGAAAGGCTTACCCCAGCTTGTGTAGTAGGAAGGACAGAATGCATCAAGTGTGACAGACCCAGGACTGTCAAGATCACTGTTATCTTTCTCTCTACCTGTTGTATAAATTAATAGTAAACATGGCAACTCATGATTCTCAGTCAGGCACTGCACTCAATAACATAGGCATGCATAGGCATAGGGTAAGTGGAGTCAGTCTGGCTTCCTCACCCACGTGTCTGGGTAACTAAGGGAAGCAGTGTTCCCATAGCCTTGGAGGGGCCTGATAACTATTGTTCTCATAGCCTTGAGACTGGGTCCAATAAAATGTTCCCATAACATGAAGTGGGCTCGCATGTGCAGAATTATGTTATGTTACATCATTTCTGGTATCTTGCTGGCTTTGTTCCCCTCTAGTGCTTAAAACAAGTAGGGGCTTCTCAGTAGAGACACACGGAAGGGGACAGGTGCCATGATGTGTGCCACACAGAGACATGCCGGAGACACACAGCTTGCAGAGTGTGGCTCACCCACACATGAATAAAGGCATGCCAGACATCTCAATGGCTCCATAAATATTATTCCATCTGCACGAATACCGTGGACCTGCCTGGCCTTGAATGGTCACAACACAATAGGCAGTAGGATCTAGACAGATCTAGGTTTATATCCTGTGTCAGCCTTACCATGGACTAGTTGTGTGATTTGGGGTGTGTAATTTAATCCCATTGAGCCCCAGAATTCTAATCCATAAAATGGGCCAATAACCAGAGGTACCTTCTGGGCTGTTGTAGGGATGACATCAGTTGCAGTGCTTGGAGCAGAGGAAGGTCTCAAGTGATTCATTGTTATTATTAGCTTTTGTGGCTGGGCTGCTGAAACAGCCAGCACTTCAGCTCTCAGGCACCTGGAGATCATGAGGATATTGACTGGTTTCACAAAAGATAGGAGCAAGAATTTGCATTATGTAAAAGATGAAGCCAACTGTGTTTAAGGGAGTAAATCCACTTTTGAAAAGAGGATGTGAAAGCTGAGCCAAGGATGTCCGTTATTCACTGAGGCGGTGAGGAGTGTGGGGGCCTTTGCAGCAGCTCCTCAGGTCCACCCAGATCACTGCTCTGAACAAGTGGCCTCACCTGAGTGTTCACAGAGACCTGTGAGCCTGAGGTTATTACCTCCAATCTGGTGGATCAGCTTTTCCAGCCTGTAAACAAAGAGGATGCATGTCCAGGTAAAGATAGCTTGGGCTCTGATATCAGACAAACCTGGGGTGCACCCTACCTCTAACAGCTGTGTGGCTGTGAACATGATGTATAGCCTCTCTAAGTTTCACTTCCTTGTCAGTTAATAGGAGGAAATATCTGCATTTAGGGTTAGTATAGAAAAGTAAATAAATTATATTTGTAAATAGTTAAATCAGTGCTTGCTTCCCAATGGCACTTATGAATGTTGCCACTGATGTTCATTTGTTCAATCAATATTTATTGATCTCCTACTATGTGTGAGCACTGTTACAGGTAGTGGGAAGACACTGGCAAAAACAAAACAAAACAACATGAGTTTTCTGCTCTTAAGGAGCTTATATTCAACTGAGAAGAGATAGTTAATAAATAAGTAAGACAAACTCCAGGTGTGGTTAAATATTATGCAGGGAATTAAATAGGATGATGTTTAAGAGTGATGAAATAGATCCTCTAGTCTGGCCTCTTCTTTAGCAAGACCTCTCTAAGGAGGTGAAGGTCAGGCTGAGATCCCAAAACAAATGATGGAACGATCCCAGGAAACGTACATTTCAGGCAGAGAGCAGTTAATGAAATGCCCAAAAGTGATAATGAATTGAGCACAGTGAGAGCAAGCTCAATATGTTTGAGGGACACACGAGAGTGGAAGAAGGTGGGATAGGCGAGAGATGAGTTTGACACCGGAGACAGGGGAGACCAGTTAGGGTTTTGTAAGCCAGGTGAGAAGTTTTGATCTAAATCTAATTGGGATAGAAAGGAACAGAAGGATTTTACACTAAAGAGAGACAGAATCCGAAATAGGCTTTTCAAAGTTCACCTGGATAATTTCATTCAATATTTAAAGAAAAATTAACACCATCTTACCTATCTTTCAGAAAATTGAGGATGAAAGAACACTTTCCAATTCATTCTGAGGCTCGTATTATCCTAATAACAAAGCCAGAGAGACATCACAAGGAAAGAAAACTAAAGACGCATATCCAGATGGACATAGATGCAAAAATCCTTAATGAAATGTTGGCAGCCTAAATCCAGCAACATGTCCTTAGTGACTTTTCCTCTGATTCTCCAGTGGCAGCCTTGCGGTCCTCCTTCTTCCAGCTCTGCGCATGGCCTAGGTCCAATATTAAGCCTATTAAATCTCTAAGACTTGGTTTAAAAAATAAATTTTACAAAATGCAACACTCATTCAAGATAAAAAGCTTCCAACAGAATAGGAAAAGAAGGGAACTTCCTCAATCTGAGGAAGAGTAGCTGTGAAAAACCTACAGTTAACTACACAGTTAATATGAAACACAGATTTAGTCCTAAGATCAGAATGGGAACAAGGCAAGGTGTCCCCTCTCCCCACTCCTACTTAACACTGTACTAGAGGTTCTAGTCACTGCAGTAAGGCAACAAAAAGAAATAAAACACGTCTAGGTTGGAAAAAAAGGAAGAAAAATGGTCTTTATTTACAGGTGACTTGATTCTATATGCAAAGAATCCTAAGGAATCTGCCACAAACAAACCCAAACTATTAGAACTAATAAATCAATAAGGCAAACTATCCAATTTTTAAATGAGCAAAGAGGATCTGAATAGACATTTCACCAAAAAAAGGTACTATTTAAATAACTAGTAAGCACATGATAAGATGCTTAACATTATGTCATTTGGGAAATGTAAATTAAAACCAAAATGAGATACCATTACACACCCACTAGAACTTTCAAAAAGACTGATAATACCAAGTATTGGTAAAGATGTGGAGAAACTGGAACCCTCACACACTGCTGGTGGCAACACAGTGCAGTACAGCCATTTTGGAAAATACGTTGGCAGTTTCACAAAAAAGTTAATCATGCACTCACCATATTACCCAGCAATTTTATTCCTAGGTATTTACCCATGAGAAATGAAAATGTATCCATCCAAAGACTTGTATGCAAATTTCCTTAGTGCTATTTTTTATAATAGTCCAAAACTGGAAATGATCAATAAGATCACCAACTAGTGAAAAGACAATCAAAATTTTGTATCCATACAATGAAATATGACTGAGCAATAACAAGGAACAAACTATGGCCCCATGCTACAAGATTACAGAATCTCAAAGACATTTTACCAAGTGAAAGAAGTCAGACATAAGCAGCCACATATACTTTGATTCCATTTGTGCAAAATTTCCAGAAAAGACAAATCTGTAGAGACAGAAAACAGATCCGCAGTTGCCTCTGGCTCAGGGTGAGAGCTGACACTGACTACAAAACAGGGGTCCGTTCTGTTTACAAAGGGGGCAGAAATGCTCCAAAGCTAGATTGGGGTGAAAGTTGTACAACTCAACAGATTTGCTCCTTTGTACGTTTACAATTCAAATTGGATGGAATTTATTGACATAACATATACATCAATAAATCTGTTTGGAAAAATTGAGGTATCTACATGGAGAATAGATTGCAGGGATAAGAGTGAAGGAAGGGGATCAGTTAGCAGGCTGTTGCATTGGTCCAAGATGAAGGTGATGGCACCTTAAACCAACATGGTAGCACCAGTGGAGGTGGTAAGAACTGGGGGATTCTGGCTACATTGTGCTAGTGGAATTGACAAGATTGCTAATGGTTTAAACATGCAGTGAGGAAAGAGAAGAATAGAGAGGCATTGTGATGGTGGTGATAGTGTGGTTGTCTTTTGCAGTTAAATTCTGATGGATCCCTAGTAGCCATTGCTAAGGGCTCTGGCCCTTGTATGAGGTGAGTAGGTGTGGGAGTCAGGAGACGAGAGTCATGGGACTTCTTGAAAGTACAGATTCCTGTGGTCTCATTGTTCTGAAATAGAATTGCTAACAATTGGTCCCTGTGATCCTCATGTTTACAAATTCCTTCAGGTGATTTAGAAGCACTGAAAGGTTTGTAAACTAATCTGTTGCCAGTATAACTTTAAAAAGTGCTATAATGCTTGGCCTCTGTTCATCAGTTCCTATAAATGTGTCTAATGTACCTCTTCAGGGTCCTGAGCTTAGATGTCCTGTTTCTATCCACAGTTCTTCAGCCCTAAGAACACCAAGATCAGAAGCCCAGCATTCTCAGTGAGCTCTGTCCTTTTACACTTAGATTCTGTGTGTCAGGGTGCGTACCACTCCTGAGGGAGGGCATGGCTTTGGAGGACAGCAGTTGACCAGGATGGTGTTTGATGTTCCACATGCCATGCCCTCTACTAACCAGGGAACATTTTGAAATGATGTAACCATAAATTTTAGATGAACCACAAAAATTATTTAGAATTACAGGGACTTTACAAGCATTCCCACAAACGTTCTAAATTGGTCCTCCCCGTTTTACTCCCTGACTATGATCCCCTCTTCCTAAGACCATTGACAGATTTATGAAACGTGAGTTTGAATCCTTATATACCACCCAATTGAGCCATGTGACCTTATTCTACTTCTGGGACTCAGTGAGCTTATCTGTAATGGAAAAATGGAACTAAGTCAGTGGTTTTTAATCCAGGCTGCATGTTGGAATAACTGGAGGAGGGTTTTATTTTTATTTTTAATTTTATATTTTATTTATTATGCTTTTACAGTTGTCCCAATTTTTCTGCATTTGCCTCCTCCACCTGGTACTCCCTCCCTCCAGCAATCCCCCCCTTAGTTCATGTCCATGGGTCATGTGTGTAAGTTCTTTGACTTCTCCATTTCCTATATTGTTCTTCACCTCCTCCTGTCTATTTTGTACCTACCACTTATGCTTCTTATTACCTGTACCTTTTCCCACATTCTCCCCCTTCCCACTCCCAGCTGATAACCTTTTAAATGATCTCCTTATCTATGATTCTGTTTCTGTTCTGGTAGTTTGCTTAGTTTGTTTGTTTGTTTTTAGATTCAGTTTTTGATAGTTGTAAATTTGTTGCCTTTTTAATGTTCATAGTTTTGATCTTCTCCTTTTCTTAAATAAGTCCCTTTAACATTTCATGTATTAATGGTTCAGTGTTGATAAACTCCTTTAGCTTTACTGTGTCTGGGAAGCACTTTATCTGCCCCTTCCATTTTAAATGATAGATTTGCTGGATAGAGTAATCTTGGTTATGGGTCCTCGATTTTCATTACTTTGAATACTTCTTGCCAGTCCCCTCCTGCCTGCAAAGTTTCTTTTGAGCAATCAGCTGACAGTCTTATGGGAGCTCCTTTGTAGGTAACTGTCTCCTTATCTCTTGCTGTTTTTAAGATTTTCTCTTTATCTTTAACCTTTGGCATTTTAATTATGGTGTGTCTTGGTGTGGGCCTCTTTGGGTTCATCTTGTCTGGGACTCTCTGTGCTTCCTGGACTTGTACATCTATTTTCTTCGCCAACTTAAGAAAGTTTTCTTTCATTATTTTTTCAAATAAGTTTTCAATTTCTTGCTCTTTCTCTTCTCCTTCTGGCATCCCTATGATTCGGATGTTGGCACTTTTGGAGATGTCCCAGAGTCTCCTTATTCTCTCCTCAGTTTTTAAACTCTTGTTTCCTCATTCTGTACTGGTTGGCTGTTTATTTCTTCCTTATGTCCCAAACCATCGATTTGAACCCCCACTTCCTTCCCTTCGCTGTTGGTTCCATGTAAATTTTTCTTTATTGCACTTAGTGAAGGCTTCATTTCTTCCTTTATATTGTTGCCATATGCAATGAGTTCTTTGAACTTCCTTACAACCAGTGTTTTAAACTCTGCATCTGATAGGTAGGCAGTCTCTGTTTCATTTAGTTCTTTTCCTGGGATTTTGTCCTCTTCTTTCATTTGGGCCATATTTCTTTGTCTTCTCAATTTGTTAGCCTCCCTGTATTTGTTTCTGTGTATTAGGTAGAGCTTCTTTGACTCCCTGTAAAAGGCATCTATAAATTGTGTGGGGTGGAACCTTAGGTAATTGCCAGAGTGGAGCAACCCACTTCACTGCTTTGTGGCTCTGTGTGGGGGGAGAGCTCAGAGAGGGGACTGTGCTACTGCCTGGCTTCTGGGAGTAGCACTTGACCCATTCCAGTCACTGTGCCACTCCCCATATGCAACTGGTGCCCTTCCCGATGTTACCCTGGGTATTAAATCCCAGAGTGTGTGGGTTTGCATACATTTTAAGACTTTGTGGGTGTTTAAGGGGAGTTTCCTGAAAATCTGGTAGTTTCTTCTGTCATCCCAACCCCCATTGCTTTTGACAGCCAGAAGTTATGGGGATTTCTTTTTTTACTCAAATGAGTGTATGTCTCCATTAATTGTTCTTTTTTTAAATTGTTGTTCAAGTACAGTTGTCTCCATTTCCCTGCCACCACTTCCCCCCTCCCTATGTATCCCCCCCTCCCTATGGGGATTTATCTTCCCACACTGGAAGCCTGGGCTATGCAGTCTGGCCTGGAGCTGGGTTTGCTTATTCCCAAGGTATTCTTCCTGATTTTTAACCACCACACATGAATGTGGGACTGCCCATGCCTTTTCCTTTTCACTGCTGCCACAGTTCTGCACCACACCGTGTCTCCTCACCTCTCCACCCTGTCTCTGCATCTCAGCCCCTCCAGCCCATCTGGATGAATGTGGTTCCTTTAAATCCTTTCTTGTTGGACTTCCATACAGTTCAGTTTGCTGACAGTTCAGAGTGTTATTTGTTTTGAGATACAGTTGTAATTCTTTTTGTGGCTACATAAGGAGGCAAAACATATAAACAATGCCTCCATCTTGACCAGAAGATGGAGGAGGGTTTTAAAATTATTAATGCCTGGTAAAAATAGCCTCTTCAACAAATGCTGTTGGGAGATCTGGACAGCTACATGCAAAAAAATGAAACTCAACCACCAACTTATGCCATACACAAAAATAAATTCAAGGTGGATAAAAGACTTAAATATAAGTTGCGACACCATAAAAGTCCTAGAGGAGAACATAGGCAGGAAAATCTCAGCTATTCCAAGCAGCAATATTTTCATCAGTATGGCTCCTAGAGCAAGAGACATAAAGGAAAGAGTAAACAAATGGGATCTCATCAAAATAAAAAGCTTCTACACAGCTAAATAAAACAGCATTAAGATGAAAAGAGAACCAACTGTATGGGAAAACATATTTGCCAATGATACTTCAGACAAGGGTTTGATTTCCAAAATATACAAAGAACTCACACAAATCCACACCAAGAAGACAAAAAAAAATTAAAAATGGGCAAAGGACTTGAACAGACAATTCTCCAAGGAGGACATACAAAGGGTCCAGAAACACGTGAAAAGATGCTCAGCATCACTGGCCATCAGAGAGAGGCAAATTAAAACCACAGTGAGATACCACTTCATACCAGTGAGAATGGCCATCATAAACAAATCAACAAAAAACAAGTGTTGGAGAGGATATGGAAAAAAGGGAACCCTAGTGCACTGTTGGTGGGAATGCAGACTGGAGCAGCCACTGTGGAAAACAATATGCAATTTCCTCAGAAAACTAAAAATAGAACTGCCTTTTGACCCAGGAATTCACTGTTGGGGTCATACCCTAAGAATCCTGAAACACCAATCCAAAAGAACCTATGCACCCCAATGTTCACAGCAGCACAACTTACAATATCCAAGTGTTGGAAGCAACCTAAGTGCCCATCAGTAAATGAGTGGATCAAAAAACTATGGTACATTTGCACAATGGAATACTATGCAGCAGAAAGAAAGAAGGAGCTCCTATCCTTTGCAACAGCACGGATGGAACTGGAGAGCATCATATTAAGTGAAATAAGCCAGGCAGTTAAAGACAAATACCGTATGATCTCACCTATAAGTGGAACCTAATCAATAAAACCAACAAGCAAAAAATATATAACCAGAGACATAGAAATTAAGAACAAATTGACAGTAACCAGAGGGGAGGTGGGAAGAGATAAAGGGGAAAATAGGGAGAAGCGTTTTCAGGAACATGTATAAAGGACACATGGACAAAACCAAAGAGGGGTAGGATCAAAGGTGGGGAGTGGGGATGGCTGGGGTGGAGGGAGTAGTGGGAGGAAAATGGAGACCACTGCACTTGAACAACAATAAAAAAAAGTTACTAATGCCCTGGCCACACCCTGACAATTACATCAAAATTTCAGTGTCTTAAAGCTACTGCCCAGAAGTTCCAGGGTCCACAGAAAGGTGACAATAGGTTGTTTTATCATCTTTTCTTTCTGCCAAATGGAGTAAGCCAAAGGGAGGGCATGTTGGCTTCACAAAGCAGAGACTATTTTCAAAACAGTAATTTTAAATTTTAAATTTTAAATTAATGGCTTTTTGGGTTGATCAGATGCCAATATTAGGTAACAAATCATGGGAAATTTGTTGGAAACTAAATTGTACAGAAATCTCTAGACATCTTATTTTTCTATGGATTTAGAAATTGCCTAGTATTCAATATGGTACAAATCATTCCAAACAAAATCTGTACAACAAAGAATGTATGAAGACAAGAATATTTGAAAGCTTCAAATTATCTTCTTGCATTCTAGGCACAGTAATTCTACTCCCCCCATCTGCTGGGGGACCACTCTGTGTGGTTTCCGAGACTGTAGCCCTGCGAGAGCGAGCCCTGAAAGAGGCTAGTAAGTCTCCCTGGAAAACCAGCTAATACAGGTGGCAGCCATAACCGGACTCTAACACTGAGGGTTCCCCATGGGAATCAGGCCTGATAAATACATTGTATCCTTTGAAGCTTGCTCTGCTTTGTTGTGTATAGTCCTGGTGATATAAACAGGATGTTTAAGTTCAAGGCATAAGGCGTAAACTCTTTATCTCATGAAATATGTCTTAAAGACCCTCTGGCATCAGCAAGACTAATAGACTCTGACCCATGACAGATCCATGTGTTCCTTCAATTGTTATCTATAGATAACATCTGCTTTTGTATGACTGTAGCCTTTTTGACATTGATTGATGAGCTATGCATGTATGCTGTATACACCTACACGTACCATTCCCAATAAAAACCACTTGGGAGAAGGCTTGGGGCATTTTCCACTAAAGGGAATTGCCACCCCTTGTCCCTCCAGAACAGTAAGATTGTTTCCAGGATGCCTTATTTGTCATCCATGGCGGATGGGAGAATTCTTCGGGACAGAGTTCCTCCCACACCCATCTGTGTTGTTTCCCATCTCAGCACGCAGCACCATCTAAAAACCCTGACACATCCTTGACTCAGCTCCTTCACACCTACATGCCTAAGCCATCAGCAAATCCTGTTGGCAAGACCTTCATAATATATCCCTAGTCTGACTTTTTCTTACCACTCTTTTCTAAGCCACTGTCATCTCTTTCCTGGATCTGACGCTAACACCCATTTGCTCCATGACCCATAAAAGGAGGGGGTTGGCTTAGCTAACTTTTGAAGTCTCTGCTAGTCCTAAGAGTCTAGATAGTCCAACTCACAGAAGGGAATAGGTATTTACTGAGCACTTACTACATACCAGGTGATCCAGTTTTGTTATTTTGTTTCATCCTCACACCAACCCAGTGAGGCAAGTACTATTATTCCCCCTTTGAAAAAATGAGGCAACTGAGACTCGGACGCTGCTGGCTGCCACCCCAGGGCCACTCTCTTTTGTCTCCTTGTTAATAGAACCTGATTTTTGGAGATGAGTTGGGGGCAGGGGTGGGCAATGAATTCAGTTCCTCATGAGTGAGTTGAGGTTAGTCAAACCCAGTTTTGGTGACCATACCCTGCTTTACCCACGATTGGTACAGATGTGAGCATGAGCGATAAAAGGGGAAGCCTGCTGGGGGCTCCTGGGAAAATGTCTTCTCCCTGATGAGAAAAAAGGCAGCAGAAGAGAAAGCCCTTTATGTATGGCTCCTGTTGCCTCATGCTTTGAATATTATCAGGAGAGGAGGTGAAGCAGGCAGCTTTGTCAATCTTATGGAAGTCATGAGGTTGAGGGACAGGTTGTGTCTGAGGACAGAGGAGAAAAAGATGGTCTCATTGAGCCTGGTGCTGACTATCTCCCTCCGGGCTTCTTTTTAAGTAAACCATAAATATCTTTATGAATTCAGTCAGGTTAGCTGAGAATCCTGTTACATGGAGCACAAAGCATCCTGACACGGCTAGGAAGTGGCAGCACCAGGCTGCAAAGCCATGTCTGTCTGTCTGCAAAGCCAAGGTGGACAGGCGCTCGCCTCTGCCCCACCCCTAGTTTAACTCCACCTCTATACCCTGGAATAGAATGAGCTTGAACAAGTATTCAATGGCTCCCCAGCCATGACTGATCCTGGACCTAGATTTAAACACAGCTATTCTTCTTATCGTTCTGGGCAGAACTTTCCTGAATGTTGGCCCCATGGGAGCCAGGATCCCTCTTGGAGTCATGGAAACACTAGTCAGGGGTTTTCATGATAAACAGTGAGGCCTCTAGGAAGCCACCAACCTTATCACTTAGCTGTCCTCATGGCACCTGCTTCATTTCACTGTGCCTGTGTCTGGAGCTCAATTTCAGTTGGCCTGCTTTCTGGAGTTGTGGCTCAACAGGTAGATCCTCCTCACAAACCAGCATGTTTCCATTAGAGGGGCTCAGAAATCAAGCCACTCATTTTTGTACTAGGATCAGAGGGCTGGAGGGTTTGGAATGTCCCCTCTCCCCATTCCTGGTCTGATCATGCACCTCAATAGACTGGTCTACAAATATATCTGAGGGATGCCAAAACGTTTGGTCACCTTCAAAAGTCTCTCCCATTGACCTGCTCCATAATAAGAAATTCCCACTCTTAGTCAGCCCCAGGAAACATAGTCATAGTTCCAGAGTGGGCCTTTTGCAAAACATATAGGGATTGTGGATCAGCTTTCTTGCTATATATGAGACTCATATGTTGCTTCCACTAATGTGGAGATAAAACCTATCTCCGAAACTATGTACTTTTAAAATATTATTTATTGTAATCTGTTTGTGTTTCTCAATAGTTCGTAGGCTCTTTGAGAGTGAGGGGGGTATATATATATTATAGTCTGAGCATCCAGCATAGTGTTTGGCCTTTAGTAGGTATTCAATAAATATATATGAAAAGAATAAATGAGTGAGTACAATGCAGTGAGAAAGGAAGGTAAGGAAGTGGAGACGAGTGTAAATAACTCTTTTAAGATTGACTGAGAGGAGAGAGAGTAGGTGGTAGTTAAAGAAGGATGTGGAGGGAAAGCAGTTTGCTGTTGTTAATATGTAGACTGGCAGAAAGCGGCAGTAGAAAAGGAGATTTCTATAGTTGCGCACTGCAGTGGCCCAGTTGTATATAAGAAGTGATCATCTGATGGACAGGAAGATAGGGCAGGGATCTGGAGCATAGGTTGGTCTTAATTTGGATATTCAGCCTTTCAGATTGAAGAGATGAGTATATTAGGGGTGAAGTAAAAAAGAGGAAATTAGAGCAGTTTTTGTCCAATGTCTAATCTTGGAGTCACATAGGCAATGAAGTGATGTGATTTGGGTCATCTAGGAGATGACAGAGCTGGGGCTGTGTGAAAGAATTAAGAAAAGTGATGAGAATTTGGAAGGAAAGAGAGCATTGACTAAAGACAACTAATGGGATGTAACTAAACTACATGGGAAGTTATAGGAATCACAGACCTTGTGTGGCACCAAGAGACGACTCTGGGAAACTTGGGATCATGAAAGAGAAGGAGCAGAGGCTGGGAAATGCATGGGCGAGGTGATGAAGCCTGGAAGGTATCTTCCACGCACAGCCTCCAATTCCTAAATGGTTATAAAACTCATTTTTAAGAAAGTTGTCTAGACTCAGAAACCATTGTCCCATTAGAACAATTGTTCACAGTGATTCAGTTCTCCAGCCAGCAACCCAGCAAAGCCCATTTATTCTTCGAAGTCTTGAAGTCATGAGCTAATGCTGTAGTAGTTCTTCAATGTTGCCTCTCATTATTACTAATTATAACCTTTTATACGAACATTTCTAAGTTGCAGCCCAGGAGACCAGGAACACCTCTCCCCAACCACATCCATCTCCGAGACTCTCCCCAGTGTCCCTGCCCAGCATATGTTGAGAGCCTTAGTTTGCCTTCAGAACCAGACCCTTCGGTGGGACAAAGACTCTGTGCACCCAGAGCCGTTAGTTGCATTCACTCAACCAGGTCCTGGACCTGTATGCACTGTAAAAGGATGAAGAGCTCCCCCAGGGGTTCTGAATTCAGGGCAGTGTTGGACAAGGGCACATTCTCAGACAATTCTCTGTTTGATGGAAAGGTCATTTCTGTCATAACACTTTTCCATTGAAGTTTTATGGAAAGGGCCTTTAGACTTTGACTCAGTAGTTCTGTTTCTAGGACTTTATCCTGTTGAAATATCCTCACAAAAGTGCAAAGATAATGCTCAAAGCAGTTCACTGCGGCATTATTTGTAATTAGGAAAAGTTTGAAACAATGCAAATATTTATCGAGGGAGGAATGAGTAAATTAATTATGGTATTCTTGTCCCCCTTTCATTGGGCCACCATGGAACATTTAAAAGGATTAGATAGAGAGAGACTTCTGGCCAAGATGGAGGCATAGGTAGACACACTGTGCCTCCTCACACAACCAAGATAGGGACAACAACAATATAGAAACAAAATAACAACCAGAACCGACAGACAATTGAAGTGTATGGAAGTCAGACACCCAAGGATTTAAAAATAGACATGTTCATCCAGACCGGTAGGAGGGGCAGAGTCGGGCTGGGCAACCCTGGCGGCGCACAAGTCCACAGCAGGCAGACCCTGGGCGCACAAGCAGCGGCGGCTGGTGGGCCCCGCCAGGGTGGCGACCGGCAGACCCAGCGAGGCGGCCATTGTGAAGCAGGGCACTGCGCGCAACTCAGGGTCCCAGCACCAGGAAATAGAGCTTTCGGGCACTGACTGAGAAGGAAGGTCCAGAGGGGTACGCAGGCCCACCCACATGGGAATTGGTGCCAGAGGGGCTCAGCTAGCTTGCAGACAGCGGCAGAAGGGTATGAGGTCCTACAGAGAGCAGAGCAAGCACCATTGTTCCTTCTCCGCCCCCGCCCCCACATACAACATCACTACCCAGCCACTGGGGTGCCCCGCCCTGGTGAACTCCTAAGGCCCCGCCCCTCACTACAGAGCTCAACAAGACCAAAAAAAAAAGCAAAAAAAAAAACAAAAAAAACCACCAAAAAGATGGCTCAAACAGAAGAACAATTGAAAGCCCCAGAACCCATCCTTTTAAGCAAACAAGAGATAGCCAACCTATCAGATGCACAGTTCAAAGCACTGGTGATCAGGATGCTCACAGAATTGGTTGATTTTGGTCACAAATTAGATGAGAAAATGCAGGCTACAATAAGTTTAATGAAGAAAAATGCACAGGGAACCAATAGTGATGGAATGAAAGCTGGGTCTCACATCATTGGAGTGGAC
>CM052541.1:90052036-90080374 GCA_028533065.1 Trachops cirrhosus
TGGGATGGAGGGCTCTCCATATATCAGTTAAGTCCAGTTCATCTAGGGCCTTGTTCAATGCCACAATATCTTTGTTGATATTTTGTTTGGAAGATCTGTCCATTTTTGACAATGGGGTGTTAAAATCCCTCACTATAATTGTGTTGCTGTCAATATCTTTCTTGAAGTCCTCTAAGATTTTCTTTATGTGTTTGGGTGCTCCTATGTTGGGTGCATATATATTTACTATGTTTATGTCTTCTTGGTGGATTCTTCCCTTGAGTATTATGAAGTGACCTTCTGGTTCTCTCTTATGGCCATTTTCTGGAAGTCTATTTTGTCTGATATGAGTATTGCTACCCCGGCTTTTTTTTTCCTGTCCGTTTGCTTGGAAAATTTGTTTCCAGCCCTTCACTTTCAGCCTGTGTAGGACTTTGCTCCTAAGGCGGTGTCTTGTAGGCAGCATATGTGTAGTTCCTGCTTTCTTATCCATTCTGCTATTCTATGTCTTTTGATTGGGGCATTTAATCCATTTACATTTAAGGTTATTATTGATAGGTACTTATTCATTGCCATTTATGTACCTGTGTTCCTCTCTCTCTCTCTCTTTTCCTTCCTTTCCTTAAAGCAGTCCTCTTAGCTTCTCTTGAAGCGTGGTTTGGTAGAGGTGTATTCTTTTAGACATCTTTTGTCTTGGAAGCTTCTTATTTGGCCTTCTGTCTTGATTGAGAGCCTTGCTGGGTAAAGTAGCCTTGGTCACAGACCTCTGGTTCTCATTATTTGGAATATTTTTTGCCATTGTCTTCTGGCTTGGAGCGTTTCCATTGAGAAGTCAGCTGCTAGCCTATTTGGGATTCCCTTGTATGTTACTTACTGTTTCTCCCTCTCTGCCTTTAAGATTCTCTCTTTGTCTTGAAATTTTGCCATTTTAATTATGATGTGTCTTGAGGTGGGCCTGTTTGGGTTCCTCATGATTGGGACTCTCTGTGTTTCCTGGACTTGTGTGACTTTTTCTGTCATCAAATTAAGGAAGTTTTCCATCATTACTTTTTCCAATAGGTTTTCTATCCCTTGCTCTTCTTCTTCTCCTTCTGGTATCCCTGTTATACAGATAATATTATGTTTCATATTGTCTTGCATTTCTCTTAATCCCTTTTCATTATTTCTGAGCCTCTTTTCCTGTTCTTGCTCTTTCTGGGTGTTTTTTTCTACTTTGTCCTCTAATTCGTTGATCCAATCTTCTGCTTCATCGATCCTGCTTTTGATTCCTTCTACTATGTTCTTCAGTTCAGAAATTTATTCTTCATTTCCTCTTGGCCCTTGTTGATTGTTTCTATTTCCTTTTTCATGTTGATATAGTTTGCAGTGAGTTCATTGTAGCTTCCCTGTAGTTTCTGGTAGCTCATTGTGAGCTTGTTGAGCTTCCTGATAATCATTGCTTTGAACTCAGAATCTGATAGTTGAGTTGCCTCTATCTCATTTGGAATTCTTTCTGGGGCTTCCTCCTTTCCCTTCATTTGGGGATTGTTTCTTTGTCTTCCCAGTGTTTGTGAGACTCTTCTTGTTAGCCTCAGCTTGTTAAAGTGACCTGTTCTGGTTCCCTGGGTTTATGGTGTGAACTTCTGTGGTAGAATACCTGTGAGACTCAGTGGTGCAGTTTCTTTCAGGTATCCTGGTGTTCACAGCTTCCACCTACTCTTTTTTATAATCAGTTGGAGGGGTAAGGCAAAATGTTTTATGACAGCAAGAGAGTATTCTATGATATTTACAGTAGCAGCCAGTAGAGAAGAGATAGGAGATCCTTTGGCTATGTATAGTGTTAACTGTGATCTTTCACCCCACTAGCCACTTTTTAGAAAGGATGTAAAGAAGATAAGACCCTTGTTGGGAAGGAAAGGATTGTGATTTGGCTCTAGAAAGCAGTGAGGATGTGGAAGGTCAGATGCTGAGGCAGGGTGAGAGTAAAAAGTATTAAATAGGTGCAGTATGTGAGAGAATAGAGTTAACCACTATAGTAATAGAGTTCAGGAAATTGTGAAGTGGGCTAAGATCTTGGATGGGTGTTGTGTAGTATTTACAATTGTATGGAAAAGCTATTATTTACAGTAATATTAGAGCAACAATCATATGACAAAATCTATGAGATGTAGATAACAAGAATAGGGAGTACTGAGCCTTAAGTAGTGTACTAATGGAACACAAATGAAGGATAGTAAATTAGCAATACACTATGAATGAGATAACAGGGGAAACTTGTCAAATGATACAATATAACCAGCCAAGCAAAGAAGACTATACAGAAAGAAGAGAAATACCAAAATACTATTAAAATAAAAAATGTAAGAATAATGAAATAATGATAAAATAAATATTCAATTACTTGCAAGTTCAAAAAAAAGAAGGAAAAAAGCAGAAGTTGGAAGAAAGAAGAGATAAATTTGGAAAGAAAGGGAGAAGGAACAACACTAGAATGAAAGAAAGAGAAGCATAAGGAATTGAGAGATATAAAAATAATAAGAATTAAAAAATAAAAAGTTACTTTAAAAAAAAGACAAAATCAAACAAAAAAAACCTTCTGTTGGTTTCAGACTGGCCAAACCAGTTTTTCTGGTCTTGCTGGCTTCAGCAGGCTGAGGGGTGACTGGAGTCACCTTTCTCCCTCCCCATTTAGAACTCAGTCAGCCTCTGGCTTATGGTCCCCAGGGCTGGCCATATTCTCCCCAGAGCAGGTCTGGTGCCTCTGCGAAGGTCCCTGGGTGTGGGATCTGGGCGTTCCTAAGGATGCTCTCCAGAGCTCACTGCTGTGGGCTCCAGTTTCCTGCAGAGTGCCTGCGCCTTTTCCGGGTTCACGGGTGTGAACTCTGTGGATCCAGAGGGGCACTCACTTCCCCCGAATTCACGGCCTGGGCACCGGAGATCCCATGGAGCGCTCACACCTTTTCCTTTTTCACAGCTGTGGGCTCCGGGTCTTCCCCAAAACCACACTCTCTCTGGGTTGGGGCGGGCTCACGGCCTGGCGCAAGGCTAGGCCCCCAGCCAGGCCACCCTTGGTTGCACAGTCTGGTGCGCACACTCTTCCCAGGGCTATGCGTGGGTGCTCACAGCCCCTGTGTGATTACCTCTCAGTCCTCACTCCCTTCTCTGTGTCTTCAAGCAACTAGGCCTCCCCCGGTGCTACTCAATCCTTGTTTGGCCGGGGCGGGAGCAGTTGACCCAGCTCTCTCGCGAGAGCCCTGAAGCAGACCCCAGAGCAGGCTGCAACCTCTCTGGACCCTGAGCTGATCCCTGGACCCTTATTATCCTGATGCACTCTCCTTACCATCTGGTTTTTCAATGTCCGCTACACTTTTTGATCTCCTATTTTCATATATGTTGTGATAATGTTGGCTGTTTGCTCTGTTCCTCCGTAGATCTGCTAGGTTTTTCTCCTGTGTGTAGGGGGAAGTGGAATCTGCTCCCTCCTACCACACCACCATCTTCCCTCTCTCCCCTCTTACCAATTTAAAGTATATATTTTGTATGTCACACAATGCCCAAAAAGTTATGTTGATTTTTGCTTTCCTATTTTATAAAGAAATATAAGAAGGGAATGTGGGGCACTTTGGAAGGTTCATCAGGGCCTTCAGATCCATCCATGAAAGTACCATAACCACAGGCTTTCTGCCCTAGGGTGCTTCATTTTACATAAGGATGATCAGCGCCTGGCCCTGAGCTGTGTGGCCACTCAGCTCTGCCATCTGTGGAACAGATGAGAGGCCTGGTTTGCTGATGTGCACCCCTGGCACTTGGTGTGTAAATACACATATGGGCCCTTCCCTGGTGTCACTGTCTTGTGTGTAATATGTGTCACTGCTTCCACCCTGCACCATAGTTGGGTGAGTGAGAGGCTGTTTCTGCAGCAGCAGGAAAGTTTTTTCTTTACCTGAACTCTGAGGTTCAGGAAAGGTTACCCAGCAGCGGTTTCACCGTGGAAAGAGAAAATTGTTTCAGACAAAAGGGGAAAGAAAAAAACCTCAGAAATTCATTTTGTCTTTTGAGCTCCCAGAACATCTCTTTCAGAGGGAACTGTCCCCTTTCTATTCCTGATCTGATACGAAGCTCAGAGCCGATGGCCTGCCTGCCTTGTCCCTGAATTTCTTTGAAAATGGGAGGGCCAAAGAGGTGCATCTGCTCCAAATACCAACCAGCAAAAGGAGAAGAGGGTGTGGGGCAAAATCTGCGGGCCCATCTCCTGCTCCCCACACCTTCCCCAGTCCCCTCCCCACCCTTCCAGCCACTCTGTCAGGACAAGGTGAAATTGGGGCTCAGGGGCCCATTTCCAACACTACAGAGGTCAGGCATCTCTCAAGAAAGGGGTGCCAAACTCGTTTTCACTGGGGGCCACATCAGCTTCGTGGTTGCCTTCAAAGAGCCAAATGTAATTTTAGGGCTGCATAAATGTAACTACTCCTTAACTAGGGGCAAGGAGCTGGGTGTTGCTGCCTGGTAAAAACAAGGTGGAGGGCCAGATTCGGCTCACAGGCCTTGTGTTTGCCACCTGTGTCTTAAGACATGACCTTAGTGTCGCACATGGGCTCAAATCCCACCTTGAACAAATCACTTAATCTCCATCAGACTCAGTTTCCACACCTACAAAATGGAGATGAGAATATCCAACTGTCAGGTCTGTGGGGCAAGACTAAATAAAATGTCCACAAAGCCCCTGGCTCATAGTAGGGTCTCAGCAAACATTCTTTCCCTCCCTTGTTTACTGAGGCCAAACTTGCCCATGTGGATTCTCTCTGTGTTCCTTTTGGGAACCTCAGAAGGTCATCTGGCAATGTACTTCTCCTTTAGCATCCTCAATAACGCTGCAGAAAAGGAATCACAGGTCATTCCCTCAACATTTAGCATCCCTCAGTACTAAAATAGATGTGATTCTGAGTGCGAAATCTTAAAGTCACAGTGCAGGCTTAGGAAGGGTTCAAAATAAAGATGACCTGTGGTAAGAAGTTTAATTGGGGAAATGCAAGTAAATCTCTTTGGGGGAAAGTGTACATGCGTGTGCTCTCTGAAATTGCCTGCACGGCAACAGTCAGAGAGGAGGGAGGCTGCAGGTGGCTTAGGCACAGAAAAGAAGTTCCCGTCCTGTGGTGTGAGGGGCCTCCTAGGATTAGAACTACTACTCTGGTCCAGATGGGGCCTCCAGAAGAATGCACGTGGGTCGGCAGAGGACCGCCAGAGTTCTGCTGCTATGAATGGCTTCATCAGATGATCTCTCAGACTCCTCACAGAGTCCTCGCAGAGAAAATGGGAAAGTGTGAGATAAGCAGTCTTATAAAAGAATAAGAAGCATTGTTAAAAGATACATCATAGAGAGTAGTGGTGAATAAAAATTTTTTATTTAAAGTGAAGACTCTAGTTTCAAGATAATTTCTACAAATGAGTATTAAATGCCTAGGGTGTGCCCCTCCTTTGCATGCTCCTCACCAGCGCCCTGAACTTTATTTAGGGGTTGTTCAGTTAGCCTTACACCAAAAGAGCCACAACAAGTGCTTCTGATATCAGTATTTCCATCAATGCATTGCTAATTAGAATAGTTAATGTGAGAAATTGCTCTTTAATAATGAAATTAGTGACTTGGTGACTAGCATGATTCAGGATTAGGAAATGCATCCTAATTGGTAAAAATAATGGTATGTAAGATATGTGGCCTGGATAAAATATTTTAGAGACATTTTCTATCTTTTATCATCAGGAAGTAAGAATCCTGTTCCCAATAGTCCCACATCTGGCCATTGTTTCAGAGGATTTCTGGTGGCCAAGGCCAACCCTAACCCAGACTGAATCCAGCCTCTGCAGTGCTGCACTCTGCAGTGCTGCAGTGATGTCCTCAAGTGAACATTCGGGTGAAGGTGAGGTGAGTAACTGAAATGACAGAGAGCTGAACTTCATTCCAGAAGAGGTCTCTAGGCCATGTTGGTCTCTGGAATGCTAATGAATGTTCATGTAATAATTGTCTACAGGGGTGGCAGAGTTTGATCTGACACTTTTTTGGGGGGGATAAAATATTTTAATGAGATTTATTTTTATTATACCAAGATGGGGGGGTGTCTAGTGAAATCTCCCCAAACCATCTCTGAGGTTAATATGCAATACAGCACCATCACAATGGCGATGCAGTAAGGTTCCTTTAAGAAGTTTCTAGAGCATGGATGTTGGACGGGGGGAGTCAGGACATGATAGACAGAAGGTGCTGGATGAAAGAAAAAGCACAATGATGCTGCATGGTAACTGGTGGACAGCTTTCTAAACACTTATGAGACACCCCTTTAGAGACAATTAGAAATAAATAGAAGGTACTTGATAAGAGGCTGTTGAAATCTCACAGCAAGTTGGCCAAGGCCCAAACAATTTTAGTTTTGGCATCAAAAGTAAAATGTAAATTCATTTCCTAAGTATACGCTAGAGAAGCCTGAAATATTAGTAACATCCAAAGAAATTAAGTACAGTTATATACAATAACTTTTTTTTTTGAAAAACCATTTTAAATATACAGTGGTTTCTGTTACAAGCTATCCTGGAAAAAAATAGTTGAGACAACCAAAAGCAGAGGTCTTGATCCAAATTATAGCTTCTGTAAGGTTTAATGGGGACATAGTTCCTTCTCCTCTATTAGATTTATAAAAGAGTGTTCCCTACAACATTTGGTGATTGCATGTGCTATACTCTGGGAAGTGGAGGAGGGGGTGGGGCAGTAAAGCTTATTGTGCCACAGGCTTGTCATGGGGACCCTCTAGCTGGTAGTATCAAATAACAACCACTGAGAAGACTGGGGGATGTGGAGAGTATTGGATTCCCATTTCACCTCAAGAGGCCATTTGGATGCGGTGACTGATCAGGAGCACAGCCACCCCTTGAAAAGAAGACATTGACATGGTGCTTTAAGATGGGGACCTCACTACCACAGGCTAACAGGCTGACCCTACCCGTCTGTGTCCTAGGAGGCAAAGAGAAAGTTGGACAAGTCAATCAGCAAATAAGTACTGAGTCCTTTTTCAGTGCCAAGCACTGTGCTAGCCACTGTGACACAGTCTTGCTATAAATAGTCTTGTTAATAGCAAAGGCAAAATAAAACATGTTAGTACAAGTTGTAAACCAAGTCCTTAAAATCCCAGGTCCTTAGGAGGCAGCATTTATCATTCTAGCCAATTTGTTAGTACCAATAAGTAGAACATCTTCAGGCTTCATGCTTACTCCTCCTGAGCCTTGATATACCCTAAATTCCCTCTTCCTCCCTTCCTTTCTTTTTCTCAGTAATAAAAAATTTTGAGCCCTGGCTGGTGTGGCTCAGTGGATTGCACACTGGCCTGCAAACCAAAGGGTTGCTGGTTCAATTCCCAATGAGAGCACATGCCTGGGTTGTGGGCCAGGTGCCCAGTAGGGGTGCATGAGAGGCAATCACACATTGATGTTTCTCTCCCTCTTTTCCCCTCCATCTAAAATAAATAAAAACTTTAAAATAAAAAAAAATTGAGCATCTAAGTGTTCTAGATATTTGTGTTAGATTCTGAGGGTACAGAGATGAAAACACAAGTTATGGCCTGTAAGAATTCATGATCTCGTGTGTGTGTGTGTGTGTGTGTGTGTGTGTGTGTGTGTGTGTGTGTATGTGAGGATGATGGTAGTGAGACATAAGTAAACAGACAAAACACAATTTGATAAATAGTAGATAGCGGGGTCTCAGGTAGGACACATCAAACTCAGAAAACGTGTTGAGGGTATAAGGGCAATCTTGAGGCCACTGAGGCGATTCTTGAAGGACAAGCCAAGTGGCCAGAGTGAAGGAGCAGGCACCCACGGAGGCTGGCAGCCTGTGCAAGGGTTGCCGCCATGCCTACAGGATGCTGAGGGGCTTCCAGGGAACTCAGCTTTTGGCAGCGAGGCTCAGGATGAATTGGGGGTGGGAGAGTGGCATCAGAGGAAGCTGAAACTTTAGGCTTGGCCCAGACCACAAAAGAAACCGAATTTAACTCTGAAGGTGAGAGAAAATCAGAGGATTTAAAACAGAGAAGGAACAGAAAATACCTCTGTTAGAGGAGGTCAAGGACACAGACTGCAGCGGAGAAGAAAGACAAAGACCAAGGCAGTGGTTACCGGTCTCATTCTTAAAAGAGCCCATTTGGGTGTTTGGGTGTATTTATACCCATAATATCAGTGTACTCCTGTAAATCGTCTAAGATTAGGATTAAGTTTCGGTCTCATTATTTTCTAACACTGGCACCTGCATCAAGGAATGCTGTTTATCGTTCTTAGTAAATCATGTTGCTGACTGACCACCCACCCATAGGATCGACGGTTCTTCGCTTTAGAGAGAAGGTAGACATCACTGGGGTCAAAGAAATCATAGCTCGGCTTTAAATTTCAAATTGATTTGAAGTCCATGGTGAAGATAATAATCTTAAAAGTGGGTTTTGTTGAGGAACAAAGAAATTTTCTAAATTCTGAAACTTTCCTTTAAATAAGAAGCCAAGCATGGATCACAGAGAAGGAAAGAACTTGTATAGAGCAAAACATTTGAAAGGGGAAAGGGAGAGAGGGCAAAATGTCAAATTCGAATGTCTTGGCTTACCTTATAGGGTGGAAATGCCCAGAGGGGGCATGAGAATCCCACAGTTATGACTTGAGAAACTGAAGACACCGGGGTTATGTGTCCGAGGAGTCTACAGGGCACTCAGAGAAGTCCTGCACTGGGCAACGGCTCTGCACTGGATGCCTCGAGGGGTGGTGGAGCAGCTTCATTCAAGTGGAGTTAGTGGATCACGTCCTATGTGCCACACATAGGGTTCCAGGAGGGCCCACAAGTAGGGGATAAGGGAGTGTTAAGCCAACTGGTAGACTAGAGGAAGCCTGGGCATGGAGAAGAGGAGACCACAGAGCAAGAGCCTTGTTTGTAAAGGCTGGAGGAGGGACACTCGACTTTAGCAGTGACATCTAAAATTCCATCCTGGACCAGTTACTCCTCAGCATCATGGGTAGAGGTGGCCCAGAGACCCTGTAAGATGAGGCCCATCTTGCAGAAGTCAGGGGGAGCCCAGAGGCCCTTCCTCTGAGACCTGGTGCCCAAGGGGAGGGGAGCCACAGCCCTGAGATGGAATGTGAACTTGAGTCCACTACCTACCCACCAACTGACCATTTTAAACTGAAAGAGACTTGGTTGAATTTAACAATCAATTTTAAGTGTCTTCTTCAGCATAAGAAAAAAGGATGATCTCAAGCAGAATGGGCTCAGTTTGTCAATAAAAGGATATAAGCTTACTTTCTATGGTGGGGACATCTGAGTTATAGTGGGTAAACTTCTTTCCTCCTTCATCAACACGTGTGACACACATACACACACATATACACATAGGCTTTTGAATTCTTTCTCTGACAAAAGTTATCACATCAAAAATTATGCTCCAAACATGGAACAAACTGACATGGACCAGAGGGAAGGGGGGAGGGGGAGGAGGATAATGGTGGAAAGAAGGGGAAGGGACTAGTGAAAGAACATGTATGATGACCCATGGACATGGACAGTGGTGTGGGATTGACTGTGGGAGCTGGGGAGGGAGGGGGTGGGTGGGATGGGTGGAAGAGGGCAAAGGGGGGACATTGGGATAACTATAATAGAATAACAATAAAAAATGATTACAAAATAAATTAATTAGAAAAAATATGCTTCAAAATAGCAGGCATCGTAAGATCCTCGAGAATGTTGGTTTTCAAAAAGAAGGGCTGAGGACTCACTTACTTTATAGCGCGGGAGAAAAGAGAAAACAGAGTGCTGCCAGGGAGGCCGACAAGTTGTCTTTCAGCCTCGATTCCACCACTGACCAACCAGCTGTGACCTTGGGAAGAAGTCACTTATATCTCAGTTTCCTTATCAGTAAAATGGAAGTAACAACCACACCTACTTCGTAGGCGTGTGGTGAATATTAAGTTCATATCTGGAAAGTTCTTGGAATAGCTCATGGCACACAAGTGGTTTAATGGCACCTAAGTGTTTAATAATCACACTTTGGACTCAGAACCTCAAACTCCTGAGAGACTTATGATGGAAAACAGAGTCACATGTGATATGGTGACTTGGAATAAAAACTGAAAACTTTTTGTCCACACTTTTGAATCTGGACAGGTCCTTTGGCCCTCGGTTCCCTTGTCGCCCCCAAATCTCTCTGTCTACACAGTGCACATAACATTGCTTTGTCTGTTTCTCACACAAAAGAATTGTGACAATTAACAAGGAAGATGTCTGTGAAGTGCTTTGAATTCCTTGAATGAGAAGTAAGTCATAAATAACAGGTAAGGTAATTTTTGAGGCACTTTTTTACAATCTTTAACATTCAACTGTTTCATCATTATTGTTTCTTCTAGTTTATTTGCCAGCTGAAAATGAGAGAGATAGCAATCAAAAATATAATATGTTTCATGAAATACTTGACCTTTAAATATCTCATTAAATTTAGAGCTGAATGACCTACAATATGCTTTTGATGTATTTGATGTGTTTAATGTATTTGATGGTAGATTTTAAAAAATACATTTTATCACAATGATGGTAGCATTCTACACATGAGGAGGAATTTCTTAGGCCTGAATCCAGAAAATTAATCTGACATCCATCTAAAAATAGAGACGGCCTCTTTCTTTTATGTCCTTTTCTCTATTTTTAAAAGCTCATTGCTTGTCCATTTGCCTTCCCCAGATGTTACCTGGGAAATTGAAATCTTTTTTAAAGCCTAGCTAAAACTCACAGATATACAAAAGTGTCAGTAACACCAAAGGTGCCACTTGCATCACCATATCACAGAATCTAAAATCTTAAGGATCTGTTGTTGCCACTTCATCTTCCATTATTAAATGCATAGAAACCACAAGGTGTGTACCCATGGGAATTTTGTGACTTAACAAACATCCAAGTGTAGAATGAATAGGGATGACATTTAGGTTTTGAGGCAGAGCTACATTCAGGTTTACAAAAGGTTGGTCAGCTATTTCATGCAGATGTTGTTTTAATCTGGTGCTATGATAATTTCTTCATACAAGCATATTTCTTGAAGAGGCAGGAAATTTGAAGCTTGGGATGTGTTAGAAGAGGTAGTTCCTCTGATCCAAGCAGATGCACATATGAATCACCTCGGCCAGGCCCAGTCCCATGATCTGAGGCAATGTTTCACACTGGGTCACAGTCTATTCCTAGGCCCCGAAATCACCTTATGAATCAAAACCGTGTTTAAAACAATAGAGGATAATGGAATACTTGTCATAGTCGTGCATTGTATGTTGAAAGAGGAAGCCTTTTCCAGTGTGTGTTCGCAATGGATTATGACACAAAATGTGTTTTTTAGGGTTAGTCAATAAACATATTTGAAAGTCACTAATCTAGATTACTATATGCAGATTTCCTACCCAATATAGACTATTAATAACAGGAAATTAATACAAACCTAATGGGAAATAATTTTCAGTAATTAAACCTTAAAATTATTATTTTTTTAATCATTATTCAAGTACAGTTTCTATCCTTTACTCCCATTCCAGCCAACCCAGCCATCCCTCCCCTCCTCCCTCCCATTTCCAACCCCCCTAGTTTTTGTCCATGTGTCCTTTATATTTGTTCCTGTAAACCCTTCCCATTCTCCCCTGAAATTAGACCTTGAAATTATTCACAACCTCTAGACCAGTTATTTCATTTTTGGATATCTGTCTTAAGGATATAATCCAAAATCCAAACAAAGATTTTTTACACAAATATATTTACTACACTGTTACTCATTATCCTGGGAACCCCAAACAGCTTAAATGCTCAATAACATAGAAATATTAAGTCAATTTTAGAATACAAAAAGTATGCCATCATTAAAAGCATATTTTCAGAGGGTTTATAATGATGTGGGTAATGCTTGTGATATAATACTAAATTAAAAAGAATTCAAAATTGCCCATACCCTCTAATCTGAAAACTTGTAAAAACATTTACTAGAATAAAAAATGTTAAAAGAGTTGTTTTCTGAGTGGTTGAGTTATAGATGATTTTCATTCTCTGCTTTTCTATGTTTTTCAAGTTTTCTACAGTCCATGTGTGACATACCTATTGTCTAGAGAGGGAAAAAGGTGTTTCTTTAAAAAAAAATTCCCTCTCCCCAGAAGAGTTAGAGTGTTTTCTCATCATCTAGGTAACAATGTCATCATTTGATTTTACAAGATTGCCACCTATTAGGCCAGAGAGTGACATTTCCTTTCTTTAAAATGCATTTCTGTAGTGTAATGATTTTCAAGATTCCGTTTTGCATTCTTCCTGGGCGATTAACACAAAAGCAGCAGCACCTGGGTCAGGGTTTTTGTCTGCCAAGCAGCATGCCCACAGGTATTTTTTCTTTTCTCAACACCAGCATCTTAGTTTCCTATGCCACTATCACAAATTATCACTTACCTGGTGGCTTCACACAATGTGAGCTTATTATGCTATAACTCTGAAGGTCAGGAATCCAAGATGGTTCTCACTGAGCCAAAATCCAAGTGTCGCCTGGCCTGAGACCCTTCTGGATATCCTAGTGGAGAATCTGTTTCCTTGCCTTTTCCAGCTTTTCCAAGCTGCCCACATTCCTGTCTTCATAGCCAGCAGAGCATCTTCAGCTCCGCCTCTGCTGTTTTCACATTACCTTCCCCTGTCTCTGACTCTCCTGTCTCCAACTTAATAAGGATCCTGTGATTACATTGGGCCCACCCAGATCATCTCAATATCCTTAACATAATGACATCTGCAAAATCCCTTTTTGTAATATGTAAGTAACACATTCACAGGTTCTGGAGGTGAGGAGGTGGACCTCCTTAGGTGGACCATTATCTACCACCGCCAGGTTTGACAGAACAACTTAAAACTGAGAGTTCATCTCTCCTGCATTACAGACACAGTGGTCGGAAAATTGCAGTGCCCAATTAGCCCTCCCAAGTGTGGATGGACCTGTGATTTTCCACTAGGGGGCAACATCCATTAGTAACAGGGTCTGTCACTCAGTCGTGAGCACTGGCCAAAAGGTTCACCAAAGAGATGGATTGTAGCTTTACTGTTAGTCTTCAGGTGTGCAGCACCACAAATACAGACAACAGACAAGGTGAAAAAGCACTCCTAAATAGATGCTAGACGACCAGTGGGCGCCATCACGATTCCTTCCTACCCTACTCTCTCTCTTCAGCTATTGTTCTGTAGAAGGCAAATGAGCCAAGGAGGAGAGATTATGAGCTCAAAAAATTTAGAAGTTAACAATAATAAAAACATTTTTACATACTCATAAGTTTGCTGTGAAAATGAAAAAAAATTCAGAGGTCATTCTAACTTGTTTTTGTTTTTATTTTAGAAATGTTAAGTTCCTAAAGTAATTCCACATTGAAAAAAAAATTAGGGTGGAGCGAGCCAAGGGACTGCGTGTGGACCCTGGAGCGCGCAGATGCTCGTGTTTTTCCTTTGTGTTAAAATCAGCGGTGCTGCTTCCCAGCGGCATCCTGACGACTCATGCTGTTCTCCCGCGAGTTTTCTATCTGTTTTTATTCAACAGAATATTGGTAGTTGATCATCATTGATAAACCTGCTGCACTTAGAGCAAAGAAATCTTTTTCTTTGCCCTGGTGGGTGTGGCTTACTGGGTTGTAATGTCATCCTGTAACCAAAGGGTTGCAGTTGGATTACTGGGGGGGGCACGTGCCTAGGCCGTGGGTTCCACCCCTTGATCCGGACACCAGTGGTGTCCAGTGTAAGGGAGTCAGCCCATCAGTGCTTCTCTCTGGCATCGAAGTTTATCTCTCTCCCCTTCTCTCTGTCTAAAAGCAATGGAAAGTATCCACAGGTGAGTTTTTTTTATTTTTATTTGTTTAAAGAACTCTTTTTCTTGGCACCTCAGCCTATCACACTGAAGTGTAAACATCATTTTTTATATTCCAATTTTTATTAAATGCACTCCTTTCAATCATGAAAAAATGAGTAAATACAGTTAAGCAATAATAAAAATATTTCCATATCACATTTAAAGCTGAAAATGAAACAACTGTCAGTTTTATTTTTTAAAAAACCCTTTTACTGAGTTGTAGATTTGGAACATTAAAATTCATTTAAACAACTAAATTACACTTCAAAGGAGTAAAAATATTTGGTTTTAGTTTACCTATCTTCACGCCTTCTGTTTTGGTTTGTTTGCTTTAAACTCCATAGTGTGCTATTTTTAACAAGTTAATTTTAGTGAATTGATTAATTTAGAGTCACAGTTCTCTCCCTCTGTCCCCGCCTTCCCCTCACAGCCGCCAGTGCTCTCCCGCTTCCCTTCAGGGCTGATGGATGCACCACAATGCCCATGGACAAGCCCATGGACCTTTTCTTTTAATTCTTCATTGTGGACCACAAAGTAAAGAAAATGGATTCTTTTTCTCTTCATTTCATTTAAGCTTTTCTTCTCAACATATGATCCTGCCTGAAATAGTCCAGTCTCCTCCCCATTTGCTTAATTTCTGCCCATCCCCTCAAAATTCAGCTTCATCGCTCCTTCCCTGCAGCCTTGGGGAACTGCATAGGCCAAAGCTGAGCTCTCCCTTCTCTGAGTTTCTCCAGAATTGATGAGCTACCCCAAGTCTGACACTTAACCACCAATGTGCCTACCATGCATTTTCATGCAGTTATTTTCCTTATTTTTCACTGCTAAGGGGGCCTCAGCCCAGAGCAGTTAGTCCACTGTCCCAGAGTCTCACTGGACACTCGGGAGCACTCCAGCCAAGTCCCCCGACCTTTCCCAGTGCCTGCCTCTTGTGTCATCATATTGTCCAGAACAGGTCTTTTTATTTGATAATGGGTTTAATCCTTCAAATATGTGTATCTTTCCACCCTAGACACTTTATAAACTGCTTGAAGGTGGAGATCATATTTATTCATGCAAAATACTGCAAAAGTACATTGAGCTCCTACTCTTTTCCAGGTGCTAGAAATGTAAGGACACATTAAGACACTCCTCATCTTTAAAGTTCTTTGAGTCTGGTGCAGAACAGAGAAGTAAACCAGCAATGGCACAGCAGTGTGCAAATGCAGGGGTGGTCAGACAGCCTGGGGTCAGGAAAATCTTTCCAAAGGAACAGTCCTCCCACTGAGACTGAAAGGCAACAAAGCAGGAGGAAACGGAGTTTGCGTTTATTCAGCAGGCGTTTTGTGCTCAGCATGAACCAGGTGTCACTCATATATCCCCTCGTTTAATACTCCTAGCCACTCTAGCAAAGACATGGCGGGGGCAGAGGGTAACACCAGACAGGTACGATTCACTTACTGCATGTTTCACCATCCATTATTAATACCAGCAATCTCCTATGTGGCACTTCTTATGTGCCAGCGCTATTCCAAATACTTTCCATATGTTACTCATTCAATAGTAATTAATAACCCTTCAAGGTAAGTATTGTACTACAGTTACCTTGATTTTAACAAACCAGTAGAGTAGGCACAGAAAGGTTAAGTAATGTTTCCACAGTCACAGAGTAACTGGATTTAAACCAGGCAGCCTGGCTCCAGAGTCCGTGCCCATAATCATCACATTCTGCCACCTCAACCAGACTATTTTTTCAACCCTTGAATACTTTTATTGGCAAAAGTAATGCATATTCTTACTAAAGATGCCAACAATTTAAACTTGTGCAAAATGTAAGCCATTTTTTCACACTGCCCCTAATATAATTTCCAGTATTTTTGGTGAGTTTTTAAGTTAAGTATTATTATGCCAATTTTACACATGGGAAACGTGAGTCTTAGAAATATTAAGTAACTTGCTGGGTATCACAGCGTTGCTAGGTGAAACTCTGGGATTCAGAACTAAATCTTTCTAGCTCTGCCATCTGTGTGGGAACTACCAAGCACACAGGGGTAGAATGAAGAAGGGACCCAAGCTGATGACCAACATGTGCTCCAGAGGCAAAATCAAGATGGGCTGCACATGCCATTCAGATAAATCTGGGCTTTTCTTGTTGGTGATGCTCAAGGGAGGCAAATGATCCTATTGGCCTTTGGGGAAGGTCACTTTGGTGACTGTGTGGAAACTGGAATATCAGAAACCAGAATCTGGAGCAAGGCAGTGTTAAGGATAGACGAATACTCATGATCTTGGTGGAATGAAGTAATGGACTTGATGACAGTGAGGGGAGGCACCCCAGAAGGAAACCTTGAACTGAGATCTGAAAGAAGAGGAAGGGACAAACATGCCAGTGAGAGGGAATAGCATATGCAAAGACGATCAGAAGAAAGGGAGAAGATGCTCACAGGGAGCTGTTGGTAAGAATGTAAAATCAATAGTCTTTTGAGAGGCAATTTGGCAGTTGGTATAACAATTTTCAGTATGCCTAGTCTCCAGCATAGCAAGCCTCTTTTAGGTTTCTATCACAGAAAACTACTTGCACCTGGGCACAAAGTAGCATTAACCTGTTGAAGACAGCAGTGTTTGTTATAACAAAACTCTGGAAACAGCCTAAGTGTCCATGAAGAAGGGAATGGTGAAGTAAAACATAGGACATCATCTTACAAAACACCAAACAACAATTAAAAGAAATAAAGTAGACATTGATATGGTAGCTTGGAACTATCTAGAAGACTTGGTGGTTAAGGAGAAAAAAAAGATTAATGGCAATTCTGTTCCAAAAGTATTCCAGATCCCATCACCCTCAAGGTTTGGCCCCTGAATAGGGACCATGGCAAACAAGGGTTAATCCTTCCTTGACAGGGACATGCTGCCTTCAGAAAACGAGCATGGAAGTCTGGTTAGTGAGCAACACTCTCACCACTTTCATGACTAGTCAGGCTGAGGGAACAGTGCGCTGAAGTATATGATAGGGGTGCCTGACATGGCATTAATTTTCTATTAATAAATCTAGGTTTCTCTTGAGGCACCAAGGTGAGCTTGATTAATGTTCTCTTTCAAATGGTCCCCAAGTGGTAGCTTTCTTGCCTGTAATTCAAAGTCTAGTGCAGCTCTTAGTCAAATGGTTGCCAGGAGATAGCAGGAGGGACACCTCCTGGCTCCTCTGCCATGGCAACGTGCCGCTGTTTCCTCATCCTTGTTTCTGCAGGAGTCTAGATTTCTGGGGGTAGTGTGCAACGCTTGGTTATTAAGTTAATCTTGTAGAGCAAAGAGAGCACTTCTAACCTTCCTTCTGCTCGAAAAGACCTCTGTGTGTGTTCTGTGACCTTGCCCTGTAGCTGCCATCACTTGTTTTTATCGTCTCAAGACTTCAGGGAGACACTTCTGGAAGCAGAAGTAAACTTGAACCCTTAAAAGTACAGCATCTCACTTAAATGGTGACTTTCAAATAGGAGACAAGATCTTTGTGATATTTTTCTGACCACAGAGCAGAAAATGAGTTGAACACAGGGTTGATGGAAATGGGGCTCATTGCGTGCCTCAGCTTCTCCGTCTGTGATACAGTGATATAGCCCCTTGTCAGTGACTGCAAGCATTATATGGCTGAGTGTGTGTGAAGCTCAGTCGTAGAACAGTGCTCAGTTGTAGTGAGCACTGTTAGAACAGTGCTCAATAAATGTTGGCAAGTATTATTGTAAGTAAAATTTACTCCCATTTGTTTACCAGGAAATTTAACCAAATTTACAGGCAAAAAAACCTAAACATAAATTGTTAAGGCCCTTTCATTTGTAAGTGACCATTCCAGTTGGCTTATGTAGAAAGAGCATTGTATTGGCTCCAAGTTGAGTTGTCTTCAGACACAGCTGGCTCTGAGAGCTTAAAGAAAGTTATCAGGACTTGCCCTCTCTCCATTACTGGTATCTGTTTTCTTTGTTAGCTTTTCCTTCTGACAGGTCCTCTCAAAACTCCAGACCAACCTCCTTATATCTGCCGTCCCAATAGAAAGAGGGTTTCTCTTTCCCACAATGTCCCACAGGGATTTCAGGCTGGCTGTCACTGGACTGACATATATGCCCATCTCTGAGCCAATCCCTGTGGCCAGAGGGATGAGTCACACAGATTAGCCAGAACTGGTTCTTAGCTCTACCCCTGGAGCTGGTGGAAGGGAGAGGTGGGTGGCGGGTGGTGGGTGTCTGGGGACATGGGGTTAGCCTAACCCAAACTGCATCAACTGAGGGTGGGCCAAGGGAATCCCCAAAGGGAAGCCAGAGTGCTATTACTAGAAGAGGAAGAGATGCCCGCCAGGCCAAAACAACATGTGAGATACAATATCCCTTCCAGTTCATATCTCGTATATGTTAGTGAATATATGGATATGTTACATAGTTTCAATCTAGTGAGTGTTAATGAGAGACAAATTTCAAACTTATTTACAGTTTATTAAAAATTCAGATGTCCAGGTTCCCACTATAGGAATTCTGATTCAGTAGTCCTAGAGTGAGGACCAGGTATTCCCATGTTTAAAAACTTCCCAGGTAAGTCTGGTGTAATGTGTAATGTGATCAATACGTAAGTGCTCTTTTGTGTTCTTTTTTCCTGTTTGACAAAGAAGGCATGTTTGTTACATACCCATCTAGGACTTTTAATCCCATGTCCATAAAGCTAAAGAAAGTTAAAATACCATAAAGAAAGATGAAAAGAGCTCCTTCCTTAAGCTCTGACTATATTTTCTAGAATAATTGATCACAGCCCTATGATACTCATTCATGCACTCATTTATTCATTCACTTATTCCTCTCTTAGTCTTTGCTTGCTGTGAAGGGGATAGTGGTCAGAGACATTACAACCTGCCCTGAGAAGCACCTAGATTACTGGAGAGAGATAAAGAAGAACCCAGAGGTTGACAAGACAATTCGACAAGGTTTTGATGTGTAATGCATGCATGGGGCGATCAGAGACACTGGAAAACATTGTGTGAAGGCCTGGAGAGACTGGTACTGTTCACCCATCTGTATCTCCCTCTAGACTCTAAATCCCTTGAGGACAGAGATTGTGTATTTTTGTCTTAAGGTTCTCCCAGGTCAAAGGGAGGGTTGGAGAGAGTGACATTGAAGCAAATCCAGGTTTTGTGAGGGAGGCCTAAAACAGATATCATTTTGAAGGCTTTCTTAAAGATAAATACAGAATTACAATTACACAATTAGATATAAGGATGAATATTTACTTAGAATGAGAAAACAAATAAGAACAAATTACTGGAGGCTTGGAGATCACTGTCTTTTAGTATGAGGTCTCTTTAGACAATATCAAAACTGCTTACAGAGAAATACTCCCAACCACTAACTGGTTTTGCTCCCTCAACACAGCACACTTTATAGCTCAGGTGACAATCAGCACCCCAGGCCCATGTGAGGGAGGGGCCTTCTGGTTTCAATTTCAAGAGCTTCACAATAAAGTCATTTCTGATGGAGTATTTCTTCCCCTTCTCCCTTCCTGTGGGGTTGGTTTAGACCGGCTGTGCCCTTCCCTTCAGGCCTGGGAGAGGTACTTGCAGCCCACAGGGTCTAGCCTTGGCGTACTGCAGTATCCTAGCAGCTTCCCTACCCCCTGTGTAGAACTTGGTAAATAGTCCCTCTATTGAAGTCTTTCAAATTTTCTAATTGAATGTGGCATCAGTTTTGCCAGGATCCTGATTGATGCAGAAGATAAAATGTGTTCATTTATATCTGGCCCATGGGTAAGCACTCTCTAAGTATTGTATTATGTGTCCTACATTCTGCATATGGTATCATTATTGTGAGTATATGCACTATTTCTAGCTTCTTCTAATTCACTAGCATGAAAGTTGATTATTTCTATTCCTTTAGAGACATGTATACTAATGTTCATAGAGACCTAAAACCCAAAACAGAAAAGAAGTCAGGCATTCCCATTGGAACAAATCTATTGAAGACCTGAGGACAGTGAGCCATCCCCTTCCAGTCCCTACAGGTGAGCCCCAAAGTCGAATGGGACTCAGTGGCAGCACAGGTCGCCTATAGCTTAGGGGCTTAGGCTGCCTAGAGGGCAAAACAGTGAGATCTTTGCTTCAAGCAGAGACAATTCATCAGTAGGCTTCAGCTGTGTGCCCCAGAGACTGAATCACCCTTGGCAACAAGAACTTTTAAAATGTGCCAAAACAGGTAGCAAGCAGAATAAATAGGACAGTCATCCTGAACTCCAAACTTTCACCAGTAAGCAGAATTTTAGCATACCAAAGGGCCAAAATCAGTTGTGATATATATCAAATTAAATTTGCTTAAGACAAAAGAGAAGTTGTATAGGCTCATATCACAAAAAAGTCCAAAGATAGATCTTGCTTCAAGTGCAGCTAGATTCAGGTGCTCAGAGGGTGTCACCAGGAATCAATCAACCCCTCTCTCCTCTGCTTTTTTCAGGGCTGGGTTGCTTCTCAGTCAGACTCTTTCCAAATGGAGGTAAAATTTCCAATTTTATATACTACCAGTCAT
This sequence comes from Trachops cirrhosus, assembly GCA_028533065.1. NCBI lineage: Eukaryota > Metazoa > Chordata > Mammalia > Chiroptera > Phyllostomidae > Trachops > Trachops cirrhosus. The sequence continues at coordinate 90,072,429 of CM052541.1, forward strand.
CATCCTTCTCCATGGCAACAGTGAAAGACCTGATACTTAGTCTGATTGGCCAGATTTGTGTCATATGCTCATACGTCTAACCAACCATTTTGACCACTGTCTAGACTAGAACCAAAGGGTGGGGTTAACCCCACTGAAACCAAATGAACTGGGAGAAGATGTTGTTAGGCAGAGATGTTGTTAGAGAGGAAAACACCACAAATATCCATCATACTGTGGCTGCAGAGACACCAGGCTGCATCTAATGACCTCCCCAACCTCAATGTTCTAAGCAACAAGTGATGGTATGAGACCAGATCTCTGAGAGTCCTCTGGATCTAAAAAAATTGATGCTTCTGTATATTCAACAGATATTTTAAAATCTCTAGATCTCAAGGGAGAACAAAGTAAAATCTACCACCACAAGTCAGAAATAGACATTCTTTTTTCACTTTGTTTTCCAGCAGCGGTAGATCAGCATCCTCAGGTAACCACCAAATCACCCCTTCCTGAGTTCTCATCAAGGCAGCTTGTGGACAGATAGTAGCAAGACCAGCACTTCTGTGACACATGCTAATCTTAGTAAAGCAACCAGAGGCATTTTCAACAAAGGATTTGGGGCTGACAAAACTAGATGCAGAAATTCCTGCAGAAAAGGAAGCAGACCTTACAAAATAAAATGAGGTGATATTGTTAGACTTTCATAGAAAGTCAGAAATACTGATTACTGCTTGGTAACAAAAATTAAAGACTCTATTTGCCACAGCCTGAAGCTGATTTGATATTAACTTCTCAACAAACATGGAAAGAAAATTGATGAAATGAAGACTGCTTACAAATAGGAGTGCATAAACCTTGACACAATGTTGACTTCGAGTTTGCAGGGCCTACCATCCTTGCAACATTGTTTTTGGTTGGGAGGCCTAAGCTGGCGTGGGGGCCAGATGACCGCGGACAAATCAAAGCCGAGAAGGAGTAAGTCTGTAGTGAGCAGCTGCACACCAATGTCAATGAGGGACAGCATTTTGAGTTGTGGTCTGTCAAAAATACGTAAAGACCTTGATACCAAGTTGGAACCATCAGGTAACAACTGAATTCCATTTGCTACCTCAGCTTAGTATCCATCAAACCCACTGCTTCCTTTTCCACAGCTGTCAACAACTGTACTTTAATCAGAACAGGCCCCTCTCAGACCTGGAGGACTGGTATGAAATTCTCGCTGCCTGATCTGGAGTCGGAGGCTGGACAGGGACAGCGGAAGATTTGGCCTTATTAAACTTCCAATTTGGTTTTTCCCAAGAAGTTGATAACATCAAGGCATGATCAGAACAAGAATATTTAGACAACTGTTTGTCTACTAGTTTCTTGTTTAATTGATTATCTGCTCAGTTACCAATGCAATCAACCACATATTATTTAAATGTATTTATCTGTGAAATGTTGTCCTTACAAAATAGACCTTACAACAACCACTCTTCACTGCTCTAACCCTTCTCTGACTTTCTAGGTAAGAGTTATACTGCCTATTTACAATAGTCTTTTCAGATAATTTTGGGTCTTCTTTGATATTACACTAAAACTTGACAAGTGACTGTTTGTTGTAAAAGGAAGTTGCAAATGTGGAACCTGAAACCATGTTGATGGATTTTTTGCACTCTGTTACATTAAGATTCATTGGCCTATCTTGCATCTGGAATCATCTTATAATGTCATGCATTCCAATACCTGGAAAATATTAGTTCTCTGAACTATGCAGATTCCCCAAATGTTGACACACTTTATTATACAGTATTTAAAAAATCACATTCATTAACATCATTACCAAACTCATAATAAAAGTCTTTAAGTAGTGGGAAGGTATTGAATTCGTAGATGTGGATGCAAGTTTTCCATAATTCTAATTTTGGAAAGCTTAAAAGCTAGAATTTTATCACTGGCAAAAAATATTGTTGGTTATTTTCTGTTAAGTAACAGATTCATTTTGTTAATTTTTAAGAAACTGTCAGATTTCCAAGTCACAGTAGCCATACTTTGTCTGCTAGTCATTCTTTCTGGGTAAAAAAAAAAATGGTATATCATGAAGAAATTGGCTACTTCAGCTTCTAACTCAAATAATCACCCAAGTACTTCCCTCAAGATATGCATCCTTTAGTATGCAGTAGTTCTTTATGCAGACATACCATTTTGCCACACAGAACATTAAAAAGATAAATAAATGAGTTGAGATTAATAATATTAATAATTTCTACTGCTTCATCAAGGACATTCTTAAGTTAAACTGGCTTTTTAAAAAATTACAAGTGTGTAATGACTTCTGAGCCACTCATTGCCTTGCATCCTACTAAGACATCAGTTTTACCCATCACTGCTTTGATGCTATCAATGCAAATGTCAACACAGTGAAAAAGGCAAATGATATGTTGGAATGATTATTTAAATAGTTTTGATGTGCACTGTTGTGTGATCTTTCTCCAGGTATGTCAGCTGCTGGGGAGGCATGTAGTTGGGTATAACCAAGGCAGAGGTTCTGCCTGGCAGGCACAAGAGAGACAGAGAGGACCAAGGGAGTCAAGGGTGTTTTAAAGGAGAGGCATAGTAGTACTTGGAATCTAAATTGAGAAAGGACAATGAAAGGAAGTGAGAACCAAGAGAGCAATGGATAGTGAGGAAGTGGTTTGGTCAATAAAGGATGGCTTGGACCAAGCGGGATGGTTGCTATTGAGATGTCCGAGGTACTGTAGTTCATCGATGATTTCAAGCCTCATTTTTGACCCTTGGACAGATAGTAAGAGTGACTGATAACAATAAAATCAGTAGCTGGCATTTACTGAAGCACAGTGCTAAGCATATTACAAATATTATATTATGTAATCTTTATGTCAAGTCTATGAGAGAAGTACTATCATTATCTGCCATCATTTATTCACTGGATTTTAAAAAACAGTCATTCTAGGGAGGTTATATACTGTAATAAAGATCATCTTATATTGGGATTGGGTTTCAACCCCAGTCTGTAGACCCCAGAGTCCGTCTATTTCATAATTACCCAGTAGTTCCCTATCTCCACCAACGTTAAAATATTTGGAAGTCAGGCTTGGTCAGCTTTTACCTTTATAATGAAAGAATGTTTGTATTTGTGAAGTGATGAGAAGAAAACACCACGATGAAAACCTAGACAGACAGATAAGAGGTGGGCACATATGGCATTTTTCCTACAGGTGAACTCACTTCCAATTTCTACTATAATAGTTGCTTTTATTCAATTCATGGAAATGGAGTTCTTCCCTGCTTGTGTATCCTCAGCTTTATTCCAATCTGCTCCTTGGTCCAGAACATATGACTCAGTGACATGAGCCTGGAAAAGTGGGACAGACTATTTGCATGTTAATTTGAAATTGAAAATCTCTTTTTTATAAGATATAGGAAGATGTATTTTCTTCATTTAGAGATAAAACATATGTTTTGAATAAGAACAGATTACATTACTGATTCATAAAAATTTGACAAAATAACAGCTCTAGAGTTCGCAGTTATCTTTATCACCATTCTTTGTCTAATGAGACAAGCCTTCTTTCCAGATCTCTTTTAAAAAAATAACTTTCTACATAATGCTTCATACTTTCTCAAAGAATCTCACTCATTATTTCATACATTAAACTTCATTATAAGTATAAAATACATAAAATATATGACAATTCTATAGAGGGTACACTGACCTAATAGATACTAAATTGCTGAACCCAACATAGTATCTCTATTCTTATATTCTTGTTGAGGAGACAAAAGTCTACATCCTAATCTCCAAATCTGTGAATGTGTTACCTTACATAGCAAAAGGAACTTTACAGATGTGATTAAGTTAAGAATCTTGACACGGACAAATGATCCTGGATAATCTGGGTGGGCTCAATGTGATCACAAAGGTCCAGATAAGAGGGAGACAAGAGAGTCAGAAGGAAGATGTGGCAGTGGGAGCAGAGGTTGGAGGTATGCAGGGACCAAGCCAAGGAATGTGGGAACCTCAAGGTCCTAGAAGAGGCAAGAAAGCAAATTCTCTTCCACATCTCCAGAAGGAACAGAACACTGCCAACACCTCCATTTTAGCCCACTGAGACCCATCATGGACTCTTGATGTCCAGAGTTACAAGATAATACATTAATAATACATTTGTACTGTTTATTGCAACCAAGTTATGGTAATATTTTATAGCAGCAACCAGAAACTGATACAGTTGGACACTATTATTGGTCCTACTTAACAAATTAAATAACTGAAAAGTACATATGACTAAAACCTTACATTCTAGAGGGCGTGTAAAATGGAATAACCACCATAGAGGACACTTTGGTATTATCTATCAAAACCACCAATGCATTTACTCCATGTACCCTGATCTTACAGATTTACCTACCTGCATGAAACAACACACATTAAAGTTCATTCACAACAGCATTGTTCATTTGGGAAAAATATTGGAAACATTCCAGTTGTTTATCTCCAGGGGAGTAACAAAATAAACTCCCTGGTGGAATACTATGCAGCTGTGAAAAAGCATGAGGAAGCTATCTACATACTGACATGAAAAGATCTCCAAGATATATTAAGTAAACAAAAGTACATTCCACCAAAGTATATATAGCATGCTACCTTTTATGTATGGAAAGGGAAAAATGAAAGTATATTCATATTTGCTTATATCTGAATAAAGAAATACTGTGAGAATACACAAACACTAACAGAAGTGGTTACCCAGAGTGTCCTAACTTCTGGACAAGATGGAGGCATAGGTAGATATGCTTTGCCTCCATGTACAACCAAAAGGACAACAATAAATATAAAAATAAAAAACAACCAGAACTGCCAGAATATCAAACTGTATGGAACTCTGACAACCAAAGAGTTAAAGAAGCATTCATCAAGACTGGTAGGAGGGGCAGAGAAGATGTGTAGTGAGGCAATGGCTGGCAGCCCCACATTCGCATGCTGATAAACAACTGGTGAGTGAGACAGACCATGCAACCCAGGGTTCCTGCATGAGGAAAGAAAGCCTCAAAACTTCTGGCTATAAAAATCTGTGGGGGTTGCAGTGACAGAATAAACTCCCAGCCTCACAGGAGAGTTCATTGTTGGGGCCCATGGGGTTCTAGAATGTACACAAACCCACCCACCTTGGAATCAGCACCAGAAGGGCCCAATTTGCTGGTGGGTACCAGGAGAAGTGACTGAAAGCTAGCTAAGAGCTGAGCAAGCAGCATTGTTCCCTCTCAAGCCCCTCCCCCATATACAGCACCACAATGCAGCGAGCTGGGTTGCCACTCCCTGGTGAAACTCTCAGGCTCTACCCCTTAAAATGTAATAGGCACTCAGAGGCAAAGAAATATGGCTCAAATGAAACAACAGGCCTAAACTCCAGAAAAACAACTAAGTGACAAAGAGATAGCCAACCTATCAGATGCAGAGTTCAAAACACTGGCAATCAGGATGCTCACAGAAATTATTGAGTATTAACGCAAAATAGAGGAAAAAGTGAAGGCTATGAAAAGTGAAATAAAGCAAAATACACAGGAAACCAACAGTGAAAGGGAAGGAAACTGGAACTCAAATCAATGATTTAGAGCAAAAGGAAGAATTAAACATTCAATCAGAACAGAATGGAGAAACAATAATTCAAAAAAATGAGGAGAGGCTTAGGAATCTCCTAGACAACTTTAAACGTTCCAACATCCAAATCATAAGAGGGCCAGAAGGAGAAGAGGAAGAGCAAGAAATTGAAAATTTATTTGAAAACATAATGAAGGAGAACCTCCCCAGCCTGGCAAAGGAAATAGACTTCCAGGAAGTCCAGAAAGCTCAGAGTCCCAGAGAACTTGGACCTAAGGAAGCACATACCAAGGAACACTATAATTACATCCCCCAAGATTAACGATAAGGAGAGAATCTTAAAAGGAGCAAGAGAAAAGGAGATAGTTACCTACAAAGGAGTTCCCATAAGACTATCAGCTGGTTTCTCAAAAGAAACCTTGCAGGCAAGAGGGGGCTGGAAAGAAGTATTCCAAGTCATGAATGGTAAGGACCTACATCCAAGATTGCTCTATTCAGCAAAGCTATCATTTAGAATGGAAGGGTAGATCAACTGCTTCCCAGATAAGGTCAAGTTAAAAGAGGTCAACATCAACAAGCCTTTATTATATGACATGTTAAAGGGACTTATCTAAGAAAAAGAAGAAGATCAAAACTATGAACAGTGAAATGACAACAAACTCACAACTATCAACAACTGAACCTAAAAAAAGAAACAAAAACAAACTAAGCAAACAACTAGAAAAGGAACAGAATCACAGAAATAGAGATGACATGGAGTTTTATCTGCAGGGAGGGGAAGGGGGAGAGTGGGAGAAAAGGTGCAGGGAATAAGCAGCATAAATAGTAGGTACAAAATAGACAGAGGGAGGTAAAGAATAGTATAGCAAATGGAGAAGCGAAAGAACTTATATGTGTGACCCATGGACATGAACTAAGGGTGGGGAATGCTGGTGGGAGGGGGTGCAGGGCAGAGGGGAACACAGGGAAGAAAAAATGGGACAACCGTAATAGCATAATCAATAAAATATACTTTTAAAAAAGTGGTTACCATAGAGTACAAGGCTTTATAGAACGAGTTGAAAGGTGAGAGAGGTAGAAGAAAGATTTTTTTATATGCATCTTTTCATATCTGATTTTTAACTGTGAATCTGCTACCCTATTTTTCTAAGTAATTTTAAAATGACTTGAAGTGCTTACTGGTCTAAGGTAGCAAAATGAATTATAACAGTAGCAATAAAAATAACATTAGTACTGACAGCAGGTAACCCCTGTAGAGCACGTTATGTGCCAGCCCCTTTCAGGTCTTTCTTATTGAACCACTACAATAGCCATGTAAGGTAGGGGTCATTATCCTATTTACAGATGAAGAAACTGAAGCTCTGAGACTTTGAAACTCACTTGAGACCACTCAGTTTCTGAGCAGAAGAGTTGACTTCCTAGGCTGCATCTCTCTGACTCCAAAGCCCGTGTTCATGGGTACCATGTTATAAAGCATAGAAATCACATCTTCAATGTTTAACATTAGTGCTCTTAATATCACAACACAGCATATCACATACAAGTTGTTGACAGACAAAAGATAGATGCCAGATTTGCTAAGTGAAGTAACAGGGTTTTTTTTTACTTTAGTTTAGTTTTGTTTTATTTTCCTTTTGTTTTGTTTTCACCAGGCTCTGCTGTGAGGCTTCCAAGAACTTGATTTCAGGGCAATCCATTCCTTTTTAAATTTGTAAAATTGGGTAGTCAAAGTAGTCTCATTAGTGTTTACACCTGGGATTAAACCCACAAGTTCTTCCTTTTATTCCCAGGCCAAGATCTGTGTCTCAGTTTCTTGAGTTTTCCATCAGCCTGTCAGGCCAGGGCAGGGTCTGGGGCAAGGACATAAATGGAAGCCTATGCCATAATTATGAGTATAAGTTGTAAGCCAAGCTAAGAAACTGTCAAATAAAATATATTCTATCTATAAAATACCTAGGAATAAACCTAACCAAAGAGGTAAAAGACCTGTATTCAGAAAACTACACAACACTGAAGAAAGAAATCAAGGAAGACACAAACAAATGGAAACATATACCGTGTTCATGGATTGGAAGAATTAACATCACCAAAATGTCCATACTACCCAAAGCAATTTACACATTCAATGCAATACCTATTAAAGTACCAACGGCATATTTCACAGACATAGAACAAACACTTCAAAAATTTATATGGAACCATAAACAACCCTGAATAGCTGCTGCAATTTTGAGAAAGAAGAATAAAGTAGGAGGGATCACAATACCTGATACCAAACTCTATTGCAAGGTCACTGTAATCAAAACAGCCTGGTACTGGCATAAAAACAGGCACATAGACCAATGGAACAGAACAGAGGGCCCAG
>CM052541.1:90080874-90107587 GCA_028533065.1 Trachops cirrhosus
GCTGGAAAGAAGTATTCCAAGTCATGAAAGACAAGGACCTACACCCCAGATTGCTCTATCCAGCAAAGCTTTCATTTAGAATGGAAGGACAGATAAAGTGCTTCTCAGATAAGGTCAAGTTAAAGGAGTTCATCATCACCAGGTCCTTATTTTATGAAATGTTAAAGGGACTTATCTAAGAAAAAGAAGATAAAAAATATGAACAGTAAAAAGACGGCAAACACACAATTATTAACAAGCACACCTAAAACAAAAACAAAAGCAAACTAAGCAAACAACTAGAACAGGAACAGAACCACAGAAATGGAGATCACATGGAGGGTTATCAACAGGGAAGTGGGAGGAGGAGAGGGGGGGGGAAAGGTACAGAGAATAAGTAGCATAGATGGTAGATAGGAAATAGACAGGGGGAGGGCAAGAATACTATAGGAAATGTAGAAGCTAAAGAACTTATGACACTTAGACATAAACTAAAGTGGGGGACTGTGAGTGGGAGAGGGTGTACAGGGTGGAGGGGAATGAAGGGGGGAAATGGGACAACTGTAATAGCATAATCAATAAAATATATTTTAAGAATTGATCTTGAGGATTTCGTTTTCTTTCAAGCAACACTTAAAAGTATGCTTGTTATACTCCATCCAGCATCTAGTTGAATACCCTCATAGGAAGGCTTTTTAAAACTACTTAGTTCCTGTATTATAGAGACTGAGCTGAAGGCAACATCCCAAAGAAAGTTCAAGACTTGACAGGGGCCTCAGTCCCTTGAACATTTTCAGCTTTCCAAGAATAGGAAAGGCTAAACATAGAACAGCAAAGGGCTACTTTGTTCCAAGTTCTCTTTAGAGGCATGACCATGAGCCCCACTTTATATTTCAGTTAAAGCCTTCCCCACACTGCTCTGATGACCCTCAATGAAAATTACTTCTTTCTTCTTTTCCTCAGTTAGGGCTATGTACAATTATCTATTAGAATATATGTATCATTTTATCTCATTCAACCTTATATCATCTGCACATAGTAGTTCGCAATGTAGTTCATAGTAGTTCTCTAACATAGTAGTGTTAACAAACACTTTTTATCCCAAAGTGTCTGTTAAATGCATGCATGCATGAATAAATGAATGGAAAGGCAATGGAGAAAAAATGTATATTAAGAATAAGCTCTTTCTATGAAGTAAAGCTAAAGGTACAACTTCCCCAACTTTGCAACATGCCAAGTTTTCACAAACAATGCTAAATATTGTTTAAAGACATGGAGGCAACTCACTGAACAAAAGGCAAAAGCATTACAATTGGTTGCTCCTGGCGAATGAAACCAAGAATAAGAAGTGTTGAGTCAGGAAACTATTATTTTTCTTTAAAAACCCTCTGTGCTGTTTGGTTTTTAACCAGATACTACTTAATTTTTTACTATGCATATCTTGATAAGAATTGAAATATTTAAAAACAAAGGTTAGTCAATTTTGGACTTGCTGAACTCAAAAGCAGCCTGTAATACATTTGGCCTCATAAGGTTTAGTGCAGTCCTTTTTTAAAAAAAAATTGTGCTCCACATCCTGATTACCAGAGAATGGTTTACCCAAAGCTGAGTTGACAAACAGACTTTGAACTTTAATAAGGCAACTCCAATGGACCTAACTTGGCTGAACAGGCTTCTGACCAGTACCTAAACATAGCCACAAAGGACAAAGGAAATTAATTATCTCCATAGTGTTCAAGGAGATCTCTCGTTATCAAAACTTCTTTCTTCATACGCTTTTCCTCTGATCTTGTGGAGATGAAAATTGACATCCATAGTCATATTCTACCAAAAGAATGGCCAGATCTAAAAAAGGTAATGGTGATTAATTTGCTGAATTATTTTTGTAACTTCTTCAGGGTTTCTCAATGCCTCTATTATAGACCTATCTCTTCTTTGAGGAATTAGATCTTAAGTTTTTCTGATGTGGGAGTGCTTTAAAAGGGAGTGCTATTTGGCAGCTCTGATTTTCTGGTTTTCAAAAATAATTTTTGTATTAATTTTGAAAGAATGTGGATCAAAGAAATAAGTGCTTTCTCAAAATCCCTTTCTTAAAGCATTCTTTAAAATTTCTGGACAATTTAAGTCAGGCAGTTTTGCTTCCATTTAAATCACATATTCAGCAGCTAGGAAGATATGTGCCAACTACAGAATTTAAGTTACAGTTTCCAGTAAGAGACTATTAAAAAATGGGATAGGCTTCCAGGACTTCTAAGACATATATCCTTTCCCAAATGTTTAAAATAAGGTTTAGACACCAAGAGATAACTTGTGGAAATTTTTGTAGTCTATTTTAGGACACTGTCTGAAACCTTTGCTTTTTGATATTCTTTAAGCTATAAATCCTTGTTATGAACTAGAGAGAAGGAACATCAAAAATCCGTAGAGGAAATGACATATAGACTTTGCACAATGAATATCTCTAAAGACTCTTCTCTGGGTTTCTCAAAGGACAGAAATTTCATCTTGTCATTAAGAACTTTTGAATGAATAACTGTAATGTTGAATAAAACCATTAGAAGGTAGCAGACATGAACAATATTTATAATTGGCTTGAGTTTGTTCGGGCTAAGTACCAGGTTTTAACCCATCTTAAGCCTTCTCTAGAACATGCGCACCACTGATAATGTTTAGTCTTTTTATCCCAAGTGAAGAAAAATGAACTAATCTAAACTCTAATTAAATAGTGGTTCATTGTGCAAGTAGCTGAGAATATTTCCGTCTCATAGTTGTTAATCTTAAGTGTTTCTTTGTTCACGGTATTTTAGGTAGACGTTGTGGATTGAAAAATACAAAATGATGCTGAATCACCTTTGAAAGGCTGTCCTATTGCAGTCAATCATAAAAGCTAACCCCATCAAACTCACCCCCTGCCAAGGGAGTCTGAGTGCCTACGTGGGGACTTGCTGTTCTGAATGCTGTTGTCCTCGTCAGAGTTTACCAAAGTGTAAACACCACTTCACAGTTTTAGTGATGACAGCCCAGAGCAGCCAAAAAAGATGCCTCCTCTGCTAAGGGGAGAAAACGGTGTACCTAATATCTTGTGCCACAACCCACCTCACATTTCTCGTCTCCCACCCTGAAGCTAGATTGAGCAAAGAACTGGTCACCAAGAGCCTATAATTTCTAAGTGTCCCACCTAATGCAGGACCCTAAAGGTATTGTTAAAACTACATAGGAAAGTGAAAGATGCAGAGCACGGGGAGGCAATAGCTACCAATGGGTGCCCTGGAGGCTCGGCAAGCCCCTGCTCTGCTGGCTCTCTACCCCACCTCCCGTCCCTATCTTCCAGGTATCGCCTCAGAGAGGGAAGTGGCATTCTGTCATAGAAATCAGGCATCTATCTGGCAGTCTCACACGCTGCAAGCAGATAACCGATAACACTTGATGGTGATGATAAAGATTGTGATAGTAATAATAATAATCATAGGGAACAACATGTAATTTGATTCACATAAAATCTTGTGAATTGCAGAATACATAGGATTTATATTATTAACCCTGCTGGACAGAAAAAGTACTGGAGACTCAGAAATGAGCCCAGGATCCCAAAGTTATGTGGGACCATGGTGGCCCCTCCCCAGCATGACCACCACACCAGAATGAGACAGCTGGTCCAAGGAGACTACCACTGCTATAAGGGATGGCCCTGCTCCTTCTGTCCCCCAGTGCCTCCCTGGGCACCAGTGCACTCCCAAACTCCCCAGACCCACCTAGGGCTTCACCACAGGGTCACTGGAACCTGGCTTCCAACCTGCGGGTCAAGTAACCAAATCCATTATATGATATAGGTTTTCATTTACATACAGGCAAGCCAGTGATGAAACAACTAGCAAAAAACAGTTCTGTGTTTTCAAATTGGGAGGAGTGAGATAAATAAAAATACATTAAATGGTGCTGAGATTCTTCTTCCTCTCTCCCCACTTTCAGTCTCTTTGGTCACAGTAAATTGAATATTATTATGACAATAGTTAATAGATTTTTTTTTGGTGTTCATATAGTTCAATAGTTAGAGCAGATTTTACTTTGTCTTCCAAATGTTTCTTAGTGGGTAAAATGTTTCAAAACATCAGTCTCTCTGATTTTTTCTTACTATTTTTTCAAACTTTGCAATAAAGGGATGAAAAGAATAAGCCAGTACTAGTTCTATGTTAGAGGATGAAGCCTGTTTTTTTCAAACCTGCCTTTCTCTATTAAATATTAGTAGACACACCTCCATAACCTTGACCTCCTTATGCAATGAAGAAACAGAAAAGCAGAATCAACATGCCTGGCTTGATGATTAACTAATGATTACAAAGGACTGGGATTTGAGAAAGCTTTTCATTTTCCTTTGCTAATAATGATTTTAGTCGCAGTTACAATTAAGATCTGTGAGGTGAAATGAAAGCAAATTGAGAGGGCACTTGATTCCATCATTTCTAGTGAATCAAGACCCATCTACTCTGCTGTCACAAATAGGAGGTTGGCGGCTAAGAAACCATGGTGAAAGCTTTTTCAGGTCGATCCACATGAGATTATTCATCAAAGCCATGATGATAATAAGGTTTCAACTTTTCCCTTCAGCAAGACTCTACTGACCACCTATTATGTGCCCAATAGTAGGGCTTGCAAATGTTCTTCTAATTTTAAACTGAGTCAAAAAATCTGGCCTCTAGTAAAATTTATATTTATATTTATATTTATATTTATATTTATATTTATGTTTATGTTTATGTTTATATTTATGTTTATATTTCTGTGTTAGCAATAATTTAATTGCATTTATTCACTGTAAGATTTTAGGAGACAAAATCCCAGACATAACTTGACTTTTAAACAATCTCTGTGAGGAAAGAGATATTTGGTTTCATCACCCAGGAAATGTATTATTCACCATATGAAAGTGTGAGGTCCCCAAGATATTAAAGCTGTCATTCAGTTCATCAACCGGATTCACAGATGTCCAATTCAGAAACACATCTCTTGTGTATAGAACTAAATTCCCTTGAATTTTTTAATTTGTTTTTTATTTGTCATGCCCATAAATGCCTATGGAACATTGATCCTTGTCAGCAAAACATCCTCAGACTGTGAATGCCCCCTGGCATATGCACTGACCAAAAGTACTCCCAGGGTCTTAAATTTCAGCTCTCAGGCTGATTCAGTTTAGGATTAGGACTGAACAGATCACAGACTTGGAACAGAATTAAGTTGACCCAAATAAGTTAGGTCTTTGCAAGGGGCCTAGAGGAGTCACAACGTGTTCAAATTTTGTGCTTTCGAAGACAGGGGAGGGAGGAATACAGAGTGACAAAGGGCTTCTTCCTTCATGGCTCTCCTTAGTGTCTGGCCCTAGGGTATGCCTTACTTTATCAGCTAAGAATAGAATAGGCTGTCACCACTATGCCACCCTCACTGCCATCACTGTCTGCCACCGCTCCCATTACCATCATTGGTATCACCACTGCCACCAAGCTCGCTACCACAACCATCACCACTACCAGCTCACAAACTCTACCACTGCCACTACCACCAACACCATCCCTACAAAACTACTACCTTCGTCATCCCCACTGTTGCCACCACCATATCCACCTCCACCACAGCCATTCCCACTGTCACCATCATCATCACTGTTAGCACTGATGAGGTCCTTTCTGTAAACCAAGTCTGGTGACAATAGCTTTCTATGGACTACCTCAGTTAATTACCATAAAACCCTATGTCACAGCTGCTGCTGTTTGCCTCATGTTACACAAAGGAAACAGTGACTTCAAGATGTTAAGTTATTCCAACAAAGTCAGGTACCTTTGGAGTAGTTTGTCACATGTGACAAGTGCTCTCTGTTGTTCCTCCCTCTTTCTCTCTGACCTGCCCCAGAAGGAATACTTTCTAACCTGCTAATTTATGGATTAAAGTTCTGTAGGGAATTAAGAAAAAGTAAGAAAGAGAGTGAGGAAGGAGTGAAAGAGAAAAAGGGAGAGAAAGAAGGAAAATAAAATCTTTTAGAATACATTAAAGTAAAGATTTCAATGGCAAATTTCCAGTTTGAGAGTTTAAGTTAACTCTAAAGGGTAACTGATGGGGCCATCCGTATTCCACCCCCTCCTCCAACATACATCTCTGAGCAGCTTTACCCAAAGGAAACCCAAGGGTACTGAAATTGTGAAGGGAGGAGAGTGCCAGTGGGAGGAGAGAAGGGTGGGAGTGAGCGAGAGGGGAGAAACACAGGCAAAAAACCAACTGTGTACAGAGAGAAGGAGCTTGGGTTCCTGGTCCACAATTTCTCTTGCATGCCCAGCCCACCAAGCCATGTCCTCTGATGTCACCTGGAGGTAAGCAGGTAGATCTATAATTATGATGATTATTTGATGCTGTAACACAAGAATCAAATTTATCCTCAGGTAGAATAAAGCTGGTATAAAATTCACTCAAATCTTAAGAAGTATGGTGGGGCAAACCCCAGTCACAGACACAGAGATACATAAACACCTCTGTGCCCAGCTCTCCCCTCTCAGTCTGGAGGAGAGAGCAGAGCCAGAAGGAGGGATCTGCCAGACTTGACATCCTCATGACAACCTCCCTATCATGACATAAGAACCAGCCACTCTTAGCTGGTCCCATCCAACTATAACACATGAGAAGTTGTACTGATCTTCAATTTTCTTAACTCATCTACCCACCATTGATGACTGGAACTGCTGAGGAGCTTTTCATATCATTGTCTCTGGCTGGTACACCTTTCCTTCTTACATCACAATTTGAGAGCCACCTCGTTGGAGCATGAAAATGCAGACCACTGGAAGGAAGTTCCTCTCCAATCTGACCCCAGACTATCTTTTCAAACTGTCTTCCCTGATACCACTGACCCAAATTGTGGGTCAGAACCCTCCTCCTGGCTCCCAGAGAATTTGTGCCCCACTCAATCACAGTATGTCTCACATGTGATTACAGCTTTTCAAATACATGCCCACTCCAACCCCACCCTCTCAAGACTGTGTTCCACAAACTGGAAGTTTTCTTCACTTTTATTCTCTCTGCCTTAGTAAGGCCAGTCATAGGTGGGACTCCATGAGGATTTGAAGAATGAATGAATGAAGTGCAAATGAATGAATGATCAAAATGAGATTTTAAAACATATAAATTAATGAGTCACACTTACCTATGTCCTTAGGCAGAGGCTTTCAATTTTTTTTATTCATAACCACCAAGGAGAAATATAATTTATATTGTGACTCAGTACAAACATCAATGTATATAACAGAAATAAGAGTTTCATGAAATGAATAATTATACATGGGAGGCATTCCAACCTATTCCATTCCATTCCATTCCTTTACTATCTAGGCTTGGGTTTTCCAAAAAGCAGATTCTGAGATAAAGACTCAAATGCAAGTAGTTTACTTTGGAGGTGATCTCAGAAAACACCAGTACAGTGACGCAGCAGGACAGGGAAAGCAAGGCAGCCAAAGGAGGTGTACATGTGTGTCTCACCTCAGTCCGACCTTTGAACTAGTGTGTCCAGTGTATTTATGGGCAAACATCCTCAGTTATTGGTTGGGGACTGCTGAGGGGAGATGTAACACTGATGTCCTGGTACTTCTGACCTGCTAGAAGGGCCTGACCAAAGCTGTTTCAGTGGCAAAAGGCTGGTGTACACAGAAGTGTTAAGGGAAGGGAGCGTTCTACCAACACCATCTGCTACACATACTATTTTCTGCTTTTAGAACATCTGGGTCACTATCCACTAAATCAATTTCATGGCTCAAAACCCACAGTTTGAAGAGCAGTATTCTAATAGGGCATTTCCTAAAGAGCAGTCCTTACCATCCAGGTACTGTGGCCCCTGAAATAGCTTAGGTGGTATGTAAACAAATATTTTTTAACATAAATCTTCTTTTGAAAATTGCAACCTGCTTGAGGATAAGAGGTAAAACTAGCACTTCCATGATATATTTAGAATTTTCTTCCTGAATAAGTGCATTTAGGGAAAGACAGTAAATTGGTTTAAATATAAATATTAAGTGATGTGTGGATATGAAGAAAAAATGGGAAGGTGAAGCTTGAAAGGATGGAGCTCAAGATTCCTTGCCCCTTTACTGCAGTCCTGTCTGATTTGCTCTTTCAGTCTAACTGTGCTTTTTTCCTCCCTGCAGAAATTTGGCTACGGAGGCTGGGTGCAGCTCCAACACCACAGCAAGGTGAGCTTCCCCCAAAGTGTGAGCATGCCTCAGACCCAGCGACATCCTGAGCCTGAGACCTTCCTGCAGCCTCCAGGAGCTCTCGGCCCTCCTGCTGACTATGTAGTAGGCAAGCTAGCGGCACTGATGTTTCTCAAAATCATTAGAAAAAATGAGGGTGACTTCAAAGGGAAGATAAAATTGGAATCCTAGAAGCCATTTTAAAACCTTTCCTTTTTTTCCCCTTGAACCAATCTTAGCATGTATTGCTCTGCCTTAAGGAAGTGAGCTGGCCCTCTCCACAGGTCAGTATTGTATATTAAGGCCAACCAAATAAATGAAACAGTTTGGGTCTAAGCACAAGCTAAAGCTAAATTAAAATTAAACACTGGAGATGGGGGGAAAGAAGTCACTCTTTGGTTGACTTTGGTAAGAGGAAAAAGTGAAAGGAGGCCTGAGACTGAGGTCAAAGTCTAGAAGTGCACAGAGGTCAGGTCTGACTTCATTTTCAGAGGTAGCAAATGCCTGTGTGGAGTTCAGCAGGAGCATTCCTGAGCTTCTAGCTGGAACATGGGTATGTCTAAATCAGGCCTGGAAGGCTTGTGGTCTGGGAAGACACGGTTACCCTTTACAGGGGTAACACAATGCATTGTGATAAGGTTAGGACTGTTTTTGCTAGCGGACATAGACTTGGGCACTAATATTAGAGAAGGCCTCCTAGAAAAAGTGATGTCCATCCTCAGTCTTAAAGCAGGGGTGAAGGCTTGCCCAAGGAATAAAGGAAACAAGTTTCCAGGAAGTAAAGACAGGGAGCAAAGGCATGGAAATATTTATATATGTTAGTCCAGAACTCAAGCACTTGGCTGTGGCTGGGAACGGCATTTCTCACAATGTGATCCCGAGACCAGCCAGTTCAGCTTCACTTGAGAACTTGGAAGAAATACAAACTCGGGGATGTCAACCCAGATTTACCAAATCAGGAACTCTGAGCACCTGACAAGCAATATGTGTTTTGAGAAGCCTGCAACTGATTTTGATGTTTACTGAGGTTTGAACACCACTGGCTATATTGATTCATTCCCTGACTGATTTTTATTAACACCAGTTTTGTGCCAGTCCCCCCAGTCTGGACATGAGAAATACACTGGTGAGTAAGATAGACATGCTGCCTGCCCTCATGGTGCTCACATTCCATGAGGAGACAAACAAACCCGATCACTTTGGAGAACTGAATGAAAAACAGGGAGATGAATTGGCTCTGGCTGCACAGGAAGCTAGTGAAGACTTGGAGGAAAGGAAGGAAAACCTGGGATAGTGTCCATGGCTAGGGAACAGCGAGCTCTGTTCAGGGAACAGAGAGGAGGGCAACCTGGCTGAGATGTAGTGAAGGGGGCAGATGGTAGGAAATGAGACTAGTGAGGTAGGCAGGGGCCAGATTATGAAGGGATTTGTAGCACATGCTAAGGAGTCTTGACTTGATTTTCAACGTAATGCAAATTCTTTGGAGGGTCCTAATACCTTAAAAAGACCACTTTGGATGTAGAGAATGGAGGCGGGCAAAAGTTTGGGGAGCAAAGTGGTGGGAAGAAGCTGAAGAGGAGGACAGAAGCCTCATTAGATAGAGCCTTGGAGGTTGGCTTAGGCCATTGAACTTGATCCTAAAGGCAGTGAGGAATCATTACAGAGTTTTCAACATCAGAATCTTTGGGGCATTTCATTCTTACTAGCACCACAGAGCACCTGGCTGAGCGTTGATTCAGACACTGAGCGGCACCTCTGTCATGAAAAGTTCCAAATCTGGAGCTAGTGATCTAAGCTTCCCTTAAGTCTCCCCAAGGAAGAGAATGATTTGAGAGGAGTGAGTAACAAGGCTGCTGGGAAGCTCCAAATGCAGGGAACAGCAGCAGCCTGTGATTTTTTTTAACTCCGTATCCCAGGCTGCAATCTGTAGCCTTGATAATGGAATTGAATGTCCTTCATTTCATTTTGTTTTCATGTCAAGAGACTGCATAAACGTAATAACAAATTTCAAAAAAATAAAAAAGAAAAACAACATTTCTAGTCCCATCTACTGCCTTCATATTTCCAGCAAAATATGATACACTGGTAGTCTAATAGAAAAAAACAGTGACACTCTCCTTCCTTCTCTCTCAAAAACAAAACAGAACCAAATCTGTAATTTTTTTACAGTGGTTAGGGATTACAGTCACTGGAAAACAATATGTAAATGAATACAAATATTCAAATTAAGCTAAGAGCAATCAGAAAATCCAGTATTATGGGGTTGAAATTCATTTTCATTCTCCAACATTTCTTTGGTTAGCAAATATTTTCTGTCCCCATGTCTGATTTATCTCAGAGATCCCTGTTCCCTGAAAGCTCTTTCCAAAACATTTCCCTGGCCTGTCTTTACTTGTTTCTTTTCTTAACCTTTGGTTTTTCAATGCTTTTGGAATGAATGGAGGGGTATTTGTTTGCCAGAGTAAAGCTTTGTTCAGAATTGAAAAATACCATTTGCCTTTTGGTTGAATATTTATAAAAGCATAGGTAGCAAAACATTTTGTATGCCTTCCTCTTAGGAGCTACAGGGAATGGGGCTGGAAGTGAGTCTTGATCGCAAGAATACCTAGGAGCATTTCAAAGGAGAGATATAGGGCCTTTTCAAATCCCTGAGTCAGCAGCATCCACACAAGTATCCACTGAGTGTTTTTTAGGCCTTTGAGACTGCAAGCACACACACACACGTGCACATCATTTCACCATTTCACACACGCACTATTCTGTGTTATCTCTGATCATTGGGTTCCTAATCTGAAAATGATTTCCCCTCATTGGGAAGACACCCAAATGGATAAAGGACATACAGATAATGATAATTTTGTGCTAAAATGATAATTTTGTGGTAACTGAACAAAAGAGACAATAAATAACAAAGGAGTTCAGGGAAAGTGGAAAGCCCAAGGCCAGGGTCAGTTTTTATAAAGATAAACAATCATAAACTAGTCATCATCTACTCCAGCATTTGGAAATAAGGGTTGCAACCCAGTAGTGAGTCATAGGAAGAAGTCAGTGGGTCAGGTAGGACAGCTTTAAAAATGAAATAGATTACAAAAGAAAGTATAGCAGAATGCATTGTTCATGGTAAGAGTAAATACTATTCATGAAAATTTTGTCCCAGTTTGTTATCAGTATACAGCTCCACTGGATCACAGTGGAAACTATATTTCCACATGTCAGGTCACAGCCAAAGTGATTGAAAGCCATTAATTGAGTCCAGTGCTGTCATTTTATGTTTTTATTCTAAAGGTTAATTTTTCATTACACAAGTATTATTTCAATAAATTCTTTTAAAATTCAGCCCTGACTGGTGTGGCTCAGTGGATCAAGCGCTGGCCTGTAAACCAAAGTGTCACTGGTTTCATTCCCAGTCAGGGCACATTCCTGGGTTGCAGGCCAGGTCCCTGGTACCAGGGGGTGCACAAGAGGCAACCACACACTGATGTTTCTCTCCTTCTCTTTCTCCCTCCCTTCCCCTCTCTAAAACTAAGGAAATAAAATCTTTAAATAAAAATAAATAAATAAAATATTTTTAAAGTATTTAAAAAATCAAATAATTGCAGATAAACTACAGTTCCCTTGGGTCAGCACTCCCCATCTTTAAAACCAATTCCTGTTAACAGTTTGGTGGGCATTTACCCAGACTTTTTTCTATTACTTTACTTATGTACACATGTACCTATAGAAATACATAGCATTATTTAATATTATGATGTACATTTTTTTGCTATATCAATCACACTTCAAGGCAAAAAATAAATAGGACACTTAAATTAGAATACTTTGAAAGGAGTTAATAAGAACCTGTAAAGGTGAACCCATGTGATGAAGTAGTAAAGATAAACAGGGGCTAGGTCATGCAGGGTATTACGGAGCCAGTTAAGAAGTTGGGATTGCCCCTTCAGGGCAGTGGAAATCCATTCAACAGTTTTATGTGGGGCAGTGGCAAGATCTAATTTAGGGACTTTTTAAATTTTTTATTTAACTTTTTTTTAATTCTAGAGAATGGTTGTTCTTCCACATTCTTTCATCTTTGTAATATTTTAAATCATGTTTTATTTTTTAATAACTGCTGACATACAATATTATATCAGTTTCAGGATTATAGCCCAGTGATTAAACATTATATATATAATTTACTAAGTGATCATCCAGATAAATCTCGTACCCATCTGACAGCATACATAGTTATCAGAATATTGACTATATTCCCTATGCTGTACTTTATATCCCTCTGACTATTTTTAAAGTATATTTTATTGATTATGCTGTTACAGTTGTCCCAGTTTTTGCTCCTTTGCCCACCTCCACCTGGTACCCCCATTCCTTCCAGCAAGCCTCCCCTTAGTTCATGTCCATGGGTCATGCATATAAGTTCTTTGGCTTCTCCATTTCCTGTACTATTCTTAACATCCCCTTTCTATTTGGTACCTATAACTTATGCTTCTTAATCCCTGTTTCTTTCCCCCATTCTCCCTCTTCCCCATCACTGCTGATAACCCTCCCTGTGACCTCCATATCTATGATTTTGTTCCTGTTCTAGTTGTTTGCTTAGTTTGTTTTTTAGATGCAGTTGTTGACAGTTTTGAGTTTGTTGTCATTTTACTGTTCATAGTTTTGATCTTCTTTTTCTTGGATAAGTCCCTTTAACATTTCATGTAATAAGGGCTTAGTGATGATGAACTCCTTTATTTCTACCTTGTCTGGGGAGCACTTTATCTGCCCTTCAATTCCAAATGATAGCGTAATCTAGGTTGTAGGTCCTTGCTTTTCATCATTTTGAATATTTCATGCCTGCAAAGTTTCTTTTGAGAAATCAGCTGATAGTCTTCTGGGAACTCCTTTATAGGTAACCCTGTTTAAGATTCTCTCTTTATCTTTAACCTTTGGCATTTTAATTATGATGTGATTTGGTGTGGTCCTTTTTGAGTCCAACTTGTTTGGGACTCTCTCTGCTTCCTGGATTTGTACATCTATTTCCTTCACCAACTTAAAAAAGTTTTCTTTCATTATTTTTTCAAATAAGTTTTCAATTTCTTGCTCTTCCTCTTCCCCTTCTGGCATCCTTATGATTTGGATGTTGGAACATTTGGAGATGTCCCAGAGTCTTCTTATTCTCTCCTCAGTTTTTGAATTTTTGTTTCCTCATTCTGTACTGGTTGACTGTTTATTTCTTCCTTATAGTCCAAATCATTGATATGAACCCCCGCTTCCTTCCCTTCACTGTTGGTTCCCTGTGAATTTTTCTTTATTTCACTTAAGGTAGCCTTCATTTCTTCCCTTATGCATTTGCTGTACTCAGTGAGTTCTCTGAGCTTCCTTATCACCAGTGTTTTGAACTCTGCCTCTGATAGGTTGGTTCTCTCAGTTTTGCTTAGTTTTTTTTTCTGGGGTTTTGTTCTTTTCTTTCATTTAGGCCATATTTCTTTGTCTCCTCAATTTGGCAGCCTCCCTGTGTTTGTCTCTATGTATTAGGTACAGCTGCTTTGACTCCCTGTCTTAGCACACCTGTTAAGTTGTATGGGGTGGAGCCTTAGGTATTTGCCAGGGCAGGGCAACCTGCTTCACCGCTTTGTGGCTCTGTTTGTGGGGAGGGGTCGGAGAAGGGACAATGCAGCTGCCTGGCTGTTGGAGGCATGCTTGGCACTCTCTCTGTTTCCGGTCAATTCTTCCACTTTCCTATGCTACTAGCACTTCTCTTGCTGCTGCCCCAGTGGTGGTTCCTTGAGAGGGGGTTTGGGTACCTTCTAGGATCATGCAGGCCTTTCAGGCAGACTCTCCCTAAAGACTGGCAGTTTCTTCCACCTTCCCAACCCCCCAGTGGTTCTTACAGCCAGAAGTTATAATGCATTATTTTCCCAGTGCAGGAACCCTGGGTTGCACAATCTGTCCTGGAGCTGGGATTGCTCACTCGAAATGTATCGCTCCTGATACTTATCCACCACACATGAATGTGGGGCCACCCACTCCACCTGCTGCCACCTTGCCAACACAGCCTCATCACCATCACACTGTGTCCCCTTCACCCCAGCTCCCGGTTTCTGCCGCTCCTGCCCATCTGGATTAATATGTCTTCTTTAAATCCTTACTTGTTGGACTTCCATACAGTTCAATTTTCTGGCAATTCTGGTTGTATTTTGTTTTCAGGTTATTTGTGATCCTTCCTATGGTTGTTCAAGGAGGTGAAGCATATCTACTTGTGCCTCCATCTTAACTGGAAGTCCCCATTACTGTTCTGTAACAACCATATTGTGCTTCTTAATCCCTCCACCTTCTCATCCACCTCCCGAACCCTCCTCCCATCTGGCAGTTACCAAAATGTTCTCTGCATCCGTGAGTTTGTTTCTGTTCTGCCTATTCATTTATTTTATTTTTTAGATTCAATCATTGATAAATATGTATTTACTGCCATTTTATTATTCATAATTTTTTATCTTTTTTTCTTCTTCTTCTTAAAAAACACCCTTTAACATTTCATGTTATACTGGTTTTGTGGTGCTGAAGTCCTTTAGACTTTTCTTGTCTGGGAAGCTCTTTATCTGTCCTTCAATTCTAAATGATAGCTTTGCTGGGTAGAGTAACCTTGGTTGTAAGCCCCTGTTCTTCATCACTTTGAATATTTCTTGCCAATCCCTTCTGGCCTGCAAAGTTTCTGTTAAGAAATCAGCTAGAAGTTTTATGGTAGCTCCCTTGTAGGTAACTGACTGCTTTTCTCTTGCTGTTTTTAAGATTCTCTTTGTCTTCAACCTTTGTTATTTTAATTATGATGTGTCTTGGTGAGAGCCTCTTTGGGTTCATCTTCTTTGGGACTCTCTGTACTTCCTGGACTTGTATGTCTATCTCATTTACCAGGTTAGACAAGTTTTCCATCATTATTTTTCAAGTAGGTTTTCAGTTTCTTGCTCTCTTTCTTCTCTTTCTGGCATCCCCATAATGTGAATGTTGGTATGTTTAAAGTTGTCCTGGAGGTTCCTTACACAGTCTTCTTTTTTTTTTGCTATTCTGATTGGGTGTTTTTTGCTTCCTTATATTCCAAGTCACTGATCTGATTCTGAACTTCATTTACTCTACTGTTGATTCTCTGTAAATTATTCATTTTAATTAGCGTATCTTTCATTTCCAACTGGATTTTTTTGTGTGGCTTCCATGTCTTTTTTTATGCTGTTGAAATACTCAGTAAGTTCATCTTTTTTTCCCCTAAGTTCATTGAGCATCCTTATAATCAGTGTTTTTTAACTCTGCATCTAGTAGATTGCTTGACTCCATTTTGTTTAGTTCCTTTTCTGGAGTTTTTTTCTGTTCTTTCATTTGTTACATGTCTCTTTTTCTCCTGATTTTGGCAGCCTCCCTCTGTTTATTCTATGTATTAGGTAGAGCTGCTACATCTCCCAGGCTTGATAAAATGGCCTAATGTAGTAGGTGTCCTGTAGGGTCCAGTGGCACAGCTTCCCCTATCACCCAAGCTAGGGAATTCAGGTGTGCCCCCCACACATCTTGTGGGCTGAGTATACACTCCTGTTGTAGTAAAGCCTTGATTGCTGTTGGCATGTCAATGGAAAGGAGTAAACCCCAGGCTTATTGGCAGCAAGGACTGGCTGCAACCACGATATAGGATCAATTATGCAAGAACCTACCCCACAGAGCAGGACTTATTTCAGCAGGGCTCTGGTGCCTGCTGACTCTGCCCCTGAGTGTGCCACTTGTGGAGGTGGTTGGGTGGAGATGCTTCAGTGTAATATGAAGTTGTCCACTGGGTGCACCAGCTCTGGGCCTCCTGGGATGTGTAGGCCAAGGTCAGTCACCACATGTTATAAGCTACAAAGCAATCTGAAGATGGCTGCTACTTGTGCTGGGTTTGGAGGTGCCCAGAGAGGCCAAGCTGTGAACCAAGGCTTACTGCCACTAGTGCCAGGCCTGGGGCCATTTAGTGAGAGGTATGGGCATGCTGAGGCCAGATGCTGCTTATTTGAAAGATTTCAGGAAAGTCTGAAGCCAGATCATTCATATGGAAAAGTCACTGGAAACAACTCTGGTGAGCTGGAAAGTTGGGTAGGACAGGGTCTCCACAAATCACTGTGGTGGGATGAACACTGATAGACAGGTTGATGGAGACTCAGATATGGTGCCGGGCTGCTGGTTCTGTCAGAGGAAGGCTCATCAAAGGAGCAATGGCCTCTGCCAGCACTTCTGTCTGAGAGAAAGCTGCCCCTCCAACTCTCCCTATGATGCCAGACAGTTCAGTTCCTCCCTGTGTATCCCTGGTGCCTTTCAAGTTGTTTCCCTAGCACTGGGGCTCAGAGAGAGTGAATCTGAGTAAGTTCATGTATGGGCTCTTTAAGAGGAACTGCCTGAAAATCCAGCAGCCCTTTGTCTCACTTAGCCACAATCTCTGCTAGTTTTCACAGCCGGAAGTTAAGGGACTTCCTTTCCCAGCACAGGAACCCTGGACCAGGGTGCCTGGTCTGGGCCCAGGACCCCTCACTCCTCAGGAGAGACCTCCATAGGTGAGATATCCCTCTTGATTTTTATCTGCCACACATGGGTGTGGGACCAGCCACTTTTGTATCTTTGCCCCTCCTACCAGTCTCCTACCAGCCTCAGTGTGGTTTCATCTTTATATCGCTAGTTGTAGGACTTCTGCTCAGCTAGATTTCAGACTATTATGAATGATGGTTCTATAATTTCATTGTAATTTTGATGTTGTTGTGGAAGAATGCAAGTACCACATTTTCCTACACCACCATCTTGACCCAAAACCCTGATTTAGGGTTTTAAAAAGTTGACTCTGGCTGTTTTGTGGAGACTGGGTTGAAGGAGAGCAAGAGTGAAGGCAGAAAGAGTAGGCTGGAGGCTGGAGTCATCCTTCAGGTGAAAGAGGGTGGAACCTGGACCAGGGCTGTAGCTGTGAAGATGAAGGAAAACAAACCATTTAGAATCTATTTTGGAGGTTGAATCAATGGTTTTGGGTCATGGATTGAATGGTAATGTCAGGCAGGAGGAAGTGAAAAAATGATCTTGTCTTGGAGGGAGAAGAAAGATAATGCACAAGTACCAAGGACAGAAGCAGCCAAGTCAGGAGGGCAAGCATGACTGGGAGAGAGATGGTTGTCATAGCAGTGGTCCCTCCAGTGGAGCTGTCCATCAGAACCTGGGAATGTGAAAACTGGATTGATAACAGAGGTTGCTTCCTGGTGACAGTGTCTGGGCCATTTCTGACAACTCTGCACCCCAAATGCAAGCAGCATGATAGCTTGCGTGATCTAGACAGACAGCCTGAGTGAGCACTGGGATAAGAGGGTGAGAATGGAAATCCGATGTGAAATACTGAGTTTGAAAATACATTTTTAATGATACACACAGTACTAGACATTTGAAATACTACCCATATTTGAACTTATTCACAGATAGTATTAGAACTACAAGTTAAGCATCAGAAATGTCACAGGTTAGGTTCTCTGGGAATCAGGCTCTGAGGCAGAGATTAGGGTACAGGAGGTTTATTGGGAAATTCTCCTAGAAAGGACACCAGTGGAAGGGAAGAGAAGGAAGCAGGCTAGAACAGAGGACAAGGCTGAGCTGTGATGTAGTCTGTCTGAATGGAGGTCTCAGCTGGCCCTGTAAGGATCTTAGAAGCTAACTTTCACAGTTGTCCCAAGTTGGAGTGGTGTGAGAGGGCCAATGTAGAGGGGGCTTTACACCTCTGTGTCAACTACTCATTAGAAGTGAAGCACGACCTTGAGGGAGGTAGCTCTCCTCAGCTATGGCAGTTTTCTTATCTCCTCACAGGGGCTGAGAGCCAAGGGCTGTCTGATAGCAAGACTCCCAGAACCTGGGAGAATAAGTCCTTCATTCCTGAAGGGGAATCTGAGTGGCACATCACACCGTCCTGGGAAGGACCTTAGACATCGCTTACTTTATAGTTAGAGTCTGAGGTTCTGGGAGGACAGTGGTTTACAGAAGGGATCCAGGTCTCCTGACCCTGGCAGTACCGCAATTTCCACTACACAATGCTGTTCTAGCCTAAAAATGTTAGTGGTGTATCTGAAATGGGTTATTTGGGTAATGATGGTTGGTTGAGGAATTCTTTAATTAAAAATAGAAAAACTGGTTTTCTTTTGAGAGTTTAGGGGAAAAACAGAAGTTGTTTTTTTGGCTGAATAAATTAGAGCAGGTTGTTGCAATTACTTGGTTATTAGTTTGGTTTAAGATGTTGGTTGATGTTGAGGTCAACATTAAAAACAGAGCCTAAGAGACCTCCCAGTTCCTCCCCTAGCAGCAAGTGCTGACCTCTGAGGTGCATTTATAGCCCAGCAGGGTACTGTGTTCCAACTGTAAAGTGAAAGGGGTCAGGAATTGATTCTCTATGATGGCTGTCAGGACCCCAAAGTCTGACTGAAGGAACAATGAGAATTGGAAGCATATTATAGGGGCACAGCTACTCTGTAGTTATTTCCACTCAGGCATTTCACTGACAGTTCCTCTCACTTTTTGTTGTACCATGGATCCAGTGCGAAGGATGTGGACAGAGAAGTTCAGTAAGTCTGATTTCCTGACATGTAATAAGAACAGAACTCATTAGGAATTTATAATAATTAACCTTTGCCTGCTAGATAGATACCAATTACCAAATACCATCCTGGTGGAATAGAAAATGGCTTCATAAACCTGGATTCTTGTCCTAGCTCTATGCCAACTAAGTATATGACCTTGGACAAGTCACTCTACCTCATGGATTCATTGGTAAATTCACAGGTGGAACTAAATGATCTATTCCTGCTTTAAATTATTCTGCTTGGTCTTAAACCCAGACTCACTCATGCACCTCCCAGAAAAGCCCAATTTCCTCCCTTGTCATTGATAATATAGCTATTTATTACCTGCCACAGTCTGAAAACATTGAGTGGAAAATTCCAGAAATAAACAATTCGTGAGTTTAAAATTGTGTGACACTCTGTGAAGCATGATGAAATCTCAAAGCAGCCCCACTCCGCCCCACCCAGGACAGCACATCCTTTGTCCCACACATCCACACTGTATATACCTCCCACCCTTGAGTCACTGAGCAGTCATCTCAGCGATCAGATCCCGCGTTCCAGTATCGAAGTGCTTGTGCCCAGGTCGCCCTTATTTTACTTAACATTGGCCCTAAAGCACAAGGGTAGTGGTGCCAGCAATTTGGATATGCCAAGGAGAAGCCATGATGCGCTTCATTTAAGTGAAAAGGTGAAAGTTCTCAATGAAAGAAGAAAAAATCACATCTGAGACTGCCAAGATCTATGGTAAGAATGAATCTTCTCCCCGTGTAACTGAAAAAGGGAGAAGAGATTTCTACTGGCTTCACTGCCGCACCTCAAACTGCAGAAGATAAAACCACAGGGCATGTTAAATGCTTAGTTAAGATGGAGAAGGTATTACATTTATAGGTGAAGACGTGAAACTGAGAGAGACCACATTCACATAACTTTTATTACAGCATTTTGTTATAATTTCTCTATTTTATTATGTTATTGTTGTTAATCTTTTGCTATGTCTAATTTATAAATTAAACTTTATCACAGGCATGTACGTACAAGAAAAAGCATAATATGTGTAGGGTTCGGTACTTTCCTCAGTCTCAGGCATCCACTGGGGGTCTTGGAACATACCTCCCATGGATAAGAGGGGACTAGTGTAGATAGTAAAATCTGGCCATAATTGACTTACCATACTCTCTGTCTTGGTATGTTCTTTACAAGCATTCTATTATTGAATCTTCTGAATCACTTCGTGTTCTTAGTTGTAAACAACAGAATCCACTTCAGCCAGTTAAATTACAAAAGCAGCTCACAGACTTGCTGGGAGACTCAGAGATCAAACTCTGAGGCGGTGCTAACACACACAAGGCCCAGTCATACCTGCGGGGCTGCTCCAGCAGAGAGCAGTGAGTGCTGCCACTCCTGGTCACGGAAAGCTCACATGCATGCTGATGCTACCAAGACTGGACACCAAAACATTGTTGTTTCCTCCAGCCATGTCTGATGTCTCAGACAACACTCGGACCAAAAGGTAGATTCCGCATAG
The DNA here is from genome assembly GCA_028533065.1 of Trachops cirrhosus. NCBI lineage: Eukaryota > Metazoa > Chordata > Mammalia > Chiroptera > Phyllostomidae > Trachops > Trachops cirrhosus. The sequence goes on from CM052541.1 coordinate 90,101,172, forward strand.
TGCCTGCTTCCTCACAGTGCTCACTTCCAAATCAAAGTCACATGTGGGCACCTCTGGCAGAGCCCAAAGCACACAGCAGTGCCCTCGAGACATGGGAGGCTGGGAAAGTGAATTCTGGGTTCTCCCTCAGGGAGGAGGAATCATGATGTGAAATTTTCTTCACATACACAAAGTGTTTCAACGATGTCGAGCAGTCACAAACATGACAAATATAATGGCCCACATTTTGCAGAGAGAAAACGTGAGGCTTAAACTCAGAAGGCCCATAACTTAGCCAGTTATACCACTGGTAAGTACTTTAATGAGATTTAAGCCCAGGTCTGTCCCAATGCTAAGATCCTGCTTCTCGGCCCTCTACTATTCAGGGTATTTATGGTGATTAAACTTCACGATTAAGAAGTAAAAGAAAAAGAAAACCTTTAATTTGCCAAATGAAAATGCGTTCCCAGCATTCTCTCTCACCGTCAACCTCTCCCCTCTCCCTCCTTCACCAAATGGAAAGGCAAGAGCTTGTGTGTGGTCTGTGCCACTCAGGGCTCTTGGCTGCAAACAACAGAAACCAACAATGGTTAATTTAAGCATAAAAGGAATTAGTTGCAAGTATTTTAAGACCCTCAAGAATTACAAAATGCCTGGGGAACCAAATCCGTGAAATGCGTTAGTGACTGAAGCCACAGCCAGCCTATTATACACCACAGCAACATCCTGGCTAAAGAGCTGCCCCCCACAGCTGGACACTGAACACCGCCACCAGTACCCCTGCGAACAGATGCAGCAGGGGGCCACTGCTGGGATCACCAGCAGAATAGGTTCACTATTTTGTGTTTTTGTATCACTTGCTCTTCATTAAAAACCAAGCACCAATTGAACAAGCTCAGGGCAAGGAGGGCAAGTATTTGGGCTTTTGCGCTGTATTAGAGAAGGCCTGGGTTCTGCCCCCACTAAGAATGTCACGGGAGATTTCCCAACCAAGGAACGTTGTTTAGATGCCAGCAAAGCAAGCAAAAGATGAGAACTGAGGTAAATCAATCCTGAGTCCCGATGTCAGAGACTTGGCTCTGCTTGTGTAAAGACCCTGCCACAATTACATGAGTCAGTTGCTCACTGACCTTTTCCCCCAGTCCATGAGAAATGAGAATATGGATCTGAGGTCTTGTCATGCAAGCCAGATGTGAAGGGGTGGCTACACCTGAAGGTGAAGAGTGGCTGGCTCTCTCCAAGCAGAAAAAATCAGGGACGGTTTTGTCCATGGGATAGAAGGATGGAGAAAGAGGCTGTCGCAAGGCCTGTGTGCAACTCTTAATCAAGCCAAGAAGAGGAGGAGGGCAAGGATTCCATCAAGCAGAGCTCAAGGCCTTTGATCACCTCATGCCCACTTGGCCATCACCTGAGGCCCAAGGGCAATGTTGAGGCCCTAAAGCACCACCAGAGGTGGTGAGCCCCCAAAGCAAGTGAACACCAGGATAGCCTTGTCCCTAATAAGCCTCACATCACTAATAGCTGATACTTAGAATAGCTAACACTTCACATGTGTCTGATACTCCACTAAGTGCTTTATATGGATTATCCCATTTCATGCTCATAGGATCCCTTTAAGGTAAGTTATATAATTTTTTGAAGAGAAGTCATATTATTATCCCTATTTTAAAGGTGAGCAAACTGGGGCTCAGAGATGTTGTTTAACTTGCCCCAGACCACACAGTAAGTAGTAGAATAGGGACTTGAAACTGAGGAGTTCTGATTTCAGGGACCTGGATCAGAACTTTTCCTTTCTCTTTAGGGATCACCACCTGGAGGCATGATCTAGAAGCCACTGCCATGCACTTGCAGAGCCATTCACTGTGGCCCCAGCACTGAGCATTAGGAGAGGGTACACACAGGCCAGCATGGTGCCCAGTGGAAGCCAGCAGCTCAGCCCTGAATTGTGTACATGCTGCTAGATGATTCAGTTCAGTGCCCACCTCCTCCTGCAGGCGTTGATATCGGTGGGCCCTGCTCTGTTAGACAAATCATTCATTCTCACCATCCATCTGTTGCTTTTCTATAAAACCAGAGGGCTGGATTCGATGTTCTATCTCAAAGGTCCTTTTCAATTCTAAAATGTTCTGAGCTGCTGCAGTTTTCCAGACACTGGGCCTTCTTCTCTGGGCTTGTAGCCAGTGATTCAGGTACACAAGGTGACCACCCATCCTCAGCCATGAAGCCCCAAAAGGCCATGACCATGACCTTGTTCCTCTCTGTGTCCAACTACTGATACCTACAGAGCACACCCCTTTAACTACAGGCCAGTATTAAGGCATGAGGATGAAAAGCTGAGTTCTGTTCGATGAATAGATTTCTACTTCATTGAGGATTAAGTAAAAACCCCTGAAAATTTTAGGGGAGAACCAGTTCCAAAGCATACAAGGAAGGATTAACTAAGTAAACTCAGGCTAGCTTCTGCTGATGTGCATTTTCTGCCCTAGGGAGAAGCAAAGATGCTGAAAGACGGGAAGGTTTTCAGGGTGGTCCAAGAGAACTGCTGGGATCCAGAAGTCCGTGTTAGAGAAATGGACCAAACAGGTACTTAAAACGAGAAATAGCACCAATTTTTACATCTGATATAAAAGCATGTCTCTCCCAAAAGTCTGCTGACCACTTCACAGGATTCATGTGATGGTAACTTCTATCATCTTTTCTCCACTGGGCCAGGCTGCTCCAGCTTTGCTGGGGGCAGGATGGGACCTGCTACTGCAATGTTTTCAGTGCAGATTAAATTTGTTAAAAATTAGGTAGACCCTGTTTTAAAGGAGAATACTGTGTCATAAAAAATATAAAAGTGTCATTGCATTATTTTAAAGCTTTTTAACTTTAAATGTATAGTATTTACTTATTATAAAGTCAATTAAAACAGTAAAAATTAGGATTCACAGAGTAAAGATGCCAATTTCCTGCTTAGTCAGATTGAGGATCCAATTTCTTCTGATTGTTTGTCTCAGTGCTCAGTACACAGCAAGTCCCTGTGGACACATAAGGGGTGGACAAGGGAGAAATTAAAAACAAAGTTAATAGTGTACTCTCAGAATAGTCTACAATAAAACTAATTAAGAAATTTGAAAGAGGAGAATTGGGAAATTTTTGTTTCCAAGCTGAATCACTAATGATTTCTAAGGACTGCTTTACATTCCTTATCTTATGTTTAAAAAGCAAACAAGTCCCCACAATTTAAAAGAATTTTAAAGACTATCTGAAATATGGTTTGACAGACACGCTGCGCTCGCTTGCTGCTGCCTGGCTGACAGCGCCACCCAAAGATGACCTGAGCCTTCTGGGCATGCGCAGGCCGTGCTCAGGGGGCGCTCACCACTGTGAAGGGGTGCGCACCACTACGACACCGTCAAGCCTAAATTTTGACATCAGTAGTCTAGATTTGAGCAGAAAACAAGCAATTCATACCCACAAATGAAGGAGCAGCTTAGAACTACCACCTTCTCAATCAAAGATAAAGGTATAAGAAGTTGAAATATATACACAGAGATGGCAGGAGACATTTCATTCCAGTCTGCACAAAATGAGTTAACCTGTCAGCCCCAAGTGGGGAAGTGGTTTCTGGCATTCTAGAATTTGGGTCAGGATACTTTAGGCCAGGAATTGCTTTATAGTTTTTTTTAAATAATTAAATGTATATTTAAATGGCATTTAAATTGAACTTTGGAGAAAGCCTGAAGCAGACCGGTGGACCATTCCACAGAACACTGTGCCCATACTCCTGTTCTAGAAGCACATGGGGCTGGGAGAGGAGCTAGAGAAAGAACAAGCTTCTCAGACCCACAACAAAAAGCAAGCTTTTGCTCTGAATGTAAAGCTTGAACAAGGTTCCTAACCGGCCTCCCACTCCCTGCCATTCAAGGAGAAAACCAGTGGAAAAGAGATTTGGATGACTGGTGTTGGTTTAGATGAAGGGTGTCTCCTTAGGTGTTTGCTGTGCGTTTCATTCACTGGCCATCTCTGAGAAAGCAGTCATGACTATGCTGAGCATTCACTGTGTGCCAGACACTTCTGTCAGCACCCAACATGTATTTTACTCACTTAATCCCTGGAACAACCTTAGGAGGTAGCATTTATTACTATGCCCATTTTACAGATGAAGAAACTGAGGAAGAGAGGTTAAACAACTTGTCCAAAATCACACAGTTTAATTTGTAGGGGTCAGAACCAGAATTTGAACCCGGGCAGTCTGACCCCAGGGGATGAACAACTACATCCTACCACCTCTGCAGAGCTAAGAAAACAAAATGATGAAGGCCCAACACAGAAGATTCTAGCAATCCATGCCATCTCCACAGGGAGGAAAATGTAACTGGCAGCCCCTGGGTCACTTCAGCACAAGATCCAACACAGAGCTAAGAAAGACCAAACTAATAACAATGAGATAATATACATGTAAGTGTCTCCTAAGTGTCGACTAGGTTGAGTTCCTATTAAAGCCAGTTCTAGAACAGATCCAAGGAAGGTCAGGATTGGTGAGGGATCTAGGCCAAGTGAGGGCTGGCATGGGAGAGCAGTCCTTTATACGGAAGGAGGCTGAAAGGCCCCAGAGGAGTCAGGAGTAGTTTCACACACCTGCCACTTTTAATCCCCTCTCAGTACCTCCAAGTGGCAGGCCTTGTGGCACCTATTGTTACCGAAGGGGGCCAGGGTTGAAGGGATTTGCTCAGGACCACACAGCTAGTAACACAGAGCTGAGACTGTAGCTAAGGCTATCTTTCTAGTTCCACCACAGAAGCTTTTCCCAAATCTCTCTCAGGATAAGGATCGCCTGGGGTGCTGGTCAAAATTTTTTTTCAGGCCCCATCCACTAAATCAAAATTTCTGAAGGAGGGCCTAGGAATTTGTTTTTACAATGTTCTGCAACTCCCCCCACCATTTTAATCAATAAATAAATTTGAGAAACATTGTGCTATGTCATGCTGTTAAACCCCCCTATTTTAAAATATATAAATTCTAATTGGATTAGACTTGTTTTCCCCCTTTTGTTCCCAGAAACCAAAGAATATGTATCCAAACCTACCAACACACAAATAACACAATTTACTGTGTCAATATGAAGCACTGTGACAAGTGATGGCCCCTAGGATGTAGGGGAGGAGCAAGGCTGGACAGGCCCCTCATCACACCACTTTCAAAATGAGTGGCCTTAGGTCTAATCTATAAAAGAGAGATGAGATGGAGTAATATGAGTGAAAGTTTTTATGTAAAATGTAAAAGGTTTCACAATTGAAAGTACTCATCTGTTTGATACTAATCAATGAATGTAAATAATATCTTGTGACAATGTTTAACAATACTATCTTATCAAAAGCTGTAGTCTGTCATTTCCTGGGTAAATTCAATGTCCCAGGAACTGCTGGGTGCTGGTGTTATGGCATGGAGACACAGGCTCATACGGTGCTCACATTCAAGTAGGAGGAGGCACAGAATAAACAAGTAAACATAGAAATGACAGACTGTAATATCTATTAGAAAAGAAAAGGAATAGAATGATGGGATAGATAACAGTGGGAAGACCTCTCTGAGAAGGTGACATTTGAACTCAGACCTTAGGGTAAAAAGGAGCCCATCCTGTGGTGAACCAAAAGTAAAGCATTCCAGGCAGGTAGAACAGCAATGCAAAGGTTCTGGGGCAGAAAAGAGTTCCAAAGCAGTCAGAAAGCCAACAAAGATGATGTGAGCCCTGGGAGAGACGGAATGGGGCCTTTGTAAACCATGTTTGATTCTGGATTTTACTCTAGTATGATGTAAGGTCCTTGAAGTTTTGACCAAGAGAATGACTTGATCTAGGTTTTTTTTTAAATTTTAGTCATTATTCAGTACAGTTTCTATCCTTTATTTCCATTCCAGCCCACCCACCCATCCCTCTCCTCCACCCTCCCATTTCCAACCCCCTTACTTTTTCTCCATGGGTACTCTATATTGGTTCCTGTAAACTCTTATCTTCTCCCCTGAAATTCCCCTGCAATTCCCTCCCCTCTTCCCTCTGGTCACTGACAACCTGTCCTCTATTTCAGTGTCTTTTGTTGTATTTTACTTGTTTCTTTGTTTTGTTGTTTAGGTTCCTGTTAAAGGCGAGATCATATGGTATTTGTCTTTCACTGCCTGGCTTATTTCGCTTAGCATAATGCTTTCCAGCTCCATCCATGCTGTTGCAAAGGGTAGGAGCTCCTTCTTTCTCTCTGCTGTGTAGTATTCCATTGTGTAAATGTACCATTGTTTTTTGATCCATTCATTTACTGATGGGCACCTAGGTTGTTTCCAGCACTTAGCTATTGTAAATTGTGCTGCTATGAACATTGGGGTGCATAGGTTCTTTTGGATTGGTGTTTCAGGGTTCTTAGGATACAGTCCCAGCAGTGGAATTGCTGGGACAAAGGTAGATC
>CM052541.1:90108087-90125849 GCA_028533065.1 Trachops cirrhosus
TCGGTGGTGCAAGCCGCGGATAGTGACAAGTGATTTAGCCTAGGGAAGGTGTTGTTCAGAGTAAATATCTAAAGAAGTAGGTTTTGAACGATGTGGTTTTCCCCTCCCTGCCTCCACCAGGCCAAACCTCAGGACACTTTAGACCTGTGCCAGTTTTTAAATGACGACTTAGCTGCTACCGTAGCGAGACACCCCAGGAGGTTCGTGGGTCTGGGGACGCTGCCCATGCAGGCCCCTGAGCTGGCCGTCAAGGAGATGGAGCGCTGTGTGAAGGAGCTGGGCTTCCCCGGGATCCAGATCGGCTCCCACATCAACGAGTGGGACCTGAACGTGCAGGAACTCTTCCCTGTGTACGCAGTGAGTGTGCGGCACTCAATCAGGGACCCCGCAGCGGCGGTGGGGCTGTGCTGGGTGCTGGCGGGAAGAGCACAGAGAGAGATAGATGACTGCTGACATGCTGAGATGTAGGAGGAAGCGTGGAGAGAGCTCCCCCAAAGGAGCGGGCCATTCCTCTAAAGAGGGGTGAGTGGGAATGCTTCCTAGGCCAGCCCTGACTTAACCCAGTGAAATCTCTTTTCTTCCCATCCATTTTCTCCTTTTAATCTTTCATTTGGAAACCAAAATGTTACCCTTATCACAGTCATTGTGCAAAAGAAACATATTAATGATGTGCAAAAACAAAGTATTTTTGCTTTGGGAAAAAATACTTATTTTTCAAAATTATAAGATGATTTTGAAAAAGTTGTGGGAAATACAGGAAACAGTAAAAAGGGAAACATATTCTATAATCAAAGTAACCCATAATTCCACCACCCAAAGATAAGTAACCACTGCCATAGTATATTTCATTTGTTTTTTATTTGCATATATCTATATTCCATTATATGTGTGATTTTTGTATCCTAATTGAGAATTCCCACCCCAATAAAAAGTCTCTTAATGCATGATTTTTAAATACCTGTATAATATTCCAATATATGTTTTGATTTATTTAATCGTTCCTCAACTAAGATACTTTTTAAGCCATATACAGGGGTCTGGCACAAATAACACCCCTTTTTATTATGAAAACTTTTATTACAAAATCATAAGCATGTAACTCTGTAACATAATAATATCACACTCAAACACACCATATGACATTTTAGGTAAAAGGTTCAAATTGCTGTCTTTGATAATAATAAATAATAAATAAATAACAAAACCACACTCAAGAAGGCATTACTTCTGCTGGATCCTGTATTTTGAAAATTCATAACAAAAATACATAACAAAAAATAATGCCACCAAAACATTAGCATCTGATGAAGCTAGATGGTGCATTTATATTCATTGTACTATTATTTAAACTTTCAATATTTGAAATATTGCATAAATAAATATATTTTCAAAAACTCAGTGCCATGTATTTCTGAAGGATCCATCTAAAGTCCTCTCCATTGGTCTTACTCTACCTCCCAGTCTTTCTGCAACTGAACATGCTCTCCTCAGTACCAGGACTCAAGATGTGTAATTTTATATTCAACTATGTTTTTAAGCTGTTTACTTCCCTCCTAGAATTATGATAGTATTTATTGTATTAATATTAGTTTTCTATTATTTTCAATGTGAATGCAAAATCTTCAATAGTTAATTAAATAGATATTAGTGAACTCACCAGGCAATGTAATCACTGATATTTATTCATTTATTATCATCTGTTGATCTCTGACTACATGGGAAAAAATTCCCATTTTTGTACCTATTGGCACTGCCCACCAGTTGGGGGATTGCATGTTAAATTGCTTCCTACTGACCTGAAAGATTTAATGTCCCTCTAAATATTGAACTCCCCAAAGCTTATCGGCTGCAGTGACTAAGCTAACGCAATGAATGAATGTTTTCTAGAAACTTTAATGAGCTTTGAAAGAGGATTTATTTACTTGTGCATCCAAGTCTTTTCAGCACAGTGTGAGCAAACCTTTAGCTGCAAGTCATTTCATCATTCATTGGAATTGAGTTTATGAATTACTAAGGGGCTCAGAAAGCAACAGTAGCTGATTGGGGTCCAAAGGGATAATATTGTCATTTGTGTGACTAGCTCGACCCATCCATCACTTTAACTAGGCTGTTTGGGGGCTGGTAGTCTCCAAGGGGATCCAGGAGAGCAGCCCAGGCCCAGCAGACTTCTGATGTCCTGGGTTGACAGCATATTTGTTTGGATAGCAAGACTTGCCAGACTCACTACTCTGTAACTTCTATCAGTAACATGGGCTGAAACAAATAAGAAGGGTTACCATGGGCCAAGTTGGCTTTGTCATTTCAAGGTCAGCCTGGAGCTCCAGAGCATCTAACTGTCCCCCTCATTTCCTAGGTCTCCCTTCTTAGTGAGTGAACCCAACAATACACATTCATGTCAGTTTTCAGGCACAAAAATAACTTTGTTATGAGTATGAGGCAGGCAGAATGGTAGTAGCAGACTACCTGCCTCTATCATTCATCAGCTTCCAGACCTGAGAAAGTTACTCAGCCTCTATCTGCCTTTGCTTTTTTCTCCCAAAATGGGAGTAATGCCCAGTGCTCATTTCATTAAAAAAAATTAAACTAGTTAATAATTGTAAAGTCTTATAATAGCTTTGGCACACAGTAATTTCTCAGTTAATGTGAATTATGATTTTCAGAATATAAATGACTTCTGTTTGTGTCCTCTGCAATAGTTCACATACAAAAGGTGACCAAAGATATTTGCTAATTTGAATTGAATAGAAATGAACTATTGTAGGCCATAGAATCAAGTTTTGTACGAATGAGGAGTCAAATCCCATTGAGATATCATATTAAGTGTCTTGGTCAAGCCCAAACTACCCCAAGAAGCTGATGTTTTCTTTCCAGCCTGCACCCATTATGAGATTTATATCAGTCACTTCAGAACCCCAATATATTTAGGAAAGAAATGTGCTACGAAAAATGTGTTTTTACCTTGATAAGCATTAATATTTCATGCCCGTTGAGGGAACTTTTTAAAATTAAACATTTTGTTGAATAAAGGTCATTCCATCCGAATGGTATTTCCATTTCCCAGGAGGCCCTGGAACAGGTTTGCCTAATGGCCTTCACTTCAGTACATGCCTGACTGAGGCATTGAGAGCTTTTTCCTTTCTAAAGTCATTTCATTCACACCAGACTATTTAGAGACTTGAGGCTTTGTGGGAGCCAGCAGACCCCAGAAATCCCCACCCAGAATCACGCTGTGAGTGACCGGAAGGCTTCAGTCAGGCCAGCCCACTCCAGCCCAGTCCTGAACCCCTGACTCGCAGGACATCATTCCCCACTTTCCACATCCTCAGGTTTTCAAGTAGAGGAAAGGAGGGAATGCTCCAGTCCTGACTCCAAAGATACAATCTGAGCAGTCTTTACAAAAGAGCAGGCCAAGAAGGAACCAGCAGCGGAAATTTCCCCGGCATTTGAGGTACAAGATCAGTCCTTACGCGTTTTGCTCTCAGCCAAAACATCTGAATGACAGATGTTTCCTGTGACTTGTTTTGCCAAACAACATATTAAATTCATCAACCTCAATGGTAAATCCACAATCCCCTTCTTAAATCTAAGTGTCCTTTTTATTTTCCAAGCAGGAGCAGAGTTTATCAATGACTCTTTTATAAAGATCAGGAAACAACTTCAAAAATATTTTGGTTTATGTATTCAAATCAATATAGACTTAGAGAAAAGCAATTTCCCTAAAATAGTATCCTGTATCTGCTGGCTCATCCAAATAACCCTCTCTCTCATTCCTTTTTTGAAGGCAGCTGAAAAGCTGAACTGTTCCCTATTCGTGCACCCCTGGGACATGCAGATGGATGGACGGATGGCCAAATACTGGCTCCCCTGGCTCGTAGGTGTGTGTCAGCTTGGAAGTCTATAAAAGAGGATCTAATCTTTGTTTTTTTTCCAAATCTGTGGAACACTATTATGTCAAAGAGAGAAAGTATGAATTATTAACAGGATTGTGAGTTATCCAGCTCTTACTCAGATCAGTGCTGTATATACTACCTCATTTCATTTTAATCATGTCCACAGAAAACTCTTTGAGGTTGACATTATAATAACCATTTTACAGATGGAGAAACTGAATGTCAGAGTGGTTAGGAAAGCTTTCCAAGTCACACAGTTAATAAATGAAAATAGAATTTACACAGATCAGTCTGAGTCCAAAACCATTTTAATCCACAGACTACCACCAAGGCTCCCCCAAAATACACAACCATGCCTGGTTAATAGAATTTTTTAAGAAGCCAATGACAGCATCAGTGCTTACAGATGAGAACCCTGAAATTAGGAGTGGAAGGTCTCCTTACACCACCCAAGTGTCTGAGGCCCTACACTGTGCTCTTTGTCTCCTGCTCTAGTCATTCATGGTTTCCTATGAGGGAAAGGGAAAGAGGAGAGATCTTCATTTGACCTATCCAATCTCTCATTATCATACCTGATAAGAAAAAGAAATGAAGAAAGATTTAAAATTCTGGGGCCATAAGTGAAAAGTGCAACTCATCTACAAACCCACGGAAAAGTGGTCCCAAATGAACAGCATTCGATTTTCTTTGGGAGGCAATTATTCATTCTCCTCTCAGCATCATTAATACAAATAATTATGAAGTAACCACCAAAAGAATTAAATGGAACAACATTTTGAAAGTAGAAAAACTGAACCTCAGTTCCAGCTAGTCTACTTTTCTGTATAACCTGTGACAAATTACTTCACCCCCTCGGGTCCTTGTTCCTCATCTGTAAAATGAGAGAGCTGATTTGGATTCTCTTTCTGCTTTTATATTTTATGCCCCCAGCGTCACTTTTGGAGACCAGCATATTTAGCAATGCAGCTTCCTATCTACTCCCCACCAAAGTTTTGAGCAGCAATTAGCAGAAAGAGATAATCTAAGAAGCCCCAGTGGTTTCCAGGTTCAAAGAAAATCTCATTCTAATTCACACAACACTTAAAGTACATGCACAGCTATGTCTTCTGGGACGGGAAGGGAGTAGAAGAACTTTTCCCTTTGTCAGTCACTCTTGCTAACTTCATGCATATTCCATGCAAGTCCACAAACTTATTTACATTGCAAGTCCCCACATGAAAAACAGAGGAGAGCATTTGCGTAAAAGTTCATTTCATCATTCATTTGTGTAACACATATATATTGATCTCCTCCAGAATGTCAGACCCTATCCTAGGCACCAAGAATATAGACATGGACAAAACCTCTGCCCTCCTGAAGCTTATGTATTGGTTAGAGGTAAAAGACAATATATGAGCACACAGATCATAAACAAAGAAACAGGCTAATTTCAGAACTCTTTTCTGGATGCAAAGGTGGTTATTAGTGGATTAGAGGATTTCCAGCAGGGGCCATAATCAATTTACACTGTAAATATTCTACTTTGGCTCCTGGATGGAGAATAGATTGTGGGGTTATGGTCCAAGTAATTAATAGAAAGCAGAATCACGGGACCAAAAGCAAGTGATGCTGTTCATCTCCCTGCCTTCAGGAAGCTTTGCCCACTCCCAGATGGATGTGAATCCATCATGCTTCCAGAATTCCCAAGAAGCCAAGGAGCCATGGACATCTCTGTCCATGGAGCAATGGGTAGGACGAACATCTGCTAAAGCCTCATCAGGCAGCCAGAGAATCAGGAAGATGTAAGAAGATGTAAGGCTCAGCTATGGGACCCCCTGAGATTTCTTAATCACAGTCTGAAAAGCAATCGTCTTGTGATCTAACAGAAAGTGGGGTTTGGCTTCCCACTGCCACCCATAGGCACATTCCAAAGACAAAGGTTGGTGGGAAGGAAAGAGGTCTTTATTAAAATACTGCAAAATTTGGGAGGCCAATCTCTTTTGCAAAACCCAGACAAAGTCCATTTGTTCCCAAAAATACTGAAACCAAAAACCATGCCCAGAAATCCTGCTCCATCCTTATATCTCTTTTTGAGCCCAAGACTGCTAAGCAGATGGCTCTCCAGCTTCAAGCTCCCTCCCTGTGGTCCATGTGTGGGGCCAGCACACCATCAGCCACCAGCACTCGTCTTCCAAAACCAGCCAGTCCTGCAAGCGCTCCAGCCCACACATGTGTGGCAGTGGGTCCCAGAGAGAAGAGAGAGGATTTCTCCCTTCCCTTGGTTTAAATCTCCTGACCCAAACTTCCATGCATTCCACAAATGTCCAGTTCCCACAGCCAAGCCCATCCTTTTCTCAGGCTAGGCTGACCAGACAACACCTCCCCCTGCAGTCATGTTGACCTTTATGGTACACATTAGGCTATGTCCTCTGGGACTGGGAATTGGAGGGATTTTCCCTCTGTCAATCACTTTTGCTAGCCTCACATGTACTCTGTGCAAAGCCTCCTGGACATCTATGCCTGGGGGTGGGGAAATCGGTCATCACATGCAGTGCTAACAGCACAGTTTCAGTTGCGTAGGCTCAGGCATTTCCTGTGGCTACTCCCTCACTCTGGGTCCCATGCCAGTATTAATCTGAAAAAGTAATCCAGACTGACTCCATGGAAGTAAAGGCATCAGGCATGAAACAGCTGCTTCTAAGATCACAAAGCACTTGAAATAATTCACTTTAATCCAGTTTTTTCAACCTCAGCTCTAAGAAGCAGGAAAAATTAGGAAGTAATAATATTAGTCAATATTTATTGAGAACATGCTAAGTGGCAAGAGCTAACCATTATCCCCATCTTATATATGAGGAAATTGAGGCACAGGGAGGCAACTAATATTTATTGAGCACCTCCAATGTGAAATCCTGGCCAAGAACTTTCCTGACATTATCAATTGTAGGGCTCCACAATAACCTTGCAAGATGAGGAAGACTGTCCCCACCTCACAGGTGAAGAAGCACAGACTCAGGAGTTCTAAATAATTTGTCAAAGTCTGGAAAACAAAATATTGGAGAAGTTAGGGTATAGCCCAGACACATTGTTCTCTCTTGCCCCACTGCATTCAAAACTGAAGCTTGGAGAAACAGGACAAAAGCCAGGTCCTCTGGCTCCTTGACTATTCTAGCCATTACATGACTGAGTCTACCTGCACATGGAAAACAGAAAGCATCAGATGTTCTGCCTGCCAAGGTCCCAGCATGTAGACAACAAAGCCATGCTGGGGCACAGGGACCCCATGTTTTAGCACTGACTGCTATTCCCCAGCCATGCGTGTCACTGAACTTCTTGCTAGAGGTGACAAGCCTTGTACCTTGTGATTCTTTTCTCTTTTAGGAATGCCAGCAGAGACCACAACAGCCATTTGCTCCATGATCATGGGTGGAGTGTTTGAGAAGTTTCCTAAACTGAAAGTATGCTTTGCACATGGAGGTAAAGACCCCATCTGTACTGGTCAGATCAGCTGCCGTAGCAAAATACCACTGCTAGGTGGCTTAGACAACCAGAATTAATGTTTTCACAGTTCTAGAGTCGCAAGATCAAAGTGCTGGCAGCGTTGGTTTCTAGTGAGGCCTCTCTGTTCCTGGATTGTAGAAGTCCATCTTCTCACTGTGTCCTCACACGGTCTTTACTCTGTACATGCACAAAGAAGGAGAAGGGAGCAGGGAAAGAAAGAGAATGAGAATGATCAGTCTATTATTTCTTCCTCTTTTTATGAGGACACCAATCTTATCAGATTAGGGTCCTACTCTATGATCTCATTTAACCTTAATTATTTCCTTAAATGCCCCATCTCCAAATTCACTCACATTGGGAGTTAGGGATTCAACACATGAATTTTGGAGGGACACAATTTAGTCCATAACATTCTTTCAGTAATTATTCTAGTCACAAAGTATGGGATAGTTCAGGGACCAAATTCCATTTTTGCCGATAAGTTTAGTTTGGTTGGCACAATTTTTGCTTTATTTTGTTTTGTTTTTTATTTAAATCTCTTGTCAGACTACAAACTCTCCAGTTTGCAGTAATCCCTACCACTCACTATTGTTTACAAAAAGACTTATTTTATTCTTTGACCTTTCCTGCTTGGTTCCTGTAGGTAATTGAGTTTGTGACTCTTAGACATTCAGACACACACAAAGTCTACCTGCAGCTCTCTAATCTGCTTTTCCTTCTCACCAGCACAGAGAAATCTTTTCATGTAACTAACTACAGGCTTCATCACTTTTGATGGTTACCTGCAAGGCAATACATTTTATAAATATACCATCATAGGTTACCATAGTATTTCATTATTATAACAATGATACATTTGAAAACTTTGACCACATATCTTTACACACTTGTCTTCTCTCTAGAATAAATTCCTCAAATCTGAATCTCTAGATAAATTCATGTTATTTCTCCTTGGTCCTCTCTCAGTGTTTGGAACCCAGCAGGTACTTTGCTACTGTTAACCAGCTGGGCTATAGTAACTTCTCTTTGCACACAACATGAGGATTAAAAGGAATTCTTTTCAATGGAAGCAAGCCTCTCAGTAAGGAATTTACTTACAGGTGGAGCCTTCCCCTTTACAATAGGAAGAATCTCCCATGGATTCAGCATGCGCCCAGATTTGTGTGCCCAGGACAATCCAATCAACCCAAAGAAATACCTTGGTTCCTTTTACACAGACTCCTTGGTTCATGATCGTCTGGCCCTCAAGTTGTTAACAGACGTCGTAGGAAAGGTAAGATGTGGCTGCCACTTGGATGGCTTATAGACAGCAGAGTGCAGGATCAGCAACCGGTTACTTGGGTTCTTTCCAAAAACCATTTGGAAGAAAAGGCAACTGAAAGAACTGGGACAGTGATGTTTTACAGCCGAGTCCAAGGCCCGTGCTGCCTGTCACTGCTCAGCCAAAAAGCAGAGGCAGGGACTGAATTATAACTGCTCTGTTATTAATATCAGAGGCCAGCTGTCTGAGAAGGTGGCACGTAAAAACCCAAACATCCACCTTCCCTTGAGCTTTCAGAAGCAAGTTTATACATGGGGCACATGGGAATTTGGGAGGGGGAAGTTCCCAGGAGGAGCTCAGACTTGCCGCTTCTCTGGGAATAAGAGGAGAGGGAGCTGAAAGGGGAGCCCCGCAGTTTCCTCCCCAGCCGGCTCCCTTTGTTCTGCTGTTATCTCACCATTTGCATTAGAATGCCTCTCTTCCCTGGACACTTTCGGTTTAAGGTCTAGGAGGTTATGTATTCTCTGGTTAGGGAGGAGAGGTATAAACCATTTATTCTCAAATGTCCTTGGTTAGGGGAGACAGAATCTTGTGATTCACCAGCTGGCTGTAAATTGCTCAAACTGTTTGGCCTTGTTTAATTTTGCCTCAGTTTCCCCATTCTACTTGCCCAGGAATTTTCCTAGCTTCTTACCATCCTGTCTCAGTTTGGAACTAGTTTGCACAGGGGATCGGATGGGAACATACTTCACAGAGTGAGTATCACCAAGGAACCATTATGGATGCCAGGGAATTCCCAGATAATCCACAAGGCTGAGGAGTTTCCCAGATCAGCTCCTCTTCCTTAAGGTCATCTCTGTACCTATCCAAAATGATGCATCATGATATAGTAAGCAGAAAAGAGCCACCAGTTTTGAAGTCAAATTGACCTGGATTAAAATCCTGGCTCTCCCTCTTACTGACAAGGTAAATTATGAACTCAACTGTCCTCATGCACTAAGTGAAGAAAATGGGAACATTAAAGAGGGGGAACATGGACCACCTGAAATTTCTTTCTGAAATAATATGGCCTTCATTTTGAAAATGATTATCTCATTTGGCAAAAAAAGATCAGCCTAGTTGTACTTTGAATCTCACAAGCAAAATATCTTTCCTGTCTTGTGGTCTGCTAGCAGTCTCTCCGTTGGCAGCATCTCCACGCTTAAGTATTCTTTGAAAATGCTAACTCAGCAAGTCCAGACAATTTTAGATGAAAGGTCAGTCTGATTAGTGAAAAGTCTGAAATATTTAGTATTTTAATTCTGTTTTATCACCAACAGATATCTATGAAGGTTTTCCAGATTTTCTCAAGGAAAAAAATATTTGGGGTTTTCTAAAAGAACATGACATACTTAAAGATTTGCAATATGGTACTTGGATTGAGAGTAGACTCAAAGGTATTTCAATTCTTGCTTAGCAAAAAAAGAGGTCCATCATTTGAAAGGTACAAGTAGTGTTCTAGCTCAAAAATGGAGACTTCATCTCACTTTGAAGCTGACTGCCTCCCTGGCTGGAGAAACTCTCTAGAATATAAATGTGAAACATTCTGGCTTGCTAATAAATTATGTGGCTGAGATATGTTTCTGAGCCTTCGACCTTTTGTGTTGCCCCTGACAAAATAGGTGCTTAGCAGCTGGTTGTGACTATTAATTGTTTTTGGTTTAGACAGAGAAATTAGGGGCAGGTATGTAAACAGTTTTAGGGTGGTCAGTGGTGCAAGCTATGGAAGAATTCACAAAGAGAAGTGTAGAGAATAAAGTTTTTGTTCACTCTCTAAGAAAGGAGAGGGGGCATGGTGTGGAGAGATAGACCAGCACTGAGGTGTGAGGGTTTTGAATTTTTATTGCATTATAATTGGATTAAAAAAGGGTGGGGGGCTTGCTATTCTGTGGCCCCTGGGTTTACTGCTGCATTGTAATGTGAGGCTTCAGTTTGTTCCAATGTTTTCTTCTGCCTGTGGCTGTAGCAAGCGGTTAGTTCTGCTCTTGCTTTCCAGTAATTTCCAGTCCTGGGGACAAGCTCAAAAGTAAAATGGCAGTCATGCTTAACAAGGTAATAGGCCTGCTAGGCAATGGTGCCACAGTAGCAAATGGGTCTGGCTTTGTTCTTTCAAGCAGGAAACTGCAAAGAGGAGAAGCTGAAAGAGACTGTGTGCTCTGGACTTTGAGCAATGAAGGAGGGGAAGTGGGAAAGTGGTGTGGAATTTGGGAAAGAGTAATTCTTATTATGTCTCATCAAGCCTAGTACTCCCTGGTTTTCTTGGAAATGGCAAAATTAGGGAAAAACACCCTTGGCAAATACCACACCGACCTCATGAGCAATAGCATCAACAGTGAGGGATACTGTCTGCATGAGGGTACTTCAAACAGCATTCAGGGCAATACATATTGGCCAGGGGCAGAGCAGAAGTAGAAGACATGGCAAAAGCCTTGTGGACAGACTAGGTAGTGAGCATATATGAGTCCTTTTAGGGACCCGCAGAAGACCTCAGAGGGCACTTTGCAAAGTTAGTGGTCCTGAGATCTTGCCTTCAAATTGTGAGGATTTGAGCCATTATAATTTGGGCATCCAAAGTAAATGTGACCCCATTTTACGTGACTTCACAGGCTGGTGAATTCAGGACATTTAAGCAGTATATATATTAATAATTTAGAATTCCCTTTAAAATATTAATGTTTCCTCATTCTAGTTATATTCATATCAACAAATTCTTTCAAAAACAATCCCCAAACCAAAATGGCTAAGAAAGTCCTAGCAGGATATCAGGCTGGGCTAGAGAGCAGCTGCCCAGATTCCTTGGAAAGGACAGAATACTGTGCAGGGAGGTTTCCAGGATGGAAAAAAGGAACGGATGGAATATTTGATGTGTTTGAGAAGTTGAAACAATGCTTGCCAGGCATTAAACTGTTGATGCATTAGGGACAGACAAGCAGTGCATGCACTGAAAATTAAGCAAATGAAAGGAAAGGAAATAATTAATTCTAAGAAAACAAACATCCATATCATGCAAATAATCATTGTATATAATCAGCTGTGAACAATATTTACAGTCATAATAGTGTAAACACTGAATACTCTTTTAACTGAAAATTGTGATTCTACTGGGAAAATGAAGAAAAGAAGTTAGGGTAAGAAAGGAATTCTCACTGATGATAATGAGAAGTCAGTAAATACAGTAAATACTCTCTGAAGCTAACAAATCAAGAAAAATACTATATGCTTATTATCTGAAATTATGAGGGTAATTATCAAAAGGTACAGGTTAAAAAGGTAAAGGTGGCTGCCTTGGGGGTCAAGAGGTGGGAAAGTGGGCCCAGGACTGCTTTTGATAAGAAAGATATTAGTAATATATAATTAACTATGTATGGGAATTACTTTGACAAATCAAAATTTTAAATAATACCATAAAATGAACAGTCGTATGTCATATATAAAACAAAACCACTTAATGACACCTACTATTTCTAAAATACTGTGCTAAACAGATAACTTAAATTATGTAATCTCTAAGCTTCTTTCCATCTCTAAATTTCTTTATTTTTAATCTATGTGTATTCATTTTTTTAAGACAGAGGCTAAAAATACTGGTTATGTGTTATCAGTCTATCACTGTGAAAATTATGAAAAAAAGGAAAACGTATTGCCTCCCTACAGAAACATGATCACAGAAAATTCCCTTTATGTATTTAGTTGGATAGATTTTTGAGAGGTCATTATTTTTGATATAACCATTATGGTTATATCATGATTTTGGCTCTATCCACTGGTAACCTATTACTGCATAAGTACTTACACCAACTCAGCCTGTCTCAGGCTCTCCCATGAGGTCACAGGCAAGCAGTCAGTCAGGGCTGCCATCTCCTGAAGGCTGAAAGATTTATTTCCAAGGTGCTTTTTACACATGGATGGCACACTGGGTCTGGGTTTTGGGAGAAGACCTCAGGTTCTCCCAAGCTGGTGGTGTTTCTGCTAATACAATCCCTTAAAATCTTTACAAGTCTCTTAGGAAGCTTATCAGATTTCATACAATTAGGCAAAAACCTTACCCATAAATCTCTGAGAAAGCCTTTCTCTACCTTTGATCTCTTGGAAGGCTGCTGAGGGACAATCCCGCAAGCTACCTAGAAGCCCTTATTGTTTAACAGAATGGTTCTTTTAGGTGCTGCCTTAAATCTTTCGAGGTCATGATGAAGATAGTATAGTTACATCTCGACTTCATTTTTAGACTATTTTTTTTTTCTAATTATGCCCTGGATTGAATCTTTGCCAGAAAGCCAGCTCTACTTTTTGCATCATTTGCCATTGCAGAGCTGGGAATTTTTAAACCCATCAGTTCCTGACTCTTTTATATCAAACAGTTCTTCCTTTAAAGCACCCCCCTTGCATGTTACCATAAGCAGCAAGTAGTTGACAGTGTTGCTATTTTTTTTGCCACTACATAGCAAAGTTCTCCTTTCCTCTAGTTTTCAGCAACATTTTTCTCATTTTCCATAAAATCCTACTGATAGACTTCTCACAGTCCATTACGCTTACAAGGCTTTCCAACGATCTTTAGTCTTTCCCTGTTCTCAAGGTTCTTCCAGCTTCCTCCCACTGATGAGTTCCAAATCCACTCCCACATTTTTATGTTTTTGAAATGGTAGCACTCCACTTACGAGTACCAAAATCTGTATTATTTATTTATTGCTGCATAATAAATTAACCTAAAACTTAGTGTTTTAAAACAACAATGAAAACTGATTACCTCATCACATTCCACTGGATCAGAAATTCAGGAACCCCATGGCTGGGCAGTTCTAGTTCAGGGTTTCTCATGAGAGTCAATGAGATGACTGAAGCCCACTAATGTCTGTCTGTCTGTCTATTTTTCACTGTTAAATTTTTTTTTGCATACTATTTACACTAACTTAAACCCAAACTCTTTCCAATTTTGTAACTCTTCTCTCGATATAGTCAAACATATTGTGTACTGTATTCTATCAATGCTATCTTCTTAAAGAGATATTGATACCTTCAGGAGCCTTCTGACTTGCTCCAGTCTGGACTGGATTGCTATTTAGACCTGCTGCACAGCTGTCATCTTGAAATCTCCCTTTGCTCACACTTTCTCTCTCTCTCTCTCTCTCTCTCTCTCTCTCTCTCTCTCTCACACACACACACACACACACACACACACACACTGAACTCCCTGTTTCCTGAATCCTATGATTTTTCCAATTGCTTGGTGGAGAACATCCTCCAATAACTTTCTGAGAAAGGGAGCATAGATGAAATTTTTGAAGCCTTGATTGTCCATAACTGTCTTCATTCTTCCTTTATAATGTTGCATTTCCTTTACAGACAAATGTAGAGTTATATACCTAGCCAATGTTGTTTGGCTAGGTATGTAATTGTAGCTTGGAAACCGTTTTCCCTATTAATTTTAAAGACTTTTTTCCATTGTATTCTGACTTCTAGAGATGCTGTTGAGTAATGTAATGCCATTCTAATCCTTGAATCTTCATATAAAACCTGCTTCTCTCCCCTCCTCCCACATTCTCAAAGACTAAGATTTTCTTTTTGTCCTGAAGTTTCACAATAATGTTACTTGATATGGGTCTATTTTCAGCCATTATACTAGCCACATGGTAAGCCCTTATATTTTGTAAATTTTCTTTTTTAAAAATTCTATTTTTAGTTTTTCCTTTATTTTTATTGTTGACACTATTACAGATGTTCCCATTTCCCACTGACCCCCACCCAGCCCCACCCCACCTTCCCTCTGACCACCACCACACTGTTGTCTGAGTCTAAGGCTTATGCATATATGTTCTTTGGCTTATCCCAGATTTTCTTACTTATTCCTTTAGTGACATCATTTCCCCTGTGTTCTCTTTCTGGAGTTCTGTTTATTCTAAAGTTGAGCCTTATTTTTTTTTGTCTTACATAGCCCCCTCTTTGAGTTTTTGCTTTACGTTCTGGAAGATCTCCTGAACTTTATTTATGAAGACTTCTATTTAATTGGCTTCGTTTATTTATTTAATTTCCAAGAGCCATTGTTAGTGTCCTTGTCCTCTAAACTTTTTACATCAGCCAGGGCTCCATGCTTTTTTCTACATTCAGTACTGCTCTATTCAGGGGTTCTAAAATGTTAGAATGGTCTGGAAGCAATGAAAAAATCCTTCATCACCAAAGAAAGATTTGATTATGTATTAGGCAGTGGAGCATATCATATGCATCTGACTTAAATATTTGCATCTGACTTAAAATTTAAATGTATTTTAATACTTCTGTCTGTAGCAACCTCTCCAACCTGTATTCCAGTTAAATGATGTTTTCCTGTGCACTGTTGTTCTCAGTAGGGTAAAACCCTTTTTGATCCCTGTAGGCTTCCTGAGAACAAGAGCATAACTTACCACCTTTTCAAGAAGTTGTAATAAATGCGAGAAAGGTCCAGTCCTGGCTCTACCACTTGTTAAATGGGTAACCTTCAATATCAAATCACTTACCTTCTCAGCCTATTTCCTCAACTGTAAAATGGAGATAGACCAGGTAGAGTTGATGTGAGGAGCTATATTATACTATGCCAAAGGACTATAGAAATGTCAGTGGTTTATATTATCCAGTAGGTGTTAAGATAATAGGTGTTAAATTAATGTTTGTTAATTCAGTTGTGTAATGATCTTGTTTATCATTACACAACTGAATTATATAATATATAAGGCTATGAAGGATATAAGGCTAATCTTACTTTATAATGATTGAGTTAAATCTGGCTCTTTCTTGGGAAAATTATGTCTCAGGGACAAACTGAATCCCTGGTATACTAAAATGTTTGTATAGTAAGCTATGTTATAACAGAGTTATGTTGTATTTACTGCAAACACTAATAATGAAATATGCTAATAAGAAGATAGCTAATTGTTCCTTTTCCAGAAGACAAAAGAATTCTCCTCAACATTTTGATTTTATTTAGTAAGCCACATCTTTTAGTGTTCGCAGAATTCCCTCAAAATGTGAAGGAATTAATGTATCCCATCTGGTGAGCAGCTTATTTCCCTTCCCTGGCAGGAATATTAATCTCTATTATGATCAGCTCAGTATGTCTTTGGCCTCATAGGGTATGTGTGCTGCTAATTTCAGGAAAGTAAATACATGTTGGGCAGACTGTTGGTGCTGAGAAATCAATCAGGATCATTCCCTGCTTTACTGCCTGACAAAGAAACTAAGTGTTCATCTAGAAGGTATAATTTCAGGATCCCAGATAAGCAAGCCATGGTACCCAAAATGCCCACCATTAGAATTATTATTATATTTAATAGTTTTTAGAAAGGTCCTACTAAACTGTAGATGTTGTCAAGTATTGCATTAGCACACATATTCTTAAAAATTGGTTCATGATTGATCCCAAGGAAATAAACTCTTAAATCACACACAAGAAGACAAAAGAAAATTCCAGCTTTTAGGAGGTCAGGATCCAGTATGTTAGTTGGGACCTCAGATGTCACAAGAGTCTTAGGTATCCCAGGGAACTTGGATCCACAGGAAACATACAACGGTCATCCAAGGCCAGGTAACGATGCCTCCTTAACCAGGATTCTGGAAGTAATCCATCTGGAACATAATTATATCTGCAGTTGTGAGATAACAGGTAATAGAAACAGCAATACAAAAAGTATTTTTCACTCAAGAAGTATTTATTAAGCATTAATCAAGGAGAGACTGAGGGAGGAAGATGGCGGTGTGGTAGGAGGGAGCAGATTCTACTTCTCCTACACCTGGGGAAAAATCCTAGCCATATTAGGTAGGAACAGAGCAAATAGCCAACATTATCACAACATAAATGGAAATAGGAGATCACAAATTGCAGCGGACATTGAAAAACCTGACAGTAAGGAGACTATGTGGATCAGCGCGGGGACCAGGGAGACTGCAGCTCCAGGCCTGGTGTTCTGGGGTCTGCCGTGGGATTCCCAGGAGAGAGGTGGGTCAACCGCTCCCTCCCTGGCCAAACAAGGACTGAGCAGCACCGGGGGAGGCCAGTTTACTGGAGAGCACAGAGAGAGGAGTGAGGATGAAGAGTTACCCACACAGGGGTTGTAAGCACCCATGCAAAGCCCTGGTGAAAGGGTGCACCCCACCCAGTGCATCCAAAGGCACCCACCTCTACTCCCGTGCCCCCAACCTAGAGAGAACGTGGTTTGGTGGAAGTCTCAGAAACCACACCGTTGAAAAAGGAAAAGGCTCAGGCACTCCCCGGGACCTGTGAGGCCCAGGCCCTGAAGGTAGAAGAAGTGGGCGCCCTCGGGACCCAGAGAGTGCGCACCCGTGAACCCGGAAAAGGTGCGAGCGCTCCGAGGGACATTGGAACACACTGCGGTGAACTCCCAAGGACGTGCATAGTTGCACCCAGCCCCCACACAAAGGTCCCTCCCAGGAGGCACCAAACAGGCTTGGGGGAGGACGTGCGTCTACACTAGGAACAGTACGCCAGAGGCTGACTGAGTTCTGAAGGGGAGCAGAGAAAAACTGTCTCCAGTTGCCCCTCAGTGTGCTGAAGCCAGCTAGAAAAACCGGTTTGGCCAGTCTGAAACCAACAATAGGTGTGTTTTTTTTGTTGTTGTTGGTTTTTTGTTGTTGTTTGTTTGTTTTAGTTTTTGTTTTTATTTTCTTTTAATTATTTTTAAGTAACCTTTTATCTATTAATCTGTATTATTTTTAGATCTATCAATTCTTTATGCTTCTCTTTCTGTCATCCTAGTGTTGACCCTTCTCCCTTGCTTTCCAAATTTATCTCTTCCTCTTCCTTCCATCTTCTGCTTTGTTCCTTCCTTTTCTTTTTTTTCAACCTGCAAGTAACTGCATAATTGTATTATCATTATTTCATTATTCGTACACCTTGTATTTCTTTAGTATTTTGGTATTCCTCTTCTTTTTGTATAGACTCCTTTGCTTGGCTGGTTATATTGTATCATTTGATAGGTTTCCCCTGTTACCTCATTCATAGTGTATAACTAATTTACTGTCCTTCATTTGTGTTCCATTAGTACAATACTCTCTATTCTTGAGTACAAGGCTCAATAATCTCTATTCTTGCTATATAGATTTCATAG
>CM052541.1:90126349-90214261 GCA_028533065.1 Trachops cirrhosus
TTATCAGCAGATTTCTCAAAAGAAATCTCACAGGCAAGAAGGGGCTGGAAAGAAGTATTTGAAGTCATGAAAGGCAAGGACCTACATCCAAGATTGCCCTATCCAGCAAAGCTTTCGTTTAGAATGGAAGGGCAGATGAAGTGCTTCTCAGATAAGGTCAAGTTAAAGGAGTTCATCATCACCAAACCCTTATTATATGAAATGTTAAAGGGACTTACCTAAGAAAAAGAAGATAAAAAGCATGTATAGTAAGATGACAGAAAACTCACCATTATTAACAACCACACCTAAAACAAAAACAAACTAAGCAAACAACTAGAACAGGAACAGAACCACAGAAATGGGGATCACATGGAGGGTTAGCAACAGGGGAGTGGGAGGAGGAAAGAGGGGGAAAAGGTACAGAGAATAAGTAGCATAGATGGTAGAAAGGGGGAGGGCAAGAATAGTATGGGAAATGTAGAAGCTAAAGAACTTATGACACATGGACATGAAAAGAGAGGGAATGTGGGTGGGAGAGGGTGTGCAGGGTGGAGGGGAATGAAGGGGGGTAATGGGTCAACTGTAATAGCATAATCAATAAAATATATTAATAAAAAACTTTTTAAAAAGAAATCAGCTGATAGTCTTATGAGCACGCCTATGTAGGTAACTCTGTTTTCCTCTTGCTGTTTTTAAGATTCTCTCTTTTATCTTTTATCTTGGATAATTTAATGATGATATTCCTTGGTGTGTTTCACCTTGGATCCAATTTCTTTGGGACTCTCTGGGCTTCCTGGAAATCTATTTCCTTGGCCAGATAGGGAAATTTTTCTTCATTATTTGTTTAAATAAGTTTTCAATTTCTTGCTCTTCCTCTCCTCTTTCTAGCACCCCTATGATTCAGATATTAGAGTGCTTAAAGTTGTCCCAAAGGTTCCTAAGCTTCTCCTCAGTTTTTTTAATTCTTGTTTCCTCATTCTGTTCCAGTTGGATGTTTATTTCTTCCTTTTGCTCCAAATCAATATTTGAGTCCCAGTTTCCTTCCCTTCACTGTTGGTTCCCTGTATATTTTGCTTTATTTCACTTTCGGTAGCCCTCATTCCTTCCTTCATTTCGTGAACAAGCTCAATCATTTCTGTGAGCATCCTGATTACCAGCGTTTTGAAGTCTGCATCAGATAAGTTGTCTATCTCCTCATCAGAAGTTTTGATCTATTCTTTTATTTGGGCCACATTTCTTTGTCTCGGCGAACCTGTTATGTTTGTAAAGGGGTATTCACCAGGGTGGGGCTACCCTCTTTGCTGTACTGTGGGGCTGTCTGTGGGGGAGGGGTCAGAGAGGGAACAATGCTGCTCACTTGCTCAGCTCTAGCTCCCCTTTCCAACAAACTCTCCTGCTAGACTGGGAGTTTCCCCAGCTGTTGCAACCCCCATAGTATTTTACAGCTAGCTTTGAATCTTTAGTTTCCCATTCAGCCAGCCCAGCCATGCCTGCATGGTCCGCCACCTTGTTGCGACCATCCTCTGTGTTCAGGTGCCCATCTCCACCTCACCTACTGGACTGGGTGATTATTTCTTTTTTTTTTATACATATATTTTTTATTTTATAGATTTTATTTATTTATTTTTAGACAGAGGGGAAGGGAGGGAGAAAGAGAGGGAAAGAAACATCAACACGTGGTTGCCTCTTGCACGGCTGCACCAGGGAACCTGGCCCGCAACCCAGGCATGTGCCCTAACTGGGAATCGAACCAGCAACCCTTTGGTTAGCAGGCCAGTGCTCAATCCACTGAACCACACCAGCCAGGGCGATGTGAATGTTTCTTTAACTCCTTGATTGTTGGAGTTCTATGCTGTTTGATTTTTCTGGCACTTCTGGTTATTTATTGTTTTTAAAGTGGTTGTTATCCTTCTTTTGGTTGAAGCAAAGCGTTTCTACCTATGCCTCCATCTTGGCCAGAACTCCTAGAATTTTCATATGCTGTTAGAACATACTCCTATCCTATACCCAAAAGTTTTACTCCTACGTATTTACCCAATAGAAATGAACACACACATCCAGAAAAAAACTTTACAAGAAAGTTCATAGTAGCTTTACTCAAAATAGCCAAAAACTGGAAACAATTTTAAATGAAGGAATATGAGAGAACTTTCTAGAGTGATGGAAATGTTCTGTATCTTCGTAGGGATATAACATGGGTGTATACATTTGTCAAAACTTATCCAGTTGGCCCTGGCCAGGTGCTCAGTTAGTTGCAGTGTTGTCCAGTTCACCAAAAGGCTGCGGGTTCCATGGCCCTGTCCTGTTAGGACACATACCTAGGTTCTAGATTTAGTGCCCTCTAGAGCATATGCTGGAAGTAACCAATCAATGTTTCTCATATCAGTGTCTCACTCTCTTTGTCTCTTTCTCCCTTTCTCTCTCTCTAAAATCAATAAACGTATCCTCAGGTGAAGATTTAAAAAAACATCCAATTGAACTCAAGAATTTTGCATTTTACTCAGTAATTATTACTTTTAAAATATTAAGTCCTAGCTAGTAATTTTGCTTTTTGCAGCAGTATGTTTTAGCAACTCTGAAAATGATTTCTGTGTATTCTAAGCTTGAACAAAATGAGTAAATACATTTAATAAAATTCAGGTATCTCCCTGTTGGAGAAGGTAGTTACAAATATAGATAATAGATATAGAAATATAAGTGTGTCTGTGTGCACATGCACACAGTTCCATATCAACAATAATTAGCACATCTGGTACCCAGATCTTCACTTTTAGATACCATTTTCCACTATAAGGAAGCTGGGCTGCTTGGAGAAAAGGTTTATTTCAATACAGATAAAGTGCAAACTGAGCTAGAATGACTTCTTATGCTTAAGAGTATGGAGTACTCAAAATAATGCTATTGTGCTTAATGGCAAAAGACTGAAAGGTTCTGTCCTTACCACTTCTATTCAACATTGTACTAGAGATTTTAGCCAGGGCAGTTAGGCAAGAAAAATAAATAAAAGGCATGCAAATTAGAAAGGAAGAAACACAATTATTTGGAAATGGCATGATCTTGTATATAGAAAATCCTAAGGAATCCACAAATAAACTAATAAAACTAATAAACAGATTCAGCAGGATTGTAGGACATGATATAAATATATGAAATTAATTGTATTTATATATTACAATGAATAATCCATAAATGAAATTGAGAAAACCACTTCATTTATAGTAGCATCAAAAAAGAATAAAATACTGAAGAATAAATTCAAATAAAGTATAAGACTTGGACACTAAACTATCAAACATTATTGTAGAAAATTAAAGAAAATCTAAATAAATAAAAAGACATCCTATTGATTTGAAAACAATATTGTTAAACTGTAATACTCTGCACTTCAATCTACAGATTCAATGCAATCCCTACCAAAAATCCAGGTGTGCTTTTTTTTTATAGGAATGGACAAGCTCATCCTAAAATTCACATGGAAATTCAAGGGACCCAGAATAGCCAAACCATCTTGAAAAAGAACAAAGTTGGAGGACTCAGAATTTGAATTTTTAAAACTTTGTACGTAGATACAGAAAGCAAAATTGTGTGGTACTGGCTTAAGGACAGACATAAAGATCAGCTGATTTTGAACAAAGGTGTCAATACATTTTCAGTGAGGAAAGAATGTTCTTTTCAATATACTATTGAACTGGATAACCATATGCAAAAAAAAAAAGTTGGACCTTTCTTTACACCATTCACAAAAATTAACTCAATAAAGATCAAAGACCTAAGTGGAAGAGCAAAACTACAAACTCTTAGAAAACAGTTGTAAATTGCTGTGACCTTTAATTAGGCACTGATTTTTAAATATCACACCAAAACCACAAGAAGCCAAAGAAAAAAACAGATAAATTGGACTTCAACAAAATTAAAAATTTTCTACTTCATAAGACACAACCAATAAAGTAGGACAACCCACAGCATGAAGAAAGTACTTGTAAATCATATACCCAGTAAGTCTCTAGTATTCAGAAAATATAAACTCTTACAACTATAACCAAAAAAAAAAAAAAACCCACATGGGCTTAAATAAACACAGGGATATGAATAGATATTTCTCCAAAGACACAGAAATGACCAGTAAGTACATGAACAGACATTCAGCCTAATTAGTCATTAGATAAATGCAAATGAAATCTATAGTGAGTTATCACTTTACACCCACTATGATGGCTATAACAAAAAAGATGGTCAACAAGAATTGTGGTAAGGATTTGGAGAAAATAGAACCCTCATACTTTGCTGGTAGGAATGTAGAATCTGCAACCACTGTGAAAATTAGTTCCTCAAAATGTCAAACATGGGTTTATCATGTGACACAGCAATTCCACTGCTAGATATATATAGGGGACCATTCCGCATGGCAGTGGGGAATGTAGCCCAGCCCCTGATTCAGAAAACTGACAGGGAGTGAGGTCGGCACACAGGACCCATGACCATGGATAGGTTCTCCCGCGCAGAATCAGGCCTGCATTGTATCTAGGCTGCTTTGAGGCTTGCTTTTGCTAAAACCCCCTCACCCTGAATTGAAGCAGCAAATGTTTACTGCATATTTTAAAGTAACTTCCTAAAATCTGTGCTGAACCTCCCAAGTATGGAGTTTAACCAGTTCAACCACTTTTCCCCTTGCATTTGCAAATAGCCTTGTTCTTTGATGTAACTAGCAACATCCTCTCCTTTGTTTTCTGTAAAAGATAACCACCTAAAGTGAACCTGTGCATAGTAAATGAGGACCATCCTCAGTGTAATGTGCCCAGAAAACCAATAAAAGCCTGTCCGGGCAGGGGTTGGGGCCCTCTCTCTCACTGAGAGAGTGGCCATGCCATCCCTTTTTCTCCACAGAACTTCTGTAGTCCGTGTGAATTTGTTCGTTGAAGCCACAACACATTAACCCCACAGGCTGGAGTGCACATCAGATATATATCTAGGATAAGTGAACATAAGTTCACACAAATTTTCAGAGCAGCATTATCATAATAGCCAAAAAGTAGATAGAAAGAACCCAAATGTTAATCATCTGATGAGTGGGTCAATGAAATTTGGGATATCTATACACTGGAATATCATTCAGCCTAAATGAAAGAAAGCAACACATTACATTTAATTTTTATGAAATGTTCAGAATAGGCAATTCTATAGACACAGAGGACAAATTAGTGCTTTCCAGGGTCTGGAGGGAAGAGATAATAGGGAGTGCCAGCTAATGGGAATGGGTTTACTTTGGGACTCATAAAAATGTTCTGGTATTAGATAGTGGGAATGATTACAAAAAATCATAAATATACTAAAGCCCACTGAACTGTACACTTTAAAAAGGTGAATTTTATAGTATGTGAAATATGCCTCAAAAAAGAAGTGGGCTGCAACCCCAAATCCTAGTCTTCTTTCCTGGAGGCAAATAATGTTGTTTCTTGGGTCTCATTCCTAAAATAGACTGTATACATACAAACATGTATTCATGTATCTATAGGTCTCTCATTAACAGAAATATAAGCATAGCAAATACATTGTCCTAGACTTTTTCCCCTCTACAATGACACTTCAAGTACATTCTTTACAATATAACTTGGTGACTATTCTATTTCAGCATATGTAAGTATCCTGGGGTTCCTTTTGGGTTTTGGGTTTGCCATCACTTAGTTTGCTAGTACTCTGCTGCTACAAATAATGTTGCAATTAGCTTTACTTATATATTTTCATTACATGCGCATGAGAAGGATATGTTTCTGGAAGTTAAATATCTGGTTGAAAATATTTTTTTGTATTTTATTTTGATAAACTGTTATTATTGGTTTACTGTCCTTCTCATTAGATTATGAGTTCCCTGAGGACATGGGCCATTTCTCTGTTGTTGACCAGGGTAATCTAGATTACAGTACACTGTCTGACATACTGCTTTATATATTTGTTGATGGTCAAGTCCATGGGCTTTGATGTACAGCATGTCAAATAGAAATTTGAAGCTACACCATTCAAAAAACAGACAATCATCCAGTTTATAGAGAAAGGAATTGTTTGGGAGTTGTTTTCTTTTCATCCAATTGGGTTTTTCTTTTTCATTTTTTCCTTTCAACTCTCGTTAGTATGTTTTCAAAAATTGTGATATCAATTGTAATGTATCATTCTAAGAAATACAGAATCCTTAATTTCACCTGAAGACATCAGCATGTTTTCTTAAACCAATGTCTGCTTCTTATATTTGAATGTTCTTTATTTCAGTTATTGGGAAAAAAAAAGGTTGGGGGGGAAAATGAGGGCTGAATTGCAACTTTAGGAGACCTCATAGCGACACCTGCTGGAGAAAATATCAGAATAAGTTTTGAATCCATTACATTATTAAAATTTTAGATGAGCGTTTCTATTAATCATTAAGAAATTTGATATTTTACCATACAGTGCTTGTAATAATTAAATATAATTAAGTTTATAGGAGGTTCTTTGATGTTCTAAAAAATTATTGATAAAAATATATTTCCTTTTTTCAGGATAAAGTCATCTTGGGGACTGATTACCCCTTTCCACTAGGTGAGCTGGAACCTGGAAAATTGATAGAATCCATGGAAGAATTTGATGCAGAAACAAAGGTATATGCCTTTTATGTCATGGATTTCCTTCTGTTTTCCTGCTGTAATTGTGCTTGGTTTCACAGCACTTTCATGTGTGATAACAAAGAATAGGGAATCATTACACTTAATATTCCTAGAATTGTTACTAGATCACCAGAAATAGCTGAACTATTAAAGGGGAAAAAAAGTTAAAAAGCTGAAAGACAGCCTAGTACATTCACGAAGGCCAGGAAGAAAACTGCAAATAAGCATATCATAATAATATGTTTCTGTTTGCATGTTAGATGAATAATAAGAATGTCTAAATTTTTTCATTTAATATGTCTGTTACAAATCTACCAATCTCAAAAATTGTAATCATTCTGGTAATTTGAATACTGATACTAAATTCTTGATTAAAAAGAACCCAAGGACCTCAACTAAGTAGATTTTTTCCTTTTGGCATTTGACTTTTAGGGTGGGTAAATATGCCATAATGCTGCCAATGCCTATTCTACCCCTTAGGCTCCTGAACCAAGAAGAGTTAAAATGAGATGCATTGTTCTCAGATTCACTCTCCCTTGCCATACATTTCCCATCCCACCTTCACCTTCCAACAAAACAAGTTCTTCCTGAGAGCTTCACCAATCACTACCAGGGGTCAGAGATGGCCACACACACAAAAATGTGGATATATAAACTCTTAACAAATCTTACAGAAGTCTTAGTTATAATCCTTTTGTATAATTCTGGGCTTTCTTCTACACTAGAATACAAAAGTTCTCTTGGTCTCTAATTCTCTGCTCTAATCATTAAGGATCAAGCTCATCAAATCTTTTCAGTAGGCTTAAAGCACATTAACAGATGCCAAGAAAAATCATTTACTGGTTATAAGTTATGAACTGGGAACCCTCAGACTGCTTTTATACAGGAAGTTTCCCCTTTGGCATTTACTCACCTTAAGACACTTAAAGTCTCGAATTGTTAAATATTTTCTTGTTAAAGTAGAAAGCCATAATAAGATATCTTTTTACTTTTTTTTACAACAGAGTTTGAAAATAAAAAACTTTCTATAAAATTAATATAAATTAAACTGAAATCAGATACCCCCAAGTATCCTGATTAAGAGTTCTGTGGAATAATTATTTTATGTCTCATCATTTAACTTTATGTGCTAATCACTTTCAAGTTTTAAAATAACATATAAAAATTTTATATTGTCACAAATTCAAAATGACAGTTTGTACAAGATTACTCATTGCAACATTGTCTGTAATAAAAACTGAAAGCAGTCTATAGGAGAATAAGTTACATACGGTAATAATATATCTATATAATGGTATCTATACATCCATAAAAAACACTAAAAATCCATTTCCAAGGTATATTAAGTTTAAAAAGCAGGGTGCCAACCTGTATAGTATATTTCCATTTGTATATAGTATACTATCCAATTGTGAAAAAAGAATATCTCTAAACCTAAATATAAGTATTTGCTTATATGTGCATAAAATATCTCTGGAATAACAGACAAGAAACTGATGGCTGCACAACTCTGTGAACATACTAAATATCACCAAACTATACACTTTAATGGGTAAATCGTATGGTAAGTGAACTATAGATTCCATTACAAAAAAAAGATAGCCCTCAGAAGATAACATCCATTTTACAATTTTGAATTTTGAGCTCTGAAATGATCATGGTATGTAGATATACGTTAACGGTGTGGATGTTATACAATCCTATACATGTTTCCTTCCACTCTCAGCTAAATGCCTGACCTTTGCAAATTGGATATCTATCAGTTAGGGTATCACAAAGTTATCTCTAAAATCACAGGAGTTCTTTTTGTGGAGTTGATCTAGTTTATAGGTGGAGAGAAGGTGAAGAAAAATTTGGCAGTCTTTTTCTCATGTGAAATAAATAAATGTACATATTTGTACAATATTCTGAAACTCTCCATCTATTTCACTTTTCTTGCTCTGAAAGAGCTTACCTTGTGGGGGAGGGAGAATTCAAAAAATCAATACCTGTGCCTAGAAGCTGAGGGTGGCTACATGACTTCCGAGTACTGTCACCAGCTCTTTTGTCCCACAGTCCTAAACTGCATGTTTTCTTTGTTTTGCCTCCAATAAGTTTTTAAAATCTTTGAAAACTTTAGGAAAACTTTAGGAGTTTTCAAAGAGCATTTTCCTAAGAGGGCTCTACACCTTGTAATTTCCTCCTTTCCTCCTACTACCAAGTTTCAAACATAGATTTCAAATAGTAAGGCAAAAAATAGGTCAAGAGGATTTTGGTAAGAGCGTCATTGTTTAACCTGCTAATATTTTTCTCTCACATCGAGGATTTGATTTTTTTAAAAAACCTGATAAAGACACTCAATAAAGTATTTAAAAACAACCATTAAATAATGCATTAAAATGAAATCTTTTCTTTTCTTTTTCAGGATAAACTCAAAGCTGGCAATGCCCTAGCATTTTTGGGTCTTGAGAGAAAACTATTTGAATGACTGAATTTACTACAATCTTTCAAGAAGATGGTTTTTTTTATTTTTAAATATGTATCACACATGCATACTAAAATCCTATTTTGAACTATTTTACCCAGAAATAGAATATCCCTGAGTATCCTAAATTATTCATAACAAAAATGACTCATGTTTTTTCACTCTGAAAAGCAGTACAGGATTTCACATGCAAACCAAATATGATTTTCTGAGCACTTTAAAATTAATGACATAAGCAAAATGTCATTAATGCTTTTTATGGAGAAAGACCAAAACCAGATTCATCTGTTCAAGATGGTTCATGGTTCAAGTTGGTTCTTACTTTGAGCAAGTATATGTGCCTAGAGCCCAAATAACCCATTTTTATTCACTTTAAACAACTTTCATGGGCCCAGAACTGGGCTGGGAATACTTTAGATTTCACAAATAAATGTATGTATTTCATAACCTGTAGGAGCTTATAGTCCAAATAAGGAGGCAAGTCATAAGTTCACGCAATAATTACTAAGCAATGCAACATGAGTGTCACAGAAGTTTTAGTAAAATTCATCTGGACTTTTGGGAAAATGTTCACAGAAGTTGGAACTTGGGCTGAGTCTAGAAGGATGGATATGACCTAAGTTGGAGAAGGTAAACAGATAATAAGGCAAAACTTGGGAAAACAGGTTTGAGACTGAATGAGAGTTCATCTACTCTGGAGAAAAGTTACAGTCTATAAATTACTTTTATCAGAAGCTATTTTAATTTAAACTACTGAGCAGGATATGTAAAGATAGCGGTGGAAATTGAGAGCAGGGAAACACCAGGGTAGCCTCACTTCATTGATGGTCCTGCCTGGGCTGCTGAAAATAAACTCAGTTCTGAAAGGGGTGATGAGTATCTGTGGTTTGCATACTTCTGGATGAATTCCAAAATCAAATATAATTCTTCAAAACTACTTTCTTGCTTTGATTAATTAATACTTCTTTTCCCTCCCACTAGCCCAGAAAACTCATGAGTTGAGTATAAGCACGTAATTTATGCTAATATAATTTTTGCTAAATTATGTCCATCCCATTATTTTCACTTTATTTAGTTTGTTATTCCATCTCTTTCTTGCTCCTCCTATTGCTTTCCAGAACTTTACCCACTAGTCTGTTATTACTCCAATCTGCGTACAAGAAAAAAAAACAAGGTTGAACAAAACAGCAATATAAAGTATATGCTATTTTTTCCTTCCCCATTATTTGAGGAAAATGTCCATTCCTTCTCAAATATTCTATATTTGACCACTTTTTAACATAGTGTTTAATAACTTTTATTATGAAAAATAACCTCATTACTTTAATCAATAAGATAGATGACAGATAGATAGATAATGGGTATATTCATATTCATATTCATATTCACAGAGCATTTATGTGATGTGCCAGAGCTGTAGCACTGTTCCAGGTACTTGGGATACAGAAGTAAATAAAAAGGATAAAAGTCCTTCTCTGATGAAACTTATAGTCTCAAAAGTAAGAAACATAAATAAAGGAGAGAGAGGAAAAAGAAACAAGGAATGGAGAGGAAGAAAGAACAAAGGAAGGAAATTTGTCTTATACTGAGAAATTAAAACAGGGAAATGTATACAGAGTAACTTAGGCGAGGATGGGGAATAAGACATTAAATTGTGAGACCAGAGAAAGTGTCTTTAAAGACTTTAACCTGAAACGTGAATGATAGAATAGTGATAGTTAAAAAACCCTTCTCTACACTCATATTAAAAAGGAATTTACTTATCTTTTCTTCTAGTGCCGGCATAGTTTCATTGTCTTATAGTTAAATCTTTGATCTAATCAATGTTGGAGTTATCCTCATGTATGATGTGAGGAATCAATCTAATTTCATTGCAGCACTATGTTATTGCAAAATATTGAAAATTATATACATTATCCAAATGTAGGAGACTGAACAAATTATAGCACACATACATGTACACACACACATATGTACAGATGCCTGGAAGTAAACTTTGATTTCTATCTTTCCTGGCCTTCCTCTTCCTTACATTCAGTCCATCATCAAATGCTATTGGTTGCATATAAGACATCTCACATCCCCATTCTAATTCTACTACTCTTGCCCAAGTCACCATGATTTCTTGCCTAGTCTCCTTAATACTAATCTTGACCCCTTACATAATTCTCTACACAACTGCTGATATGTTTTTCCTTTATTTTTTTATTTTTTAAAAGATTTTATTTATTTATTTTTAGATAGAAGAGAAGGGAGGGAGAAATAGAGGGAGAGAAACATCAATGTGAGAAACATGGATCGGTTCCCTCTCATACACGGTCTGACCAAGGGACAAATCCACAACCCAGGCATGTGCCCTGACCAAAATGGAACTGGCAGCCTTTTGCTTTGTGGAATGAAGCCCAACTAACTGAGCCACACCAGTCAGGGCTGGTTTTTCCTTTAAAAAAAAGAAAACCGTAACTCAGCCCTGGCTGGTGTGACTCAGTGGATTGAGCACCAGACTGCAAACCAAAGGGTGGCTGGTTCAATTACCAGTCAGGGCACATTCCTGCATTGCAGGCCAGGTCCCCAGTAGGGGGCATGTGAGAGGCAACCACACACTGATGTTTCTCTCCCTCTATGTCTCCCTGCCTTCCCCTCTCTCTAAAAATAAATAAAATCATTTTTGAAAACATAACTGAGAGCATATCACAGACTTATTTTAGAAAGTCCAATGGCTTCCTATGAGAGTTATAGAAATCTAAACTATAGATCATGGGCTCTAGATCATGGGCTACTTATCTGGCCAACTTTATATCATCATCTCCTATCTCTTTCTCCCTTGAGCACAAACTCTGCTATAAGCTCTTTCCTGTGTAAAATCAGTAAGGAAACATCAGCTTTAAACAATACATCAGACCAATTGGACTTAAGAAATATATACAAAACATTTGGATCCAAAAACAACAGGAATACACATTCTTCTCAAGTGCACATGGAACATTCTCTAGGAAAGGTCATTTGTTAGGCCACAAAACAAATCTTAATAAATTCAGTAAGATTTAAATGAGATCAAGGCATCTTTTCCAAACAAAATAGTATGTTCACATATATGTGGAGATTAAGCAACATACTACTGAACAACCAATAGGTCAAAGAAGAAAAAAATAAAAATTAAAAAAAGATAGTCACATCTCAGTACTTGTTGGCTTCAGAACTCATCAAACCCTGTACTCATCACATTTTGACAACACAAAACTGTTTCAGCACTCAGCACTTGCTTGGGACTCATTGCACTTTCTAGAACTTGTATGAGTCACGATGCTGCCCCACAAGAGAAAATGCTTCATTCTTCAGTACTCATAAGATTTGGCACTCACCATGAGTTCCAGAATGAATTAACATCAAGTACCTATGTACCACTGTATTTTGAGACAAAGGAAAATGGAAATACAACATACTAAAACTTATGGGGTGCAGCAAAAGCAGTTCTAAGAAGACAGTTCGTAATGATAAATGCCTACATTAATAAACAAGAAAAATCTCAAACAACCTAACTTCACACATCAAGGAATCAGAAAAAGAACCAATGAAGCCCAAAGTTATTAGAAGGAAGGAAATAACAAAGATAAGAGTAGAAATAAATGAAATAGAGATTTAGCCCTGACTAGTGTAGCTCAGTGCATTGAGTGCGGGCTGCAAACCAAAGGGTTCCAGTTT
The DNA here is from genome assembly GCA_028533065.1 of Trachops cirrhosus. Taxonomy (NCBI): domain Eukaryota; kingdom Metazoa; phylum Chordata; class Mammalia; order Chiroptera; family Phyllostomidae; genus Trachops; species Trachops cirrhosus. Next base: position 90,139,130 of record CM052541.1, read on the forward strand.
GATTCCCAGTCAGGGCACATGCCTGGGTTTCGGACCAGGTCCCCAGTGGGGGCCATGTGAGAGGCAACTGCACATTGATATTTCTCTCTCTCTTTCTCCCTCCCTTCCCCCTCTAAAAATAAATAAATAAATCCTTTAAAAATGAAATAGAGATTTAAAAGATAATAGAAAACAGCTGGGTACTAGACTGATCACTTTGTAAGTTATATAAATGTCTAATCACTATGTTGTACACCTGAAACTAATAAGATATTGTATGTTAACTATTATCAAAAAATAAAAATTCATTTTAAAAAAGACAATAGAAAATAATCTCCAGATTTTGGAGATTATTATGCTAAGTGAAATTAGCCAGTCAAAGAAAGACAAATGCCACATGATCTTACTTATATGTGGAATCTAATGAACAAAATAAACTGATAAACAAAATGGAAACAGAGGCATAGATACATGGAACAGACTGACAGCTATCAGAGGGGAAGTAGGAGGAGAAGACTGCATGAAAGAAGGGGAAGGGATGAGCCAAAGAACATATATGCATAACCCAAAGACACAGACAACAGTGTGATGATGGCCAGAGGGAAGGGGGCAGGACTGGGTGGAGGTGTGCAAAGGAGGGGGAGATGGAAACATCTGTAACAGCATCAACAATTTAAAAAAGACAATAAAAAAGATCAATCAAACTAACTCTGACTTTTCTGTGCATATAATTCTGAGGACATTTATCCTCTGAGATGTAATTAAACTTATCCATACTTTAGACATATTTACTTATGCAGCTGAGTAGGTTTATTACCATTTACTATGATGAGGAACACTATGTGATAAACAGGCTTGGGAGGGATGAGAATTAACAGTTCCATTGTTGGACTTCTTATATTTCAGATGCTTCTTGGACATTTAAGTAGCAATGTCCAGTAAGCAGTTGGGTCTACTAGTCAGCCTGGGGAGTTCAAGAGAGAGGTTGGACAGAGGTCATAAGTGTATAGAAGGTATTTAAGGAAATAAGACTGGGTGAAATCACCTGGAGAAAAAGTAAAGGAGAGAACCAAAAGAACCCAAGACTAATTCCTGGGATTTTCCAAAAATTGGACATCAGATGGAGAAGCCAACATTGGGCACTAAGTAGCAGCCAGTGAAATAGGAGTAAAACAAACAAACAAAAATGTGGTATTCTGAAGTCAAGGGAAGATAATGTTTCAAGAAGTCTTCATAGGCTTTCAACATAAAAAAACATCAAAGCTATAATACTATGGTACTTTACAGAATCATATGCCCAAATGTAACTAATTGCTTTATCCCAAAAGTAAGTTCCACTTCCTAAAATACAAACTCTCAGTAATGGTATCACCCAGTCACCTAAATCCTTTCCTTCATCCATATCAAATCTGTCAACAACCCAATAAATTCTACCACTTTTATATCTTTTCTTATCTTTCTTCCCTATGGCTTCTAAATAAAGTCAGGTCCTCATCTTTCACCAAGAGTATAGAAATAATCTCTTAGACTTCCAGCCAAGATGGAGGCATAGGTAGACACACTGTGCCTCCTCACACAACCAAAAGCACAACAAATTTAAAAACAAAATGAAACTGGAACTGCCAGAAAATTTAACTGTATGGAAGTCCAACAACCAAGGAGTTAAAGAAGAAACATTCATCCAGACTGGTACGAGGGGCAGAGATAGGCAGCTGGGCAGAGAGGACTCATGGCAAGGTAGTGGCTGGCGGACAGGGAAGTCCCACATTCGAGTACACATAAACTGGGAGGAAAACTGGGGAGTAAGACAGACCATGCGACCCAGGGTTCCAGCCCTTTATTTTGAGTGGAAATAAAGCCTCAAACCTCTGACTGAAAAAATCTGTGAGGGTTGATTCGGCAGGAGAAACTCCCAGCCTCACAGGAGAGTTCACTGAAGAGACCCACAGGGTTCTAGAATGTACACAAACCCACCCATCCAGGAATCAGCACCAGAAGGGCCCCATCTGCTTGTGGGCAGCTGGGGAAGTGATTGAAAACCGCCAAGAGCTGAGCAAGCAGCATTATTCCCTCTCGGACCCCTCCCCCACATACAGCACCACAAAGCATCAAGGGGGATTGCCCCGCCCTGGTGAATACCTAGGACTCTGCCCCTTCCTATATAACAGGCACGCTGAGACAAAAAAAAACAGCCCAAATGAAAGAACAGATCAAAGCTCCAGAAAAAATACAACTAAGTGACAAAGAGATAGCCAACCTATCTGATGCACAGTTCAAAACACTGGTAATCAGGATGCTCACAGAACTGGTTGAATATGGTCACAAATTAGAGGAAAATATGAAGGCTATGAAAAGTGAAATAAAGGAAAATGTATAGGGAACCAACAGTGATGGGAAGGAAACTGGGATTCAAATCAACAGTTTGGCAGAAGGAAGAAAGGAACATTCAACCAAAACAGAATGAAGAAACAAAAATTCCAAAAAATGAGGAGAGGCTTAGGCACCTCCAGGACAACTTTAAACGTTCCAACATCTGAATCATAGGGGTGCCAGAAGGAGAAGAGGAAGAGTAACAAATTAAAAACTTATTTGAAAACATAATGAAGGAAAACTTCCCCGATATGGCAAAGGAAATAGACTTCCAGGAGGTCCAGAAAGCTCAGAGAGTCTCAAAGAGGTTGGACTCAAAGAAGCACACACCAAGGCACATCATAATTATATTACCCAAGATTAATGATAAGGATAGAATCTTAAATGAGGCAAGAGAAAAGGAGACAGTTACCTACACATTACACCATCAGCTGATTTCTCAAAATAAACCTTATAGGCAAGAAGGTGCTGGAAAAGTATTTGAAGTCCTGAAAGGCAAGGACCTCCATCCAAGATTACTCTATTCAGCAAAGCTATCATTTAGAATGGAAGGGCAGATAAAGTGCTTCCCAGATGAGGGCAAGTTAAAGGAGTTCATCACCACCAAGCCCTTATTATATGAAATGTTGAAGGGACTTATCTAAGCAAAAGAAGATAAAAAATATGAACAGTAAAATGACAACAAACACAGCTATTAACAACAGAACCTAAAAATAAGAAAAACAAAAACAAGCTAAGCGAACAACTAGTACATGAGCAGAATCACAGAAATGGAAATCACATGGAGGGTTATCAGCAGGGGAGTAGGAACTGGAGAGAAGGGGAAAAGGTACAGAGAAAAAGTAGCATAAACGGTAGGTAGAAAATAGGGGAGGGTTAAGAATAGTATCGGAAATGTAGAAGCCAAAGAACTTATATGTACAACCATCCATGGACATGAACTAATGGATGGGAATGAGGGTGGGAGGCTGTGTGCAGGGTGGAGGGGAATAAATGGGGGGAAATGGGTAACTGTAATAGCATAATCAATAAAATATATTTTAAAAATATGAAAAATTAGAATCAAAATGGTTAAAATTAAGTGTGAGCCAGTACAAATATAAAAAATAAGTAGGTTATGCTTAATAAATAAAAAAATTAAGTTACTGGGTTCCTACACCACATCATTCACAAAGATAAATTCCAGGTACATTGAAAAAAAAAAAGAAATAATCTCTTATTCATACCTCTGTCTGACTTAATCTGGTATAATCCTTCTTCCAGAAGGATTGATGGTGCCAGAGGAAAATTTCCAAAGTATATGTCTGATCATATTACTTCCCTTGTCAAAATTTCTCACAACCTAAACTGATGGTTTCTAGGTTTGAAAATTTCATTGATCAGTATATCCCCCTTTTAAAAATTGTACCTATATCTCTAACACAGCACACTTCTCATTTTAAATTGCAAATGTTATCTTCCCACCAGACTGGTACTTCCTTGAGAGCAGGAACTATGCTTTCATGCACTGATTCACATGAATTCAACAGTACATATTGAGTGCTTGTTAAGAACCATGCTGGGTGTTGGGATAATGTAAGTAAAAATAAATATGGTCCCTGCTCTCAATGGTGCTTATAATCTAGTTAGGGAGACAGGTATCAAATAAGCAACAAATCACTACAAAATTGCTATCAAGAGGTGTGAAGGAGCATATAGTGTGTAGAGAGTTTATACTAAGGAATTTGGCCTACTCGGAGTTGAAGACAGACTTTCCAGGAGAAATGTTGCTTAAAATAGGATAGAAAGAACAGAGAAGAGCTAAAAGAGGACAGAGAAGAGTGCCAGACAGAGAGAATAGCAAAATTGACACCCTTGTGGCAAGAGAGAATATGGCAAGAAATAAGACCACTGAGGCTAGAGGTAATAAAGCAAGATGTTCTGGTATAAAGTGGTGAGATCACATGAGGTCGTAAGTCAGTTGAGGAAATTATCTGTCAAAAAGCAATGAGGTTTTTAAGTAAGGGGTGACATAACTAGAGTTGAGTTTTGAAAAGACCCTTCTGGCACTAAAATGACACTGCTTATTACCAGAATCTTGAAAATGACTCTCAGGAAATCGCTTTTTGTCTTAAATCTCCTTTGTTATCTACTCCAAAATAAACCCCTGACAAAAAAAATCCCAGCACCATCAGATTCCAAAGAACAGCCATTCATAGCCATTCAAGCATTTCTCTTCTTTTTACCTTACCCATGCCCATCTTTTCGACCTCTCCTAAAAAGGAAGCCAGTTCTGACTCAACTCAGTTTATATTTTCCAACCAGAAAACTTGAACCTATATTCAAGCATTACTTAAGATTAGCTTAATTTGTTTAACTTAGACAATTCTGAGACTTTTTTCCAATCAAAATTGAACAAAAGTGTATTGAAGTTTCTATTTCTGAATATACAACACTGCTCAAAACCTAATAAAAAACATAAAGTTTATTTTTGAAAAGTCAATACATAAACACACTAGAAGAGTTCAAAAAAACAAACTCAACCTGTATCCCAGAAAGAACCAATTTTATCTGTTTGTGTATTCTTACAAAGATAGTCTATGATTACACAAATATTTACATGTACATATTCCTTTGTTTATTTTTCTGAAATAGTAGCCTTTTGCTTTTTTCCCCTGCTTAATACTTTGGGGGTGGTTCCACATATAAGCTGCCTTCTTTTTTTTTCATAAGTCTATTTTATTTGTTTTTTAAATTACAGCTGACATTCAATATTATTTTGTATTAGTTTCAGGTGTACAGCATAGTATATGTTACAAAGTGTTCTCCCCGATATTTCAAGTACCCACCTGACACTATACATAGTTATTACAATACTACCAACTATATTCTACATGCTGTACTTTACATCCCCTTGACTATTTTGTTACTACCAATTTGTATTTCTTAATCCCTTCTCCCTTTTCAGCCAGCCCCCCACCCATCCTCCCATCTGACAATCATTGGCTTGTTCTCTATATCTGAGTCTGTTTCCATTTTATTTGTGTAAGTTTATTTTAAGTTGATAACTTAAGTTTGAACACATCCTAAAGTCCTACATTTTTACCACCCCCCCACGTTTAATATTTTTCAGGTCACAATTTACATGTTTTTCTCTTGTGTATCCATTAACAAATTATTGTAGTTATAGTTATTTTAATACTCTTTGTCTTTTAACCTTTATACTCACTGTATGTGATTAACCCAGCACCTTTACATTAGATTATTCTTATACTACATATTTATCTTTACCTGTGAGATTTACACGTTCATATGTTTTTCTGTCACTAATTGGAGCCCTTTCTTTTCAGCTTTAAAAAGTCCCTTTAACATTTCTTATGAAGCCAGTCTAATAATGATGAACTCAGCTTATTTACAAACTTCCACCTCTCCTTCACTTCTGAAGGACTTTGCCAGGTAGAGTATACTTCGTGGGGAGTTTTTTTTTTCTTTCAGTACTTTGATGGCTTCTTTTTAATAGCTAAATAAGTATTTCATTGCATAGATGTATTATAATCATCAAATTCTCATGTCATAAACCATGCTTCCAGTCTTTTGCAATTACAAACACTTGAGAATACCCTGATAATGTGAACATATTTATATGCTTATTTGCCATCAGTATATCTTCTTTGTTATCTTCTTTGTATCTGTTCACCTCTTTAGACCATTTTCAAAATAGATTAATTTTCTTTTTTATGAGTTCTTTGCATATTTTGCAAAGAAGTCCTTTATCAGATATGTATTCTGCAAAGATTTTCTCCATGTATTTTCACTCTCTCAACAGTGTCATTTGTAGACCCCAGGTCTTTATTTTAATGAAGTCCAACTTTTTTCTTTCAAGGATAATGCTTTTAGTGTTTTATCTAAAAACTCATTGCCATCACAAAGGCACCTAGATTTTCTTCAGTGTTTTCTTCTAGAAGTTTCATATAGAGACAATTGTTATGAAAGATAAGGTCTGTGTCTAGATTCTTTTCTTTTTTTTGCATATGAATGTCCAGTTCTGGAATCATATGTTGAAAAGATTGTCCTTTCTAAACTGAACTACTTTTGATCCTTTGTCAAAGATCAGTATAATATATTTGTGTGGTTCTGTTTCTGGGATCTCTACTCTTGTCCATTGATCCATGTGTCTTTTCTTCTGTCAATATATGCTGTCTTCATTACTGCAGCTTTGAGGTTGGATAGTGCAACTTCTTCTTTGGTATTATGTTGGCTATTTTGGGTCTTTTGTCTTTCCATATACATGTTAGAATGAATTTGTTGCTATCTACGGAATAACTTTAAAATTTTGATTGATATTACATTGAATCTACAGATCAAATTGGAAAGAATTGATATCTAATGATAGTCTTCTAATCCATGAACCAGAATAACCCTCCATTTAGATCTTCTTTCATTTCCTTAATCAGAATTTTGTAGTTTTCTACATATACAATCTGTACGTTAGATTTCTAAGTAAGGATTACATTTTGTAAACCATACTGTTTTAAACTTCAAATTCCAATTGCACATTGCTGATATATATTGGCTCATATATAAATCTTAATTTTATAATCTTTCTATAATTACTTATTAGTTGCAGCTTTTTTTACACTTTGAGATTTTCTACATAAACAATTGTCATCTGTGAAAAAATGAGTTTTATTTCTTCCTTTACAATGTTTACCTTTCTTTTTATTTTCTTAATTACTGGGACTTCCAATACAGTGTTGAAAGGAGTGGGGAGAGGAGATATCCTTGACTTAGCAGGAAAGTTTCTAGTTTCTCACCACTAAGTGTAAAGCTAGCTGCAGGGTTCTTACAAATGCCTTCAAGATGAGGAAGTTCCCTCCTACTCCTAATTTGTTTAAAGCTTTTATCAGTATGAATATTGGAGTTGGCACTTTATAAACTTCACTTGAAATCATTCCTGGAACTTCTAGGCAGCATAAGATGTGAGGCCAGCAAGAAATGGAGTTATTCTGACAACTATTCATGATAACTGCCTACCAATAGCTGGATTCTGTAATGTGGTGGGGACAGAGCCAACATTCAGCATAGGAATTCAGCATAGTGTGCTGAGCATAGGAACCCCCAAATGATGAGAAAAGCCTAGAGTTTTAATCAGGAACTCACTTAAAAATAATACCAGTTGCCTTTTAGAAGTATGTCTGACTATACTCTGCAATGTTAATTTTTTTAATTTAGAAATTTTCATACACAATAGGCGTTGGTTCAGAGCCACAGACCTACTCATGCCCATAGTGAAGCTCTATGGCACTTTCTTACATGAACTTGAGAAGTTAATTAACAGACATGCGGTGTTTCTGTATTGAATACTAAAGACAAAAGTTTTACGCAGCCTCTCTTGTACTATCTGCTTCTTCTCCTAACCTTTAAAAAAAATCTCATAGCGAGGTTTAAAAACACTACTGATGTGGACTTGAAACCTATTCTAGAAATCTCCTCTAGGTCCTAATTGCATAACCTTTGGCAAGCAATTAACAAAAGACAAACCAATGGCCTGCGTGGTTGTTGGACTCAAAACAAGATAATGTCAGAAATACACTCAAGTGCGACACTCAGGTGGAGCGTTATTTCTTATGCAGTTTCCCACCTAGCTCCTTCCCAGGGCCATTGGACTGAAGCTGTCCTGCCCACGAGAACCTACGAGATTGCGTGGACCAACGTCAGAGAAAAGTGAAGGCTCTGACGGGTCGCTGCGGAGGAAGGTTTTTCTACTTTTAAAGCGCCAGCACACGCCTGACCGAGGAACCCAACCACATTTCAGAGTCCACCGATTAGCCCTACAGCGCAGCAGGCCCACCGACCGCCCGCCTACCTCTCTCCCCACCCTACCTTAAACCAACCTTTTCCTTCCTCTCCTCCCCGCCCCTTTGCCTTGCCAATCCTACGTCCGGCATGCACTGCGCCGACCTTTTCCTTCCGCCGACCCCCACCTTCGGGCGCTTCCAAATGACAAGCGGCGCGGAGCATTATGGGCCTGTACGCGAAAGCGAGGCCGGAGCAGAAAAAAAGAAAGCAAGACTAGCGAAAGCCGATAGGGCAGCCCCCCCCCGCGCACGCGCGCGGCGGCGGCTAAGGTTGAAAAGAGGCAGTGCGTCGTCTACGGCGAGCGGAGTGGGGCGGGGTCGCGCGGCTTTGGCGGGGAGTCCGCGAGCCGGCAGGGGTGGGGGTGTGGGTTAGGGAGCGGGCGGAGGAGGAAGTGTCATGGCGTCGGGCCGTGGAGCTTCTTCTCGCTGGTTCTTTACTCGGGAACAGCTGGAAAACACGCCGAGCCGCCGCTGCGGAGTGGAGGCGGATAAAGAGCTCTCGTACCGCCAGCAGGCGGCTAACCTTATCCAGGACATGGGACAACGTCTTAATGTGTATCCTTTACTGTTCTTGGCCCTACGCTGCTCACGCCCTGTCCCCCTCAGTAATCGCCCTGTCGCCGGGCTTGGTGTCCCGCGAACATGGCGCCGCTGCCTTCGGTGGGGCTCGGGCTCCGAAGGCCGCGAGAGACCAGCGGAGGAGGGGTAAAAGAGAGGAGTCCGGGAATGCGGTTTGTGAGGCTGCGTTGTGTAACCTGTTTGGGGCCGCGCGTGGTGTTGGCGGCGGGGTATGGGAGAACCGCCGAGACGCGAGTCAGAGGATTATAGCAGATGAGAGAGGGCAGCTCTCCCCGTCCGTGAAGGGGATGGGAGGTAGGAAGGTTAGCTATGCTGAAAGGCGCCTTAAGTGTTCGCAGCTTTCCCCCGCGCTCCTCGCCTGTTTGATGGCGGTTCTCTTGTACCTTGGGAACCTACTGGAGGTCTTTATGTTCTTGGCGTGGTTTTGTACAAATGTGAGCGCGCGTTTCCACTGTTTGATTTTGGGTTTAGTCAGTTGTAGCTATTGATAAATCCTACCTGGGCTCATTTAGTAGTAATATTAGAAAGAAGTGCTCAGTTATTACTACTCATTTGGCGTCGAGCCTTCACCACTCTGCCGGGCTTTATTATTTTAACGAGTTTTGGTTTGTTTTTGTGTGGACGGGAATTTTCTATCAGAATTGTTTTGGAAATGAGATCTTGTTTTCCTCATATATTTCCTAAATGTAACGTTTCAGCTCTCAGCTTACAATAAACACTGCGATTGTTTATATGCACAGGTTTTATATGTACCATTCTTTCACCAAATTCAATAGAAACGTAAGTATTTTATTGTCAGTTTTTACTACAACCAAATTTTAAGTATGTTGATACGCAGGAAAAAAAGTTGGTTATGGATTTTACTTTTGGATTTCGTGTTCTACTAGTGAAGGTAAATCTCATGATGAATGTTTTGCTTCAGTTGGCGCAGTTTCTGGGAATTTTTAAAAATTTGTGATTATAAGTTGCCACACACTGTGTTAGGCTCTGCCAGGTCCTTTGAACTAAAAGATAAATAAGAAACATTTCTTTAGTTGAAGAGTTATTAAGTCGATACAAATTTAAATGTTATACTTATGATTTCAATAATTTCAAATAGTAATATAAAGTGTAATTTGGACAAGCCTAGTCATTGGTTTGTACATCTTAATTTTATCAGACTAATACTGTTTCAAATACTGTGACTAGGATTTAATTCAGTTGTAACATTAGTTTCAAATGACCTTTTGAAAGAATTAAATATTCACCAGAAATATTTCATTTGCTAACACAATAATTCCTTAAGATGTTAATCATCCCTGTTTATCACACATTAGCGTTAGTTGTCTGCTTAAAATTTCGGTGATTCAAACGTCAAATCTTGCTTCCAACATTATGTTGGGGGGAGCGAAGTGTAATTTTGAAGTAAAACTTCAATATTAAAACACTGACTTTGAACAGAATTTGTAAATATTGCAAATTTAGTAATGGCTTTTAGTTGAAGTTTTTATTTTATGAAAGTTGTGAATTTGGTCTGTTCTTTTCAGAGTAAGATGTGTATTATGTTGCATCTGTTAACAAAGAAAATTGTGTATTGTTTAGAAATATTTAACCCTACCTTAATTCTCACTGTATTTTTTGATCTTTTTATCACAACTATTTTTAGAATGCTATTCAAAAGGTGTGGGTAGAAAAATGGACCAGGGAAGACTTTATGCTATTTGTGGATTGTCATTAGGACCTTTGTGCTAAGAAAACAGTCTTTGAAAGGTCCTTAATTTTTTTTAATTAAAAGGGAAAGCATCATAATTTAGATTGATTCTGTTTTAATATATTCTGATCATAAGTCTGACTTGGTTTCTTAGATCAGCATATAGGTTTATCTTGAACTGTACATTTTTTTGTATGCGTTTTGGCCTTGCATTCTTTGTTGCTTCTACTCTTTCTCTTTTAAATTTGCGAGATTCTTGATCTGCTTCCATTTTCCTAGTATTTATTGTGCAAAGAACTTAGGTCAGTAAATGGTGTTATGGAAAGAGAGGAAGCTTTTTTGGTAATAACATTTAGATTGAGAGAATTAAAATTTTTAAATATTTTTATTTGTTTATTTTTAGAGAGGGGAAGGGAGGGAGAAAGAGAGGGAGAGAAACAGCAATGTGTGGCAGCCTCTCTGGTGCCCTGGCCTGCAACCCAGGCATGTGCCCTGCCTGATGCGGGATCGAACCAGTGACCCTTTGGTTCATACGCCAGTATTTAATCCACTGAGCCACACCAGCCAGGGCGAGAGAATTAAATTTTTATTTAAGTTGTCTCCAATGGCAGTAGTGAACTAATGAATAGTAATATAAATGTGGCTTTCCTTTAGCCCTGGAAAATGCTGGTAGAAATCAAGTCAAAATAGCTCTAGAAATTCTTTATGTGGCTACAGATGTCCCAATTGCTGAATCAGGCTTTTTTTCTTCCAAGAAATGGTCTCTCCATAAGACTGCACTTCTCATTTTGAAGTCTCCCTCTGTCATAATTTGACTCTATGGCCTGGTTGGTATGCTTTAAAACAACTATCTTCCTTACAGCTAAAATTCACAGCTTCAACTTCAAGTTAGTGGTGAACTCCAGGTCACTCACATTCTAACTTTCACTATTTTATTTAAATGCCATTGTTCAATAAAAAGTTAGAGTTTTAATTTTTATTACCCTACATAGTGTTGTCTTATGTGTGTAAGTAAATTTCAGCATTTTACATTGACTTCTTATTAGGAAAATTGAAATCTGATGATAATTTCTACTTTAAAAAACTAACATTGCACCATTCATATCAGATTGTTTTTACTTTTGCTATTAAATCAAAAGTGGTTTTAATATCTGTTGGTGCACTTACATCAGTTGTACAGCCTCACTCTTTTATCCTTTTTCCCTATTCTTTTAGGGTGAATGGGGTAGTCTCAAATTAAATGTGAGTCACTTTTAAATTCATACTCCCCCACATCATTGGAGGAAAAAATTTTATAGGATTGTAATGGAATGGTATAATAAAGTAAACTTACAAAAAGCATGAGTCCTCACAAAGTAAACTGAACTGAGTAAATTAAACCCTAACACACTTAAATTTTAAGATGCTGGTGACAAACTACATCTAGTTTTAATAAGTATGCATTAATTACTAAAATAACTTTTTTTACTGTTTATGTGGTTTCATTTTTCCCACATTGACAAATTTTAAAAGTAAAAAATTCTGTAAAACCTAAGCGCTGTTGTATTGAAGAATAAAATCAGTTTCAACATGTTTTGTGACCCAGAAACTCTTTTGTCATTGAATTTCATTGTCATTTTCTTTTGGAGAGTTGGATCACAATCAGCAGTAAATGACTTTTGTGTATAACCTAGTCAGATCATTCTGCCCTTTGCTCACTGGATGCAATGAGGTTTATGTAATTGGGATTAGTAATTAAAAATTGGTTCTTACTGGATCAAGCTCAATAAAAATCTAGTGAAATATAAAAGCCTTGGAGTCAACAGTGCCTCCAAGGTGTATATTGTGGGAGAGCATCCACCCCAAGGTAAATCTTAGATTAGATATTGACCCAGTTTCTCTTTAATTTGGTTAAACAATTCTGCTCATTAACTTGGTTAGACAAGTTTATGGTTCGTTTGTTTTTGTATATCTGATTTCTGAGGAAGATCAGGTTGTAAAGAGCACACTCTTTTCTGAATTTTGTTGGTCATGGTCTATTGTCGTAACACTTCCCTTAGTTCCTTTGCCTCTTTAGACCTGCAGCAATCAGAACTGTACATAATATGCAAAATGTAAGTGTGTTGTAGTTCTGTTTAAGGTTCCAAGAGTACATGGTTGGTTAAGGACAATATTCAAGACTAGGGATTTTAAGGAATGACTATAATGGCTTTTAAGAATGAATGCATCATCTTCTCATATCTGAGTTTCATTTTGTACATCTAAGTTTGATTGGTCAGCTGCTATCCATAAGCAAACTTATATTTGCTTGTGCTAATTCTGGATTACCACTTTTTGCTGACAATATTTATTAATCTTTTCTCAATTGATTTGGCTCTTTTTGACTAGTAGATATCATTTGAAAATTGGAGGGTTTTTTATCTATCTAGAAGAGTGCTGACTATCTCTGTTCTTTGATAATATAGCATTCTTAAAATTTTTTAAATTGATTTTGGAGGGAGGGAGGGAAGGAAGAGAGATAAACATGGATTTGTTGTTGCACTTACTTCTGCATTCACTGGTTGATTCTTGTATGTGCCCTGACCAGGATCAAACCCTTTTTTAAAAGTAAATTTTGTCCACTTTACACTGTGCTTATTTATAATCATGTTACTCATAAAATTGTCATATATGATTGCCTTTTGTTAAAGAAGACATTTGGGGGGAATTGGTTAGCCAAAGGGTCTTGCTTTAAGTTTTTATTGTGAAAGCTCTAACTTTTCTCAAACATAGCAATGTAGATAAAGTTAAATGTAAAAACACCTACCCGCCCCCCCCCAACACACAAGCACACGTTCAAACTACAAACTAGAAGGTTAGTGCTGTGAAGGGCAGGCTTTTTTGTTTTGTTTCTCTTTGGCTTTGCTTATTTGTGTTACCAGTACTTCTCAGAGCAGATATTCAGCAACTGTTTACCAGTAGAATGGATCAAATCTTGTTACCCATAGCTCTTTTGAATCAGTCCTTATATTTTCCTCCACATACATCTTCCCCACAGACACACTTACAATGTTTTTTTTTTTTTTTAATTGGAAACAAATGTGGGCATATAGTAAATGAAAACCATACAAAAAGGGATAGGATTGACTTCCCTCCAATTCATGTGTCTAAGCCTCCAGCCCTACAGCATGTTGTTAGGGTATTTGTGTGCCCTTTCAGAAATACATTTTGTTTGTTCAGGCATGTATGTATGTATATTTTTCAGCACAGAAATCCTCCCCAGTTCTTCGATCTAGCACACAGCAGCATGCAGAATTGGACTCATCCAAGTTGGGGTAGTGTGGCTATTTCTGGGGGAGTAATTTTAAGATGGCACCAGAAGGGATGATAGTATATTTAGATCAACCCAGTGGATCTCAACTGGGGGCAATTTAGCCCAATTGACAGTGTCCACAGACATATTTGGTTTTCATAATGGGAGGAAGGGGTGCCAGTGGCATCTCATAGAAGCCAGATGCTGCTAAATACCCACAATGCACAGGACAGAACCCCATAACAAAGTTACCTGGTGCAAAATGTCAATTGTGGTGAGGTTGAGAAAACCCAGCATTAACCTGAAGAGTTAAATGAGGGAAGGAGACTAAAACTAGGTTATTTTTCACTAGATTGATTTTGAGTGCTTGGTAAATTTCATCTGTTCAGTAAGAAATTGCCTCTTCATATGTAATTCTTCAAGGACCTTAAGAACAAAGATCCCATTTGTAATTTTTTTTTTAATTGAGGGTTTTAGGGAACCATTTTGAAATTTAAAGTTTAAATTTAGTTTGTTAATAAATGTTGCCTTTCTGGGAAATACTATTTCTTAGCCTCTTGTTTGAGTTTGTTATGAATTTGATAACATATTAATAAATATATTTTTCTAATTTGCCTTCTAATTTTGTTTGTGTTCTAATTTTGTTAAGTTTGTTAAATCTACTAGCCTTTACTTTTGCTTTTCATTATCTTCATGCTTACCTGGAGATAAGTGTTGCCCTGTTTATTTACTGATATCATGGGCACAGTTCTTGGGGTTTTTTGTTTGTTTGTTTTTCTTTCTTGGGTTTACTTTGGCATGTGGTTCCTAAACGTTTATTTGAAGTTGTTGTACTCTTTAATTCAGATAAGGCAGATAGTCATAAACAAAATATTTTGTCTAAATTCACACACCAACAGAGTGACAAAAGCAAAAATTACAGCCACATCTAGACTACATAGCTCACACAGTTGTCACTATGCATACCTCAAGTATCTTTTTCTAAAAATCTCTTCATATCCCTGAAATTTCTCAATGAAAACTATATGTGTAAAGCTTTTGTGTTGTGCCACTTGTGATTTATCAACTACCTGCATCAGAATTATCAGGGTACTCATTAAAAATATGCTTTATTGGACTGTGCTTTAGACCTATGTTATCAGAATATTTGTGGTACCTGGGATTCTTCACCTTAAAAAGCTTCCCAGGTGATACTAATGGCCTCTCAACTTGAAGACCATTGGTCTAAATTTTGCTTTGTTCCCCTGTATGTCTGATAATCCATTGTTAATGCTCTGGTATTGTGAAATCTAGGGGGTAGTTTTCATTAAACCCCCTTCTACTTCTGCCTTTTAATTAATAAAACACTTAGTCTAAGGATAATCTTAAGTTCAAAAATCCATTAATACTACTGGGAAATACTGCAGTGCTATCCAGTAGAACTTTCTGCAATAATGAAAGAACTTTGTATGTTTGCTGTTCAGATCAGTAGATATTAACCAAAAATAGATCCCTGGATTATAAATTTGAGATTATTAGACTAAATTCTTTTTTAACTAAATTGCATGGATGAAAATTTAAGATCCCACTATGTAAACAGGCACTTTAATTATCTCAGCTAAAGTATTATCCTCCTGAGAAAACAGATGCATTTACTAAGTAACTTGTCCAAAATCTCAGCAGCCATTGTGTGATTGGCATGTGAATTCAGGTCTGTTGCCTAATCTGTAGTTCTCTCACTTTTGTCCTACCCTAATATAGGGCACACTAACAGTTGATGCCAGTGATTTCTGAGGAAATGAGTAGACAAGTAAATGAAAATACTCTCAGGTTTTGGTTTGCTTACCTCATTGGAACAAAGTCCAATAGAGTTCTTAAAATTAGGCCCCTGATTCCTCTATTTCTGTCATATGTCAGTCTTAGCATGTATGGATTGTTCATCCTGCCCCCCTTTTTTTTCCTATATGGTGCTTTCTGTTTTTCATGTGATGGTGGTTTGTCAGATTTTATGACTCAGCCAAAATTACAACTTTTCTTAGAGCATTTCCCAGATAACTCCACTCTTTGACTTCTATATTTTTATCTCTAATCTTATCCTTTCAGTCCTATTCACACCCTATTGTATTCCATCTATTTGGTGTCCTTCATTTAGTGCTGAGGCAAAATCATATATATGTGAGGTGAAGTGCTTATCATTATTGTTATTATTACTACTACTGTTATTGTTATAAAATATAACACATATAAAACCACCAAATGTATAGATTAGTGAAGTATAAGGCAAACAACCTTGTAACTCCCACTAAATTCAAGAAACTGCTAACTGCCCCAGAAATACCTCCATGTGCCCCATTTTGCTGTCGGCCCTCTCCCTCCACAAAGTAACCAGTATCCTTTTGTTACAGTAGTCACTTTTTTCAGTTCATTTATAGTTTTACTACCCAGTTCTGAGTTCCTGAATACCACAGTTTAGTTTTGCCTGTTATTAAAAATTTGATAGGTCTTTTAAGTATATTCAATATGCAGGATTTTCCCTTCTATCCGGAAATTTTATCTGTTGAAAGACCTAGGGCATTAGACCTGAAGCGTTTCCAGCTACCTGGAATTTATTCATAGTATACTCACGGTGCAGTTTATCATGTTTCTTTGTTCTCATATCCCTGCAAATTGCCAGTTGGATCCTGAAACTTGATCAGATTCCTATTAGATCCCTTTGGCAAAAGTACAGGTGGTGTTGTGTTCTTTCATCAGGAGCTACCTAATATCTGGTTGTCTCTCTTTTTGTGGTGTTACCAGCTGTTGATATTCAGTGCCTTGATCCTTTTATTTATTTTGATACTCTAATTCTGTCATTTCTTAATCATTTATAAATTGGAGTCTTTTTATAATGAAGTGCTGTGGTTCATATACCATTTAGACACCCAGTGGTACAGTTAGTATTGGAAAGGAAGGATAAATACTTGTTTTCTTGCCCTGCATTTACCACCTTTGTGAGTTATAATTCACATACCATACATTTCTATTAAAAGTGTACAATTACCTATTAAAATATACAGTTGAATGTTTGTTTTAGTGTACTCACAGAGTTGTGCATCAGTTTTAGAAATTTTCATTACGCAAAGAAGAAACCCCACACTCTTTGTCCCTCTCCCTCCCAGTCTTCCCTCCAACTTATTCTGGACATTTCTTATAAATGGAATCATACAGTATGTTGTCCTTTGTGACTGGGCTTTTTCACTTAGGCAAACTTTGAAAATGTGCACTGTCTCATAGCATGTGTCAGTACTTCATTTATTTTTCTTAATGAACTGTCATTATACCACATTTTATATACATTCATCAGTTGATGAACATTTGGATTGTTTCTACTTTTTGGTTGTCAGTATTGCTACTATGAACATTTATGTATGTGTGGACATATGTTTTAATTTCTCTTGGAGAGGAATTGCTGGACCATATGGTAACTCTGTACCCCAATAATCTTGAGTAGCTTCACTGTAGCAGGATATTCCAGGCTCACCTTGTACATTTTCTGCTCCACCGCTGGAATGGCCATTTCTTTAAGAAACTTGCTTTCTTTTAGTAGCAAGTAGTATTTCAAGATTCCAACTTGGACACTAGGGTTATTTGTTGTTACTATATTGGTCTTGTTTGTGGACATCATTAATGAACAGTAAAGAAATATATAGTTCATCAAATATATGTTCACTATGTACATCAATATATTAAATGTTTATTATTTGTTTATACATTAAATAAAGAGTTATACATTAATCGGGTTTATATATTTTGAGTAAATAATTAAAGTACCTCAGGAATTCATTCTGATTCAAATCATCATTTTTAGTTAGCTTCTTGTATTACATCTCTACGACCTTTCTTTCACACTAAAAATCTTAGCTAAGTCTCAGAATAACAGTACTATTACCACCAATATGTTTACTGAAGAACAGTTAAGTGTTTTTGCTTTGCTCTTGTTTTTCACCCTTGATTTTTACATGCAGAATAATGAAACTAGACTGTCTTCTTCCACCACACACAAGGAAAGATTCAAAATGTATTAAATACTGTTACTCACTTTTGTGAAAGATTAGTTTTCATGAACTTTTAAGTAGCTGTGCTGCTCACTTCACTGAGCTTTCTTTTCTATTATTTTGTGTAACATTCAGAAATGTAGCAGCTTGCTTCCTGAGGTTTCCTCTCTGTGTTTCCCTCCCTCAGTTTTCTCTTTGCCTTGTCTCTATCCTGACAATTTTGCTTTTATTCCCAGACGTTTCTCTTCAACATGGAGTCCCGGAAGAGAGCCTTGGGAGATGAATTTCAGAAGTTCATAGAAGTTAGCTTCAACACTTTAAGCCTTATCTAGGCCTCTTGGATTCACTCATTTACTGGACTTGACAAAATCTCTTCCAAGTTTAGCTACTATACTCAGTTGGCCCACCACCATTTCCAGTGAATATCTGTTGGCTACTCTGAGGTTCTTCTATAATCACATGCCCTATTACTTTCCTTTGCTTCTTGTTAGATAGATTCTGATACTTCTGATACTTTGTAGGTATTGTGGTTACACAGTAGCCTGTTTTGTCCTTCCCATTTGTATTTCAGATTTCCCAAGAATGCCTCTTCAAGTGATTTGGTTATGAATATCCATGGGGTTTTGGTTTTGCTATTTTGTTACTCTGGTTTTCTATGGGGATTTGGGTATCACCTGCCACTATCTTCTCAGAATTCCTCAGGTAAGACATTAAAAGCTTATCCTTATCGGTAAGAAAACAAACCAGAGATAGTAAGTAACCTATTCTTGTGGGTGCAGGACAGTGCCAGTGCTAGGGCTAACAAGGGAGAAAATCCTAGCTGGAAAGGACAGCTGATTTAATCAGGCCAAGGTGTCCCCAAGCCAAAAAAGAACTGCTAGGACTTGATTCATTTGGTGAAGTTCAGTGGTGAAATGTCTATTCTCATCATTTCCATTGAGGTTTTTATGAGCTGTGCTAAATTAACATTGAGTGTTAAATTCGCAGTAAAAATGTAATTTGAGTTGAGCAGGCAATAGTTACACATTAAAGCATATAATACTTGTTAAATCCCTAATCAGACAGTGCTCGCCCAGAGTTTATTAATTTAACTTACTTAACCTTGAGGCCATGCTGATAAAGGAGGAAGGTATATTTATTTGGGCTTATGATTAGAATTTCATATGGGAAAATCTTTAAAAGTATACCACACATTCTTGTTCTGAAAAATTAAAAAATTTCAAATTCCAAAAATCTTACAATTGCTGCTGGGAAGAGTGCTAGTATAACAGCCTGTATGGTGAAGTTCTCAGATGGATAGATATTTCAGATAACCCGTAGTGTTCTCTGCCTGCTGGAACTTACTAGACAAAGATACAGTAACAGCCACAGAACTCCTGACTGATCAGATAAATATTCAAATTGTTTGCACACTGTGGTTAACTTGTCAGTGACCTCCTTGTATAACATATTCATTTAGGAAGTAGGAAAAAGCAGCTATAGATATAAAAGAGTCAAAAATAGTTTATGTAGTAAAAAGTGGCTAACTCTGGGATTTAGCTGCTATAAAATGAAAAGGCCACCATTTAAGCTACTATTTCAAGATGGCCGTGTGAGCTTACAGAGTTTTCTCTTTCCTTACTTTAAAACTTATGAATGGAATTTTTTGAAGGGCAATAAATTTATAATTGAGAATAATGAGAGTAGAGCCATCAGGAAATGATAATTTACTAAGTGTTTTGAACTTGAGGTGAATGGTAGAATAATGTCAGGTGGAATAAAATCTGCCACCTAAATATGCCCAAAGCGGGGTAATGGACGGAGAAAAAATCCAAAGATTCAGGGCTTGGAATATGCAAGTGCGATGAAAGGTAGAAGAGAGAAGATGGGCTGGAAACAGGATAATTAAATATCAACATAGCAGGAAATCAGATGTTAATTTATGTATATTAAGTTCATTTGTAAAGTTGTATTAGGCAAGTTACTGAGCTTAAGAAATACAGTATTTCTCAAGATGCTAATAACATAAAATTGTAAGCATCCAGACCACAGAACCACATCTGAAATGGTCTCTCACAATGAGTTCAATCTTGTAATACCACTACTGAGCATTGAACTCCATCACTGCACTGATACTGATGCTCACAAAGGTTGATATTGACTGTGAGAATGTACCCTCGACTTTCTGATTCCCTAAATCACTACAGGATCAAAACTCCAGGATGGTGCACTGATTAGCTGAACCTACCTCCATGTGCATGCCTTACTGCCAGGTTACAGAGAAAATAGGATCTGGGTTTTTTTTTTGGGTGGGGAGCAGGGTTGTTGGGGTTTTTGTGTTTTGTTTTTTTTTAAGAGACCAGCAGTTTTTGCCACCGGTATTTCTTTATTGAGCTCAGATATTTATCAAGCAGAACATAAAGTTAAAACATTGAGAAACAACCAGTAATTGCTAAAAGTGAGGAAGAAGTAAATGGGAGCCTATAGATAATATTTATGCATTAGAGATAATTTTATGTAACTATAAGTTATAAAATTTTACATAATTTAATGTATATATTTAATCAGAAAAACTAAAATTTTAAAAAGGTTAACACAGATGATAACTGGTTTGGTTTTTAAGTGTAGGATGAAGAGGGTAGGGGAGGAAAAGATGGCTTCATTTTTTATGAGTTCTACCTGACTTTGTCACATCCATGTATTTGATACATTTAATTAAAAAGAATGCATTTAATGAGAAAATTTTAAAGTTACACAAAATTAAGGGAGATTGGACGAAAGGTTTGTCTGTTTTCATGACTCTAACCCCGGGATTCCATGAATCTGTGGTACTATGATTTGAAATCACATTATTCATTCTGTGGCAATTTCTGAAGCCTCATCTTATTATCTGACATTAGTCATCAAGGAAATAAAAAAACCAAAACCACAATGAGTAACACTTCACGCCACTAATAAGGCTATAATCAAGAAGTCAAATAATAAAAGTAAAAGTGATGGATGTGGAGAAATGGAACTGTCACAAAATGTTGTTGAAAATATAAAATAGTAGAGATACTTTGGAAAACAGTCTAGCAGTCCTTCAAATATAAAGTTTACAGTCCTGTTAAATATAGTTAATGTATGACTTAGCAGTTGCATTCCTAAGTATATACTCAAGAGAAATAACAATATATGTCCTTATAAAAATATGTATAGGAATGTTTATAGCAACATTATACATACTAGTGCAAAAATGAAAAATCCAGATACCCATCAACTTGTATCAGTCACAGAAGGACAAATGCCATGCATGATACCACTTATATCAAGTATCAACTCTTAGAAGTAGAAAGTAGAATGTTGCTTTTCAGGGACTAGGGGAAAGAAAATGAGTCATTGCTCATTCAAGATGAGCAACTTATAAAGATCTGCTTTATAATAATGTGCATATAGTCAACAATACTTTAGGTTTCTTACCATAAGAAAAACAAGTGTTAATGGAAATATGCATTTTTTAGAGAGATAAATCTGAATAGTCACAAAACAAACAAAAACCACAATTTGTATGTACATACAACTGAATATTTTTAACCCATAAAAAACAAATGTTGATATATGCTACAATATAAATGACCTTGAAAACATCCTGTTAAGTGAAAGAAGTCACAAAAATGACATACTACATAATTCCTTTTATATAAAATATCTAAAATAGTCAAATCCATAGATGCCTTTAGGGCTTGGAGGGATAGGGGTGGTGGAGGTTGATTACCTAAACAGCATGGGTTTCTTAAGATATCTTTAACATTAGCTTATTTTTTTTTAATCTGTTAGATATATATATTTCACATCCCATAGAATTCACCTACATGGAATGTATAATTCAGTGGGTATATTTTCAGAATTGGTACAAGCATCATCACAGTCCTAAATTTATAATATTTTTGTCCCCAAAGAGAAACTTTGTATCAGTTAGCAGTTCACAGTTTCTTTCCCCCCTCTCAACCCTGGGATACCATTCTCTGTATAGTTTTGCATATTCTGGGTATGGCATATAACTTGAATTATGCAATATGGTCTTAGTATAATATTTCCAAGATATCCATCCATGGTGTAGCATGTATCAGTTCTTTCCTTTTTTACTGCTAAATAACGTTCTATACTTCATGTGTGCATACCTTATTTTATTTATACATGTACCAATTGATGAACATTGAGATTGTTTCTGTTTGGGGGCTGTTGTAAATAATGCTACTGTAAACATTCGTGTACACGAATGTTTTTGTATAGGCATATATTTTCATTTCTCTTAGGTATATATCGGGGAGTGGAGTTGCTGGGTTGTTTGGACACTCTAGACCTCAATAATCTTGAACTTTTTTTTTTATCCTTACCCAAGCACATCCTTAACGATTTTAGAGAGAGGGGAAGGGAGGGAGAAAGAGTGGGAGAAACATCAGTCTGTTGCCTCTTGGAATGCACTCTGACCAGGAATCGAACCTGCGACCTTTTTGGTTTATAGGATAATACTCCAACCAACTGAGCCATACCAGCCAGGGCTTGGAGAGCTTTTTAAAGACATTTTGAAAAACTGCCAAACTGTTTTCCAAAGTAGCTACACTATTTTACCATCCCACAAACAATGTCTGAGGGTTCTAATTTCTCTACTTTTTTTGTCAACACTTGGTATTGTCTTTTTTTTTTTTTTTTAAGTTAAAGCCATCTCTTTTGGCCATTTTGTTACTGGGGAGCCCTGAGTTGGGAGGGCTCCCCCTCCTCAGTATTTCTTTCACTTTCAAGAGATGAATTCAGGTGAGAGAAAACACGTATAATAGTGGAAATGAGATAGTAAGTTTATTTATAAAATACACTTGAACACGATGCTGCAAGTAGGCAGGCACCAAGCTAGTCTGAGTGCTCCGACTGTTGTGATTTTAGGGGTTTAATGCTTGTAGCCAGCTTCTAGGTTCCCTCTCTGGACCTTGGGATTAAAACAGTTTCAAAGACTTACTTTCCCAGATAGTGGAAATGAGACATACAGAATATCAAGGGCTCCCCTCCTTACACTATCATGGTTTTTCTTGTGATTTTTCAGAACACCTGGCAGTCTTGCTGACCAGGCTCAGGACTGCTGAATTAATGAGTGAGACATATTTTCCTCCTGCCTCTCTGCTTTGGTTTGCTATCTGTCCTTCCTAACAATTCTATTAAGTATAAAGTATCTCCTTGTAGTTTCAGTTTGCATTTCCGTAATGACTAATGGGATTGAACAGCTTTTCATGTGTTTATTGCCCATTTGTGTATCTTTGGAGAAATGTCTGCTCAGATCCTTTACCCATTTTCAAAATTGTGTTGGCTTTTTATTATTAAGTTGTGAAAGTCTTTTTCACTTTGATGGTATCATTTGTGGCACATGCAGATAATTTATTCATCTTTTTCTTTTGTCACTTGTGTATTGATGTTACACCTAAGAAAACATTGTTAATAAGTTTTATAGTTTTAGTTCTCACATTTAGGTCTTTGATCCATTTTGAGTTTTTGTTTATGGCGTAAAGATTTAAGCTTTTTTGCATGAGGACATACAGTCGCCCTAGCACTGTTTATTGAAAAAACTATTCTTCCCTTCATTAAATTATGTTGATACTCTTGCTGAAAAATCAGTTGATCATAAATATGTTTATTTTGGTCTCTGTAATCTATTCCCTATGCCAGTATGATATAGTACTGTTTTTTAAATAATTTTTCATTTTTCAATTACAGTTGACACACAATATTATTTTAGTTTCAGGTGTGCAACATAATGATGAGACATTTACATAGCATACAAAGTGATCACCCCAATAAGTCTGGTATTCATCTGACACCATATAGTTATTACAGTATTATTGAGTATAGTTGAGTATACCTATGCTGTACATTACCTCCCTGTGGCCATTTTTGTAATTGGTAATTTGTACATCTTAATCCCTTCAACTTTTTTCACCCATCCTCCCAAGTTCCATGCCATCTGGCTGCCATAAGAATATTCTCTGTACCTGCAAGTGTTTCTGTTCTGCTTGTTCTTTATTTTGTTGTTTAGATTTCCAGATATAAGTGAAATCATACGGTATTCAATATTTGTCTTTTTCTGACTAATTTAGTGTAATACCCTCTAGATCCATGTTATCGCAAATGGCAAGATTTCATTTATTTTTTATGGCTGAGTACTATTTCATTATATGTATATATGTACTATTTCATCTTTTTCCATTTTTCCATCAACAGACACTTAGTTATCTTCTTGGCTATTGTAAATAATGCTGCAATGAACATAGGGATCCATGTGTTTTTTCGAATTAGTGTGTAGGGTTTTTTCAGATAAATATCTAGAAGTAGAAGTATCTCCTATTATAGCCTTTGTTTTAGTGTCTATTTTGTCTGATGCAAATATTGTTATACCAGCTTCTTTTTTCATTTCCATTTGCATGAAATATCTTTTCCCATTCCTTTCAGTCTGTGTGTCTTTTGACCTGAAGTGGCTCTCTTGTGGGCAGCATATGTATGGACGTTGTTTTCTTATTCAGCCACCCTGTGTTATTTGATTGGAGTATTTAATCATTTACATTTAAAGTAATTACTGATAGGTATGTAGTTATTGACATTTATTATTCATATTTTTTATCTTTTTTTTCATCTTAAATAACCTTTAACATTTCTTGTAATACTGGTTTGGTGATGTTGAACTCCTTTAGCACTTTCTTATCTGGGAAGCTCTTTATCTGTCCTTCAGTTCTAAATGATAATCTCGTTGGGTACAATAATCTTTGTTGTAGGTACTTGCTCTTCATCACTTTGAGAAATTTTACTTATCCCTTCCGGCCTACATTGTTTCAATTAACTGGTCTCATAGGAGTTCCCTTGTAAGTCATTTTCTCTTGCTACTTTTATAAGATTCTTTGTCTTTAACCTTTGGCATTCTAATTATGATATGCCTTGTTGTGGGTGTCTTTCAGTTTATCTTGTTTGGGACTCTCCACTTCCTGGATTTACATCTATTTCTTTCACCATGTTGCAGAGCTTTTTCAGTAGGTTTTCAGTTCCTTGCCCTCTTTCTTATTCTGGTGCCCCTATGATGTGACTGTTGTAGGTACACTTGATGTTATCTCAGAGGCCTCTTAAACTATCCTCATTTGTTCGAATTCTTTTCCTTTTTGTTCTTCTGATTGGGTGGAGGTTTTTTTTTTTTTTGCTATTTTGTCTTCAAAATTGCTGATTTGATCCTCTGCTTTATCTACTCTACTGTTGATTCCCTCTAATGTATTCTTCATTAAGTTATTCTTTATTTATGACTGGTTCCTTTTTATGTTTCCTAGCTCCATTTTTATGTTTCCTAGCTCTTTGTTAAAGTTCTCATTGAGTTGATTTACCCTTCCCCTGAGTTCATTGAGCATCCTGAAAACCAGTGTTTTGAACTTAGTGTCTGGTAGATTTTGTTTGGTTCTTTTTATAGAGTTTTGTCCTGTTCTCTCATTTGGGACATGTTTCTCTGTCTCCTCATTTTGATGGTCTCCCTGTGTTTGTTTCTATATTTTATGTAGAGCTACTACATCTCTTAGTCTTGATAGAATGGCCTTAATGTAGTAGGTATCTTGTAGGGCCCAGTCACATAGTCTCACTGGTCACCTGAGCTGGGTTTCCAGGAGTGTCCCTTGTGTGGGTTGTATGTGGTTTCCTGTTGCATTTGAGACTTGATTGCTGTTGGCACATCAACAGGAGGGATTGACCCTTAAGCTATTAGGTGCAAGGATTGGACCAGACTACCGGGGAGGAGCTGTTGTGCAGGATTCACTGTAGTGGGGCTGTGGGCTTGCTGTTTGTGTGTCATTTGTGGAGGTGGTGGAATGGCACTCTAGTGCAGTGCCACATAGTCTTGATTACTGTAACTTTATAGTAAATTGTGAATTCAGGAAATATGAGTCTTCCAACTTTGTTCTTCTGTAAAACAGAAGCTCGGATTTTGACAGGCATTCTGTGAATCTGTAGGTCAATTTGGGGAATACTGCCATCTTCACAATATTAAGTCATCTATAAAATTTATTTAGCCATATGAATGAAAGTGGACGCTTTAAGATTTATGTAGAATATTTGAGTACCTATGCAATGTTAATGTCCTTGTTTCATAGCACTGCATGACTTTGGGAGATGTAGGAGCTGAATATGTAAGGGAGAATAGAGATTTAACTGAGATACTAAGTGTACTTTAATACAGTTGTTATCTTTATTTTTCTAGCAAATTCCTGAAGGTGAGGTACTCTTCAATAAATTTTAAAATGCCAGTGTTAAGCATATTTAATATATTTAAAGATAATTACGGAAATCAAGCCTTATTCTCTTAATGAGGACTGTTTTTCAGCAATACTATACGCTAGTATTTTCTTAGTCTTTATTAAACCAGCTCTCTTTTAAACATAATAAGATATCCCAGATAACATCCAACCTCAAGATATTTTTTAACTCTCAAGATAAATTTTCATATATTGAGAGTAATTACATTCATACATAATTACATGAACAGAAAAAAATAACACTGACTGACCCAGACGACTTCACAGGTGAATTTTACCAAATATTTGAAGAAGTAACACCTCTCCTTCTCAAAACATTTAGGAGGAGGGAATACTCCCAAGCTCATCTTACCAGGCCAGCATTAATCTAATTCCAAACCAAATAGATAATACAAAGAAAGAAAATTTTAGGCCAATATCCATGATGAACATAGAGGCTAAAATCCTCAACAAAATATTAGCAAACCAAATACAACAATACATCAGAAAGATCATACACCATGATCAAGTGGGATTTGTGCCAGGAATGCAAGGTTGATACAGCATTTACACATCAACAAATGTGATGCACCACATAAACAAAATGAAGGGTAAAAACCACGTGATCATATCAATAGATGCAAAGAACGCATTTGATAAAATCCAGCGCATATGTATGATAAAAACTCTTAGTGAAGTGGGAATAGCACTTCACTAAGCATAATAAGGCCAGATATGACAAACTCACTGCCAGCCAGCATTATACTCAACAGGCTAAAACTACAAGCTTTCCCCTTAAAGTCAGGAACACAACAGGGTTGGCCACTTTAACCTCTCTTATTCAACATAGTATTAGAAGTCCTAGCCACAAAAATCAGACAAGAATAAATAAAAGGCATCCAAATTGGAAAGGAAGAAATAAAACTGTAATTATTTGCAGGTGACATATACATAAAGAACCCCAAAGATTCCACCAAGCAACTATGAGAAATGACAAATGAATTATGGAAAGTAGCAGGATACAAAATTAATATGTAGAAATGTTGCATTTTTATATGCCAATAACAGCCTAACAGAAAGGGAAATTAAGAAAACAATCCTGTTCACAACTACTACAAAAAATAAAATACCTAGTAATAAATCTAACCAAGATGCAAAATACCTGAACTTGGAAAATTGTAAGACACTGAAGAAAGAAATTGAAGAAGATCCAAATAAGTGGAAGCACATACTGTGTTCATGGATAGGAAGAACTGACATCATTAAAATATCCGTACTTTCCAAAGCAACGTATAGATTCAGTGCAATTCCTGTTAAAATTCTAGTAACGTATTTCACAGAACTAGAACAATATTTCAGAAATTTGTATGAAACCACAAAAGGCCCCACATAGCAACAGCAATCCTGAGAAAGAAGAACAAAGTTGGAGGGATCACACTAATATTAAACTATACTATAAGGCCATAGTTATCAAAACAGCATGGTACTGGCATAAAAACAGACCCATAGATCAATGGAACAGAATAGAGAACCCAGAAATAAACCCACACCTTTATAGTCAATATTCAACCAAGGAAGCAAGCACACACAGTGGGCTAGAGATAGTTTATTCAGTAAATGCCTTTGGGAAAATTGGACAGGCACATGTAGAAAAATGAAACTAGACCACCTTCTTACACTACACACAAGACTAAATTCAAAATGGATTAAAGATTTAAATGTTAGACCTGAAATCATAAAAATCATAGTAGAAAACAGGCAGCAAATTGACATTGCTTCTAGCAATATTTTATCAGATATATCTCCCCAGGCAGGGGAAACAAATAAGCAAATGAGACTACATCAAACTAAAAAGTTTTACACATCAAAGGATACCATCAACAAAATAAAACGTCACCCACAGAATGGGAGAACATATTCATTGATGAAGGGTTAATATCCAAAATTTATGAATAACTTACAAAACTCAACAGCAAAAAAAAACAGACAATCCAGTGGAAAAATGGGCAAAGGACCTAAATAGGCACTTTTCTAAAGTGGATATACAGGTGTCCAATAGACATGAAAAGAAGCTCAATGTCACTAATCATCAGAGAAATTCAAATTAAAACTACAATGATATGTCGCCTCACTCCTGTCAGAATGGCTCTCCTCAATAAATCAACAAATAGGTGCTGGCGTGGATGTGGAGAAAGAGAAACCCTTTTGCACTGTTGGTGGGAACACAGATTGGTTCAGCCCCTGTGGAAAGCATTATGGAGATACCTCAAAAAATTAAAAATGGATCTGCCTTTTGACGCAGCAATCCTACTTCTGGAAATACATCCAAAGAAACCCAAAACTCTAATTCAAAAAAATATAATGAACCCTGTGTTCATTGCAGCACTATTTAAAATTGCCAAGTATGGGAGCAGCCCAAGTGTCCATCATTAGATGAGTGGATAAAGCAACTATGGGACATTTACACAATGGAATACTGAGCCATAAAAAACAAGAAAATTTTACCATTTGCAACAGTATGGATGAACCTGGAGAACATTATACTAAGTGAAATAAGCCAGTCAGAGAGACACAAATACATGATTTCACTGGTGTGTGGACTCTAGTGAATAAAATGAACTAATAAGCAAAATAGAGACAGACTCGTAGATAGCAGGATGATAGCTGTTGGAGGAGGGCTGGTTAGGGGGTGGAGGGATGAAAGAAAAAGAAAAGAGGATTCATGTACATGGACAATAAGGTGAACAGGGTGGTGATTGCAGGCTGCAGGGGTGGGTGCCAATAAGCTATAATGTAAAAACACAAAAAAATTCTGCAGCACACCAAAAAATAATATATGTTTGCCATTCTGATGAAAGAAAAGAAAAAAATAGCTAAAATAACAGACTGAGTTCATGACATTTTCTGTAATCATGTATCAGTCATGTCAAGTGTGGTAAAATTAAGGATTTAAACCACTTCTTAACATTGTACTGGAATTTCACTTTAGTTTGCTTGTGTTTGGTGATCTTATCAACAAATGGTCATTTTGACCTATTCCATTTTTATCTTTGCTGTGGGATAGGCTTACCTCCCTTACCTCCCTTGCTTTTACTTATCTAAGTTTTTCCTTTACCTTTTTCTATTACAATAGCTTTTTTTATGTTTTTGCTCAAGTTACACCATTACCACTTTTCCTTAACTATATCCATAGGCAAAGTGATTTCCAAATTTTGAGCTGTGATATCTAGAATCAGCTAGATATTTATTAATGAAGTCCTTTTTAAAGCACTGAAATAATTATCCTAGTGTTCAGTCAAGGGACAGATGGGTGTTGGGGCAGTTAAGGCAAAGGGGAAGAATGGTTTTGCTGCCCTACAGGAACTAGAGATGAAACATTAGAACAGTTCAGGAGCTTGTTGATACTGAATTATCAATTAGAAAGCAGTCTTAGAAGTCTTTGCTTTTACTGCTTTTTAGGATTAGGAGATTTAAACTTGAGTAATAAAACAGCTATGGGTAGTTCTTAAATACAAATGTACACACAAAGTATGCACACAACTGACCGTGGATCCCAGCTCCTGGGGTCTGCGGCGTTATGGATGAGAGAAGACAAATTCACATGGGCTACCGAGTCCTGTGGAGGAAAAGGGACGGCGCAGCTTCTCTCTCAAGGGGAGAGTGCCTTGGTCCTTGCCTTGACAGGCTTTTATTGGGTTCAATTTGCACAGGAATACAGGCTGTATATGTAAAGCTCATCAATCATTGTCAGGCATAAATGATTAAACAATAGATAACAGTCAAAGACCTCTGAGGGCCTATTTTGAGTCAGGGTCAGATAGTTAAAGGGCCATCAAACTTTGAGGAACAAATTCACTTCCTACTTGGACCCTTATCATTTAAATTGAGGGTATTAGCAAAGTAGGTTTCATAGGATTTTATGCATTCTTTCTTAGGCCTGATTGCCCTAGGGAACCTGCCCTTTCCAGCACAGGGCTGCACCCACCACCAGGCTTAAGTCAGGCAGGGGAAGTAAGGCAGCCAAGAGATTAGGAGACTTCTTGTAGACAGAATGAGGACTCAGGCTGTGTCAAAGTGGAGGGGTGAGGTTCCATCACCCCCTTTTTCTATAGCCCCTCAAGTCCTTCCCTGGGGGCCCCTTCGAGGCCATGCCTGTCTTAGGTCATCTCTCTTTTGAGGCATCTTACCCGTCATTGGCTAACCAGTCATCTGCCCAGGGCCAAGCAGGGTGAAGAGAAACGGGCAGAGGTGGTACCCCTACAAGGAAGATAAGCTTTGTCTCCTTGGTGGGTTATGTTCCCAAGGTCCTTTACTCAGCCTTAACCGCAGGGGATTACAGCCTCTGAAACCAGGCAGGGCAGTTCCCAACACATAACATTAATTACTAAAAGAATGAAGGTGAGATGATTCACATGAAACTTGCCAGTACAGCCATTTTGGTGAGTTAGGAATTACCCAGGCTTTTTCTTAATTCAGACTGACATTTCTCCAACCATCACAGTTGAAACCAGCAATGGAGGGTGAAGAATATCAGCAATGAGGGCATCTTCATGACAGAAAATGGAGATAGCAGCAAAAATGGGCAGGAGGAAGGAGTCAGATCAAGAGGTAGGAAAGGAAACATATAAAGGAATATAAAAACAGAAGGGAGTGAAAACAACTGGAGTAAAAAGGATTATGGGTATAACCATTGAAGTAATGCTAAATATCATAATGTCAGTGTTTGAACCTGTTCAGTTAGGACTAAGAACCTTAAAAAATTGGGTTTAACTGTGGAAGAAAGACAAGCAAGAAAGAAGGAAAAATTTTAAAGTCTGTTAAATCACATTTAAAATTTAACCTCAACAATATACAATTTAATTTTTCAACATAGTGGTAATATTTGAGTCATATTACTGTGGGGCACTATTCTCAGTGCTTTACGTATATTTATTCACTTAATCCTCACCACAACTTTATAGCAGATACTATTTCTCCCATTTTACAGATGCAGAAACTGAACCACAAAGAGAATAAGTAACTTTTCTTGGCTAGTCAGATTACACTGAGGCAGTCTGTCTACTGTGCTACAGCTGGCTTCATCACCTCTTCCTCCCCCTCTCCATAATTTGTATGGTATATTTCTGTAGAAATTTGTCTTGTTTTCAGAATGTCTGAAATAGTTGTATATCTGCTAGAGTCAAACTCTTGACTATTTAAAAATCATTTTTTCTTCCCTCCAGTTACTGTAATTGGAGAAAGTTTATCAAACTAGGGACCAGAACACAAAGGTCGGATAGTGCATGGTCTCACCCCAGTGAACTGAATCTGTTTGTAATTGTTGGGTCACTGGAACCAGCCAAGTATGTACTCCAGTATTGTTGTGAATTCTTTGACTTTCAGCCAGGTTTACTTGTGTTGTTAATGAATGTTACCTCCAAAGCCACATACCAACTAGTAATATTTATTGCCAATGCTTAAAAATTTTGGGATTCTTTTCCTTTTAACAAACCACACAACAGAATCAGCTTTCCATACAAAAAGGAGTAGTGCATAGTTTGACGACCTTCTTTAGTCATCCTTAAAATTAAAGTCTCACATGGAGATATTCACAAAGTATTTATCTAAAAAGGTGTTTTGTTTTGTTTTGTTTTGTTTTTACAGCCCTGATGGAGTAAAATGTTTGCAGGCTGTAGAGGAGGAAATATGAATGGAGTTAGTGGATTTCACCAGGAACTTTGGAAGAGTGTTGGGTATTAGTTGCACTGGAGGAGGATGAGAATTGAGCCCTATTTAGAGGGAACAGAAAGACTTCTGTGAGGAGTGTGGGTAAATACACAGGAATACACCCTGAAGATTATTGCTTAGCTTCCTGAATGCTTAATATTTTTAATTATTTGTAGAATTTGAGAATCATTCACTAGTATACACACTTTGTTTATATTTGAGACTCTCTTCTAAGGGGAAAACTGTGTGGTTTGAAAGTCCCTTTTTAAATTGAGGTTTTCAAAAAGTCTGAAGAGGGATGGACCTATGACTGGAAATCCTAAAACATTTTACCAAGAAAAATTCTTTGGAGACTTTTACAAGTGCCTTTTAGCAAGTAAGAGAAATTTTGGTTCATCTAGCAGTTAGAAAGGAAATTTAAATACTAAGCTCAGTCTAATTTGACTTGTTCCTCTATTGCTTTGCTCCTTGATAAATACTTGTAGCATTTGAAGGCTGCCTTAGCCATTCCCCTCTTAGACATGAATAAGATAATAAATGAGAAGTGGGAAACTGTGTGTGTATGTTTTATTGAGTGTTTCTTGCATTTCTTACCTTGGTATTGGCTCTTAGATTTTTATTGTGGCATTTGGAATACTTTGAATTTAATATAGGTGCCTTTATATAGAGGTTATCCACATATCATACATTCAAATATATTGAACAGCAGCTGCACAATGCTACATAATGGGAACATGAATGAATAATTCACTGTTCAAGCTGCTTCTAGACTAGAGGACAGACAAGATTAATAAAATGGAAGTTAGAATACAGTATAAGTACACTTATAGAGGTATGCAAAATTTTGTATTGAATAAAAGAAGGACACTTCACTCTCAGACATTTTACTTTGGAAGGAGATGATCTTTTGAGTTAAGCCTTTAAATAGAAAAGGAATTACTCAAAGTAGATAGCAGTGATAGGAAATTTTAAGTATGGGGAAAATATAACAGGAATAATTGCCTGATCTCAGTTATACGTTCTACATCCCAGAAATACAACCACTGCCACCCCTGTATGCTCCCCCCACCCAGGTGACTGCTGTTTAACTGTATTTCAAGAATATTAACTTTTGATGTTGCTTAATTAAATCTGTTGTAAAGAATAATAACAGTTTATTCTAAATCTATGAAAATTAAGAATACATTGCTTTTTCTTTGAGCATTCTCAGTTTTTTTAATTTTGTTGATATTTTTATTTTAAAAGATGGAAATAGGTTGAAGTTATTCAGGCCTTTCAAAATAACACTATTTCTGGTTGTTTGTAGCCAAACTCAATTAATTTTAGGTCTGTTTTAAAAGATTTACACATCAGGAAGAGAACTTCTAGTCATTTTTACTCATTTACTCATCTGCAAATTTATTTGGAATAGAGAAGTTCCCTTTCAGATCCAAAGTCCAGCATTTAAACTTCATCTCCACTGCAGTATTTGTAAGTTGTTTTAAAAACACTCAGAGGAAAGGGTCCACCTTCCCTGTATCAAAAATTTTCTCCTTTCTGTTATCTACCCAAATCACATAACATGATGTGTGCCCCCTTTCCCTTCCTCTTTTGACATTGTTCTGTATAGTGATTGATGATGCCCAAGATAAAATGAGGCTCAGATGTTTATCTCTTGAAAAATAATGTATCTGAATCTTGACATACAGAAATTACCTCTCCATGAGGTGTTTCTTGAATTTATTGGGGTAACATTGGTTAATAACCATGTAAGTTTCAGGTATACAACTTTATAATACAACATCAATATACTCCATTGTGCACTCCCCACACAAAGTCTAGTTTTCTTCCATCACCTTGAGATGTTTCTTGTATATAATCCTAAAATGTTGAGTTTAAAGCATGCCCATTTTGAGTCAGGAGTTATTCAGTTTATTTGTAACTTTGGGGTTAAATATGTGTTCAAAATAGATGTTTCTCTGTCTTAGTCAATGTCTTTATTAGTGCTATGTCCTTAAACTTTTAGCCAAAGAATGTAACTCACTCAAGCTTAAAATATTGCTAATTTCTTGATCTCCAATTGGCAATATTTCTACTCTGTTGATTTATTTTACGTGTTTATTTCTGTTATGCTACTTTTAATGATGTTAGTAAAGTAATAGAGATATTAGGTAGCAGTTTCAGGTGCAGGATACTCCTTTTGCCTTGTAGATTCTTCTGTCTTTCAAGCAAGATTGTGTACCTTTTAGCCACACAGTGAATCATTAATTTAAAAAAACCCTAGAAAGTGGTGACTGCCCCAAAAGAAGGAAAATCTGGGTATACTTGACCCACTTTTCATCTTTTTTTAAAGCTCTATAGTTTCATTCCTTGCCTTTAGAGGTTCCCCCCTTTTCATTTACAGTGTACATTAATATCATTTAAACTTTATTTTAGGTAGTATAAGTCTTTTTCCTTTTTGCCTATAGTGTTCTACTTGCAAAACAAGTAAAACAGATTTGATAGACTAGGGTAACTAGTTCTATTTAAT
Source organism: Trachops cirrhosus (assembly GCA_028533065.1). Taxonomy (NCBI): domain Eukaryota; kingdom Metazoa; phylum Chordata; class Mammalia; order Chiroptera; family Phyllostomidae; genus Trachops; species Trachops cirrhosus. The sequence goes on from CM052541.1 coordinate 90,173,348, forward strand.
GAATAACTTTATTAGTATTCTTAGTATCAGTTTTCTCATAGCCCAACTAGCAATTCATACTTTTAATATTACATTCTTTCCTTGCATGCCCTTCCCCTTTAGAAAGTAGGTTTCTCCAAAAATTTATTTGTTTTTAAATCCCCAACTTTTTGTCTTTTCTGCAGATAATAGCACCTACTGCATTATTTTTGGCTGCAAAAGTGGAAGAACAGGCTCGAAAACTTGAACATGTTATCAAAGTAGCACATGCTTGTCTTCATCCTCTAGAGCCACTGCTGGATACTAAGTGCGATGTATGTAAAAATTGGGTTTTTTGGTTTTTCTTTGTAAATTTGAAACCTTTTCATTATTTAGACCTGTTAAATATATAATTTAGTGTTGCCTTCCAAATGCAGCTTCTTTCTTTTACCACTTAGGAATGTAATGCCAGGAAGCAGTCTGGCAGAAACATATTTTGTGTATGTTCATGAATTATAATGTCATTCTGAATCATATAAGGTATTTTTTAAGTGCTTCACATTTTGCTTATCTTCTCAGCAAACTGTGATACATGTAGAGGGTAAATCATATCACCTCCATTGTTTGGGTATATTCAAGACCACCGATAAAAATAACTGTAAATTGTGAGCAAATGAAGGAATAGGAAAACCTCTGTATTTGCCTGCAGACCAGTAATTAATCTCTTTACAGAATTGTCCTTTATTAATGTGCATATATTACTACTTCTCTCTCTGATACATAAAGATAACATTTTACCATGCTTTCATAAGCAGCATTTTATTGTATTTTATTATTTAAGATTTTATCTATTTTTAGAGGGAGGGGAAGGGAGAGAGAAAGAGAGAGAGAGAAACATCTATCTGTTTCCCCGCACGCCCCCAATTTGGGATCTGGCCTGCAACCCAGGCATGTTCCTTTACCAGGAATTAAATCTGCAACCTTTCAGGTTGTTGGTCAACACCCAGTCCACCGAGCCACACCAGTCAGGGCTCATAAATGTCATTTAAAATTTTTTTTAAATTTTTCTAAAGAGTAATGCTAGTTACCAAACAACTTATTCATCAACATTTTATTAGATCTTGTTTGAAAGCACCATTTAAAAATGTTCTGATATCTTAAAACCAGCTAGAATTCTGTACCTTTAAAATAATTTTTCTACCACTTATTATAGGTGAGTTACTTTATCAGGAACTTTTAACTACTGAATGACTACCAGATTATATTAATTTAGTTTGCTTTGAATCAAGGTTAAGGTCCAGATTAAGTGTATCACATTTTATTACTGGCAGGTTTTATCCTAGATATTGGCTTTAAGGAAGAAAAATATTAAAGTAACCATTCAATAATAGAGAATGTGTGATTATTCAAAAATATGAACTATTTCAAGTTAGTAATGTCTTAATTTTAAAAATGTAGAATTTCTTATGAATATTTAGGATATTATGTAAATAACAGAAATCTGTTTTAAAAATCAGCTCAATGACCTTTTCAGAATGTGGCATAAATAAAATTAAAGGTGCTTTTACTTTCTGGGTTTAGCAATATGTTTGTACATAAATGAATATTTATATGTAATGTATGTTTTTTTAATCTCCTTAGGTGTCATGATATAAGAATGAGATTCCAGAAAATTTCTCATACCCTTTATTTCCAGAGTAATTGCAATAGAGGAATAATTTATTGAAGTTGAGGGAGAAGGTCCTCAATTTATGTCCCATGGAGGCCCATGCCTTGATATTTTGTATATACAATTTTTTCTTTAAATCTAGAGATTACAGGACTTGTTTTGATTTTATTTTGTCTTTTCTGAAGAGAGGAAGTTAATTATAAAAATAATTCATTCGGTTTACTGTGACTGTCAAGGAATTAACACATGAATTATCCTAGATGAAATTGATGAGCCTTTGCTTTAAAAAGTGGGTTTGAATTTGGTGTTTGTACTTAGGTCAGTAGTTCTGTCCTTAATGTGTTGAAGTACTAATAATACCCAGTAAAGTTTCACATTATAGATTGAGGAGCTCTTTTCTAATTAACCCACCCCTTTTCATATTACTATTGTTAGGTTGGGTTGGTTTTTTGTTGTTGTTGTTCGTTTGTTTTTTTGTTTTTTGCTTTGTTTACATTTCTTACACTAGAAGTAATTCGATTTCAACTTGTCACAGAGTACAGGTTTTCTCTATCACCCTCAGTTTATTTCCTTCATGTTTTTAAACTACTCTGGTTCTTTTGTAATCAATCTTATAATTCTCATGAGATTTAATGGCTGCTTAGTCTAGTAGTGTTATGTTTATCTTAAGCATTTTAATATTACTATTTTTTCCTGGCAGGCTTATCTTCAGCAAACTCAAGAACTGGTTTTACTTGAAACCATAATGCTACAAACCCTAGGTATGTACTTACGTCGTTTATTTATGTGTGCATTCTTCAATGCAGTACAGTAAGTTCTCAGTTAACACCATTGATTGGTTTTGCAATTTTACGTGAAAAAACATAACAAAACCAATTTGTCACAGGCTAATCGATACAAATGAGTTACGTTCCTATGGTATAGCAAAATAACGTTGAACATAATGATGTATTCAAGGACCCTGCTATATGCTGAATAAAGAGAAAATTTCTGGACTAATTTTACCTTTGGAGGAAATTTCATTTGGCATAAATAGTCTTCAATGTGATGTCTATGTTTTCAGATAGTCAAGATACTGTGCTTCATTCTGGCTTTGTACAGGAGAATAAAATATTCATTTCAGGCTGTTGCATATGATTGTAGTATATGCTGACATATATGGCAGTTCTTGTTCTCCTAGAGCTTATATTATAGTCAGTGCTTAATGAATTTATATAATTTTTAATGTTATATAATGGTTCATTAAATGTTGGAAATTCTTATCTAATAGTTATGTAAAAAGATCATTCTTAACTTTCACTTTACTGATGAGGAAATTGAGGCTTAAAGCAGTTTTGAGTTGTATGAAGTCACATACTCGAAAAGAACATTGGCTTTTACGGAAATCTGGTTTTAAATCTGTACGCCTCTGACTTGCTTTTAAACTTGGGCAAAGTTCCTCTGTTCACCTTTCATACCTGTTTCCTGTATATGAGAGGTAGAATAATAATGCATGCCTTAACGTTGTGAATTTGAAGATGAAAGATGGTATGTTTTAAAAATTGCCACATACTGTGTATGTCATAAATAATGATTATTTATTACGGTAGTTATTTTATTTATTGCTCCATTTCCAATTGTTGAATACAAGTGATAATCACAGCTTCTTATCCTGACATTCTTTTTATTGTAGAAGTAGTTTGAAATATATCACTTGTTTGAAGTTTTCATAGTAAAAAAAAAGATATAAAAATAAAACTCAGACTCTTCTCATTCCTTCCCAATCCAGTAAAGTACATGTTATTGTTTTATTATATAAAATTACATAAATACAAAAATTTACAAATACTTACAAAAGTTGAAAGGGAAAGTTATATTATTAAAAATAATATAAAGTTATTTAAAACGTGTCATTTGTATTGTTTACAACAGATACTTGAGCACAGAGATTGAATAGCATTTTAAGGGGAATATTAGAATTCATAAGATATACCTCTTTGGCTTTCATTAAAGTATGATTTTGTAAGTTTAATTGCAGCAGAAATGTAAATAGACCATACAATAACTTTATAAATCCAGATTACCGGTTTATTAGGATGTTATTTACTTAATACTTCTGAAGGCATTAGATGTGACCTCCACTTTTTAAAAAAAGGAAAAGCCCTGCCCTAGCTAAGGGTAGATTGAACATAGGAAGCTTTTCAACATTTTATCTTTATTTTGAGAAACAGTGATTTAATGAATAATGAGGCGTACAAGGTTTATTTACCTTAACAGTTTTGTTATTAATAAAACGTAAATTATAAGCTGACTGGCTGAAATCCTTTGATCGAAGGCATACTAAGAAAATAAGAGCACTTTGTTATTTAAGAGGTGATTTCTTATACTGTAGCCCAGATGTTACATTTACGAAAAAGGTTCTTTTCACATCTCCTAAAAGAATTGGAATACATTTAAGAACCCCAATAAATTTAATAAAGGGTAGGGGAAGAAATACATGACTCCCTGCTTACACTGTGGGGCAAGCTTGATTGTATTTGTCATGATTTCAGTTTGTTTTTAACATGAAGATAATTTCAAGCTAACTGTAATTCAGAATTTTGAATGAATATTACACCTGATCTATAAATAACTTTGATAATTAATTTTCATAATTGGAACATTGTTTTTGTAGAAGAAATACATTGTTTTTAAGAAGAAAAGATTTTTTATCTGAGGTATAATGATGATGTCAGTGATGAGAAACATTGTGTTTGGGCTTTTTTAATAATGAAAAGTATATTATACATTTATGGTTGGTGAATGGCATTCTCAGGCAAGTATTGTGGTGGTAAGTGATTGGGGAAAAAAGTGCTTTTCGTTTCAGGTTTTGAGATCACCATTGAGCACCCACACACAGATGTGGTGAAATGTACCCAGTTAGTAAGAGGTAAGTGATCTTTGAAGCTTTTAAAATAAGTACAATATTAATGATTTTTATTGTCTATAATTGATTTGGATGTTATTTTGTTCATATGTCCTTGAATTTTATTAAAATTGGGAAAATGGCATTTTGAAGCATTACTTTTTGGTGTGCTGTACCTACCTACTCTCTACTTCTATTTGTGGTTCTACCAATCAGTTAGCTTCCTTTACACTTCAGTGAGTCTCAATTCAGTGACAAATTGGAGGGCTTCCAAATATTAGGACTGTCTACCTCCCCATTGAGCTATGCCTGTCCTATTTCAGTTAATATTTAAGATGTAAGCACATGGCTATAGAAAATAGTATTAATTTTTTACTTATGTCCAACTTTTGTTGACTTCTTGGAAAGATTATAGTATAAGAATTTGGAGGTTAGCCTGAACTTTTTTCTATAAATAATTGCCTTTCTTAGCAGATACGTCATTTTTTGAAATGTTTTGCCACTGTTTGTTTGAACAAAACTGGTTTAATACATTTTTCACAGTTCTTTAGTATTTCTAAAAATGGTCTACCTTTTGTGTATAATGAGGAAATAATTAATATACTATGATACATAGCGTGTGATGTGGCTGTTAACCCTTTTATAAACAGGAGTAGGAGAGCTCTTAATTTTTTTTTCTTTTCTGCTTATAAAGCATGTGATATACATTTTCTACTCTTATTAATGAATCCTATATAGCTGTTAACATTCCTAGAAATATTTTTTACACAGTTGCATGTTTTTATACTACTTCAACATTCCTGTTTCCCATTAGAAGTGTTGTGTACTAATCGCAACCACTTAGAATCTTGAGTGTTCCTTTTTCTATTACTTCCTTTTTGATGATTGAATGTTGCCATTTCATTCTTCTATCACCAGACTTTTTTAGGATTGTTCTAAACAAAATGTGTAAGATTTATGAAGGCCTTGTTTTATTTTTTAGTGTTTTACCTAAATATTCTCGCAATTTATTCATTCTAAATTGAATTCATTTTATACTCAGGTAGGATTTTATTATGTTATGACTACATTAAAAAGAGAAAGGAAAAAAAAACCCTCTTATCTGATACCACAATGTTTTTAAGAACCAGACCTCTAAAAATGCCATTTTTATATTTTTTTATGCTAATACCACATATTATCATTTGTAAATTAGAACATAATTATGGTTCCTGTTCTTTGTGGTTATATGAATATATCTATAGCACATTCTCATCCCCAGTATTATAGTGTGGTATAGATTTATATAGATGTTGAATTAAGAATAAAAAGGCTCAGTAGTAGTTCTGTTTTCCTGAAATTTTGAAAGGGTAGACTGTTATCAGACTGGAAAACCATATCATTTGTTTCAAATTGAGCCTCATGAAGGAACATATTAATACAGGTTAAAATAATACTTTAGTAGGAATTGAAACTGGATTTTCAGCTTAGTAGTATCGTGAAGTTTTAGTCAGCTTTTTAAGGCTTCTTTGTCAAAGTTTATTTTTTGTACATGTTCTATATCTGAAGAAGCTAGAGACATGTAAAGAACATTCATTTGCAAAATTGAATAGATTTTAAAACATTTACAGAAAATACAAATTTGATATATCATACAAAGCAAAATATTTAAATATGATTTTCTGTTGTTAATCTTTAAAATGTACCGATTCTTAAATTTTAGTACAAATCTTACATATGTTTAACCTCCTTTTGTCTAATATTTCAAGTAACTGGATTGTATCTCTATTTAAGAAATGTTCTTTTATGTTTAGTGTCTTCTTTTCTTTGCTTTATTACAATTTTCAGCTAACAGAAGAACATTTTCCCTTCATTCTTCCTCTGTTGCACAGTGACAGGTTATTAAATTTAGATGTATTCTGAGGTAAAAACTGCTATGGCAGTTTAACATTTCTTCTTTATATATTTTGAATCTTTTGTTGGCGGAGGACAGGTAAATAAATGGTTTGGCTTCTTTAAAGTTCCTCATCTTCCTGCCTTACCCCACTCCCACCCCAACCCCCATAAGAAAATTGGCATTATTCTACTTTGCTGCAGAATTGGCTAATGTCATTTTACAGGGACCTTTCACTTTGGTGATTCTCCTTCCTTCCTTACCAGGAAAGAATGCTATACTTAAGTCACACTGCCTCCAAGACATCTGATGCTTTGACACTCTTCCTTAGCACAACTCTGTTAAGCCCAAATTTGTTTTTGTAAAGATTAACATGGGGCAGCAGGGGTTACAGGTGCTACAGGTACAAATGGGAGGGAACAAGGATTTTGAGGCCTTTTAGAGAAGGGGTGAGTTGAGGGGATCCTAGGTGCAGCAGAAGGGAAAGGTATGTCAGTGATTGTGATGTAATTGGTGGGGGGAGAAAATAATGAATTACAGCGGTGGCATCCCTGTTGAGGAAATTAAGCAGAAGAAGCGGGGAGACTGTTTGCAGTTTCAGTGTCTTAATTTCAATTGTTTTCTTTTGGGGGCCTGTGTTGAAGCACCCTGATTCCCTCTAAAGTATTGGTATCATATCTAAAGTTGTCTCTAACTGGATTCTATAATTTTAAAAAAATAATACAGTGGAGTTTTCTCTGTTTATGTCCTTATAATGTTTCTAGGTTTATTCTGTTGATGCTTAGTAACATGATGAAAAACTGAGCAGTTGTGCTCTCTGAGTTTGTGGGTTGGGGGTTTGTTTTGTTTTGAGGGAAGTACTTAAGCCAATTTAAATATGACTGAGGATTAAGTCTGGCAGGCAACTCTTTGTATTTTGTATTAGACTTCAAAATCTTTTCTTCTTCTTCTTCTTCTTTTTTTTTTAAATCCAGGAGAATGCTTTATTGCAACTTTTAGCTGACTAGATGCTTAACTTAGTAACAAGTTTAGCCCTTGTAACTGGCTAGCTAAAAGCAAATCGGCTTGTTTCTCAGATCTTTGGGGGATAGCAAGAAACATTTGAGTGAATGTTGTTGAAGATTTTCAGTAGTATAGAAAATGATGGCGCTCTTGTGATATTTGTAAGTAGTAAGTAAAATTTACTTTTTGTGTACACATCTTTGAAGTTTTTGTTGTGTTGAGAACTTTTTGATGGTAGCACGTTAAAGCTAATAGTATTGTTTTCTTTTTTTTTTTCTTACAGCAAGCAAGGATTTGGCACAGACATCCTATTTCATGGCTACCAACAGGTTGTTATCCTGACCCTCTTTGTTGCACTGTTGTAGCACACTATAGCTTCCTTTAATGCAGGGCCCCCTCAATGTGTCTCTTACCCTTGTTGCAACAGGAGACTGGACCATCTACTGTGGTGGTACCTTCCTGTCTGCTTTGCGGTGTATTGTACAAGGGACTTTGGGCACAGAGGGGTTAAATGCACAATGTGAAGTGTAGTGGTGCTTTTTGATGACATATTCTCGATTTGTGAGTGCATAAGTCTAAAATTGGTAGCCTGAATAGCAGCTAAAGATTACAGAGAGCTAAACTTAACGTAGAAATTCGAGCAACTTGGTAAGTATAAAACTATTTCTAGTTTATAATTATAGTTAAATGACAATTTTTTAAATTTCACGTTTATCCAATCTTTTACTTTAATTATTAAAGGTTTTTAATAAATAAAATTTATATAACTTGGGGTTTTTTCCAGATTATATCCACTAGTAGTGAATTAGAAGTAGTCAATTCCTATCGTATCTGGATTTGCATTAAGTGCAGTTTTCACTTTAAAAAAAAAACTTTTAGTTTATATAAATAAAAAATGGTGTGGATTGAACGTTTGCATCAATTCTGAAACTGAAGTAGAAGAATAGTGTTTTGTTTTAATTTTATTTATTGATTTTTAGAGAGAAGGGAAGGGGGAGAGAGAGAAACATTGATTTATTGTTCTACTTATTTATTCATTCATTGGTTGATTCTTGTTTGTTCCCTGGCCTGGAATTGAACCCACTATCTCGGGGGCGACGCTCTAACCAACTGAGCTACTCAGCCAGGGAAGAATAGTTTTTTAAAAGCCTTTAATATCTATATAAAATTCTGTTCTGTACTGATTATATTAATGATTTTAATTTGTTTTTTTAAATGGGTCATTGGAAAGCAGGTAGTCTCCAGCTTTGTGTAGTTCTTAACTTTTTATAACACTGTTATGTTTTTATGTTTTATTTAAAACTTTGGATTGGCAAATATCAATGTACTTTATTAGGTACATGTTGTTGGGATTTAACCTTTATCCTGAGAATTCCGAACAACAACAACAAAACACTTAAATTTAAAACTTTGGTTAGAAAAGCCTGTTTGTGACATGTTACATGCCCAGTAGGGTGGAATGAGAAAGGTAGTATTTTTGTAGTATATAATATAGCAATATTGAGCCTTGACATTGTTGTGCAAAAGGTAAGTTTTCTCTGTGGCTTTACTGAAAAGAAGAGGTTGATGTAGATAAGTAAATTCTCTTTAACTTACCTGAGAATTACATTTGTTAAGCCACACCAAATGATAGAATCCCTCATAATACAGTGTTGAAATTTGTCACTTTTACAAAGAGTTGTTTTTTTCCTTTACTTTTTTACCATGATATTACAAAAGAAACAAAAATGCCACAAAAAAAGTTTGTGTTGTACTTGTGTATGGTGACTATTGGAAATAGAAGTATATTAAGTATATCTTCCCCTCTTATAAAGAAATAAAATACTTTGAATTTGGATGTAAAAGCAAAATATAGAAATATTACTATATTAGTAGAATTATTAAATACTAATATAATACTCAGGAGAGTACGCAGGGGGATAATTCATATCTATCTAGGTTTTGTTAGTACTAGAATTCTGTAAGTATAGTATTAGCTTTTAATTTACTAAAATAAGGTTTTATAATCTAGATTTAACAGAAGAAAACCTTTGTGATTCTGTTTTTGCTCTAATCTTACTGGCAAATTTTTTTCTTTGTTTTACATATTTGAATTTCTATGGCTCTTCCTTTTCAACCTGCACCACAACAGTCTACATCTTACCACCTTCTGTCTTCAGTACAAACCAACAGTGATAGCGTGTGTATGCATTCATTTGGCTTGCAAATGGTCCAATTGGGAGATTCCTGTGTCAACTGATGGAAAACATTGGTGGGAATATGTGGATCCTACAGTTACTTTAGAGTTATTAGATGGTAAGTAGACAAAATAAGTTTTTTACATTAAAAATAATTTATTTTTAACAGGGAAAAATTCTGTCTACTTCTGCATAGGTTCAAAAACTAGTGAATCCCATATACTCATGCCCAACTGAGCATTTACCTATTCTGGACAATTCAATATCCTTCCTCCCCTATAGTTAGTTTAATGCTAATCTCGGATATTTTTTCATCTATTAATATTTCAGTTTGTATTTCAAATTTAGTCTTTAAAAACATAACTTTAATTCTATTTTAACAATTTGGTAAGAGATTTTAAAGTATAACTAACTACATGATTAAATGAACAGGATGAAAGTGAGGATTCATTAGCCTAAAGAAAAACAAGTTGAACATACGAGGTCTGTCCAGAAAGGATCCAGTCATTCTTAATAAAACAAGAACAGTTTGCACAATATTGGTGTAATCTGGCAGCCAAGGAGAGTGGACTGGTATGTGCGTGCATGAACAATGGCAACCTCACTGAACTAGTAGTCAGTGGGGGCAGTAGATGTTGTTGAGTGAGTATGTGTACTGTCTGGCCATTACTTTCAAAATGACTGAGTGAGTAGAACAACAAATCTGCATCAAATTTTGTGTTAAGTTTGAACATTCCTCCATGGAAACTGTTGGGATGATTCAGAAGGCCACAGCTATAGGTAGCTGGTGATTGGCAGCGTCTTCATGACAGTGCGTTTGCCGCTTATGCATCATGTCTTGTGCAGAGGTTTTTGGTGAAACATTAGATCACCAGGTGACTTAGCCCCCCACACCCCAGATTTGGTGCCCTGCAACTTCAGGATTTTCTCAAAATTAAAATCACCTCTAAAAGGGAAGAGATTTCAGACCATCAATGAGATTCTGGAAAATATGACAGGGAAACTGATGGCAATTTGAAGAACTGTGTGAGGTCCCAAGGTGCACTTTGAAGGGTCCTGAGGTGTCATTGTCCTGTGTACAGTGTTTCATTTGTCATCTTCACTAAATGTCTTTATTTTTCATATTACATGGCTGGGTACCTTCTGGACAGACCTTACACACACTTAACACACAGACCAATGTCCAACAATGGCTGGACTTTTCTGGACAGACCTCATATATGGTACTAAAATAAAGTTCACAAAAAAAAGTAAATTACTTTTTCTCCTGCTCTTAACTTACAGGTAAAATTTGTTGGCGGGGGTGGGGAGGGTTGACTCAACAGGGTTCAGTCACCTAAATATCCTCTGCTTCCATTCTAAAAGGTTCAAGCCCATTATTCATTTGGGAAGCCTTTGAATAGGAATTATGGAATAGCAGCCTTTTCTGTTCTGATCCCCTCAAAATTAACAAAATTTAAGATAGTAATATGTATCAGAATTTTAGCATGGTGCCCGAAGCATAATTGTATATTGAAATAATTCATTTAAAAGTGTGTTCCCAAAACAACATTTGCTTGTACTTGGCAATCTGTAAGTTTTTTTTTGTTTTTGTTATGTGGGGCTTCTTATGATTAATAACAAACCCTCATGTGTTTTTTATATTTTGAAATTTTTTTGTACATTAGCCTTGAGGAGGAATACCCTCTATTTTAAGTGTACTGTGATTTTTATGTATGTAGCTAATTACTTACATTAGCAGTGAATATCTGACAGATCCTTTTGTTCCTCCACTGTAAAAGTTAATAGGACACTTTAGAAAGGAAAACAAAGCTTACATTTTATGCTTGCTGAATACATGGTTTTGGACCAGAAATTATATGTACATTTAATCTTTGACAACCAAGCTATTAAAGAAATTAAGTCAGTTTCTTACCAATGTTGGACCCAAAAGTATTACATATCTGCTAGATTTATTTAGTGTTCAAGTAGAAAAGGGGTGGTTTTTTTTTTAGAATGTGGAAGTAAATAGTAGTTGTGTGTTAGATTTTTTTCATCCAAACTGTTAAAACTCATGAGACTGTCACAGGAGTTACCGTATTTTGCTGTGTATAATGTGCACTTTTTTGCTCAAATTTTTTAGGGAAATTAAGGATGAGCATTATACATGGGTAGTACTAATTCTGTATCTATATAAATGTTTTTAATTCTTTCATTTATGCTTATGTGTTAAAAGTGTACCTCGAGAAAGAAAGCAATAACAATATCTGTATGCAAAATAATACCCTAGAATACATAATCTGTTTTGTTGAATTTACGACAAACTTGCAACAAAAGCAATTTCGGCCAGTGATTCGACGAAATGAAGGAAGAGCATTGTTATCAACAGAGTAAGATAAGATAGATTGATGCCATTGTTATCCACTTGCTAAGATAGGGTGAACAGCGTGACATTTGACATTTCTCTTCATACACTTTAGGTGGGAGAAATTATTGGAAAATACCTTGGAAAATATTGAAACGGTTTGCATACACTGCAAGCTTTAAGCTAAAAGTTATTAAATATACTAAAAGGCACGGCGACAGAGCTGCCAAGAGACTCTTTGGACCTCCTTCCACTCTCTCTGTATCAGATTGTGGAGGCAACAAGAAAAAAGGCTTCTTCAGATGCCAAGATACAGAAGGCAGTTCGAGGGAAACCCCCACATTGGCTGGAGGTGGAGCAGGGAGGAGTGAAGACCTGGATGCTGGAGCAGCATCAGACTGGGATCTCTGTTTCGACAGACGTGATTCAAGAAGAAGGTAAAAGGATTGCATGAGAAAAAAACATTGATGATTTCTCAGGGACATCTGCATACCAACTAATAGAACCATGGGTATCAAAGGAGCAAAGACCTTTTGAAATGAGTGGTTGTGAGAAAATACATTTCACTGTTTTTCTAGCCTGTTGTGCAGATGGGACAAAGCTACCACCTATGACTATCTTTAAAAGGAAAACATTTCCGAACAAAAAGATTCCAAATGGAGTTATTGTCCATGTGCATGAAAAAGGAGGGATGAATAAAGAAGGCTTGAAAATCTGGTTTCACAAAATCTGGTCTGGAAGACCTGGAGAATTAGTTAAAAAACCAGCTTTGCTTGTTCTTGATCACTTCAAAGCCCATGGTACACAGAATGCAAAAGCATCGCAGCGGACTTGAAAACCCACTTGCTGTGATACCTGGTGGGCTACCCAGCCAAATGCAACCTCTTGATGTGTCAGTAAACAAGCCCTTTAAGGACCTAATGAAGAAAGAGTGAGTATCGTGGATATAGTCAGCTGGTAATGATTTAACACTTACAGGCAGGGTCACGAAAGCATCCATCGCCCGGGTTTGTGATTGTATCCTAAGATTATGGAATGGTATCAAGAAGGAATTGGTTGTGAAATCGTTTAAAAAATGTAACATCAGCAATACTGTGGATGGAACTGAGGATGATGAAATTTACTGGGTTGAGGAAAGTGACTCTTCAGAAGATACGAGTAATGTAGAAATTGAAGAAGATGATACTTCTGATATTGACAGTGAATGAAGAGTTCTTAGCCTCCTATGATGCATAAATATTGTAAATTTGTTACCAGAGCATAAAATTTCTTGTACCATAATATGTTCAAAATTAAATGCTAAAATACCTTTATAATATAAAAAACAAGTGTCTAAATATATATATAAATTGAATTTAAAAAATCAAAACAAAAGCTTTTTTTTCCCCTAAAAGTTAGGACCAAAAACATGGGTGCACATTATACATGGCAAAATACGGTAGTTGTCACAGCTTGTGAACTTATAGCATTGCCAAGACCGATATTAAAATTTGTCTTGAGAGTAGCCAATAACTTTATTAAGACCACTATTTTGGGGTATAAAACTATGCTTAATTGATCATAACCACACCACTTTGGACAAGTGAGTCATCTAATTTTAACCCTAAATTTAAGGAAAAAAATTGATCTAAAAATACTACCAGGGTAGTTTACTAATATGTTAATGGTGTTGATTGCTAGGAAGTTAAGAGGTAGGTGGGGGAATTTTTTTTTTTTTAATTTTTTATTTTAGTTTATTCAGTACAGTTTCTATCCTTTATTCCCTTCCAGCCCACCCCCCTTTTTTTTATTTTTTTTTATTTTTAATTTTTAAAAATTTTTTATTTTAGTGAATTTTTTTCATTTAAGTTCAAAATAATTATAAAATTAAATTGCAGAATAGTACAGAGATTATATATACACTTCACCGAGTTTCTCTAATGTTAACATTACATGTAATAAATAATACATGATTATCAAAACCAGAAAATTAAAATTAGCATAATACTATTAGCTAAACTACAAATTTTATTCTCCAGTTTTTGTTTTAGGATCCCACAATTCATTTGGTTGACATGCCCATTTGTTTTCTTCCAACACATGACAGTTTTTCAATATTTCTTTTTTTACCCATAACCATGACACTTTGAAGAGTAATGATCAGTTATTTTATAGGATGTTCATCCATTGGAATTTATCTGATATTTTCTCATTAGATTGAGGCTACACAGTTTTGGCAAGAATACCACAGAAATGGGTTGTGTCCTACTTTGCACCTTATTAGGGGGGTACATCATTTTGATATGTCTCATTGCTAGTAATGATAACCATGATGACTTGATTAAGATGGTATCTGGTGTTTTCTCCATTGTAAAGTTACTATTTTTCTCTTTGCAAGTAATAAATATCTTGAAGGTATGTTGAGATTATACAAATGCCCTTTTTTTCCTCAAACTTTTTTTCCCACTAATTTTAAATCTGTTGATGGGTCTTGCATGCAACAAGTACTACTATTATTTTAATGGAGGTTTCAGTTTAGGGGGAGTATTTTTTTAATGCTACTAAATTTTCCAGAGATTCTGAATAAGTACATTAAAATTGGGGTGGCAGAGTGATTTTCTTTAAAAATACTAGTTCAGAGCTGTTTCTACTTCTGTATGTGCTGAAAGTTGAATAGGAGGGTGATAGTGAAGTAAATGAATTCTTGAAATCCCTTTTTAATATTGCCCTCTTGAGAGAAATTTAAATCCTAAAGGAACCTTCTAAGTTATAAATTTAAATTTTATTTTTAGAGCTAACACATGAGTTTCTACAGATATTGGAGAAAACGCCTAATAGATTGAAGAGGATTCGAAACTGGAGGGTAAGAATTGGCAGGGCTTAATAAATTATCAGTTTGTCATTTATCTAACAATTACATAGCTTACCAGTTCAAATTTCTGTGGTTAAGTATTATTTCCAGTATTCCTAAATAATTACAGTGTATCGTAAGCTACAATATATGCACACATGGTATATTTAACTATTGTGTCCAGTGAACTTTGCTAAGTATTTTATAAATTTTTATAGATCTCATGTGATGGAAATATTAATTTCATTTTACAAATGGAGACATTAAAGCCTATGCAAGTTAAGTTACTTTCTCAGATGACTAGGCTAGGGTTTAACCTGTATCGAATTCCAAAATTAGTGCTTTCAACATTTTATATGGCCTTTTATGCTTATAAATACAGAATTTCTATAAGCAAAGAAATGTGTATTAAATTACTTTGTTGTCATTGCTTCTTTTGTGTTTTATTTAAATAGGCTAATCAGGCGGCTAGGAAACCAAAAGTAGATGGACAAGTATCAGAAACGCCACTCCTTGGTTCATCTTTGGTCCAGAATTCTATTTTAGTAGATACTGTTAGTGGCGTGCCTGCAAACCCAAGTTTTCAGAAACCATCTACATCAGCATTCCCTGCACCAGTACCTCTAAATTCGGGAAATATTTCTGTTCAAGACAGCCATACATCTGATAATTTGTCAGTGCTAGCAACAGGAATGCCAAGTACCTCATACAGTTTGTCATCGCACCAAGAATGGCCTCAACATCAAGAATCAGCAAGGACAGAACAGATGTATTCACAGAAACAGGAGACGTCTTTGTCTGGTAGCCAGTACAACATTAACTTCCAGCAGGGACCTTCTATATCACTGCATTCAGGATTACATCACAGACCTGACAAAATATCTGATCATTCTTCTATTAAGCAAGAATATATGCATAAAGCCGGGAGCAGTAAGCACCATGGACCAATTTCTGCTACTCCTGGAGTTATGCCTCAGAAAATGTCTTTAGATAAATACAGAGAAAAACGCAAGCTAGAAACCCTTGATCTGGATGTCAGGGATCATTATAT
Organism: Trachops cirrhosus; assembly: GCA_028533065.1. Taxonomy (NCBI): domain Eukaryota; kingdom Metazoa; phylum Chordata; class Mammalia; order Chiroptera; family Phyllostomidae; genus Trachops; species Trachops cirrhosus. Next base: position 90,189,136 of record CM052541.1, read on the forward strand.
AGCTGCCCAGGTAGAACAGCAACACAAACATGTGCAGTCACAGGCAACCAGCAGCAGTTCTGTAACTTCTCCCATTAAAATGAAAATTCCCATCACAAATGCAGAAAAACCTGAAAAATATATGGCAGATAAGAAGGAAAAAAGTGGATCACTGAAATTACGGATTCCATTACCACCCACTGATAAAGGTGCCAGTAAAGAAGAACTGAAAATGAAAATAAAAGTTTCTTCCTCAGAAAGACACAGCTCTTCTGATGAAGGCAGTGGGAAGAGCAAGCATTCCAGTCCACATGTTAGCAGAGACCACAAAGAGAAGCACAAGGAACATCCCCCAAACCGCCATCACCCCAGCAGTCACAAGCATTCCCACTCACATAGTGGCAGCAGCAGTGGTGGCAGTAAACACAGTGCTGATGGAATACCACCCACTGTTCTGAGGAGTCCTGTTGGCCTGAGCAGTGATGGCATTTCCTCTAGTTCCAGCTCTTCAAGGAAGAGGCTGCATATCAATGATGCATCTCACAACCATCACTCCAAAATGATCAAAGGTTCCAAAAGTTCAGGTAGTTCATCTAGTTCTTCCTCCTCTGTTAAGCAGTATATGTCCTCTCACAACTCTGTTTTTAACCATCCCTTACCCCCTCCTCCCCCTGTCACATACCAGGTGGGCTACGGACATCTCAGCACCCTCGTGAAACTGGACAAGAAGCCAGTGGAGACCAACGGTCCTGATGTCAATCACGAGTACAGTACAAACAGCCAGCATATGGACTACAAAGACACATACGACATGCTGGACTCGCTGTTAAGTGCCCAAGGAATGAACATGTAATCATTTGTTTAGGTCAATTTTTCCTTTACTTTTTTAATTTAAAAATTGTTAGAATGGAATCCTTCTGATATAGCAGTGGTAACACCTGCTATTGCTGCCACTGTTTCAATATTTGTAAGTGCTGCTTTATTCTTCATTCTGAAAAGAAGAGATTATAGTAAACAAGTCTTTATCTCCACATATGATAGTGTTATAAATACTGTAAAAGCATGGAAGGTGCAAAACTCAGTATTTCTACAATTGCAGCTAAGAACATTTAAGATGAATGGCTGGCTGCTTCTAGGAATATAAGATGCCTCAAGCATTTGTTATTTATAATTTGATTACTGTAGCTATATTTTTGTTGTTGCTTGGCTTTTGAATGAGTGTAAATTGTTTTCTTTTGTGTATTTATATTTGTGTGTATGACTTGCATGTTTCAATGTTAAAGGGATAAAACAGTATACTGAAAACTGTTTACAAGAAAGTGGAGACAAATGTACATACATTTTTGTATGTTTAGATATTACCATAAATACTCAGGATTGGAGCTGCTTGTAAGTATAACAATATACAGAATAACTTTATTTTATCTTGTCAGAGTCCATCACTAATCTAAAACAAAGGTGGCACTTTTTCATGTTAACCTTAAACTCTAGGCCTTACTGGAAGCCTCTGAAGGGGGACACTTCACTACCATATGGCTATGCAGTGCCACAGATGGTCATTTACACTGTGAGGCACTGAACTTTTGCCTTCAGAGGTTCTGACCAGATTGGCTGCTGAAATAGCCCCTAATTTTCTGAAGGCTTGAAGAGGAAAAAATAAAGTTTACATACTCTTGATGTGAAGTGCAGTTAAATGTTTGTTGGTTTGTTACAGTACTATAACACAGCTGTTAATAATGGTAATGCAGATTACTGTGATTTGAAAACTAAATTCACAAAACATACATAGTGAAAAATTAGTTTTTTCTTAAAGAACTTTGACACTACGTAATTTAACAGTAAACAAGAATCGAGTTTCCTTTAGCAATCAGGATGACACCGTATTCTTAAACATACTCCTCCCCTGAAGTGTGTTTGTGTGTGATGCCATATTTCTTTTTCAGGTAAATGCAGTCTTCCTTATAAAAATAAAATTAAACCTATTGTTCTCTCAGTTCTTTTATATTCTAACAATAAATAAAGATCACTGACTATACATCATACCTGTATTTATAGCTTATCAGGAACCTCTGAGGAAAAAGATTTAAAAAAGGTCAGCCTCCAGGTAAACAGCTGGTGGAGGTTTTACCTTTGTTTGCACATCTCAGTGTATTCCTGTTGAGGTCAAATTGGCACAGTCATCTGACTTCTGAATAAACAATAGACATTACCTTGTTTAAAATTTGTCTTAAACACCAGTAATAGGCTTTGGTTTATCAGCGAGTCTTGTATTCTGTGGTAAATCTTTGAGCTGTTGAATATCTTTAAGATGGGTTGAATTCAACTTCTGTTGAACTGAACGCTGTCTTAACTTTTCCTCTATGTATATGAATTATTATTGTTAAAAAAAGCCACTGATATGTGCACAATTGTAATTTTACTCAAGTATGTTGCAGTTGTAAATATTAGAGTTTAATCTTGTGCTCTACGTTTATTTAGAAATTACCTACTTTGCAAGTAGCTTTATAGTTTTTTAAAGATAATTGTTCGTTATTTTGTTAATGTTATTTGAATTTAAGATAAGGAGCCTCTTTCTAAGGACTTTGCCTAGCTAGCATGTCCTAACATTTGTTCTTGTCTTGCATAACTTTAGTAATCTTTGTCATTATGTGTAACTTTATTGTTCTGTATGGCATATTATTGTATCCACAAACCTGATAATTTCGATACAGTTATACTTTGACAGTGGTACATAATCCAAGAACTAGTATAGATAGAATTAAGCTGAGGGCAAAATGAGGGAGGGAAGGGTTTTGTTCTTGGTAATTTAGGTGTGAAACCTCTAAGGAGCTATCATGTGAAACTACATAGGGTGGTTGTGCTACTGTATACTTAGGGATGATAATACCAGGAATTTTAATAAGATTTTGTAAAAAAAATCCAGAAAATTAGTGAACTTATTTTCAGTATGACAGAAAAAATGTGAATATTTAAGGTCTGTGACTATACTTAAACTTTCACAAAGAATTTGCAGAATTGTTTTGAGATGTGGGAATAAAGGTAATTTTGTTGAATCTTTATTGGTGCTAATGATGGACAGTTAAAAAGGTAGCTAGTGTATATTGTTATGGGTCAGTACTTATTAGTACTTCCAAAATTGAATTTGAAATGCTATGTATACACTTTCATTCTGTAAATGTAAATCTTTACAATGACTTTATTTATTAAAGGGCAGCCAGTTGTAATTTTTACAGGATTGTGTGAGCTATTCAAACCCTTTAACCTCTGAACAGGATATTAGCTTCCAAAACCACAATGGGGATAAATATGAAAATTCTTTTAAGTTTTGATTCCATTCAGTGAAAATCCTTATAATTCATATTACCATGAATTTGCTCTAGCCATCTCATTTGCATAAATAGTTCATCAGCCTGGTCCCAATAGGCTCAACCAAAGAAAAAGACTCCAGTAGAATGGACATTGTTACTGAGTCTTATTGTAAGTAGCCATAAACCAAAATAGTATCGTCAAATTTAGGTATGAAATTTCACATGTGCAAAGTACTGTTAAGGTGAAACATTTTTGATGAGATTTTTAAAATATTTGAAACATTAAAAACCATTATCTTTAAACAGCCTATAAAAGAGTGATTCATTTTTTAGTTGTGTTTTCCCCAGATCATAGATCTGTTACCTTTATGCAGAAGCACATTGCATACAAAGTCTTTACTTCTACCTCTTTCAGCTAATTTTCTAATATTAAGCTGTGTCCCTAAATATTTGCCTTAGGTACCTTAAAATACAGTATTTTCAGAACCAAAGCAAAGGAGTATCTTTTAACAGAAATATTCTTGGAAGCCTACTTTACAAAACTGGTGGTAGTAGTCTTTATTGAGACCTTGCAAAATTCCTAGTTCCTTTTTCTTGTTTAACCTGAGGTTCATTTCTTGTCGCAGGTATTTAAATATTGAAAAGTCATGTACATATCACCCCTAGCTTTATCTTTGAATGTATTTATAGATGCATCTGGCTCTTCCTATGAGTATGCAGTTCATTCTGGTTAGAGTTCTTAAGAGTCAAAGAAAATTTCTGCCATGATACCTGGTTTCATGAGAGGTGCTTACATTATTTTGTACTAACATTATAATTATGCAGTGTTAAAAACCTTCAAGGCTGAGAGTTTTTCTGAAAGAAAGGGTTAGCCAGAGTAAGATCCAGGTCCTGAGTCACGTGGTCTAAACCCCAGCAGCGGGCTGAATGGAGAAGACACACATGCCACCATCTTGGGGTTGACAGGGCTCTTTTATATGCAGAGTCTGAGGAAGAAGGATGTAAGCTGTTACGAAGAAATTTACAGCGGCTCTAAATAAAAGGGGCTGAAAAGGTGAGTCAGGACAGTTCTAGGATATGCTTTTGTATTGGTTGTGGGCAGCAGTCTGGAATATTCACGTGTGAACTAGGTGAGGCATCGTCTGGTGATAGCTATTCTGTCTGAATAATCACAGGGATAGCTACCTGGAATTTAAAGTTTTGACATACATTCAGAAATGTGAATAGTGTTTTCTTGGTTTTGGCTCTATGCTCTGCTGATTTTTTTTTTCCTGTCTCTCCCACACTCTGACCTGCTGTGATTTAATATAGAACATCAGAGTTTTTCTCTTGTCAGTAGGTTACCTCAATTTTTGGCCTGTCTATCCCCTTAGAACTAAAGAAATCACTAGTTGGGGTCTACTTAACCAAATTAAAAATTTTTTTGGCCTTTGCCTTAAAAGCATTCAAAGCATATTTTTCATTATGTTTGATAATTTAAATTGCTAGGTTTTTCCCCTTAGCCAACTGTAGAAATAAACCACTGCTTACATGTGAACGAATGTTATGTACTCTTTAAGTACCCTTGGTTAATTAGATATTTTAAGGCTTTGTATTTACTAACAAAATAAGGATTTTTAAAAACATATGGTATTTATCTGTAGAGGAAAATAGTTCTATTCTCAAGATATCTCACCATTCCCAAATTTTATCTAAATAGAAACTATTTCTCACCTAGTACCATGCTTAAATTGCTAGATAATTTCTGTAGATACCTTGCTGTTTCGTGTGCCCATTTGTTTATAATGGGCTGGTTTAGACAGGTATTTTTTACATCGGAAAAGCAGCCCATTCTTTCCCTGGCTGCCTGGGGTTCCAGGTTCATACTGTATGAATGCATTAATTTGAAAAATTAAAATTCAGCTATGTTAATATCTGAAATTTGGTTGCTATAGGCTGACATGTAAGCCCAGAAGGTTGCTTGTTTTGTAAGAGAGGTTTGCCTCTGAAATGTCTTTATAGCCAGTGGGTCTCGGGTGCTCAGACTTCTCAGTCCGACGCCATGCATCCATTTTTCCACAATGTAGAGTTAGGCACAGCTAGCTTTTATACCCGTGACTCCCCTTTTTCTGTTCTGTGTAATTTACCAGTATCTGTTCTGCCTGACAGGTTCTTGAGGTAGATTGGTAAATAGATACCTTAAAGGTGGTGTGGCTAGGACTAATTTTGTTCCCATAAAGGTGAATTAACCTGTTCACTGTGATCCATTAGTCTCAAAAGTAAATTCTAAAGGCTGTGTAATTCTCTCCCAAGTTCTGGGGGGAAGCCTCCTTGCCTGCTTGCTTGATGGCTTAATTTGATTTGGCTATTGTTAATGAGTACATTCTCATTTTTTTTTAAGGTGTGTTTTTCAAGCAGTTTCACTTGGTTTGAAAAACTTCACATGTACTCATTATGTTAATAATGACTGGGATTTCCTTTTCTGAATGTTCTCAAACCCCGCCAAGGACTGTTAAACAGGATGTTTGTTGATAGAAAATCCAAAACAGGAATATATCTGTATATGGCATGAATTCAGTTAGTCATTGAATTTCAGCTTGGTATCTATTACAAGGAATTAATAAAATTTGTGTATTAACAATGTAAATCCAAGTCTTGTTAATATGAATTAGAAATAACTCAGTCCCTGGGAAAATGTGGGAAATAAGGTTTCTAGTATGTTACTCCGAGTACTTCAGGTGTCATCAAGGAGTTCACAGATATCATCAAGGAGTTCAAGGAGTATGGCCTCAGGGATCAAATCATCTGTGTTCCAATCCTGGCCCCACCGCTTTCTTCCCTACAGAATGTTGGTAATAGTATCCATTACAGGGTGTGAGGTTTAAGGCTTAGGTAATGGGGAAGGGCTAAAAAGGACAAATGAGCTCTGGCCAGTGTGGCTCAGTTGAAGCGTCACTTCATACACCAAAAGGTTGTAAGGTCAGTCCTGGTCAAGGCACATGGCCTGGGTTGCAGGTTTGGTCCCCTGTCAGACACACATGAGAGGCAACCAATCAATGTTTCTCTCCCCCCTCATCCCCTTCCCCTCCCTCTAAAATCAGTAAGCATATCCTCTGGTGAGGATAAAAATAAAAATAAAATGGAGGAGGCAGTACAAGAGGGGAAAAGGGAGGGAGAAAGGGTGAGAAACATCAGTGTGTGGTTGCCTCTCACATGGCCCCCACTGTGGACCTGGCCTGCAACCCAGGCATGTGCCCTGACTGGGAATCAAACCGGCTATCCTATGGTTCACAGCCCACACTCAGTCCACTGAGCTACACCAGCCAAGGCTGCTTATAAGATTTTTGTTCAATTCATACTTCGTGGGTTTTTGTTTGTTTAACCTCTTGTAACACAAAAAGCGAAGAGTAGTTGCAGTTATCTGGAAGGGGAATTAGCCATGAGAAATTTAATCATAAACTGCTTTAATATTGTTGCTTTCCTCCAACCTTCTGCTCCCCTCCCCCCCTCATTTTCCTGCACCTTCCACTTGAGAGACAGAACCCTTGCGTGGCTTTAATAAGATAGCACTAGGATAGGAAAGTGTACTCTAAAAGGCACTTTAAGCCTAAATGTAAAATAAATGTTTCGAAGTCACATTAAAAGGTCTGTCGTCATCTTAGGTTGATAACACCAGTAAGGCCTTATTTTTGTTAACATTTAATAAATTACTTGAGTTTTATTTAGAAGCATTACAAGTTGGTAATTCCACTTAAGACTACTGTATGGACCTGCCTGTTCCCTCCCCCAGCACCACCTTCACAGCAATGTAGGATTTCACTAACAAGGGTTTTTATCATACTGCCCTGAAATTAAGAGGCTTACTTAGATCTTACACAAATTCCCAAGCATATACCCGAGATCAGTTTCTTTTAGTTTTTAATGAGCTTGAGTAGTGATGGTAAAAAGTTGGATTGGCCAAAAAGTTCATTTTTTTCCATAAGATGGCTCTAGTGTTCAGTTGTCTTTAACTTCATTCAAAACAATTTTGTTAGATCGTATTGTAATAGCGTCATATCAGTGTGCATTTAAAAAAATCAAAATTTGTGAATTTTTACGTAGCCATTTTTAATATTGAAGATGAAAGAAAATATAACATTTTGGCATATTATGCTTTATTGTTTCAAGAAAGGTAAAAATGCAACCAAAATGCAAACAAAAAAAGATGTGTAATGTACTAAGTGCTATGATTTATCGAACATGTCAAAAATGGTTTGTGAAGTTTGGTGCTGGAGATTTCTCACTGGACAATGCTCTATGGTCGGGTAGACCGCTTGAAGTTGATGACAATCAAATCAAGACATTAACTGAGAACAATCAGTGTTATACCACATGGGAGATAACTGACATACTCAAAGTATTCAAATCAATAGTTATTGATGAAAATGAAATGTGTTTTATCTTACAGAAAAAACTAAATGGACTTTTTGGTCAACCCTTAGCCATTCTTCAATGTTTGCTATTTCAACTTGTCACACTATGATGCCATAAAGATTTGTTAACTTTGTTTAGTACAAATGAAAACATAGACTACCAACATCAGGTGATTTCAAGTTGACATCACCTGGTAAGCCTTTATTAAATACAAGTTTCTACATTATGTAGCTGCTTTAAATTAATACCAGTGCAGCAAGTTAGAGGAGTACTTGACCAATAAGTGATGGAGGCTTTCGGTGGCTCATTGAGCAGATTAAGTGGGTTTTTTATTTCTCAGAGCTACTAATTACACTATGGAAGGATAGGACTGTTGTAGTGGTCATACAGGAGGGACAGGATGAAGCGAGGAAGTGGAATACAGCATATTCCAGTCACATACTCTAGAGCTCGCTCTTCCACTGTGGCAACCCCTGAATCAGCCACTGGGAGATGGCCATAGTGTAAGGGCTTAAGTAGGCTCAAGGGAAGTGCTGTAGAGTTGGAATTACTTGCAGGAGTTTACTCAGAAAGTTAAATTTCCTTTGGTTGAGCATGGGGTCCAGAGCATACGGGAAGATTCAGCACATAATGCACTTCCAAATGTGAAAAACTTGGTGCATTGTACTTACTGAAAAGAGTGGTGATCATAGAGGAGAAAATAAGTGAAAAGTGAAAATCTTTTCACACCATTAATAAAAATTTAGCATCTCATTGAAGTTTGAGTAAAATTTATGTAACTGATTTTATTTATAATGTACGAATCTAGGAGGTTGCAGGGAAAGTGCTCTGTAGTCAGATAAATCTGGGTGGCAGCCCCAACTCCCACCCACCAGTTGGATGACCTTCAGAAAATTATTCAGCCCTGAGCCTTGTTCTTTAACCACTACTTGCCAACCCAAACAGTAGCAAGAATTAAATGATGTGCGTAATGCTAGCGCTCCCAGTCCCCACCTGTTTGCACTCCATTCTCCTTCCAAATCCTTTTCCTACTAAGGAAGCTATCTGGGGTCAAATATGTGGGTAATGATAAGAGCAGAAGCCCAATCTGTTATGTCTTAAACACACTGATCAACAGAACTAGCTCTTAAGACCAAGGCTTGCCTATTGAAACTTTCAAGTTTTGAAGGTTCTTTTTGATACTCCAGAACTCTTCAGAGTTCCATATCAAAAGAAGTAGGTTAACACCAAGTGTTTGTGTCCATTGTGATTTGCATACATACTATAAACATCTTCCTGCCCTTTCCCCATGAAGTTTAATTGGCTAGAATGTAAATAATTGCTCCAAAGTAAGATAAAACCATTCAGATTGTAAAGAATATTAAAGATTCCAGCTAATTTTTTTTTAATTTAAGCCCTACTTTAACAAAATGTTTCAGGTTATGTTGATATACAAGTACAGGCATAACTCACACAGTGTAGGTTCATTTCCAAAGCACTGCAATAAAAACAAAAAATGCAACATCTGTGAAGTGCAGTAAAGCAAAATGCAATAAAATGAGGTATGCCTGTAAGTAAAAATAGGGACACATTCCTTAAATTCCTATCAAATGGGAGAACTGTGCAAATTGGAGAGAAAGAAGGAAGATGCACATACAACCCATCTTTAACAGTTTGACCAAAGTAAAATCTGTTTTGCCTCAGGTGGACTGCCTGGACTGCATTTCACATTTATTTTTCAAAAACTTGAAGTAGGCAGCTTGATTTTAACAAAATCTGACAACTGGTGTTAAAATACACCTAAAGTCTATAGCTGTACCATGTTGAACTGACAGCAGCCAGTTTTTTAAAAAATACAGGTACAACTAAAAACAAAGGTCTCAAAGAAACAGTAGACGGGTGGAGTTGACAGCTATAGAAAACTTACCAAATACACTCTAGTCCACCAACTTAAAACAAGGGTTTGCTTGTAATAATTTTGACAACTTGTCCGTGTTCATTTTGTGAGGTTTAACAATGTTTGGGAAATGAAGGTGAAGAGTGTCCTAAGTGGGGATACCCTTCATTCAAGTGAGAGGAGGAAAGTGCCCCGGAAAGTTTATATATGCTAACTCACTCTCTACCCAATCTAGCTTTGTTCCACCAGCTGGTTTAGGTTTAGCTAGTTCTAGATGTGACAATGAACTAAATCACACTGCAAATGAGTAAAGACCTCAAATCACACTGTGTGTATTGCAGGGAAAGCAGCCTGAGGTTTATGAAGCCATACTGAATAACCCAGCTTCTTGTAGGTGGAGTCTTCAAGAGGAGTTTGGGGACCCTCTGACAATGAAGCACCAAAGCCCTTAGCTCTTCCTATTAACCTTGAAGTTCCTATAAACTGCAAGATTAAGATTGCTGCCAAAATGAAGAGAATCTAGTGTTTCTCTTCTCACCTTCCTCAAGTCTCTTGTAAAAATGAAATGTGCCTTCACACACAAAGCAATTAAATACAATTTTCTTGTTTTTACAACTTATTTTAAACCAATGACATTAAAATTGACAGGACAAAAATAAAAAGAAATGTTGCATAAGCAATAGAGGCTATAGTTCCTGGATAGTCAAAACTGTAAACACTGGAAAAGGTGTTTTTGTTATTAAGAAAATTTTCTTATATGCATAAATAATTACACCTGAAGCTTGAAGAGACTAATGTAACAAACTTTTCAGTTAGTGACACTGTAGGATCTGGTTAAACTGGGTTAGATTGACTTTCCAGTAGGAAGGCAAAGGTCTTTAACCACCATTCCCACAATGAAACAATTAACATTATAATGGAACTGGAAGGTCTTGGTGTATATTCAGTGACTTCTCTTCAAGAAAGAGTGCTTCAGAAGCTGAAGAGCAGAAGGTCGCTCATGCTGGTCCCTGAGAAGAAAAAAAACACATGAGAAGTATCACCCCAAAATGTGCATACCAATTAGATGTAGTTGACTCAAAATGCCAGCGTTACGGTGAAAGTACAGTCTCTGCCAATCAAACAGATGGATTGAGTCCAGCTCTAGTTTTCGGGTGTGTGATCTTAGGCAAGTGACTCAAACTCTTTTCTCATCAGCAAAATGGGCAAAACAGTGATACCTAACTCGCTGGGAGGATTAAATAATGTATGTGCAGCTTTTAAACTGTCTGGCACATAGTAATTGTTCAAAAACTAGTTGCTATTATGATTAAAAAGTAGGTCCTATTTTTCACATTGGGGATATGTTCAATTTGGGGTATAATTTATACACAAGTAAAATTGTAATTTTTCAAAGAGTTTAATGTACTTCTAACTAGCAATAAGTTTACTTCTAAAATTTTGAGGCATTGGGATCCAGAATTGAAAAGCCGTTAAGGAGACATTTAAGTATGCTTTGGCGATTGGAAAAGGAGAAGTTACTCAACTGCAATAGTACAATTATGCTTTTGTTTTTTTCCCCTTGAGAAACCAAAACATTTTTGCTAGTGAACCAGTCAATAAACTAATAAACCAGCCAGTAGTTATTTGTAATGACCTATTTCAAAGGCATTGTTTTGATTAAATTGGCATCTTTGGATAAGTTTTGAAGCAAATAACCACCAAGAATAACCTAGGTGAAAATGGAAATAAAAGTAAAATACTTTGGGAAAACAGTGGTGATAAATCATTTACAAATGAAAACCTCTCCCCTTCTGGAGGCTCTTTTCTCTTGCCTTCAAATTATGCAGAAATCATCTCTCAAAAAAATCCTTTCCTGCCCTGGCTGGTGTGGCGCAGTGGACTGAGTGCCAGCCTGCAAACCAAAGGGTCACGAGTTCGATTCCCAGTCAGGGCACCTGCCTGGTTTGCAAGTCAGGTCTCCAGTAGGGGTTGCGCAAGAGAACCATACATTGATGTTTCTCGCCCTCCCTCCCTTTTCCTCTCTAAAACTAATTAAAACCTTTTAAAAAATGCTTTCCTTTACCTGGAAATAGAGGAAGTTGCCATCTTCCTCTATTCCCGACATATTTCCATAATATGACTGTAGGGTAAGTGGAGACAGACTGGCTTCCTCACCCAACTGTCTGGGTAACTAAGGGAAGCAGTGTTCCCATAGGCTTAAAGGGGCCTGACAGTTGTGTTCTCATAGCCTTGAGACTGGCTCTGATAAATGGTTCCCATAACATGAAGTGGGCTTGCATGTGCAGAATCGTGCTATGTTATATAATTTTCTGGCTGGAGGCCAGCTTTGTTTGTTCTAGTACTTAAAAAGGGGCTAGGGGCTCCCTGTTTGGTGCTACACTGGGGAGCAAGGGCCACGACATGTGCCACACAGAGACATGCAGGGGGACACGCAGCTTGCAGCGTGCATGGCTTGCCCACCATGAATCAAGGCATGCCAGACATTCCAACAGTTCCATGAATATTCTTCTGTCTGCGCAAATGCCATGAACCTGTCAGGCCTTGAATGGTTGCAACACAATGCCCAAAACCAGTGGCTTTTTCAACATTCATTATCTTAAATTCTTAACCTTTGGCCCACTCCTCTCTACACAGAAATTACCCTGTTAAAACTAACCATGATGCCCAGACCTGTGTGATTCAGTTAGTTGGGCATCAATTCGCAAAGCGAAAGGTTGCCGGTTCAATTCTTGGTCAGGGCATATGCCTGGGTTGTGGATTCATGCCCCTGTCAGGGCACTTTCTCTCTGACAGATGTTTGTCATCCTCTCTTTCTCTCTCCCTTTCTCTCTCTCTAAAAATGAATAAATAAAATCTTAAAAAGAACACACGGCTTTCTCATTGCCAAATTTAATGAATGCATTCTCCTTGTCACCTCTGTAGCAATTGAAGTATCCACTGCCCCCTCCTTCCTGAAATGAGCTCTGCTTAGAAGAAACTGTTCTCTCTGTTTTTCATCTGCCTTGGAACAACTCCTTTGCCTCCCTCTTTCTCTCTTCCCTCCTTTCCCTTTTACCAGCAATGTGCTAGACTCAGTGCTATGTGCATATTGTTATCTTCTCCCATTTTCATAAACATTGTCCTCAGCCTCTAGTTTTTTTTTTCACGACTATAGCTACCAGCCTTATGATTCTGAAATACATGCCTCCAAACTTAGTTGCTTTCCTGAGCTCCAATTCCATAGCTTCAAATGCTTCCTTAGATGTCAGGACCTTCATCAACTTCCTCCTCTATTTCTTTCACAACTTTTTATTATAATTTCTTCCATTGTCCAAACTCAAAACCATGAAATCCTATCATCCTCCATCACCAAGTTCTCATTCATCTTCCCTGAAGTGTTCTGGAATTCTCTTTACAGTGTCAAGACTCAAGCAGCCTCTGTTTGAAGACTCACAGTACAATGCCTCTGACCTGCCTTCTCAAATACTCTCCCTCATGACACAGTCTACCCCAAATCTTCTGCAGTCCCCTGACCCTCACTGCCTATTGCAACAAAGTTAAACTCCATGGCCTCACTTCCCAGAGCTTTCAGCCTGCCCATAGGAATATCCCCACCCATGCTTACTTCTTACTGACAGACCTAGGTAGGCCTAGGAGGAATGAAAAATTACATTGGAAAACTACCTGCCTGGGAAACTGCCTGCTGACCCTACGCAGGACAAACAGACGCCCAGCTAAGATTGGGGTCTGGGGTCAGCCAACCCGGCATAACAGGATGCAGCTTTAACCTGAGGCTGACGAGATGTATCAAGAATAATGGTCAGCAGAAATGGCACCCAGCAACCAGCTCTAGCCAATCGGACTCTGACACCCAACCAGCTAACCTTTGCGGGTTTTTGTGCTTAAAAACCCTGCCTTAAGAACAACCGAGCGAGTTCCAACCTCCCTCGGTTGGCTCCACTTCCCCTCTTATTCCCCGCTAATAAACTTGGCTCGCTGTGTCTGTCTGGTTTCTTGAGCGACTCTGACCTAACACTTACTGCTCCCTGAAATGAATTTCTGTTCTGTCCAGTCCTTGTGCTCATCCCTACTTCCAAATCTTTAAAGTTTTAAACTTTAGAACTTCCAACTCTTTAAAGTTTTGGAACTCTAAAGTTTTGGTAACTTTTAAAGTTACCCCTTTATTTCTGACTATCCACACTCTAAGGAGTACTCTCATATACATCAGGTTCTAGAGTACTTAGGGTTTTGCCATGGAATTTCAGGAGATAATTATAGGCTTGCATATGACACAAATTAGGTAAGGTGGGTTAGTATTCTCCCTAACAGTTACTGACCAAGGAGCCCTAATTATGTGCTTCATACTCTGCTAAGCAATTTGCATATACCATTTCACTTAACCTTCACAGCAACCCTATTAATTATTAGTGGTATGATTTGTGTGTTGCTTAGTTTATAAAACAATGTTTTAAAAGCAGAGTCATAAGAAATATTTCACCCTTTCTCTTTACATCTGTGTAAAGATGCTCACATATGTGAATGATAACAACTTGAAAGAAAATGAGAATAGCAAGTAATTTCTGTTGCTCAATAATAGATAATTATTCAATTCAAAACAAAGCAGCTACAGAAGTTTCAAGAGCTACGACCAATCTCCAAAACTGGTACTGGTCCATATGATATTCTTAATACTTTTACATCCCAGTTGTGATTTTGCAAGGAAGGAAGGGGCAGCAGTGTGCCTGGGGCTCTGCCCACAAAATTGATACTAGTAAACTTACGGTGTCTCTGCATCTAAGGATGCCCAGGACTGCACCCCTGGAGTATATGTTCCCAACCTGGCCTACATGATATGAAGTCAACCAGGACAGTCAGATGTACATGTGCCAGGAGAGGGAGACCTGGGCATCCTGAGACTCACTAAGAGAGTCATAATGACTCCCCTGGGAGTTGGAGTTTGCCATATATCTTTGCTGAAAGCACTGGAACTTTTCATCTAGGAATAAGAAAGCATAATTCACCGAAAGGCAAGAAATACTGTTTGGCTGGGCCTCAAGTCTTCCTCATCCTGTAAGTGCATCTAAATGTTGATCTTCACCAGCTGTTCTGAATTATCCTGGAGGCCAGGTGGGTGGGCTCTAGCACTCCAGCTCTCCCCCACCATACACACACATTTTATTTTTTTTAATTTTTTAATTTATTTAATTTTTTAAGATTTTATTTATTTATATTTAGAGAGAAGGGAAGGGAGGAAAAAGGAGAGGAGGAGAAACATTACTGTGTGGTTTCCTCTCACATGCGCCCCACCAGGGACCAGGCCCACAACCACACATGTGCTCTGACTGGGAATTGAACTGACAGCCTTCTGGTTCACAGGCTGGCACTCAATTCACTGAGCCATACCAGCCAGAGTCATACACACACATTTTAACCACGACCATCTCTCCAGTTTTATGTATCCAGTTTTATGCAAGTGGTAATCTCTAAGGTCCCTTACAGTTCTAACATTTTACCCAGAATTTTATTCCATAGATACTAGGGGGCATCAGAACAGGAGAAAGGCGATGAGACTTCTGGCAAACATGGAGGCGTAGGTAGATATACTTTGCCTCCTCATACAACCAAAAGAAGGACAACAACAAATTTAAAAACAAAAAATAACCAGAACTTCCAGAAAATTGAACTGTAAGAAAGTCTGATAGCTAAAGAGTTAAAGAAGAAACATTCATCCAGACAGGTAGGAGGGGAAGAGATGGGCAGCTGGGCAGAGAGGACAGAGCCACAAGGCAGTGGCTAGCAGACCGGTTGGTCCCACATTTGTGTGCAGATAAACCAGGAGAAGCAACTGGGGAGTGAGACAGACCACACAACCCAGGGTTCCAGCACAGGGAAATAAAGCCTCAAAATCTCTGGCTGTAAAAATCTGTGGGGAGTGTGGTGGCAGGAGAGACTCCCAGCCTCACAGGAGAGTTTGTTGGAGAGACCCACAGGGTCCTGGAACACACACAAACCAACCAACCCGGGAATCAGCACCAGAAGGGCACAATTTGCCTGTGGGTAGTGTGGGAAGTGACTGAAAGTCAATCAAGAGCTGGGCAAGTGGCATTGTTTCCTCTCGCACCCTTCCCCCACATACAGTGCCACAATGCAAAGACCAGGGTTGCCCCACTCTGGTGAGTACCAAAAGCTCCGCCCCTTACTATGTAACAGGCATGCTAAGACAAAAATTTATGGCCCAAATGAAAGAACAGATCAAAGCTACAAAAATAGAACTGAGTGATGAAGAGATAGCCAACCTGTCAGATGCACAGTTTAAAACACAGAAATGGTTGAGTCTGGGCACAAAATAGAGGAAGAAGTGAAGGCTCTGCAAAGTGAAATAAAGAAAAATGTATAAAAAACAAGAGTGAGGGGAACAAAACCGGGATTCAAATCAACAATTTGGACCAGAAGGAAGAAATAAACATTCTGCCAGAACAGAATGAGGAAACAAGAATTCAAAAAAATCAGGAGAGGCTTAGGAACCTGCAGGACAACTTTAACATTCCAACATCCAAATCATAGGTGTGGCAGAAGGAGAAGAGGAAGAACAAGTAATTGAAAACTTATTTGAAAAAATAATGAAGGAGAACTTCCCCAATCTGGCAAAGGAAATAGACTTCCAGGAAGTCCAGGAAGCTCAAGACAGTCCCAAAGAAGCTGAACCCAAGGAAGCACACACTAAGGCACATCAGAATTACATTACCCAAGATTAAAGATAAGGAGAGAATCTTAAAAGCAGCAAGAGAAAAGGAGACAGTTACCTACAAAGGAGTTCCCATAAGACTATCAGCTTATGGTTTCTCAAAAGCAACCTTGTAGGCCAGAAGGGGCTGGAAAGAAGTATTCCAAGTCACAAAAGACAAGGACCTACATCCAAGATTACAGTATCCAGCAAAGCTATCATTTAGAATGGGAGGGCAGAATAGTGCTTCCCAGATAAGGTAAAGTTAAAGGAGTTCATTACCAAGCCCTTATTACATGAAATGTTAAAGGGCCATATCTAAGAAAAAGAAGATAAAAAATACGAACAGTAAAATGACAACAAACTCACAACTACCAACAGCTGAACCAAAAACAAACTAAGCAAGCAACTAGGACAGGAACATCATCACAGAAATAGAGATCACATGGAGGGTTAGCAACTAGAAAAGGGGAGGGAAGAGAATGGGGAAAAATGTACAGGGAATAAGCATAATTGGTAGGTACAAAATAGACAGGGGGAGGTTAAGAATAGTATAGGAAATGTAGGAGCCAAAGAACTTATATGTACAACCCATGGACATGAACTAAGGACAGGGAACGCTGTTGGGAGGGGGCGTGCAGGGTGGAGAAGAATAAAGGGGAGGAAAAAAATGGGACAACTGTAATAGCATAATCAATAAAATATAGTAAAAGAAAACAGGAGAAAGGCAACTTATTAGTGACGTTCTGCTTTCTCAAATACTCCTCAACTTGATGCTTAACATGCTCTAATTAGGGACCTGTTCCTTTGGCTCAAAATGTTTATCCTCACTTTAAATTGAAGTATTTCTGGGGAAACCAATACGTTAAATGTCAGTCATCCATCAATCAACCAATCAATTCATATCACTCCTGGTGTATGAATGAACTTCTCACACACTTTTCTATGAGCTGGTGTAAGGAGGGAATGAGAACACTGGTTCTGTGAGAAGAAAGGGAAACCTAACCACGGGTGATATCATTTCACATTGTCCCATCCCTGGGAAGATGTGCCATTGATAGGTAAGTATGTAGATTTTAGTAATTTTTGCACACCTGTTGACTTGGGGAAACATTGTTAGTTAGAACCCTGTAAGACATTTAATTGTGGCACTTTCTACTTGAAGCATTACCCCCCATACCCTGATCCAACAAGGCACACCAATACCCAAAATAGCTAATGATGATTCCTTCAGTACAAAATCACTCCCTACTTCACTTCATAATGGGAGTGGGGGTTTGAATGGGTCATAAATTGCAGGGGAAATGTCAGCTGCTTGAAATCTTTGGTAATTTATCTTCCTCCTTCTGCTTTGAGTTGCTTACCTGGTTAGGCAGACACGCACAAAGTCAGCTGCACTTTCTGAGAAGTGCTCAGGTAGGGAAGGCATCAGCCCTCTGTGTGCTCCGATGTAGAACATGGCTGCCATCCTGCCCATGGACGCCAGCGGTGGCTTCCCTGTGGCCATCTCAAACACAGTGCAGCCGATGCTCCAGATGTCTGACTTCCTCCCATAGCCAGACTCATTGATGACTTCTGGGGCCATCCAATACGGAGTCCCATGCATGGACTTCAGCATGTCACTGTGGGTGCCATTTAAGCCAGCCCAGGCCAAACGTTTGGCACAGCCAAAGTCGATTAGCTTTATTATTCCAGTAGGCATAAGCATAACGTTATTTCCTTTGATATCTCGATGCACCACACAGTTCTCGTGGAGATAAGCAACACCTTGCAGAATTTGTTTTGTATATTTACAGAATACCATCTCAGGCAATGGCCCAAAACGATTTATAATACTAGAGATTGAGCCGCCGGGGACAAACTCCATGAAAATGCTTACAATGCTCTCTTCTAAGCATGTGCCCAGATAGGCCACGATGTTGACATGTTTCAGTGCTTTGAGCAAGTCTACTTCTTCCTGCAGTTTCTGGTATTCTTTTTCGGTAGCTAATTTATCAGAGGTATCCAAAACCACCTGTTTTACAGCTATTAGCTGTCCTTGGCTAGTTAGACCACAATACACCTAGAAGCAAACAAACACCTTATAATTGAGTATAACCCAATGTTTTAATGGAGCCAAGATGGGGAGGAGTAGCATGGTGCATGGATGTCATAATGGCTTGGCACCAAGTGGCCTGGGCGGGTTAGAATCCTGGCTTCCCCCATTCCCCAGCTGTGTAACTTCTCGTCTGTAAAGTGGAGGTAATAATACTTACCTCACAGATAGCTGTGATGACTACATGAGATCGCGGTTTGGGAAATCTCATGTAATAAATAAAATAGGGCTATTTTGGCGCTAAAACTCTGAGGAGAGAGAGGAAGGCAGGTCCTGAGAAAATTCAGCAGCTCTCTCTGTCATGTGATTTCAGTGGTTTCATGCTTCCTGCCTTTTCACTGATTCCTCAAATGTCTCCAGCTGGAAATGTAACATGCTTTATCTGGGGGTCTGTCTTTTCCTTACCAACCTATGTAAATACTATCTTTAGTACTAGGACTTCAAGTGATCTTTTTCACAATTCACAAAAGGTAAGGAACATCTTTTGTTTTTGCCATGATTCTCGCCACTTCTAGTAACACATTCTGGGTGGCTGAACAAAGGGACTCCTCTCTCACGGATGTGAGCCCAGGAGAATGAGAGGCTACAAATGCAGTGGCCACTGCACCACAACGTGGAGCCTGACAATGAGAGCCGGAAGGAGGGATGAGAGAGGCCAGCTCCTGCTGACATGGTTTCTCCACTGAAACCACCTGTGCCAGGGGCCGCACCGACTCCAGGCCCTTCAGCTGCACAAAGCAGTGGACCTCTTTTCCTTAGGCCAGTTTGGGTTGTGTTTCCTGTTACTTCCGCTTGAAATAGTTCTAAACAAAAGAGTAGGAAGGGGGTTGAGGGGGCTCACTTGGAGTGTTAAAGAAGAAGGAGGGGGCAAGGAGGACTGGGGATTTTTGGTTTCATCTCGTTTCCCATTCAACTTACTGTGCCGTAGGCGCCCTTCCCAAGGATCTCACCCCTGGTCCACAGGATAGGTTCTTCATATGTTAAACTGTTTTCAGAAAAGATCTTTTCATTGAGAAATTTCTCCTCGTCATATATTTTGAACCCATTATTATGTCTCTGGAGGAATGAGACAAAAAGAAAAGTCACCATTAGACTCTGAGTCTTTGGGGTAGAGAGGTAGTAGAGTCAGTCTTCCTTTTGACTAACTTAAGATCGACTGACTAGAGAAAGCCAAATATGCACCCCTAACCATCACAGATGATGTCCCTTCTAGGTAGCCTGCCTACAGCTTCCCCATGCCAACAGCCTCCAATCAGGAATACCTGAAGCTTTCCCTTTTTTCCATTAAAAAACTTTCCCATTCCTCTGCCTGCCCTTGAGTTCTTGCCAAATGCAAGTGATGGTGGCTGACTCCTTTGCTATAGTGAGCTCTGAATAAGTAGCCTTTGTTCTTCATTTATTTCCACAACACATACACACTCAAACACACACATATTTACATAAGCATATATGCATACACTTATATACACACACATATTTTTACACACAAATACACATAGATAAAAGACTTTCTGTCATGCACACACACAGCCATAACAAGCAAGTCGAGTGGTCAAGACCAGGTGCAACAGACTAAAGATCTGTGGCCTTGTAGACCTTTGATACTCAAAGGAGAATCTGCAGACCAGTTGTATGAACATTACCTGGGAGCAGCTTGTTAGACATGCAGAACCTCAGGCCCCAGAGGTACTGAGTCAGTGTCTACATTTTAACATAATCCCCAAGAGATTCGCATTCATAGTAAACTGTGAGAGACCCTTCCCTAGAAAGGAGAAAACAAGTATCTCTGTGTAGAATTTAGACCATGTTTTCCCTCTGGTTGATCAGAAATGCTTTGTTCTGATCTCCTGCACTGGGTTTTAACAATGAACAATCACGGTGATGCAGGGGTGTGGCGAAGGCACTTGGGGAACAAGACATAATATAGGGTCACCTTCCTGGCAAATGGGCATCTGTGCCTCCCAAGGGCCATCTGGGATTCCCAACCCCCATCCTCTCACATTTCTCTATCCAAACTGAAATTTAAGGACTGCTTGAAAAAGAAAAGGTCACAAAAGTTCAGTTTTTGACTCCACGGTTGTAAAATGGGGTTATGAGCGATCATATTTACTAGCTTATCAGCTTTTCTTCAGTTTGAAAAGGCAGAGTGGTAGACCCTCGTCAGACACATGGGCACAAACATACCCCCGTGTCCCACCCCAGCCTGAAGGCCTCCCTGAATCCCTACCTACCTCCCAGTAGAGACCAAGATCACTGTGAAGGTAGAGTTGGCCTTGTAGGATGAGGAATATCTCCACTGTAATTAAGTGATTAAAGCTGTGAGGATGGAATCAGAATGCCTGGCCCACCACTCATTAACTGGATGATCTTCTAAAGTTCAATTTCTTCATCTGCAACATGGGAACTTGCTAGTACCCTTAGTATCTACCTCACAGAGCTGTTATGAAGCATATAAAGGAGACAATATGATGCGCCTCACTCACATGTGGTGAGCTCTCAGTAAACCTAGTCATGGCATAATTATTTATCTAGTGTATTCTTCTGAGCAACTATTTAAAATAATTATTCCTGATCCTGACGTAGTGTGATATGACCTGAGTTAACACTCAATAAGTAACATTTCAGCTAAGCTGACTGTTTCCATCTGTAACATTTGAGAATAGGGACTCATGTTCTTCAGTGAGAACTACAACAAACTAACAAAACCCAACAAACTATCTGTTGATTCTCTTCTCCTCACTCCCATGCCAAACAGATTTAAATTTTTTCAAGATCATTGCTTATGCTTTCTTGAAAGCAATGGCTAAGTCTTGTGTCCCGTTCTGTCTCCAGTTCTTAGCCCAGGGCCAGAACACAGTAGCCACCACCAATATTTTTGTGGTAAACCAGATGGTGAGCCATTTCTTTCTACCCACACACCACCTAGAGCAATGTTTTACTTACAGTTATTTCAGTGCTGATATTTTTCTCTTTTTTTAAAGATTTTATTTATTTATTTTTACAGAGAGGGTAAGGGAGGGAGAAAGAAAGGGAGAAAAACATTGTTCTGTTGCCTCTCACACGCCCCCAGCCGAGGACCTGGCCTGCAACCCAGGCATGTGTTTGAACCTGCAACCCCTCGCTTTGCAGAACGATGCCCAACCAAATGAGCCACACCAGTCAGGTCATCACTGCTGACATTTGTTGATTGAAAACTTCATCACTGTATAAAATATTCACCTATTTAAATAAGTGGTTTTGCTACATTAGCATACCCCAAATTTTTCCACTGCAGTGTCAGCCTAGCTAAATTCCAGAAGTAAAGCAACATAATGAAAACATTTTAGCCTGAGAGTCAGGGATCCTAGTTCCAAACTTGTAACCAAACAATGAGACCTGGATGAAACTATTTAATTGTTTAGGATTTCTGATTCCTCATTTGAAAATGAGGACTTTGAACCAGATTGTCCCTGGGGTCTTTCCCACCCTAATTAAACCATTGATTCTAATTATACCAACCTGTATTTTGGTATTTGTTGTCTCTCCACCCAATTCTCGTGTGGTATTTCCTCTCTTACTGAAGACAAGATTTAGGTTTTCAGGATCTGTTTCATTTGCCATTATCTGACAAGAGTTATCTTTTTCATCAAGAGCTAGTAGTTCTGCAGCCAGACAACTTAATAGTTCATCTGTCAATTCTTCATTCTTTATAGAGTCTAGAAGATCTTGGGAAACTGAATTTGCATCACTTAAAGTTTTTTCAAATGTTTGATGTGTAACTGACTTATCAGCTAAACTGTCATGCTTCAAAGAATGTGCCCAATGTTGGCTGGTTTGTTTCTCTTGGAAAGAAAAATTCACAACTGTTTTAGACTTATCTATCAAACTATCAAACTCTACATCATTCATTAAAATTTGGTTAGCATCTATTTTACCAAGAGATGCTGTATTCTGCCTTTCTTGCAGTACATGCTTGTTAAAACTCTTCTCACTGGGAACTGCCCTGCTGTTTTCTGAAAGGAAAAGTAGGGTCTGGTAATGTAGCTCTTCCAGTTCATGCAGATCTCTGAGGCTTGTGGCAAGTATTTGGTTGTTAGAAATGTCTTCTTCTGCAGACTCTTCCACAGAGGCTTCCTCCACAATGGACAAATCTGAGAGAGGAAGGAATTGGTTCTGTTTAATGGACTGCTCATGAGTCTGAGCAAAGTTCGTGGGCTGAACTTCATCTTTGGAAGACAGAAAGTCTTTTCTTGAAGACTTCATCTGACACTCTGGTTCTGAAATACCACCACCATTTTCAATGTCTTGTAGGTTGCTATCTACAGTCTTGCAACGTTTTTCTTTGGAAATTAAACTTTTGTGCTTGTGTTTAATTCCAAGTAAAGCCTTGGGGGGTTTAACATGTGGTCTCTTCTGAGAAAGTCTTGTTCTGCTATTGCTGTTCCTCTCATTGTGTGAAGATCGACATTTACTGGTGGTACATCTGCCTGATGGAGCTGAGCATATCTCTTGGTAACAGTTGCTTTCATGCCGTTCAGTCTCTCTCATGTGACAATAAACAGGGGTCCCAAACATTTCATAGATTCCAGGTCCATTAGCAGTTGAATTGATTTCTTTGAACATATCACTATAGTTAAGATCTAGGTAATTTAGTCTTGGTTCTGTTGGTTGAACAAGGAGAGGAACTGAAGACCTTTTTATTCCTGGATTTTTACAGATGCAGGGAAATGGTTGCTTTTTAGGTTTCAGAGTCTGGTAAGTTGCTTGCTTCTTTTCTATCTGTGGCATTCTCCATTGGAACTTGGGCAATTGCCGAGGTCTGGGGTCAATAAGCCCCAAAGAAGGGAAAACTTGAGATTTTATGCTGGTTTTATGCACGGTAGGCTTAATGGAACCTTCAATGGAAATCATGAAATTCTGCAGTGTCCTATTACTGGTCTTGGTTTTTGAATCTGATTTATTTCTAAGGGTTTTCATCCTTTGCCTGTCGTTTTCTTGGTGTGCAAGTACGTTGAAGCTACTATTGTTGTGAAGGGTGCCCTTTCTCTTTTGGAGGCTTGGTTTGACTATTGTTGGTTGCTTGGGAGTCTCATCTCCAGGGAAAGTGATATGGATAAGAGGCACTATCCCATTCATTTCTGGTTTGGTTGCCTCTGCTGCTGGTATTTTTATGTTTGTCTCCATGTTGTTATGACCTGGGAGTTTTTCAATGGAATCATCAGGAATTACATTGGACAAACTTTTAAGTAGAGTAAACTCTTCTAAAATCTGATTTGGCTCAATTACTTGACCTTTATGCACTGAAGCACTTTTTGAATCATCTTTAACATTTCTAGTCTCTTTATCCATGCTTAGAGTTATTTCTGAATGCTGAGCTTCTTGGAACTTGATTGGCATGGTACACCCAATGTCTGAATTTCGTTCATAGTTTCTGGCTACAGAACCCTCTACCTTTCCTGATGAGAGATATTGAAAGTTTTCTTCTTCTGACTTTTTCATTTCACTACCAAGGTGGCCAATATCCATTTCTCTATCTGCAGGAAAATTGCCTTCCTTCAAATTCTCAGAGGACACCCAAGACTGCCTTTTTTCAAAGTGAGAGATTTGCATTTTGTCACAGCCTTCTGTTTCCTTAGATGCTTTATTCTCCTCCATCTCCAGGTGCTGTCTGTGATGGTTAGCCTTCCGGAAAGAGCACATGTTTCTGGACCAGATAGAGTTGTCAGAGGACCTGAGAGTCTGATACACAAACACCTTCAATGATGCTTCTGGTTGCTTCTTTGATGGTCTAAACTCATCAGATTGACTAACAGGCTCTGAGAGCTTAGATACAAGTCTCATGGGCAAGAGTGACAATGGTGGTAGAGGAAACTAAAAGGAAAGAGAGAAAAAGCTGATGAATACAGAAACATGTATATATATCATATTTACTGGTTTAAAGTAATCTGAAGAGAATCTAAGATTTTCTTTAGGAAGGCCCTGTGCTTAGAAGGTACAAAGCTATGCTGGGGATCACAATTTTAAGAGCTAAAAGATCATTCCTAGTGTTTTTTTTTTAAAAAAAACAAGGTAAAATGATACTTTTAGGAACCATAATTATCATAGAGATTCATGCTTACATATTTAAAAGAAGACCTCATATGTAAACATTAAAAATATAAGATGAGACATTTTCTTTCTCTTCTCTTTTTATTTTCCAGAAAATCTATTCTAAGATTTCCTTAAAATATTTTTTCCTTATTTATTGATTTGAGTGAAAGACAGGCAGAGAGAGAGAGAAGATTGAAAGAGAGAGAGAGATCGATTTGTTGTTCCATTTATTTATGCATTCATTGGTTGCTTCTTGTATGTGCCTTGACGGGGGCTCAAACCCACATCCTTGAAAGATGCTATAACTAACTAAGCCACCCAGCCAGGGCTGATCTAAGATTTTTTATTTCTTTTTTTCCCTTTTTAAATATATTTTATTGATTATGCTATTACAGTTGTCCCATTACCCCCCTTTCATTCCCCTCCACCTGCACACCTCTCCCACCCACATTCCCCCCCTTTAGTTCATGTCCATGTGTCATAAGTTCTTTAGATTCTACATTTCCCCTCCTATTCTTGCCCTCCCCCTGTCTATTTTCTACCTACCATCTATGCTACTTATTCTTCGTACCTTTCCCCCTCTCTCCTCCTCCCACTCCCCTGTTGCTAACCCTCCATGTGATCTCCATTTCTGTGGTTCTGTTCCTGTTCTAGTTGTGTGCTTAGTTTGTTTTTGTTTTTGGTGTGGTTTTTAGTAATTG
>CM052541.1:90214761-90262038 GCA_028533065.1 Trachops cirrhosus
CCCGTTCAGGACCTAGTCAGTCTCCGGTGCACTGTTCGCAGTGTAGGCATGCGCTCTCCCCCAAGCCCGTCTGGTGCCTCCCAGAAGGGATCCGTGTGTTGGGGGGTCTGGGTACAGCTATGTGCATCCTTGGGAATTCACTGCCATGTGTTCTGATGTCCCGCGGAGCGCCTGGCCTTTTTCGGGTTCATGGGTGCGCACTCTCTGGGTCCCGAGGGGCGCCCACTTCTCCTACCTCCGGGACCTGGGCCTCGCAGGTCCCGGGGAGCGCCTGGCCTTTTTCGGGTTCACGGGTGCGCACTCTCTGGGTCCCGAGGGGCGCCCAATTCTCCTACCTCCGGGGCCTGGGCCTCACAGGTCCCGGGGAGCGCCTGGCCTTTTTCGGGTTCACGGGTGCGCAGTCTCTGGGTCCAAATCATTGTTTTGAGTCCTGGTTTCATTCCTGTCACTGTTGGTTCCCTGAATATTTTGCTTTATTTCATTTTGGGTATCCTTCATTTGTTCTTTCATTTTTCGATGAAGCTCAGTCAGATCTGTGAGCATTTTGATTACCAGGGCTTTAAATTCTCCATCACATAGGTTGGCAATCTCCTCTCTGCTTAGTTCTCTGAGCTTTCTGAGGCTTTGCTCTGTTCTTTTATTTGGGCCATATTTCTTTGTCTTGGCGCAGTCATAGGTTGTAAGGGGGCGGGGCCTTAGGTGTTTACCTAGGCAGGGCAGCCCTCCTTGCTGTGCAGCAGTGCTGCGTGTGATGGAGGGGCCCGAGAGGGAACAGCGTGGCTTGCCAGCTCATCTCTAGCCCACTTTTCAACACACTCTTGTGTGATATTGGGAGTTTCTCCCACCACGGCAACCCCAGCCATAGCCCAGTCAGCTCTGAGTCTCAGTTTTCCCATTAGGTCAGCCTCTCAGCAGCCAGCCCTGTCCCCACAGTCTGCTGTGTCAAGGAGGTTTTTCTGTGTAGGCCTGCATGGTCTGCTGCCTTACCAGTCTGTTTGTTCTGGTTGATTTTTTTCTTTAATTCCTTGGTTGTCAGAGTTCCATGCAGTTTGATTTTTCTGGCACTTTTGGTTGTTTATTGATTTTAGATTGGTTGTTATCCTCCTTTTGGTTGTGCGAGGAAGCGAAGGGTTTCTACCTACACTTTCATCTTGGCCAGAACTTGATCTAAGATTTTTTAAATTCCCACTTAGAACAGCTTAAAATTGCTGTTTTCATGTACTTTAATGATGAGTTACAGACTAACTCGTAATTTGTATCCAGAACACAACTACTCCTCATTGTTTTACCAAACTGTTTTGTTGAGGGTAGCTTTTAAATGTGCTACAGTATACACTTGAAAGTTTACATCCATGATGGTTTCTAATTTCCTTTGCCCTCCAATTAGTTTCAAACTAAGCTAGTTCTTATTATCCACCACCAGAGGTCAATATAACTCAGTGTATAATCAGTTTTCAGGTCCTTAAGCTTTAAACTCTAACTTTATGCTTCTTTTCATTGAGACCCTTTCCTACATATACAAATTTAATATCCAATTATGTCAGAATATTCGTGGGTTAGATCTTGAGTGGTAATTGAGAGCTATATGTTTCTTTTTCATTCTGTTGCCAACTGTGTGTAAGAAGAAAGGAAAAGTAAAGGAAGCTGACCCCAGAAACTTAAACTTTAGAATCGGATGAGATGCAGTGTAATTCCCCAGTTTTATTGCCTAGATGATTTTCTCCCATTTCTTAAAAATAATGGGAAGTAAAGACAGATTCTCCCAGTGTTAAACATCTCCCCATGAGCAGCCCTTTTTTTTTAGGCCAATAAACCCCAAGGACACAGAAGAGTTAGACAGTTGACAGAACTGCAAGGATCTTTCCAAATGTTTACTCATAAATTAGACAACTAGAAAAACCCTTCTGTCACTGGAAAAAAGAATGACCTAATTTCTAATATGTTATAAGACAAATTTAAGTACGTCTAAGGAAACTACTCACCTTGTTATATAGAGAAGAGGAAACATCCCAGAAAAGGAGTATGTACGTGGGAAGGTAGTTTTCCCAGAAATGACTTGCTACCCTATAAACTCTATGTAAGTTGTTGTATTTCCAAGAAATAAGTGCTAAGGATTTTGGTGCTGAGTTCTTTGATAGAGTATCTCTAACAACAAAAGATCTTTGGTGATAATCCTTAAGATAGTAACACTAAAACTAATCTTACCTCAGTTCTTTGGTCACTGCACTCCACACCATAGGTAGAAAACTCTATAACAAGAAAAAATAATAAAAGTTAAATATTCTTATAGTCGAGTGAACCCAGTCTGCCTTATACCAGAGTTTGGAGATAATCTTGGAGTAATCTTGGTGCTGAGGTTCGAAAAAGTCAAAATTAGGAGTTATTCCAGGTGTAATCCACGTGGAGGTGGGTCTGGTATGATTACACAAAACCTTAGGCGACTTCCACTAAAGGGGGTTGTCGTTTATATGTGATATTGTTTCTTACATGCATGGAGTTTATATGTGTGTCTTATATAGATAACATTTGTGCTTATATATATGTTGATATATATTTACATTTACATTCTGGCAGGAAACACGAGATCTCCGGAACAGAGAACAGAGCACATATTGCTCACATGGTGTTACGACACCAGGTCCCGGCACCCCAGTTTCAACAGGGCGACACAGTGAGAGCCAGATGTTTACCCGGACATCACAGCTCCGAGTCTCATAATTGCACCACAGGAATTATGACACTCAGAGCTTATAGAAAGTGTTGGCACTTTGACCCATGTTTTCCTCCCAAGAAAGAGAGATCTTTACTATAAAATGTAAGCAAGTGTTTCCATAAGAACGGACAAATGTGTCTCTGGGTTTTATTATCCTAGAATGTAAGCAAACAGCTCCTGAGGAAATAAGCCTCTGAATCTCTCTGGAGCAAGACGCTATCTCTAATTTCTAAGACATGCTTATCATTGAGTCTTCTTTTAACCTAGTTTCCTCGTGCTTTTTGCTCAGAAAGTCAGGACTCTGTAGAAATGTGAAAATATTCAGGTACAATTGTCTCCCAACCACCATTTGAACTCAAACTTGGAATACATCATAAATTCTGAAGGGGAGGTACGTGGAAAGGGGAAATGGACTTACTAGGTAGTGTAAAACCTAGTTTTTGTCTTTTTATCAAAAGAATGGCCCCCTAAACTTCATGCACTGCAATAGCTTGAAGCTGAAACAGAAAGTGTCAGTGTGTCCAGAGTCAAAGCAGGTCACATAAATGGAACAAGTGGGACAGGTGGGGACAGTGGTAAACTGAAATCGTGTGTCCGACTAAAGGGAGATCCATTACCAAGTTCTAACTGGTGTTGTCTATTCCACACGAGCAATACACCATGCTAGACCTCCTCATTGTCAAGAGAAGACAGAAAGCTGGAGACTTTATGTGAAATCTCCCCCCACCACCCCTTTTTTGAATACTTTAAAGGCTGAACAAAATATGTCTGTGGGTCCATTTAACCACAGCTGCTATTTTGAAATTTCATTTAGAAACAGGCCTCTCTAAGATGTAACACAGGTAAAGAAGCCATTCTCAGGTGAAAGATGGTCACCTGAGATGAGGGTCGCAACTGGAGGGGCAGAGGTCTCCCCTTTAGCCGCAGCAGGCCAAGACACCTCCCCACAACCCTTGATGCACTTATTCAACAAATACCGAGTGCCTACCGAGTGGCCAACACTGTTCTAGAAGATGACAATTTAGTTGTAAACAACAAAGACAAAATCCTTACCCTCATAGAGATGATATTCTAGAGACTGAGATTTTCTGTTGAAAAGATACAAGTTAATGCCAGAAATACAAGTGAAAATAATTTATAGTTGGGTGCATATGGATACTTCCTGAGTTTTTTATTTTCAGACATTATTATAAATATTTGGGTAGACAGTATCCACCCAGTATTGAAAAGGAATGACATGTGGTAGAAAGGCATGCAAACACTTCTGGTCAGATGCTGATATAAGATCTTTCTGGTAGGTAATTTGAAAGCCTTTAAAAATGTGTATAGAATTCCAGTTAAAAGATTGAACATACAAACCTTTCTCCACTCTCTTTACAAACCTCACTAAAATGACAGTAAAGGAATTTTAAAAGGTGTGAGTAAGAACAACAGAAACCCAGAGGATAAAGCAGCAGATGAGCAACACCAACACACTTTGGCCAGTGAAAACCACATGGGTGGGTAATAGTCGGTAAATTGCCAGCACCCTCTGGTCTGCTCACTGCAGAAGGGAGACCTGAACAAGAAGTGAGGACAAGGAGCAGGAACTGAAGACACCAGGTCCTCTGAAGGTGAGGGTACAGCTGAGGCTGAAACACGGATTGCCTGTAAGTCTGCAGAAGGAGTAGGTTCCAGACCTGCCCCACTGGACAGGAGTGTTCTTCTCTGTCCCTGGCTAAGGGCCGGAAGTTTACCCTCTGGAGAGTCTGAAACAAAGGTGCTAAGGAGCTAGGTGCAGCTGAGAGCAGAAATGGGGTGCTACAGTGAAGATAAGAGGATTCAGTGAAAACGTGCACACCGACATGTGAACCCCAGCCTTACAACCTGCAGACAGGAGCCTGGATAACTTGTCTCTAGGGAAACTCACTGAGAGGAAAGCCTCACTGTGCTCACTGACACCCGGGAATCCCTCACCCAACAGTCCGGGTCTCTGCCTACTCAGCAAGCCCTCGAGGGCTCCGCATTTTTTAGTGCTGCCCTCTTAAATGCAAGTATGTAGATAGCCAAGGATCAACTGATATGTGAGGAAAGCCTCTAATGTGAAAATACAGAGAATAAAACAAACTGAAAGGAAGTAAAGAGCTCAGAGGAAATGGAGACAATGAAAAACTATCATTAATGCATTGTTCTTGGGAAGCTACTGGAAAATGCACCCACTAAAATAAGGAAGTAAATCAAGCAAGAGAAAGCTGAGTATCCAGTACACAGGGCCCAACGCAGCAGGGAGGCCAAGGGAAGTTTCAGCGTGAAGGTGAGGGAATCCCAGATGGATGGCTGTGGCTGCGAGAGGGCAGAGGGTTCCAGGAGCAGCAATGTCTCCAGAGCCAAAACTACCCACAGGTTACCCACATGCAGCTGCACTTCACAGGGGCACCAGCCAGGATGGGACGAATTAGGAAGGGATTCACAGAAAGGAAGCAAATAATGAAATGAGGCACTTATTAATGCTGTAATAAATACAACATCTCAGAAGAGAGAAAATGTAATCACAGCACACAACTGAGTTCAGCTATAAGTATTTTACCTAGTCATAATAATAAACACAGTGAATATTGATTTCTTTTAAAAACAGATATTGAGAAGATGGGGTACTGCCCATGTGTGAGTAGACTAATGTAAAAGTGTTACATTCTAATAGATAAGGTCTAAATTGAACAATCAAGCAATATCATTATAAACACATTATTTAGAAAAATGGAAGTACATTCTAGAAGAAATGGTTTTGGAATATTATTTGTACTTCTAATTTTTTATTTTTTATATTTGCTCATCTTCTTTTTCTGAATTTTTTAAAAGATTTTATTTACTTACTTTTTTAGGGACGGGGAAAGGAGGAAGAAAGAGAGGGAGCAAAACATCAATGTGTGAGAGAAACATCAATCAGTTGCCTTTTGCATGACCTCAACTGAGGACATGGCCCGTGACCCAGGCACATCCCCTAACTGGGAATCGAACCAGCAACCTTTCCATCTGTGGAACAACAGCCAACCCACTGAGCCATACCAGTCAGGGCCTGAATTTTTCTTAATCAATATATATTGATTGTCTAAATTTTTTAAAGTTGCATTTAAACAAATTTTTTAAAGGGTAGGGGGCAAATACTGGCCTAGGAAACCCCAGCTGACGTTTTCAAATAGGAATGCAGCTCCTATAGAGCAGCTTCCCTTACAGAACATTGACCTGACCACATGTATTCTCGTCCAGGTGTGCATAGTTACTTTTGCTCCGTCTTCAGGATCCTCTGTGGTTTGGCTAGGAGAAGAGGGTGTTTCTGTCACATCCAATTCAGTCCTTTCATCCACACTCCTGGCAGTTTGTCCCTGCACTAACTGCCCCTCCTTTTCTCCTGGCGGTATCCAGCCTTTTGGTGTCTCTGAGCCACACTGGAAGACGAGTTGTCTTGGGCCACACATTAAATACACTGTGACGTGTAATCACAAAAAAAGATTTCATGATGTTTTAAGTACATTTACGATTTTGTGTTGGGCCGCATTCACAGCTATCCTCGGCTGCACGCGGCCCATGGGCTGTAAGCTGGACACCCCTGCGACCATCAACACTACAACACTAATTATATTTATCCTTTTCTTCACTCATAACTAGAGAGGGACTCAGATGGAAGGTGTAAACTATGAAATCAGATGGCATGGTGCTTAAGCACACTGGCTTCAGAGACAGGTGGTCCGGGCTTGAACCCACCCTCTATAATTCACTAGCCATGTGACCTGGGTACACATACTTAGCCTTCTTAGGGCTCAGTTTCCTCATTCATAAAACAAGTCTTCTATATGTTATCTCTATCAGTGGATATTTGTGTCTTGCAATAGTAGACACTTAATAAATGGTTGTTCTTATTTTTAATTCAATATACAGTTTTTAATAGTTTTGCACCAGGTCTGGTGCTAGGTGCTTGAAGGTGCAATGATTTTTGCATTTGTAATGTGGTAAAGGCAGATGTATAAACAAATAGTGACAATTCAGCATGATGAGTGTTGTGTTGCAGGATCCCACGGGAGTCAAAAGGAATGGTGACTTATCCAGTCTTCAGGAAGTTCAGGAAGACTTCGCAGAGGCAGTGGTATCTCAGGTGACATGTAAGAATGACATAGTGTTCCAGTAGAAAAACAACAGTATGTGCAAATATTTACACATTTGTTCTGGGAATGGAAGGTGTCTAGTAGTGCTGTCTATCATACTTCTGAGGAACAGGGGCAAGATAGGAAGCTGAAGACAGGCTGCTGAGAGTTGGAGCTACCTTTGCTGATTTTGAGGAGGAAGATTCTGGGTCTACGTCACAGTTCAGACCTGATGGTAACGCCCTCACACACAGCCTATCCAAACACTGCTTCAATGCTATGATAACTGATATAAGCCAGACACAAAAGGACAAATATTGTCTGATTCCACTTATATGAAGCACCTAGAATAGACAAACTCATAGAGACAAAAAGTTGACGGGCTGCCGGGGGGATGGGGAGAGGAGAATGAGAGTTAGGATCCAATCAGGAGAGAGCACCAGTTCTGCAAGGTGCAAACATTCTGGGGACGGGCAGTGGTGACGGCCGCACAGCAATATGCGTGTGCTCAATGCTGCTAATCTGCACATGCAGAACAGTCAAAGTAGTGACTTTTAAGTTATATACATTTTACCACAATAAAAATTCAAATTATAATAAAATACTGCTTTATTTAAATTTCACTTAAGCTCTACCCATCCCCCTAAAATCACAATTTTATTTTTTTCCTTTGCTGGCGAGACGCCCCACAGTTCCTATGCTGTGTGATCTCCCTCATTGCAATAAGCCAATAAATGTAACTTTTGGGACCACACGTTTGTCCTGGGTGGTTGGCCTGCTGGTTCAGGACAGTAGTAAGCAAATATCAGACGCAGCATTGCCCTCAGGGGAAATGCTGACACCTGTGCTGCTAACTGGTAATCAATTCTTTGGCTGGAAAGAGTGGCAAACTCAAACCCTGCAGGAAAGCATCCTCAGTGAGGCCAAGATTTCCACAGGTAAACACCAACCAATATGAGTTCACAATAAAGATTTTCAAACACTCAAGAAAAAGATAAATAGCCCTGGCCGGGTGGCTCACTTGGTTGGAGTGTCGTCCCGTACACCAAAAGGTTGCTGGTTTGATCTCTGGTTGGGGCGCATGTGGGAGGCACGTGATGGATGTTTCTCTGTCTGTATCTCTCCCTCTTTGCCTCTCTCTCTCTTTCTCTGTCTCTCTCCTACTCTCTAAAATTCAATCAACATATCCTTGAGTGAAGATTTGAACAAAGATAAACAAACATTTGTTAAATGAAGAATAAAAGAATCACTGTGTAATTACCATATTTTGCCATATGTAATGCCCACCCATATTTTTGTGCACATTACACACAGGATTATTATACCATTGTCAACCCATGGCATGTAATCATTATACCCAGGTATATTGTGCATCCTTATTTTTCCCTTAGAAATTTGGGCAAAAAAGTACACATTATACACAGCAAGATACTAAATGGACTCACCTTCAGATTTTCTTTGCTGGCCTTCCAGAAAGTGAGGAACCTCTTCCCTGGCTACCGACTTGGAGATGCTGGGTTCTAAGTGAGCTCTTGGCAACAAGGAGCCCAAGTTCTCATTGCAGCGCTCCCTGGCACTTTCCTCTTTCCTCAGGAGTGAAGGCTGTGTGGTTGGCACCTTTGTCCTCAAGTCCACCCATTCAATTTCATTGGGAAGAGGAACAGAATGTGCTCGTGCCCAGTCTTGATGCGTTGAAGTTACCTGACTAACAGGAGAAGAAAACGGCTTGATTTACAACACTCCCCATGTCTTATGGATCTCCGGCTCTCAGTCCAGCCTGACATCACTGGAAAGTTGGGAGGACTATTTCTAAATGGTGCTGCTGAGGAGGAGGCTGCATTCCTGAAAGGACAAGACTGCTCCACCCTCCAACTTGCTCCCTGTGCCGTCTGCCCCTGCATCCCACACTTTAGTTGTCCCAGTCCCTATGTTGAGCAGAGTGGACAAGGGCACCCTTCTACATCTCCAAGGGTGTTAACCAGCCCAGTGCTTCTCAAACTATCTTTGGAGAAGGACCAGTTTTTAAGTTTTCCAGTCCATTGTGGCCAAATACTTTTGTAAAATGTAATAAAAGTGAATCACCATAAAAATGAAACAAAAATCGAAACCAAAATAAACCCCGATTTTTTTCATTACCAGATCCATAAACATAACATTAATTTGTCAAATGCTATACAACTTTAAATGTGTAAATTTTCAAGTTTATACTGACTTCACCATGGACTGGTAACAGAAGGACCACAGGACCACACTTTAAGAAGCTCTGCTACAGGGAAAGCACACTCTGCCTCCTGCCTATTTCTGCAATTTGAGTGCTCACAGACACACACCCTTTTGTTTTCAGTCCAAGATGCAACTGCAAAGATGAATCATTGCAATAGAAACCATAAGGCCCACAGACATTTATCTGGGCCCCGCAATAATAATATTTATTATGACCCCTGCTTTCCAGTGATTTTCTTCTTCCTCTTTTTTATATGCTAAATGAATATCTATTTATTTATTTTTCCCCATGGTTGGTTGTTTTTTTTTAAATATATTTAATTGATTATGCTATTGCACTTGTCCCATTTTCTCCCATTTATTCCCCTCCACCCTGCACCCCCCTCCCACCCACATCCACCCCCCACTCCTTTAGTTCATGTCCATGGGTCATACATATAAGTTCTTTGGCTTCCACATTTCCCATACTATTCTTAACCTCCCCCTGTCTATTTTCTACCTATCATTTATGCTACTTATTCTCTGTACCTTTTCCCCCTCTCGCCCCTCCCACTCCCCTGTTGATAACCTTCCATGTGATTGCCATTTCTGTGGTTCTATTACTGTTCTAGTTGTTTGCTTTTGTTTTTGTTTTAGGTGTGGTTGTTAATAACTGTGAGTTTGCTGTCATATTACTATTCATATTTTTGATCTTCTTTTTCTTAGATAAGTCCCTTTAACATTTCATATAATAAGGGCCTGGTGATGATGAACTCCTTTAACTTGACCTTATCTGAGAAGCACTTGATCTGCCCTTCCATTCTAAATGAAAGCTTTGCTGGATAGAGCAATCTGGGATGTAGATCCTTGCCTTTCATGACTTGAAATACTTCTTTCCAGACCCTTCTGGCCTGTAAGGTCTCTTTTGAGAAATCAGCTGACAATCTGATGGGAACTCCTTTGTAGGTAACTGTCTTCCTTTCTCTTGATGCTTCTAAGATTCTCTCTGTATTTTTAATCTTGGGTAATGTAATTATGATGTGCCTTGGTGTGTTCCTCCTTGGGTCCAACTTCTTTGGGACTCTCTGAGCTTCCTGGACTTCCTAGAAGTCTATTTCCTTTGCCAGATTGGGGAAGTTCTCCTTCATTATTCTTTCAAATCAGTTTTCAATTTTTTGCTCTTCCTCTTCTCCTTCTGGCACCCCTATAATTTGGATGTTGGAACATTTAAAGATGTCCTGGAGGTTCCTAAGCCTTTCCTCATTTTTTTGAATTCTTGTTTCTTCATTCTGTTCTGGTTGAATGTTTCTTTCTTCCTTCAGGTCCACACCGTTGATTAGAGTCCCAGGTTCCTTCCCATCACTATTGGTTCCCTGTACATTTTCCTGTATTTCACTTGCACAGCCTTTACTTCTTCCCCTGTTTTGTGACCATACTCAACCAGTTCTGTGAGCATCCTGATTACATGTTTTGAACTCTAAATCTGATAGGTTGTCTATCTCTTCATTGCTTAGTTGTATTTTTTTTCTGGAGCTTTAATCTGTTCTTTCATTTGGGCCTTTTTTTTTTTTTTTTTGTCTCAACGTACCTGCTACATATAAAGAGCGGAGCCTTAGGTGTTCGCCAGGGTGGGGCAACCAATGTTGCTGTGTTGTGACGCTGTCTGTGGGGCAGGGGTCCAAGAGGGAACAATGGCGTTTGCTCCACTCTCTGCCAGATTTCAGTCACTTCCCCCACTACTCACAAGCAAAGTAGGCCCTTCTGGTGCTGATTCCCATGTGGGTGGGCTTGTGTATATTCTAGAACCCTGTGGGTCTCCCCAATGAACTCCTCTGTGAGGCTGGGAGTTTCTCCGGCTGCCGCCTCAACCCCCATAGGTGTTTTCAATCAGTGGTTTGAGGCTTTATTTCCCTGAGCTGGAGCCGGGGTTTGCGAGGTCTGTCTCGCTCCCCAGGTGTTCCTCTCAGTTTATATGCAAGTGCAGGTAGGACCGTCTGATCCACAATCCGCTGCCTCGACAGGTCCGCCAGCTGCTGACTTGCCCACCCCAGTCTTCCACCACCACTTTGATGTGAGTCTTTTCCTCCCAAATGCCCGTCTCTGCCCCTCCTACCAGTCTGGATGGATATTTCTTCTTTAACTCCTTGGTTGTTGGACTTCCATACAGTTTGATTTTCTGTCAGTTCTGGTTGTTTTTTGTTTTTAAATTGTTGTTGTCCTTCTTTTGGTTGTGCAAGGAGGCACAGTGTGTCTACCTACGCCTCCATCTTGGCCAGAAGTTGATTTTTTTCTTCTTTTTGGTTGGCTTGCTAAAAATGTAAGTCACCACACAAGTATCATTTCATACTTAAATTCCAATCTAACACTTCGAAGAATATTCCTTACTTGTTTTCTTTGATATCTTCTTGGCTCATTTTCCAGGGGTGATATCCATCTCTTGGAAACATAACAACATTCTCTACACCTACAGAAACACATGATAACAGTAAAAAAAAAAGAAAGCAATGATTTCCAATGGCAACCAAAGGAAGACATTATTTGTGGTTATTTGGCTAATCTACGTATTCTTAATGATTACAGAATGGAATTAACCGGAAGGTTTAGCCATGTTTGTATTTTTTCTGTTCAGCATACAATAGGTCATAAATAAATGCTTGCTTGAAGAGCAAAAAAAGTATAACAAAACTTTCCAGATGTAAAATAAAGTTTCACTGTGAGCAATGCTGTCCATACAGTAGAAAAGACAAGGCTCCCTTCTGCAAAGTGTAACTGACAACACCTACTTCGGAGGACTGCGGTGAGAATTAAATGGGATAATTTATGTATTTCCATGGGAACTTGCTCATATTTGTAATTTTGATGATCTCCTGTCCAATTCCATGGAATGATTCCGATTATAACCCTTAAAATAGAAAGTTCCAACCTATAGAATCAATGCTTGTTCACAATACCACGTGAAACAAATAGAACGAAAAAAGCTACTGTGAGCCCTTCGTTTTAGAAAAGAAGAAGCTGATACCCGTGAGGTCGTGGGGTATGATCAGGGCCACTCTCGTACTGGAAAGGAAGATGGATGTCTTTCATAACATTTTTGTAATCGTCCTGGAGCACAAAAACCTAGCTAGTATGTTAAGAGTAAGAAAAACATACAGCATCCACTCCTCGTAACTGTCAGTGAAAAGGATTTCAGAGGCAGGGTGCAGTTAGTACTTTGCTATGGAACTTAGAGAACTATTCAGTGTATTCACAAGAGCACGTACTTAAGAATGACTATTTTTACTATTATTGAGGACTAATAAAACCAGAAGATTTTAAAGCAAATTTAATGTGTTCAAAAGTCTATTAATTGGTTGATTTCTTTTTCACACCAAAGAACAAAGATACAATAAGCAGGTATAAGAAATACCTGTTTTTATGAAATTGTTGAAAGCTAATGGGCCCCTTAAGTTGTTGGCCCTACGTGAGAAAAGAAATTATGGAATGTGCCAACTCTGAAATCAGGTGCAAACATACAAATGTGTTCTGCTTCGTCTCCTGAACACTGTGAATGGCTATGAGAGACTCGGAACCAACCCAGTGGGCCAGGAAAGATGATGCATTGTCCTATGTGCAAATAAAACATTTACGCCTGAGTGCCTCTTCCCATATGAGAAGGTACAACTTAACCCCACCAGAAACTGTTACAGTGGAAAAACTAAAAGACAATGTTTAAACATAAGCAGAAACAATTTCTTCACAAAAGTGGCAAAAATGACATTCATAAAGCCTAAAAATGACTGTTAATTTGTAATGTAAAGGCCATTATTAAAATGAAAACAAAAGTTGACCAAGCTCCATTCATTCATTAAAGAAAAATTGTTTTCTCCTGAAAAGTCTCACTTTCCTGTGTTTTCTGCTTGTTCTTAAATTGATGGGTATCAAGGTTCAAAATATTTTGATAATTTCTCCATGTTTTGATAGTTTCTGAAATCATAAATCTCAACAAAGAATTTTCAAAAACTACATTTTTCCAGCCTCCTTTGCTGCTACAGTTCAGGAAAATACCTTGAGAAACAGGTTCACATAATTTACATGGAGAAAGATAAGGTTCAGGCTTCCTTTCTGCTGAGGTGGCAGCACGGAGAGTGGAGGCCGATGTGGAAGCAGTCCTCACACTGGGGGGAGGCAGCATGGTCAGAGTCAGTAGCAGCCACTTTCGAGATGCAGTTATGAGAATTCTTTCTGAAAATCCAACCTACAGTCTGTTCTTCTCCTTTGGCTTTTCAATGTTCTAATATCTTTTCAAAACTTCCTTTTAACCCAGCTAGAGCAGATCCTATTATCTGCAACTAAGAATCTTGATAGATGTATACTGTAGTATAAAAAAATTTAATTTAAGTCCCATAATTTCAGGAAATAGGTTCTTAATCACTCATGAAAAGAGCAATTTTACACATAATTGCCCATCTACAAGGTTTGTATCCGTTATGTTCTTGAAAAACAGCTGATTGAGGAATAAAAGACTTTTATACTAAGGAAAAAGATGAGGGGTTGTTTTGGAGTCTGAAAATTGTAATTTACACATTACCATCTGTAAGAGACTCTATAGAAGCAAATGCATCGTGCAGGAACTCTACAGTCATTAAAGTCTATGGTAGTGATCCAGACATGGAGATATGTATACATTTTAGTGATGATCCCTTTAATAAAATACTACAATGGACAAACAGATATAAGCTAAATGACAAGTGTGTATATCCACAACAGAATAAACAGTCCTATGGCATATGCATAAGGTCTTCACAAGGTGTGCAGCACTTTAAACATTAAACACTTGGAGGATGTTAGAATGTGTAATGGGATTTAAAAAGATGTATTGATACCTAAGATGAATGCAGTGCACAATAATGCCCAAAACATTTTTATTTTAGACTTTGCAACTGAAAAGAGTAACTAGCTCAATGGAAGACTTTATCAACTATGAGAAGGAAATTTGAAAACAAATGTTTCTTGTAATAGCCCAAAGGTTTGGAGCTTAAAACCACAAGAGCTTAGTGGAGATGCTGCACAAGTGTTATGGCTCCTATATGAAAATCTAAAATGTTACAAATTGACTTAAAAAGAATTCCTAGCACTTCAAATGGCAAGTCATCTCCAAACTGAGCAGGGTTAAGTAAATTTAACCTCTTGGAAGGTGCTTGGGACAAAATGGGTATCTGAGAACTTGGCTTTGAATCTTTGAAATTCAAAGGCCAACCACAAGGACTGTTTGGAAAGGGACCAGGATT
Source organism: Trachops cirrhosus (assembly GCA_028533065.1). Lineage (NCBI taxonomy): Eukaryota > Metazoa > Chordata > Mammalia > Chiroptera > Phyllostomidae > Trachops > Trachops cirrhosus. Next base: position 90,229,062 of record CM052541.1, read on the forward strand.
TGTTTATTTCTTTTTTTAATATATTTTTTAAGATTTTATTTATTTATCTTTAGAGGGGAAGGGAAGGAGAGAGGTAGAGAAATATCAATGTGTGGTTGCCTCTCATGCATCCCCTGCTGGGAACTGGCCTGCAACCCAGGCATGTGCCCTGACTGGGAATCAAACTGCAATCCTTTGGTTCACAGGCCCACGCTCAACCCACTGAGCTATACCAGCCAGGCAGGATTTGTTTATTTCACTTAGGTCTTTCAGGGTTCATGGCGTTAATAATTTCAAATGTTACTAAATTATTCTAGGCCCCCTCAGCCAGGGGAGAGATTCCAAGTGAGATGGAAAAGGATGCCCAGCAGAGGGCAGCATCGCACAATGGGCCAGAGGAGACGTCTGCTTGACTCACAGGCCTGAGAGGAAAAAAAGATATCCAAGGGGGCAGCTTCTCTGGCGTGTTAGAAATGGAAGTCAGAAAATTGCTAGAGAGAAGTTGCACAGTATGAACAAACATTTAATTTAAGAAGTTTATAGGTGAACATGATAGACCAATGTAATGCTATGGTGAGTATAGCATTTTCCGAAGCGAAAACTTGCAAATGCCATGTGGTCTATTAAATGCAAGCACACTTAAAGACATGACAGGACAACGTATTTGGAATGAGTCATTGTTCTGGAAAATTCCAGACTTATGGCCTCATAGGATAAAAGACTGAGACTTGGAGCTTTAGTGCCGTGTTCAGTCTGCATCTTCCCCTCAAGGGGGAAGCTCTGGGACAACAGCTGACGGAAAAACGCCTGGTTCTGAGAGGGACAGGCAGATCCTTGTTGCTGATGGAAGAGTCTGTGAGGAAGGAACTGCGGTGTGGAGAGGGGGTCGGGCAGGAAGAGATGTTATCAAACAAGAAGGAAAGGGGCATAAAATGGCTGGTTGAGAGGAAGTGGGGTAGAGTAGAGAGGAGGTACACCAGAGGGATGCCATTTACCAAAGGATAGAATTATGAAAGTTTTTCTAGTCTCTTTGTACTTTTCTGTGTTTTCGAAGTTCTGCACTGAGTGCTTCTGAAATATGGGAGAAATCCAAACAATCCACATTGTCTTCCACATTATCTTTGTAAACACTTCAAGGACAGATGCCGAGATAGATACCTTCTGTGCTGGGTTGCCAATCTGGTCCATCGCCACCTGGACCTCCTTTTTCAGTAACCAATATGGAATGACCGCAGTCATCATCTTGGTCAAACTCCTGAAATGTCATAAAATAGGAACTCAGTTATTCAGCTATTTTTTTTCTGGAAGACTGAATGTTGACTTGTCTAGGCTGAAGTTTCACACTGTGGACTCCTTTTAAACTGGGTAAAGTATTTAGGACTAAAATAACAGTAGTATAAACTACTAGTAGTAGTATCTACCCCCAGAACACCAGGCTCAGACAGACATAGATGTGATTAATTACATAATTAAAAGTGAAAATCAAAGCTGAAATCACATAGACACATAGAAATTCAGTATGTTATACTTTATCGTGCCAGCATCCAGACTTCTAAGCTGCCATGAATTCCATCTGGAAGGGTAACTGGAAAGAATCTTTTGGCCACTGTCACAGTGAACAACCCCAAAGGAGCATGATCTTTTTCCAAATCCCTTCCTGGGACATCATTTACAAGCACTGCGGGTGGAAAACCCTGCCCCATATGGAAGCTACAGATAGGATCCTAGACTGATGGGAGGCAGCAAAGGTGATTAAAGTTTCACTCCACCAGCTTTCTGATCAACTAACAGCATGCGACCTCTCAAACTTCCTTTTTACCCTCTAGAAAATGATCATTATGCTGAAAAACATGGTTGAGAAGCAACTTGATTTATAAAAAGTTCTCCAAACTCTCTAAAGAAGAAATGCTTGCTTATTGGAATTCATTGTTGTTGATAGTTTCCTTCATTAGAAGCTGTTGCTGGTGATTTTTCCCTTTTCAATGTTGAGAACAGTGACAGATGCAAGTGGTAGCTAACGACACCCCGTCACACGCTGGACATTACAGTTAGCTCTCTGGCGTCTCTGATCTGAGTGACCACCTATTTAAAGAAACTGTTAGATGGAGGCCTTTTCCCTGAACACAGATGCCTGTTGGACAAGCAGGCAGTCTATCACAAAGCCTCTGGCATCCACTACTTACCAAGACAGCATGGGAATCTTTTTTTTCACTTTGTTCATTTTAATTATTATAGAAAATCATGAAATAAAACCATCATTTATACTACCATAAACAATATTTTAGGTATTCAATCATAATAATTTAGTAGTTAATCTTAATTTTATGTAGCAAATCATGCTTTTAAAAGTATTTTCTACTTTCTGCAAAACTTAAGTGGCCTACTCGGACCATCCTATTGTCATTGGCAGCTGGGCCACCTGACTGGCTGGGCCCAAGCCCAGTCTGCTGTCAATTTCACTGCTCACCCTTCTCTGCATTTCAAAACTTCCACCACCACCTGGCAAATTTCCTCTCCCTCCAATCAAACTATAAACATGGGGCCCTCTTTTTTAGCATATGTGGAAACACAAAATAGTCTTTTCTAAAAAGCAGAAGAAAAATAACCTATAATCCTACAAATAAAAAACAAACATTGTTAACAATTGTTATTAACACCATTAAACATTGTTAACAATTATATTTCCTCTCTTTTTCCTAAGAATTAAAAAATATAGCTGCATCATGTAATTTTATATCTTAAGATAAGCATAAATTACACACCAATTGACTAAACAAAGGTCATCTTAATGAAGTTTTAAATTTCCTTCAACAAATATCTATCAGCCCCAGGAGTCTTACAACATAAGCCCTGTGATGCATATTAGGCAGTTTTTAATTCTTTGTTATTACACATAATGCTGTGAATATCTTGGCAACTAATACCCTAATATTGCATTATTTCTTTAGAGTAGATTCCTAGATGTGGAATTATTGATCCAAAGAGTATAAACTTTTTAAGGTATTTTTTTACACACACAGCTTTACATTTACACTCCACCAACTGTGTGTGTGTTTCATTCCATCTTCTCCCTTATCAATCATCGTCACTTTTCATTTGTAGTAATGTATTAATAATGTATAGAATCGGTTATCTTACTGTTGTTTGTATGTGCATACTTTGTTTAATAGGAAAGTTGGAGATAGTTTCAGATGCTTATTGATCTTTATGAAAAGTTGGAAGATGCAGAGTGTGAGCACGCCTAGCTATGACATCCGTAATGATGACTGAAATGTATATACACAGCGCCAGACACTGTTCTGTGCCTGCTCCACGTATTAACTAACTTAATCCTCGCAACAATTCTAAAGGCAGGACTGACTTTCTTCTTTTTACAATGAGGCCCAGAGGAGTTAAGTTACTTACCCAAGTCACATAGCTAGCCAGTGGTGCACCATTCACACCAGACTCTGAAGTCTGGGTCCAGACCTCTTAACAACTCTGCTACCATGAAAAGTTCAAAATAAAGAATCTCAACAAAAGCCAGAAAAAAAAGAAAACAATGAGAAAAATTCAGAAAAAGGATACCAAAACCTAATTTATAAGCTTTGCATAGGAAAATATATTAAAAAAGTGTGTTACCTACAAGTGCCTGAAAAATTTTTCTTTTTCAAATAAACTGAAAACCATAAGCATCACAAACAAAAAGAGTGTAGGGAATGATATCTACTTTGAAGGTTGACATGAAATGAAGATTCACACAAAAACAGCTTAGAATTTTCTAATTCCCCTTAGAATGCTAAATATAAAAGTCTTTAAGATGTGCTTAGGTGTCACCAGGAAGAAAATTGAAATAATGACATCCAATTGTGAATGAAGGAGAAAAAAATATTAGAATAGCACACCCCAAATACAAATGATTTTCATAAACCATTAACAATAATGCAGGAGGTGACAATAGACTAGAAATAGAACAGCATTCTCATCTACAAACAACAGAATGCTACACATACAGAAGAGAAAAAGGGATCAAAATTAGAGACTTACAGTCAAGATGGAAGTATAGGCAAACACGGCTCACCTCTTTGCATAACCACAGCAAAAATGGCAACTAAACTACAAAACAATTATCACTCAGGATCATCAGAAAATCAAGCTGTCTGGGAGTCTGACAATCAAGAAATTAAAGAATTCACATTCATGCAGATAGGCAGGACAGAAGGAAGTGGGGAGACACACTGAGAGGCATGCAGATGAAGAGACTCAGAATATGAACAGATAAAAATTGAGAGGGGTGCCTTGGGAGTGAGTGATCCCATCCCCATATCAGACCACCCAACCCAGTGCCACAAAGATAAGTCCTCATAACTTCTGGCTGTACAAAAAAGTGGGGTTGAAATGGTGGGATTCACAGGAGTTTCTCTTAAACATCCTGCAACAAACTTAAGACTTAAGCAGATTCAATGCATCTGGGCTCCAGCACTGGGGCAGCAGCTGGAGGGGCACCAGTGGCATATGGGGAGAAATTGAAGTGTCTGGCATCAGGGCCAGTGCCAGGGGACAGCTTCCTGAGGCCAGACAGTGGCATTGTCCCCTTTCTGAGCCCTCCTCCACATAGAGCCACAGAACACTGACACCACATCAGAGACTCCATCTACCTGGTACACATGGGTTAACCCACCCTGGAGATTACCTAAGGCTGTGCCCCATGCAGCTTACAGGTGTGCTTTTCTACAATAGGTCATACTACTAAGACAGGGAGTCAAAGCAGCTCTACCTAATACACAGGAAGAAACACAGAGAGGCTGCCAAAATAAGGGACAAAGAAATATGGTCCAAATGAAAGAACAGATGAACACTTCAGAAAAAGACTAAACAAAATGGAGATAAAGCAATGTATAAGATGCAGAGTTCAAAACACTGGTTATTAGGGTGCTCAAGGAACTCACTGGGTACTTCAACAGCACAAAAAAAAAAAAAAACAGGCAGAAATGAAGTTTACACTAAGTGAAATAAAGAAAAATGTATAGGGAACCAACAGTAGAATGGATGAAGCCAAGAATCAAATTAATGATTTGGAACATAAGGAAGAAAAAAATGTTTAATCAGAACAGCAAGAAGAAGAAGAATCCAAAAAAAAGCAAGAATAAGCTAAGGAGCCTCTGGGACAACCTCAACATTCAAATCATAGGCATGCCAGAAGGAAAAGAAAAAGAGCAAGAAATTGAAAATTTATTTGAAAAAATAACAAAGGAAAACTTCCTTAATTTGGTGAAGGAAATAGACATCCAAGTCTAGGAAGTACAGAGAGTCCCAACCCAGTTGGACCCAAAAAGCGCCACACCAAGACACATCATAATTAAAATGCCAAAAGTTAAAGATAAAGAGAGAATCATAAAAGCAGCAAGAGAAAAGGAGACAGTTACCTACAGAGGAGTTCCCATAAGACTGTCAGCTGATTTCTCAAAAGAAACTTTGCGCACTAGAAGGGACTGGCATGAAGTATTCAAAGTGATCAGAAGCAAGGATGTATGACCTAGATTACTCTATCCCACAAAGCTATCATTTAGAATGGAAGAGCAAATAATGTGCTTCCCAGAGAAGGTAAAACTAAAGGAGCTCATTATCACCAAGCCATTAGTATATGAAATATTAAAGAACTTATTCAAGGAAAAGAAGATCAAAACTATGAAAAGTAAAATGGCAGTAAATTCAAAACTGTCAACAATTGAATCTAAAAAACAAACTAAGGAAACAAGTAGAACAGAAACAGGATCATAAATAAGGAGAGCATAAGGGTTAGCCACTAGGAGGGGGAAGGGTAAGAACAGGGGAAAAAGTGCTGGGATTAAGAAGTATGAATTGGTAGATACAACATAGACAGGGGGAGGTTAACATTACAGGAAATGGAGAAGCCAAAGAACTTACATCACCCATGGACATGAACTGAGGGGTAGAGGGGAATGCCAGTGGGAATAGGGGCACCAGTTAGAGGGGGACAAAGGGGGAAAATTGGGACAACTATAATAGCATGATCAATAAAATATATTAAAAAATTAAAGTATTGTCAACATTAAAAAAAGAAATCATACATAATTAAATTCGGAAAGTAGATTCTTCTTAGACAAAAAAGGATTGGGAGAGTCTACAAAGAGCTTCTAGGAACAACAATCCTACAAGCAAGACATCTGCTTATATGTGTCAACTATAAAAGTCTATTGCAGACAACCGAAAAGAAAAGTGAGCTTTCATTCAAAGGAAAGAAGTGAAGGATGACCTTCAGTTTTGCAATTTAAACTCTAGAGAAAGCTGTAGGGAAGAAAAGGCAAGTTCAATAGTGAAAGAGTATTTCTCTCTCAGATTTGAGTTCAAAGTTACTTCAATCATAAGAAAAAGGTCAATAAAAATTTAAAGTTGTACAAAAAGAACTGCATTAATATATAGGGATTTTTTTGGCCTTTTCAAGAAGAAAACTGCTTAAATATAACATAAAAAATTAAATGTAAATGTGCCTTGTTTATCAATTTCTAATCCATGACACTCAGTTTAAAGATTGGTCTTTAGATATTTTATTTCAAGTACTATGTTATATTAGTAGCCAAAACCAATATAACCTTCAGTGTTGTGACAGAATCCATTCAGGACTAGACCTTGGGACATACTCCTCACCACCTCAACTGTGGTGAAAGTGGCAGAAATAAAACCTTGGATTCATCACACTGGAGTAAGGAAAGCACCAGAGGAACAATGGACCGCTGAACAGCAAGAAGACCTGAAAGTAATCTTTCAAAAACAATGACTTATGTTCTTTTCATTACTCTTTGTTCAACCCTGTGTCGTGGACAACTTATCCCTTTCAAACGAGATGAAAATATTTGGGTATACTTAGTAAAAAATGTTCTAATCATTTCTGATTTTTGTCTTGCAGGAGGAACTTATGTTGAACAAGCTTTCATTTCATGCCTTGTAGGTGTTTGTACTCCCTTAGAAAGCCTTCAAAATTACACTGTGTTTGAGCATATCAATAAGAAAATGACCTACTTTGATATTTACCATTGGGGACCTGCAGTAACTCTAAAGGACGGGGAAATGTTTTCCTTAAAGCTTGCTAATGTAGCCCCAGCTAACAAGTATGCAACTTTTGTCAACTGTACTAAAGACTCTTTTGTGCTCTCAGCAGATGTGAAGATGAATTGCACCACCACCACTGATGTATCTTGTGCCTTTGCTTATATTAAATTGCCCACAGGATGTTTTCTAATATGTGGAGGGGCTGTTTATTCCTCTGTTCCAGCATATAGTTCTGGGGGACCATGCTCTCTGGGAAGACTGACAGTGTTTACGCCTCGGAAGCCCCACCTGACCTGGCTCATGGGACCTCTCCCTTGTACTTGATTGTATCAGTGACTTACACCTTATTAGCCCTGCTGACTATGTGTTTTTGACTATATTTGTAATGCCAGCCACAGTAACCTATTTGAATGAAGAAGTAAGTAGGCTGGTCTGCGTTATGGCAAAAGCTTTGAATGCCACCTCGTAAGCCATCAGTGCCATTAGTCAAGAACTAGGACAAGTTCTTGTCAGAGATGCAGTATTAGAGAATCGTGCAGCTATAGACTATCTCCTTGTAAGACATAATCTTGGATGTGAAGAATTTAAAGGACTCTGCTATTTCAATCTGACTGATAATTCACAGCTCACAGAGCATAAAGAAAAGCAAGTAATGGAAAGAGGGATTCCTTGGTATTGATTGGTGTAAACTAACCTCCTGGCTGCCTAGTATTACTGGTTTAACAGAGCCATTGTTGTTGTTGTTGTTATTGTTGTTGGTTTCAGTAGCATAGCTCGCTGTTGCATACAATGTACCCCCTCATGTGGATCTGCAATTAAGTGTGTTCCTAAACCCCCTACCAGACGGGCTAATGTGCTCAACAGCAAAACGAGTACTTCCATATGAAACTGATCTCACAGATACAAGGTAGTTTAAATGAACAGTGGGGAAATGATGGGGGGCTCAAAAGTTGGAAATTTTAGTTTAGGTAATAGCTAATAAGTTTACTAATCAAAGCATGTAAAAGCTATTGTTCCAGGAACTGAAGTATGACGCACCTTGACTCCAGGAGACCATAAGCAGTTCCACTTTTGTGCTCAGGAGGACTGCAAGCAATCAAGATGGTATCTGAGCCCTGGTACTCCAGGGTGGGTCACCCACCACCCAGGACACAGCTAAAGACCACCGGCTGGAGTGAGAATGCTGCAGTTTTTTAATCCAGTTAACTTTTTCCTGAATTCTAAGCTCCTTACCTACACTTTGTTCTCCTGATAAAAAGGGCCATTTTAAAATGGAATTTAGGATGGTCTGTTAGGGTACAAACTCACCATCTTCTCAGATCCCTGGCCATCTGAATAAAGTGCCCATAAAGATTTTTTAAAAATCACTACATAGCAGGGTTTCTTAGCCTCAGCACTATTGACATTTGTGGCTGAATAGTTCTTTGCTGTGGGGCCAGCCCTGGGTATTATAGGATGTTTAGCAGTATTCCTGGCCTCTACCCATTAAATGCCAATAGCTCCTCTGCCCCAGTTGTGACATCAAAAATGTCCCCAAACATTGCCAAATGTCCCCTGAGCAGGGAAATCACCCTGTCTTGAGAAACACTATACTGAAGGAATTTTTTTTAAAAAAATACTAAATTGTTTAGAAAATTAATAAATGCACAAAAATATTCATTTGTATTAAAAAATAAAAGTTTCCATTCTTCGTCATCCCACCCCATGCTTCAGAGCAGTACTTATTTAACCACTTGTATATTTTAATTAATTTTAATCAATATGAATTCATCTCATTCTTTTAATGTACAACAAATTTTGTTTCTCATTCTATTCTAGGAAAACTGCACTTTTTACAACCCTTCAACCATAACCCCAATCCGTGCCACCAGCCCCCCTCCCCTTCCAACCCAGCCTCAGTCAGCAGTTCCTGGGCATACCATTTCCTGTGCATTTGTGCACAGCACATGGTGTTGTTGTGGGGTTTTCTATCTGATGAAAATAACACCACACTCTACACATAAATTTGACCATGGCATAGTGTTCTACAGTATGCGTATACTATAGTGGGTTTTTCTTAGTTTATTTTAATTTTATCAAGCTTGATATTTTAAAGAAGTCAAATAATATTAAGAGACATAACAAAAAGGTCATTAGTTTTCTTTCCCTCTAAGACAACCACTTCTAGTCTTTTAACTGTTTCTTTTGGTATTCTCTTCCACATCTCTAGAAAACATTTATTCTGTTATTTTTTAAGGAATCAGAATGAGACATTACATACTGACTTATTATTATTGTAGTTGACAAGTCAATATGCTTATCCTCCATCCTCACCCTCCCAATAAATTTACCATCTTAAGTCAATAGTCAAAGTTCAAATTAAGAGTATGTGGGTATTGTACTACACAGTAGGACAACATAGTATGGTATGATTACATTTTCTTTCTTGTATAACTTTTTTCTGCACAAAACCCTGTTTTTATTTTTAATTGTTTTTATTTCTAATTTCTAATCATTTTCTTATGATTCTTTTTCATGTATAAATCTTCCAACTTCCAATGGTCTTTCCATTTGGTTAAACATATCAGTTCCATTTCATTCTTGGAAATCTCCATTTCCTCTGTTTCTACCTAATTATCTGACTATCTGAAGCTCTGGGGCTTGACTTCTCCATTATACCAATGATTCCTCCCTCTTTCTTGTTTCCCTAAATCACAGATCCAATTTTTCCCTCTATTTTTATTTATTGCCTTAATTTATTTACTGGTATGGTAGCTTCCACTAAAAGTTTATGGGAAGTAACATTTTTGAGAGTTTATGTGTCTGAAAGTGTATTTATTCAACTCTAATACTTAATTTATATTTGTCTGGATATAGACCTTAGGTTGAAAACCATATTCTCTTCTCAGATACTTGAAAGCATATTTCTCTTTTCCATTACTTTTAATTTAAGTTCAGCATACAGTCAGAAAACTGTACATATTACTAAGTATATAGATTCATGATTTTTAAAGAAACTGAACATACTCTGTAACCAGGACCCAAATCAAGTAAAAACATTCCTAGACATAACATGAAAACCAAGATCCAAAAATATGGATAAATTAGTTTTCAGCAAAATTAAAAACTTCTGTTCCATAAAAGACCTGTTAAAAGGGTGAAAAGGCAGGAGGTACTTCCAGTTACGATGGCAACATAGGTAATGTGGTCCTTGTGTCCTCCCACAACCACATCAAAATTACAACTAACTTGCAAAACAACCACCATTTGGAAACACCTGAAATCTGGCTGAAGAGATGTCCTTTAACTAAAGATATAAAGAAGCCACACTGAGACTAGTAGGAGGAGCAGAGATGTGAAACTGGCTGGTCCCACACCCACATGTGGCAGATAAAAAACCAAGAGGGGTATCTCAGATGCAGAGGTCCCTCCTGAAAAGTGAGAGGACCCACCCCAGGGTTCCACCACTGGGAAGAAAAGTCTCCATAACTTCTAGCTGTAAAAACTAGCAGGGATTGAGGCTGAGTGAGATAGGGAGGCTTCTGGAGTCCCAGGCATTCCTCTTAAATGGCCCATGCATGGACTTATTCAGACTCACTAGCTTGGAGCTCCATCTCTGAGGCAGCAGCTCAAAAGGCACCAGAGACATATGGAGAGGAACTGAATTGTCTGGCTTTAGGGTGAGAATTGGAGGGGCAGCTAACAGAAGTGCTGGCAGATGACATTGTTCTTTGCTGAGCCATCCTCCTACAGAGCTGGCAGGTAGGTGACATATCTAAGCCTTCATCAACCTAGCTAACACTATTTGCCCTGCCCTGCTGATTCCCTGAGACCTCACCTCACCCAATTTGCAGTCCCAACCCAGCCATTTCCAATGGCTCTTCCATACAAATAGCCTATCTTGGCTCATACTGTTAACTTTCCTAAGATACCAAAAAAGGTTCACAAGCCCCATACAAGCAGATCTGCCCTCTACATGCCTTAAACCTCATATTAAGTGGCCCCAGACCTGGCACTAGTGGCACTGGGCCCAAGTCTTAGTTTGAAGCATGGACTCTCCTGGCACCTCCAAGCCTATCACAGGTAGCAGCCATCTATATATCACCCAGTAGCTCATGCCAGGTGGCCCTGGACAGGACACAGGCAGTGGCTGACCTTGGTCTGTACCTCCTGGGAAGCTCCAGAGCCAGTGCTTCAGACCTACCAATTACAACCCAACTACCTCCATGAGCAAAACATTCAAGGGGAGGACTCAGTAGGCAACAAATTCCCACTAAAGCAAGTCTTGCTCTGTGGGGTCAGCCCCTGCACAGCAGCACCATGGCTGTAGTCACAGCTGTTCCTCGCAGCCAACTGCCTGGGTGCCTGGGGGTCAATTCTTTGCAGGGATATACCAACAGCAATCAAGGCTCAACTACAACAGAAGGGTGCACACAACCCATACAGCGGGTGGCGGGGAGCACACCTAGAGTGCTAGACTCAGGTGACCAGGGAGACTGTGCCACTGGACCTTACAGGACACTTACTACAGAAGGTCATTCTATTAAGACAAGAGATGTAGCAGTTCTACCTAATACATAGAAACAAACACAGGGACACAGCCAAAATGAGGAGACCAAGAAACATGTCCCAAATGACAGAATAGAAAAAATCTCAAGAAAAAGATCTAAATGAAATGGAGACAAGGAAACTACCAGCTACAGAGTTCAAAATAATGTTATAAGGATGCTCAATGAACTTAGTGAGAACTTCAACAAGGAGATAAGAAACATAAACTAGAGATAGAAAAATAAAAAAGAACAAGTCAAAAATGAAGAATACAATAAATGAAATGAAGAGGACATTACAGGAAATCAACAGGAGAGGAGATGAAGCAGAAGATCAAATCAGCAATATGGAATTTAAGAGAGCAGAAAACACCTAATCAGAACAACAAGAAGAAAAAATAATTTTAAAAAATGAGGATAATATAAGGAACCTCTGGGACTTCAAGAATAACAACATTTGCATCATGGAGGCACTGGAAGGAGAAGAGAGATCAAGGACTTGAAAACCTGTTTGAGTACTGGCTGGTGAGGCTCAGTGGATTAAGCACTGACCTGTGAACAACGGGTCGCTGGTTTGATTCCCAGTCAGGGCACATGCCTGAGTTGCTGGCCAGGTCCCCAGTATGGGGTGCACTAGAGGCAACCACACATTGATGTCTCGCTCCCTCTCTTTCTCCCTTCCTTCTCCTCTCTCTAAAAATAAAAATAAATAAAATCTTAAAAAAAAAAAACCTGTTTGAAAAACTTCCATAACCTGGTGATGGAAATAGACATACAAGTCCAAAAAGTGCAGAGAGTCCTGAATAAGATGAACCCAAAGAGGCCAACACCAAGACACATCATAATTAAAATGATGAAGGTTAAAGACAAAGAAAGAATCTTAAAAGCAGCAAGAGAAAAGCAGTTAGTTACCTATAAGGGAGCTTCCATAAGACAATCAGCTGATTTTTCAACAGAAACTTTTTTAAAAATTTAATCTTTATTGTATTTTTTTCACTACCATTTAGTCCTCTTAAATCCCTCTCCCCCCAGCAATCATCACACTGTTGTCCATGTCCATGAGTCCACAGGCCAGAAGGGACTGGCATGAAATATTCAGAATGATGAAAAGTAAGGACCTACAACCATGGATTCTACCCAGCAAAGCTATCACTTAAAATCAAAAGACAGATAAAGAGCTTCACTGACAAGAAAAAACTAAAGGAGTTCATCACCACCAAACCAGTAGTATAAGAAATGTGAAAGGGTCTTTTTTAAGAAGAAGAAAAAGAAGGAAAAGATAAAAAATATGAATAATAAAATGGCAATAAATGCTTTAAGTGCAAATGAATTTAATGCTCCAATCAAAGGACATATGGTGCCTGTATGGTTAACAAAACAAGATCCTTACATATGCTGTCTACAAGAGACTCGCTGCAGATCAAAAGACACGTGGAGAATGAAAGTAAAGTGATAGAAAAAGATATTTTATGAAAAAATTAAAGCCAGGGTAGCAATACTTATACCAGACAATATAGACTTTAAAACCAAGGCTATATCAGAAGACAGTGAAGGACCCGGCAATTCCACTTCTAGGTATTTAGTCAAAGAAACCCAAAACACTAAATCAAAAAGAGATATGCACTCCTATGTTCACTGCACCATTATTTACAATAGGTAAGATATGAAAGCAACATGTGTCTATCAATAGATGAATGGATAAAAAAGAGAAGTGCATATTGTATACAATAAAATATGACTCAGCCATAATAAAAAGTGAAATCCTGCCATCTGAAATAACACAGATAAACCTGGAATGTATTGTATTGAGTAAAATAAGTCAGACAGAGAAAGACAAATACCATATGATTTCACTTATATGTAGAATCTAAAAAACAAAACAAACAAACAGGCAGACTTGAAACAGACTCATAGATACAGAGAATATGTTGATGGCTGGGAGATGGGGGGCCATAGGGGAGATGAATGAAAAACGGGGACAGATTAAGATGTATAAATTGCCAGTTATAAAAATAGTCACAGGAATGTAAAGTACAGCATAGAGAATATAGTCAATAATATTGTAATAACTATGTATGGTGTCAGAAGGGTATTAGATTTATCAGGGTGATCATTTCATAAGTTATATAAATTTCTAATCACCTGAAACTAATGCAATATTGTACACCAACTGTAATTGAAAAATAAATATTATTTTTTCAAAAGGGTGAAAAAAGCAAGCCAAGTTTGTCTTACTGACTAGCAAAAAATATTTGTGAATTATATATCCAGGATATATAAAGAATTCTGTAAACCCAACAGTAAGAAAACAAATAATTCAATTAGAAAATGAATGAAAGACTTAAACAGATGATTAATGCTGATGGTATATAAACACATGAAAAAATATTCAGCATTGGTCATTGGAGAAATACAAAGTAAAACCACAATGAGATACCATTATGCAACTATGAGAATAGTTAAAATAAAAAAAAATACTGAAGTACCAAATGCTGACAAAGGTGGATCTCTCATTTATTGCTGGTGGGAACATAAAATAGTAGAGTCACTCTAGAATATTGTTTGGCACTTCTGGCCAAGATGGAGGCATAGGTAGATAGACTTTGCCTCCTCATACAACCAAAATAAGGACAACAACAAATTTTAAAACAAAAAATAACCAGAACTGCCAGAAAATGGAACTGTATAGAAGTCCAATAACCAAGGAGTTGAAGAAGAAACATTCACCCAGACCAGTAGGAGAGGTGGAGACAGGAAGCCTGGGGCAGCGGGGATGAAGGCAGTAGAGGACTCTCTGCAAGGCAGGGGCTGGAGGACTGGGGTGGGCAAAGTGCTGGCTGGCAGACTGGGCAGTCCCACATTTGCCTGTCGATAAACTGGGAGGAACAACTGGGGAGTGAGACAGATCACGCAACCCAGGGTTCCAGCACAGGGAAATAAAGCCTCAACCTCTGACTGAGAAAACCTGTGGGGGTTGAGGCAGTGGAGAAACTCCCAGCCTCACAGGAGAGTTTGTTGGAAAAACCCACATGGTCCTAGAATGCACACAAAACTACCCACCCAGAAATCAGCACCAGAAGGGCCCAACTTGCTGGTGGGTAGTGAAGGAAGTGACTGAAAACTGGCCGAGAGCTGAATAAGCAGCATTGTTCCCTCTCAGACCTGTCCCCCACACATAGTGCCATGATGCAGCAATGTGGGTTGGCCCACCCTGGTGAATACCTAAGGCTCTGCCCCTTACTATGTAACAGGCCCACTGAGATGAAAAAATATGGCCCAAATGAAAGAACAGATAAAAACTCCAAAAGTACAACCAAGTGAGGAGAGGATAGCCAACTTATCAGATGCAGAGCTCAAAACACTGGTAATCAGGATACTCACAGAATTGGTTGAATATGGTCACAAATTAAAGGAAAAACTGAAGGCTATGAAAAGTGAAATAAAGGAAAATGTACAGGGAACCAAGAGTGATGGGAAGGAAACCAGGACTCAAATCAACAATTTGGAGCAGAAAGAAGAAATAAACATTGAACCAGAACAGAATGAAGGAACAAGAATTTGAAAAAATGAGGAGAAGCTTAGGAACTCTGGGACAATTTTCAACATTGCAAAATTCGAATCATATGGGTGCCAGAAGGAGAAGAGGAAGAGCAAAAAATTGAAAACTGATTTGAAAAAACAATGAAGGAGAACTTCCCCAATCTGGCAAAGGAAATAGACTTCCAGGAAGTCCAGGAAGCTCAGAGAGTCCCAAAGAAGTTGGACCCAAGGAAGCACACACCAAAGCACATCATAATTACATTAGCCAAGATTAAAGATAAGGAAGGAATCTTAAAAGCAGCAAGAGAAAAGGAGACAGTTACGTACAAAGGAGTTCCCATCAGGCTGACTTCTCAGAAGAAACCTTACAGGCAAGAAAGGGCTGGAAAGAAGTATTCCAAGTCATGAAAGGCAAGGACATCCATCCAAGATTACTCTACCCAGCAAAGCTTTCATTTAGAATGGAAGGGCAGATAAAGTGCTTCCCAGATGAGGTCAAGTTAAAGGAGTTCATCATCACCAAGCCCTTATTATATGAAATGTTAAAGGGATTTACCTTAAAAAAGAAGAAGATAAAAAAATATGAACAGTAAAATGACAGCAAACACAACTATCAACAACTGAACCTAAAAAAAACAAAAACAAAAACAAACTAAGCACACAACTAGAACAGGAACAGAACCACAGAAATGGAGATCACATGGAGGATTATCAGCAGGGAAGAGGAGCAGGGGATAATGGGGGAAAAGGTGCAGGGAATAAGAAGCATAAATTGTAGGTACAAAATAGAAAGGGGGAGGTTAAGAATAGTATGGGAAATGGAGAAGCCAAATAACCTCTATGTATGACTCATGGACATGAACTAAGGTGGGGGAATGATGGTGGGATGGGTGGTACAGGGAGGAGGGGAATGAAGAGTAGAAAAAATAGGACAACAGTCATGGCATAATCAAAAAATACATATATATGAAAGAAAATTGTGTGGCATTTTAAGAAATAAGTTAAACATACATTTACCACACACATGACTTAGTAATTAGACTCCTGGGCACGTATCCCGGGGAAATAAAAACATGCATGTGCACAAAAACCTGTACACTAGTTTTCATAGTAGTTTTATTTGTAATAGCCCCAAACTGGAAATAAACCAAATGTCTTTCAATGGGTGAGTGGCTAAATAAACTGGAATACCTGTATCATAGAATACTACTTAGTAATCCAAATAAACTATTGACACACACAACTTGGATCTATCTCAAGAACATTTTGCAGAATAGAAAAAACCAGTCTCACAAATTTACATGTATGATAATTCCATTTATATGACATTTTTGAAATGAAAAAATATATAGAGATGGAGAACAGATCAGCAGATGGCAGGAGTTAGGGAAGGGGGTTGTGTGTGGTCATAAAGAGGGTAGTAGGTGGTGGCCAAACAGTTTTATATCTTGATTGTGGTGATTCAGGGGATAAAATGTCATAGAACTCTGCACACAGACACATACAAACAGAAAAAAAATAAAAAGCGAAAGGCATGCATGCAAAGACTTGTGAAATCCAAGTGAGGTCTGTGGTCTCATACTGCGTCAATGTCAGCCTTCTAGTTTTGACAACGTACTGTAGTTACGACAATAGCTCTTGTTGGGGAACACTGATGAAGGGTACAAAGGGTCTCTGTGTAAGTTCTTGTGAATCTACAATTACTTCAAAATAAAAGGTTAAGAAAACAATTTAAAAAAAATTTTCTTTGTTGTTTTGGGAAGATTTTTGAAAGGCAAAAGGGACTGAAATGTGTTTGCTCCACCATCTTCAAAACTCATTATTGTTTACAAATATTACAGCCTATACCTTATGGAATTTTAAAAATCAACAACTTTGTGGCCATATTTTTCTAATCGATAAAATATTGAGTAGTAATATTTTAACTGTTTGGACTATGTTAATTTTATAAAAATTCAAGAGGTACAAATAAGGATACAGTGTAAAGTCCATCTCTATCTATGTCTCTCCCCACAGACAACCACTGTTACAAATTTGTTGTGTGTTATTCCATAGTTTCCTGTGGATCACAATCTTTGTTACTAGTACTGTTACTGTACTATGAGGGACTTTTTGTGGAGTCATCCATCACAGATCAGAGGTGACAACTAGGGACACGAGAAGGCATCTCCTTTGTGGCACCCTGTGATGAATTTGACAGGCTCACATTGGTGATCTCCTTTTCCATATTAACATCCATAAAAACAAGCTACACTTTTTTATTTAGTGTGGATGCAACAATATTTTGTGGTATTAAATGCACACATGCATACATACATACATGATATGAGACTGACAGTTGACTAGCTGATTACTGTTCTGTGATTAAACTCAAAGAACAATGTCATATTTATTGTGCTTTAAATTTATTTATGATTATATTAAATATAATTGTAGTATATCATTGTTATAAAATATTCAAGCAACACAAATGAAGCAGTAGATGGAGTAGGTTATCCATTTTTTGTTGGTTGGTTTCTTTAAAGAGAACATCTTACCTCACTGCTGCTGATGCTTTGCAAAAGTATATTTTGTTTCTTAGTAACTGTCATATCCGTTGGAGAAGAGTTTGTATCATGACCAATGTCAAACAATGATTCAGCATGTCTTTCTGCCAAAAGAAATATAATAACATGTTTTGATAGGACTCATCTCCAGCAATTTCACAGCAAGATCTAGCTCTTGGTTTTAAAGTAAGTTCCATTTTGTCAAAGATTTTCCTGAAATAGTGGTCTGGTATCCTGATGAAGCTTCAGGGGATAATTTTCACAGGAAGAGATGTGAGAACAAGAGTCCACAGAATGAATGGGGTTTTTGTTTGTTTGTTTTTTAAAATTAGGCAAAGTTGCTAAGTGAAACCCCTAACAATGGGCTGGAAATTGCATTTGCTCTATAGTTGCCAAAGGTAATGACACTCAGCTACTGTGAGCACACCTCCTGTTTAGTGCTGAAGCGGCATTAAACTGACAGTTTGAATAACCAACAGTGAACTCCCAGTTAGCTCCTGAGGGGCACTGTTCCCATCATATTCATCCCCCTCCTGCTAGCTTGACACTTCTTCAATAAGCATGGGCTCTTGGATGAAAACATCTTCCTTCTCCAATGGCTATTCCATTTATCTTGTAACTGAAACAAAATTGAACAAGTGATGTATACTCAGACCCTCTATTTCTTTCCCATATTTGTCTTCTTTACTCTTCACCATCTATCTTCTGCCTCTGTCCTGCCACTGAAACTTCTCACTTCCTTACCATATCTACTTTGTAACCTCTTTTCTAATTTGATGTTTCCATTTACTCCTCTTGCAACTTTCTCCCCATTCTCCTCCTCTCTCTCTCACTCCGCTGAGACCCTATGAGCACACCACTCTCTAACGGTGGGTGCACCTCATCGGCTTGGTCTCCTGCAATTTTCTCACCATCATCAATCCTTCAGTGATCTTGTCCACTCTCAGGTCCTCACAATCTTCTTTGTGTAGAGAACTCCCAGACTAACACATCCACCCATTCTTTCTCAGAAGCTCTGTCCTACAGAAAGCTGTTACTTCACAGTGCCAGGGTTTCATCAATCCATTGTTTTAGAACACATTACCTTCAATATCCTCACCAAATCAGTGTTCTTCTGGTTTATTTATTGTCTTTCCATCTCCCCACCTCCCAGGGCTGAAACTTTGGAATCATGTTTGGCGCAACCCTTCCTCAACTTTCATCTTTGTGTCTCCTCTATCAGCTTTAATATCAAGTTCTGTGAATTCTTCTTTCACAATATCTCTTAAATGCACCTCTCAGGCCCACTACCACACCTTGTCCAAGGTCTCTTCCTGGTTCTTATCACCACACATGGACACTTTTACACTTTCTTAACAGAGCTCCCTCCCATGAGTCTCTTTCTTTGAATCCATCCTACAGAATAAGAACAGGTTAATTTTCCTAAAATATGGGTTTCATCATTCTCTGGTTCAGAATTCTTCAGTGATTCTGTTTCATTGGAAAAAAATTATATCCTCGGGGGAGGGAAGATGGAGGTGAAGCAGGAGGGAGCCGATTCCACTTCCGCCCACACACAGGAGAAAAACCTAGCCAATCTACGGAGGAACAGAGCAGACAACAGTACTCCAGCATATATGAAGATAGACCAAAAATTGTAGTGGACATTGAAAAATTATATCCTCAGCTTTATATTTAATGGGTCCTCAATGGACCCAGTTTCTTTATGTACCTGATGTTTTGTGTTCCTTTTCCCTGTGTATATGTGTATATGATGTTATGCATTCGATAAGATATGTGTGTATGATGTTGTCTATCTGATGTCCTATGTTCCTCTTCCCTGACATGAACTTTCAGTTCTAGTCTCTTCGTTGGCCTTCGGATACCCATGCTACCTTACAGCATGGAGCCTCTGCTTCTCACGTTCAAATCTTATCATTTTTCAAGGACAAGACTGAGTCTCACCTTCTCCATGAAATCTATTCTAGGTATGTATTGTTTCCTGCCCAGAAGCTTCAAAGAAAAAGCCAATTAAACAATAAAGTCAATCAGGTTTCACAAAGTCACATGTTGCTCAGTGGCATTATTTTTCTCTGTGCCTTTTGCTATGGCTGTCACTATGTCTTTGCTCAGACTCTCTTTCCCCACCTACATCAAACTTTCTCTCTTTTATTCTCCCTACTACATCTTATCCAGCATTCAAGAACCACCATAAGTCCCTTTTCCCTTTCAGGTTCACAGTAAGTTCTTTCTCATCTGACTTATGTGATATATCCCTGACCATACCTAACACTTTCAAAAGTTTGGACCATGTCTTGGGCCTCTTCTCATTCCTCAGAGAACCTAGCCATGGGCTGTTAGACACTGCTCAATAAATAGTTGTTGGCTAGATTTCTTCAAATGGATCCATGAAATACATGTAAAAAAAAGAAAGATTTCTAGGAGGGCTCTTATAGCTGGGAAAATTTGAGAGTGGAATAGAAATACTTACCTGGTTTTGGCATAGAATTCATGAGAATGTCCAATAACTGCTGTTTCTTTAAACTCTTTATTTGTGATACATAATGTATTGCTGATTTTCCACTAAAATCACAGAGTTTAGGGTCTCTATGGGGAATAGAATCAACATCAAAGATTATTTAGTTAAATCTGTTGAAAAAGAAGATGAATATGGAAGGAAAAGCATTGACATCAAATAAATAAAAGTAATCTTATGTAGTTTTGGGATAATGACTTTAAAATGTATGAAATAGTGACAATTTTTCAAGATGTTTAAATAAAAGGGATGTACTATATATCTTATTCCTACTCCCATTGTAAAAACATCCTAATATTTGCAGAAAAATTTTGTACAAAAATTTTCATAATGCTTTAGTGATGTATAAATTAAGCAACGATAAAAACATCTTGATCAAGCATTATCTTATTCTAAATAGTTGACTTCATTCTTTTTCTTTCCAATGTTTTAGCTAACTGCTTACTTTCCTGATATATCTTTTTTCTCATACTAACACCAAATTCTTTAATCATTCAAAACAGTACAATGGCATAGAATCTCTCCTTAAAATTAAGCTTATTTCCTAGGCTCTTGGTTGAGTGGGGTGATCTTGTCATAAAATCCTTCTCTGCATGGTCTTTTCATTTCCCTTTGCTTTGCCCTGTGGTTGTTAAGCCCAAATGGCTGATCGTAGGGCTCCTTGCAATGGCACTAAGAGCCTCTCTACCCTGTATTGAGTCCTAGGATTAGACATCAGCTCAGAGAGATCCAGAGGGTAAATGATGAGAATCCTATCGACAGGTTATGGTGAGGGAAACAACAATAAAACTTCCTAGTCATGTTTTGGGACAAGGAGAGAGTTGATCATGGTCTCTGACCTGACACCTTTGAGTTTGAATATATCGTTATGGAACTGGGGAGCAAAATTCTATCGTCTTTTCTCCAGCAAAGGTCATGATTCAAAAGAAATAGCATAAAATCAAGGATGAAGTGATTGCCACTACCTTGATATGTGGCCTTAAGCAAGTCATTTAACTTATTGGGACCTTAGTTTGCTCATCTGCCATGATTGCTCCATGTGGCATCATTTGCTGTCCTGTATTTGGGACCCCACTCCAGGACTGCTGAACACCATCTCTGGGGTAGTATCCAATAAGCTCAATTTGTAACCATCTTCTCAGCTGTTTGTCAACACTAAATTCTGAGGTACCTTCAAATTTCCATCTTCAACCTCTTATACTATCCAATACTTCTAAAATAGCTCACATTCTAGATTATACTTTTCTTTTTGAGGCTCCTTTTTACTTTTTTTTTTTTTCCAAAATAAATCCATATGAAAGAGCCTGGGCTATCTGTTCTTATTTGATGACAAGATATTTAGGTAACAAGCAGCATTAGGAAACTGCAATTCTAACACGAGACACTGTTTGTTAACTTTCTCTGATTTTTTTTTTTAGTTAAGTGTTTACTTGCTCTCTCCTCAAAGAGCATGTTGGCATGCAGTAATTTTTAGAATAATTTCAAATCATTATTATAAATTGCTTTTGATAATAAAAATGCTTTAGTATTGTCCATTAAATAATTGTCCAGTAACATCTTGGGAGTAGGGAGCTACACACTAGAGAATCATCTGACATTCCCAGTGACTACAAAAAGAAAAACTATTTAAACCAATAAAACAAAGGACCAACGTAGTAAGAATAAGAGAGAGCAACATCTAACATCTGTATATCACTTGCAACTGTGAAGTCCCTTTTACAAACCTGCACATGCATTTAGTATGTATAATTTAAAAAATGGACATGATTTCTGTGAATAAGAAGGGCATATGTACACTTCCCCGCTGTTGCCTGACCACTCATACTCACGCGCCATGGCTGAGGAGCTCAGACAGGACCTCCGCGGGTCTGTAGGCTGTTAGCATTTCAAGGCTCTCAAACAGGTCCACATCTCTCACAGCCAGCATTAGAGGGGTCAAGCCATGTTGGTTTGGAAAATTTACATCCAGGAATTCTTCAGATGCCTTTAAAAATGTGAAGCTTTATTTCCATTATATTTTTCTGAATGTCTATTTACCCTAATCCTTGCATTTTCATTGCTTGGCCAAAATCTTATTTTAAATTCAATACATTCTTTTTCAATATGTATATTGAGGAGGAGCTGATGGATTGGAATAACACAGGCCTGAGAGGCAGATAGAACTGGGTTTGAATTTCAGCTTTTTAAGTTGGTTATTTAATCACCCTGATAGGGTTATATCAAGGACACTCTGTTAAAAGGTGATTAAATCACCCTGATGAAATAGGAGGTGATTAAATCACCCTGGTGAAATAAGAGGTGAAACAATGAATAATTTTCATTTGGCACATAATTATACTAAAAAATGATATTTATCTAAAATTCAAATTCAAATGAATGTTCTATATTTTTATTTGCAAAATCTGGCAACACTACTCACTGTCCTTCAGAGTCCTCAGCTATAAAGTGGGAATAACAGTGTTTTCCCTGCAGGGTTATTTTGATGATTGGAGAGCAGAGCATCTGACACATGCTCATAAACATTTGTGGGATGAATGACTGACTTACAATAATGAGACCATTCATTTAACTGTGTTTATATAATCAAATGGTGGATATATAAATGTCTGTTGTTTTAATGTTTTTAATTAATTAATTTTAAATTTGGATAATTCAAAACTGAAAAGCTATTATCCAAATTATCCAAATTGTTTATTTCACAGACCAAAGTAACTCACTAATTTTCATCTGTTTCATTTTTTGCCATGTTAATATAGTCAATACCGCTATTTCCCAATTTCTCCAGGGAAAACCACAGATAATGATATTACCTCAGAGGGGTGCTGTGGGAATTAATTAGTTAACATTTTTTTCAGTCTCTGAAAAGAAACCACCTCGATAATCAATGTTTATTATTAGTTAGAACCAACATGAAAGTTTTGAGCTGAGAATAGTCTTATAACAACATATGATTTCCAGCGTCTGTTGATTAACCTCTGGATTCAGTTATATATACTAGTTTCCTAAAACTCAGCTGCCAATCTTTAGGGGTGAAAAACACGGTCACGAAAATAGACATTGGATTACAACTGCAGCAAACGCCATTAAAATAAATGTACTGTTTTTCAAAAAAATTCTAAGCTGGAATTATGAGGTATGGTAATTTTAAACTGTCATTTAATACAACATAAAATGCAGAGCCCTTCGGATGTTGCTGTATATTTTCTTAAACTCCAGGTGACTAGAATACAGTTCTCTTTTTCTTTACCTATTTGTATCTCTACAATGGAATGCAAAGGCAATGGGAGAAACTGTTCCCTAGCAGCAATTGATTTCCTTTCAGATAGGTCACGTGACCCGACAGAATCTCTGAACATAAATGCCAAGAGTAGACAGGGGCCACCAGTAATTAATGTCTTTCATTATGTATGTGGTTTTGCAAGTTACACTGGAAAAAAGTATCTGTGGATTGAAAATCTAAACAAGAAGATCAATACCCTAAGAAGAAAGCATTTTTAAAAATGTGTCCTCTTAATTCCTTCAGTCACAAATAAATATTATGCAAAACATAGGCTTTCTGATTCCCTTTTCAGGATAAAGATAATAACTGCAACTAGTCCAAAGGGATCTAAACAGCAATTGTACAAATGGCAAAGATGTCAAGGGAACACTTCTGGGCAAGTTGACAGTAGCTCTCTAGGGGCATCCCAGGAGCACATCATTTCCCCAGGGTGCAGCGTGACTCGCATCCAGCTGGAGGAAGGTGGAAATAGGCTGCTGCTTTGTTCTTTTGTTATCTTGTTTTTCACTCCAGCGTCCTGTTTGACCATGTTTCTTTGTCATATTCCTGCCTGAAAATTCCTGGGACTACATTTTAAGAGAACTTATTTTTCTTTAAAAGGAGTCATATAGTCTGTGCCCTTCTTACCACCCACCAACCCACCGAAGGCAGAAACAAATATCAACTTGACTGACCAACAAGTGTTGAAGCTGTTCAAGATCACCTTGCCATGAACTTTGTAGAAGTTGCATTTGGGGAGTCTGGATTGCATTGGTGGCCAGGAATTTTCTTTGGACATCACAATGAGCCACATGGACTGCGGTTTGATTGTTGTAATTGCAAAGGGTGATATCTGCTCCCTTTTCCAGAAGAAACCCAACAACCTGAAATACCACAACATTCTTATTCAGCATTTTTGGACAGCAATAGTGTCATCACAGCTGAGTAGAAAACTTACTTAGAGGTGCCTTTGATTAATGATGCAGGAAAGGAGAATAAGAGGCATAAAAATGAAGAATCAATTTGGAAGCAGATGATTGCTATTTGTCTTTCTTAAATTTGGGAAACAAAAAAATCTCCATGATGTGAATGGTTTGAGGGTACTCTAGTTTTTTTTTTAACTAGAAGTCTGTGAGTATTTTATGTTAAACCCACATAAAATATTCAAATCCTATTCGTATCATCTGTAGTTTAAAATACCAAACCCCAAAATTCAGGTGTATAGATTATTGAATATTACAAATATTTCTAGGGAAAGAATAAATTATATTCAAAATGATAAAGGCATAATTTATTTAATAAATATGGACTGAGCAACTAGTCTATTTGTCAAGAATTGTTCTTGGTGCTGAGACCCCAACAATAAATAAGACAGATGACCAGGCTTTAAGGCATTTATAATCTAGTGAAGAACAGAAATGGATAAAAAGGCAATTGCAACACAGCATGATATATGCAATGATAGGGTAAATATAGGAAGCTGAGGGGGAAACTTAGAAGAAACCAATAGCTGCCTTACAGGGGCTGGGAAGACTTCCTGGAGAAAGTGATGTTTAAGTTGAGAACTGTGGGATCAGGCTCAGTCAACTAGGCAAAGACTGCTGGGAAAGATTGTTCAGGCAAATCATATAGTGTGAACAAAGTACTGTGAATGCTATGGACAGAAAAATCCATACATTGAAACCCTAACCTACAATGTAATTGTATTTGTAGAGAGGGCTTCTAGGAGGTAATTAAGGTTAAATAACTTTATAAGGATAGGGCCTTGATCTAATAGGATTAATGAAAAAGAGACATCCTCCTCCTCCTTCCTCCTTCCCCCTCCTCCTCCTCCTCCTTCTCCTCCTCCTCCTCCTCCTCCTCCCTCTTCTTCTTCTTCTTCTTCTTCTTCTTCTTCTTCTTCTTCTTCTTCTTCTTCTTCTTCTTCTTCTTCTTCTTCTTCTTCTCACCCTCTCCCTCCGACTGCGAAGTGAAGACACAGACTTAAGTTGGCCATCTGCAAACCATCAGGAGAGCTCTAACCAGAGACTGAATCAACCAGAACCTTGATCTTGGACTTTGCAGACTCCAGAAATATGAAGAAATAAATTTTTGTTGTTTGAGACATCCAGACTATGGTATGTTTGTCATGGGAGCCCAAATTAATACAGTGAACAAGAGGACAAGTACCATTCAAAGCTCTAGAGGGAATTATGCATGGGCTGGAACTCAGGATGGGGGAAGGAGGAGTAGAAAATGTGATGAAGTAAGTCATCAGCAGTTAAATTGAAAGGGCTTACCAGCTCCTTTTAGGAATTAAGGTTATAATTTTCAGGGCAAGGAGGAGCCAGTAAAGAATTTTAAGCAGAGAAATAACATGCTCAAATAAGTAAAATCACTCTGGCTGCTGAAATAGATTGATGTGGGGAAGAGTTGGAGTTGGGAGACCAGTGAGATCCTGGAGATATGATGGTAAGTGTATAAGGGAAGTGGCAGTGTAAATGAATGTCTGAGGGTATAATCCAGGAACATTTAGGAGACTCACTGATTAAATGAGGGCGATTAGGGTGATCAAAGATAACTCCCAGGTATCTGATTCCAGTTCACTTTTGTGTATATTCCCTACTGTCACAGCATACCAGGCCACCATAATCTCATGCCTAAAACAATGTAACAGTCTTCTAATAGGTCTCCCATTTTCAGATACTTTTACATGAAACTCATTGCAATAGTTAGCATCAAAAAAGTCAGATAACAGGATGTGTTGGCAAGGGTGTAGAGACACTGGAACCAGTATACACTGCTGTAAATAATGCAGCCAACTTGGAAAACAGTCTGGCAGTTCCTCAAATAATTAAACAGAGTTATCACATGAGCCAGAAATTCTACTCCCAAGAATGTTAGGAGTAGAATGAAAGAGAAATAAAAATATGACCAGGCCAAAACTCGTGCTGAAATGTTTATAGCAGCATTATTCATAGTAACCAAAACATGAAAACAACTCAAATATCCATCAATGGACAAATGGATTAATAAAAGGTGGTATATCCATATAATGGAATAATATTCAGCTATAAAAAGGAATGAAGTACTGAGGCATGCTACAACATGGATGAACCTTGGAATCAGTATGCTAAGTGAAAGAAGCCAACCACAAAGTCCACATACTATGTGATTCCATTCATATGAAAGTCCAGAATAAGAAAATCTGTAGATACAGAAAGTGGTTGCTTAGGGCTGGGGAAAGGAGAGGGGGGAAGGATAAGGAGTACTGGCTGAAGGTTATTGGGTTTCTTTTTTGTTTGCTCTTTTTTGAGGTGATGCAGGGGTGAGAGGTTCTCTTTGGCGTGATGAAATGTTTTAAAAATGTGGTGATGCTTGCACACTCATATCAATATATTAAAAAACATTGAATTCCACACTTTAAATGAGTGAATTGTATGTTATATAATTATATCTCAATAAAGGTGTTCTTGAAAAATTTTTGCATGCCTTTGTGGCCCTTTGTAGACCTGAAACCTACCTTTCTTTCCAGCCTCATCTTGTGCCAGTCTTCCTCCTCCCTCTGCAAGCCATAGTGACCTTTCTATACCTCACATATGCAAGTTTTTCCTAAGCAAAAAAACTTTGTCTCTACTATTCCCTCTGCCTCAACTGCTCTTCAGATGTCATTCTTTATCACTACTTTAGTCTTAGTAAAAATTTAACTACACAGTGACAACTTTTCTTGATCACCTTAGCAAAAAATGATTCACTCTACTGGTTATTTTAAAGCACTAAGAGTAATTTGTAAGGTAATTAAGTGCTATTTGTTTTCTTGTTTATTGTGTTTTGCCTTCATTAGAATGCAAGTTCATAAGAACAAGAAAACTTATCACAGAATAAATATTGTATGAATGAGTAAAGATTTAAGATAAATAAATGGTGATGCTGTTTAATGAAATGAGAAATAGTGATGCTGTCATAGGCAGGCCTAGGAGGAGTGGAAAATCACCAGTCGGGAAACTGCACCATGGGAAACTGCCTGCCTGAGGAACCGCTTGCCAACCCTACCCAGGACAAACATATGCTCGGCTAAGATTGGGGTCTGGGATCGGCCTATCTGGCATAACAGAATGCAGCTCTAACTTGAGGCTGACAAGATGTATCAAGAACAATGTTCAGTAGAAATAGCACCCAGCAACCAGCTGTAGCCAATCAGACTCTGACACCCCAACCAGTTACCCTATGCGGGTTTTTGCACTTTAAAAACCCTGCCCTAAGAACAACCAAGAGAGCCTTAACCTGCCTTGGTTGGCTCCACTTTCTCCACCTTCTTCCATGAGTCTCAACCACCGTTGTTTGGCTCCAATTTTCCCTCTTTTTCCCTGCTAATAAACCCTGCCCCTTTGCTCACTGCATCCATCTGTTTTCTCAAACAACTCCGACCTAACACAATATGAATAAATATTGTATGAATGAGTAAATGATTTAAGATAAATAAATGGTGATGCTGTTTAATGAAATGAGGAATATTGATGCTGTCATTCCTCAGAAAGATTAGATTGGGGGAGAAAATGAAGATAATTTGAACATGCTGTGTCTGAGATGTTTGTTACATGTGGACAGACACCGTTGGAAGCTCATGGAGATGTGGGCTGAGTTTCAGAATTAGGTGCCATCTCCATATTATTAAGGAAACCAATACTTAATGGATGAGAAGAAATACTCCATACCTGAGGTTAGGAAGATGTTGCCAGGGGGGATAGGAAGAAAAAACGAACTGAAGCTGATATAAGAAAGCATTTCAAGAAAAATTTGTATCGAGGAGGCAAGATGGCAGAGGAGTGAATGGAACCCACACTAACCTCCTCCCAGGGCCAATCTGGAATTACAATTAAGTTGTGGAGAAATCACCTGGAACAAACAACTGAACAATAGCAAGAAAGAAGCCTTATAATCTCAGACAGACAGAATCATCTTCAGCACAAACAGACTGGTGAGGAATGCGGTGGAGACTCGAGAAGGCTGGCTGGATGCCCACAGGTGGTAGTGCTGGAGGGATAATTAAGCAACTGGTTGGATCCCCCTGAGAAGTGTGGGGTCTAAAACCTAAGCTGTCTGGTCTAGAACACCGGAGCCCAAAGACTACACAGATAACAACCAGCAGTGAAAAGTGGCAGGGTTGCTCTGGGCCAGAGACAGATGGTTGGAGACACAAAGAGCTGTTTAAAGGGCCAAAACACAAATTTTCATTTGCAGCCACTTATCCAGGGCTCCAGCAAAGCTCAGGACAGAGTAGGCTAGAGATGCCTGAGGAGAAACTGGGGATGGAGGCTTTGGGGAGAGAACTGACATACTAACCACTGGGATCCCGGTGATGAGTCATCACCCATTTGGCAGCAGACATTCTGTCAGGCAGACCATTCCCCTCTGAGCAGCAGCAGCCTGAGGATAAACAATGGCCCCAACACCAGAAAGGATTCTGCCACACCCTATGGTGCAAAAGCCAGACTGCTGAGTGCAGAGTGACCAGGTTAACTGAAGGAGACAGTCACAGACTGTAGATCCCTGGAAGTCTCAGAGCAGGCTGACTAACGTCAGACTGGGTCAACATCTGACATCACCAGAGGCTGATCCAGAAAGAAAAAAAAAAAAGGTAAATACTAGAGTCTACCGAGATGAAATCCATCGTGGTCTTCTCCATGATTAGTGATATTTTCTTTCCTGCATAGTTTTTTAACATTCATTTCTTGTCCATCAAGCTTGTTCATATTAAATCACTTGATTTTATACCATAGTTTATCTCTCTCCTTTCTTATAATAGTCTTAATCTCTTTACACCCTTATTAATACTGGTTCTTTAGCTGTTGATAGTAGGATTGTCGGAGGGGGGAGGGAGTTATTTTTGTGGATGTGGGTTTGTTCCCTGCACTTTGTGGTTTTGTTCTGGCAGTATCTACACAATAGCATACAAGACGTGGTGAGCAGAGTTACCCTCAGTCAAGCACCTGGAGGGAAGGACCCACCAAAGAATGACCCAACAACAATCAAAGCCCAGTTACATCCAGGGAGCCAACATAAACAGCATAAAGGGCATCCCAAGAGCATCAAGTTCAGGAGATCAAGGAGACTGCACCACTGAATCTCACAGACCTCCTACCATAGAAGTTCACACCACAAACTCAGGGAGTCAAAACAGATCAATTTAGGAAGCAGAGGCAAACAAAAAGAGTATCACAAACAATGTGAAAATAAAGAAACAACCCCCAAATGAAAGGAAAGGAGGAATTCTCAGAAAGAGTGTTAAATGAAATAGAGTCAAGTCAGCTGTCAGATATTGAGTTCAAACCAATGGTTATAAGGAAGCTCAATGAGCTCAGTGAGAATTACAAAAAACTACAGGGAAACTACAAGGAACTTACTGAGAATTATACCAGCATGAAAAGGGACATAGAAACTATCAACAAGAGCCAAGAGGAAATGAAGAATACAAAGTCTGAATTGAAGAACACAGTACAAGGAACCAAAAGCAGGCCAGATGAAGCAGAGGATCGATTTAGCGAGCTGGAGGACAAGGTAGAAAAAAACTCCCAGAAAGAGCCAGAAAATGAAAAAAAGATGCAAAAAGAATAAAGAGAAGTTAAGGAAAATGTAGGACAACATGAAACATAATAATATCCATATAATAGGGATCCCAGAAGGAGAAGAGGAGCATGGGATAGGAAACCTGTTTGAAAAAGGAATGATGGAAAACTTCCCTAACTTGATGAGAGAAAAACTAACGCACATCCTGGAAGCTCAGAGGGTCCCAATCAAGAGGAATCCACAGAGACCCACTCCAAGAAACATCATAACTAAAATGGCAAAATTCAAAGACAAAGAGAGAATCTTAAAGGCAGCAAGGGAGAAAGGGGAAGTAGCATACAAGGGAGCTCCAATAAGGCTAGCAGCTGACTTCTCAACAGAAACACTACAGGCCAGAAGGGAATGGCAAGAAATATTCCAAGTGATGAAAAGCGAAGGCCTGCAACCAAGACCACTCCATCCAGCAAAGTTCTCATTTAAAATGGAAGGCAAAATACGGAGTTTCCAAGACAAAAGAAAGCTGAAAGAGTACACCTCTACCAAACCAACACTGCACATATGCTACATGGACTGCTTGAAGACAAAGAGTAAGAGAAAGATGAACACAATGTGAAGGGAGTAAAATGGTAATGAATAAGTACCTATCAATAATAACCTTCCATGTAAATGGATTAAATGCTCCAGTCAAAAGACATAAGGTATCTGAATGGATAAAAAATCATGACCCTGAAAATATGCTGCCTACAAGAGACTCCCTTCAGAACAAAAGTCCTACACAGGCTGAAAGTTGAGGGATGGAAAAAATATTCCAAGCAAATGGTCAGGATAAAAAGCCGGGGTAGCAATACTTGTATCGGGCAAAATAGACTTCAAAACAAAGACCATAAAAAGAGACACAGAAGGACACTTCATAATACTCAAGGAAAGAATCCATTAAGAAGGCAAAAATATTATAAATATATATGCACCCAAACATATAAGGAAAATCTTGGAGGATTTGCCTTAAAAAAGGCATAGACAGCAACACACTTATTCTAGGGAAATTTATCACCCCACTGTCAAAAATGGACAGATCTTTCAAACAAAATACCAACAAGGATATTGTGGCATTGAACAATGCCCTACATCAAATGGAGTTAACTGACATGTATAGAACCTTTCATCCCAAAGAAGCAAAATACGCATTCTTTTCAAATGCACATGGAACATTTTCAAAGATAGACCACATGATAGGACACAAACAAGCCTCAACAAATTCGAGAAAACTGAAATCATATCAAGTATTTTCTCAGACCACAAGGGCCCGAAACTAGAAACCAACCTAAAGAAAAAAACTCAAAAACTTTCAAATTCATGGAGATTGAATAGCATGCTATTAAACAATGAGTGGGTTAATAATGAGATAAGGAAGAAGTCAAAAAGTTTCTGGAAAAAAATGAAAATGAACTCAAAACAGAGGGAAGTTCCTAGTGATACAGGCTTACTTAAAAAAAAAATAGAAACATTTCAAATAAACAACCTAACCCTACACCTACAAGAATTGGAGGAATAGCAACAAACAGTCCAAAGCAAGTAGAAGGAAGGAAATAACCCAGATCAGAGCAGAATTAAAAGAAATAGAGACTAAAAGAATAATTCTGAGGATCAGTAAATCCAGGAGCTGCTTCTTTTAAAGGATAAACAAAACTGACAAGCCTTTAAGCAGACTCATCAAGAAAAAAGAGAGAAGACCCAAATAAACACAATCAGAAATGAAAGAGGAGAGATTACACTGATACTACAAAAATACAAAGGATTGTAAGAAATTACTATGAAGAACTGTATGCCAAGAAATTTGAAAACCTAGGTGAAATGGACAAATTTCTAGAAACATATAATCCTCCAAAACTGAATCAAGAAGCAGCAGAAAGCCTGAAAGGACTGGTAACAGCTGGTGAAATTGAAGCAGTAATCAAAAAAAACCCAGCACACAAAAGCCCTGGACCAGACAGCTGCACAGGAGAATTTCACAAAACACGTAAGGAAGAGCTAACCCCTATCCTTCACAAACTACTCCAAAAAATCCAAGAAGAGAGAAGATTCCCAAACTCTTTTTATGAAGCCAGTATCATCCTAATCCCAAAGCCACATAAAGACACAACAGAGAAACACAATTACAGGCCAATATCACTGATGAACACAGATGCTAAAATCCTCAACAAAATATTGGCAAACTGCATCCAGCAATACCTTAAAAAGATCATACACTATGACCAAGTGGGATTCATCCCAGGAATGCAAGGGTGGTACAATATTCACAAATCAATAAATGTAATACATCACATAAACGAAGGCAAAGACAAAAATCATATGAACATATCAACAGATGCAGAAAAAGCATTTGATAAGGTACAGCACCCATTTATGATAAAAACACTCAGCAGAGTGGGAGTAGAGGGAGCATTCCTCAACATAATGAAGGCCATATATGAGAGACCTACAGCCAACATCATCCTCAATGTGCAAAAACTAAAAGCTTTCCCACGAAGATCAGAAACACGGCAAGGATGTGCGCTTTCACCACTTCTATTTAAATAGTATAGGAGGGTGAGAAGATGGTGACGTGGTAGGAGGGAGCACACGCCGCCTCCCGTTTCAAAAGACAGAAAAACCTAACCATACTAAAGAGGACATTGCAGCTTACATGAAAATGAGAAATCAAAATTGTAGCGGACACGGAAAGACCAGACGGTAAGGAGACTACTGCAGGATAATAACAGCCCAGTGATCTGCCTGAGGAGCAGGGAGGTCGCAGCCCCAGCCCCAGAGCTCCGGGAGCTGCCGCAGGGCTCTCGGGGCAGGGGAGCTGGGTCATCCGCTCCCTCCCTGGCCAAACAGAGACTGAGCAGTGCTGATCCGGGGGACCTCGGAGTGGGGCTAGGGGGAAGACCGCAGCGCAGCCAGTGGTCCCAAAGACTGCAGGTCTTTGTGTGAGCGCCCCAATCCAGAAAGAGTCATTGCTTGGGTGAATGGTTTG
>CM052541.1:90262538-90287041 GCA_028533065.1 Trachops cirrhosus
GGCCCTGGAATGGGAGTAAAAGATTGAAACTATACTGAATAATCTAAAATTAAATAAATAAATAAATAAATAAAAATAAAATAAAATGGATGAAATGAGTAAGTATTTCATAGTACTGTTAAAGTAATAAATGAAATAATGCACTTGAAATGCTTAAGTGTGTTTAATAAATATTACATGATAATGAAAAATAAATAAATAAATAGTATAGGAATTCCTAGCCACAGCAATCAGACAAGAAAAAGAAATAAAAGGCATCCAAATTGGAAATGAGGAAGTAAAACTGTCATTGTTTGTAAATGACATGCTAGTGTACATAGAAAATCCTAGAGACTCCACCAAAAAACTACTTGACCTAATAGGTGAATTTGGCAAAACAGCAGGATACAAAGTCAATATTCAGAAATCAAAGGCATTTTTGTACACTAACAATGAAATATGAGAAACAGAAATTAAGAAAAAATTCCATTTGCTGTAGCAAGAAGAAAAATAAAGTACCTAGCAATAAACTTAACCAAGGAGGTTAAAGACTTACGCTCAGAAAACTACACGTCACTCAAGAAAGAAATTAAGGAAGACACAAACAAGTGGAAGCATATACCATGCTCATTGATTGGAAGAATTAACATCATCAAAATGTCCATACTACTTAAAACAATTTATAGATTCAACACAATCCCTATTAAAATAGCAATGACATATTTCACAGATATAGAAAAAACATTTCAAAAATTTATATGGAACCATAAATGATCCCGAATAGCTGCAGCAATATTGAGAAGGAAGAACAAAGTAGGAAGGATCATGGTACCTGATATCAAACTATATTATAATGCCACAGTAATCAAAATAGTCTGGTACTGGCATAAGAACAGACACATAAATCAATGGAACAGAATAGAGAGCTCAGCCCTGGCTTGTGTGGCTCAGTAGATTGAGTGCCAGCCTGCAAACCAAGGGGTCACCGGTTGGATTCCTGGTCAGGGAGCATGCCCAGTTTGCTGGCCAGGTCCCAAGCTGGGGGGGTGGCATGCGAGAGGCAGCCACACATTGATGTTTCTCTCCCTCTCTCCCTCCCTTCCCTTCTCAAAAGATAAATAAATAAAAATGTTTTAAAGAATAGAGATCCCAGAAATAAACTCAAGTCTCTACGGTCAATTAATATTTGACAAAGGGGGCAGAAGCATAAAGTGGAGTAAATATAGCCTCTTCAACAAATGGTGTTGGGAGATTTTTTTATAGATCAGCCTATATGCAAAAAAAATGAAACTCGAGCACCAATTTACACCATACACAAAAATAAACTCAAGATAGATAAAAGACTTGTATATTAGTTGAGACACCATAAAAGTCCTAGAGGGAAACAAAGGCAGGAAAATCTCAGATATTCCACAAGCAATATTTTCACCAATACATCCCCTAGCATAAGTGACATAAAGGAAAGAATAAACAAATGGGACTTTATCAAAATAAAAAGCTTCTGCATGGCTAAAGAAAACATCAGCAAAATGAAAAAGGAACCAACCGTATGGGAATATATATTTACCAATGATCCCTCGCATGAGGGCTTGATCTCCAAAATATATAAAGAACTCACATGACTCCACTCCAAGAAAACAAACAATACAATTAAAAAATGGGCAAAGGACTTGAACAGATACTTCTCCAAGAAGGACATACACAGGGGCCAGAGACATACGAAAGCATGTTCAGCATCACTAGCCATCAGAGAGATGCAGATTAAAACCACAATGAGATACCACTTCATACTGGTCAAAATGGCCATCATAAACTAATCAACAAACAATTGATGGTGAGGCTATAGAGAAAAGGGAACCCTAGTACACTACTGGTAGGAATGTAGACTGGTGCAGCCACTGTGGAAAACAGTATGCAATTTCCTCAGAAAACTAAAAATGGAACTGCCTTTTGACCTGGCAACTCCACCACTGGAATCATACACTAAGAATCCTGAAACAACAATTCAAAAGAACCTATGCACCACAATGTTCATAGCAGCACAATTTGCAATAGCCAAGTTTTGAAGGAAACCTAAGTGCCTATCAGCAAATCAAAAAAACTATGGTACTTTTACACAATGGAATAGTACAAAGCAGAAAGAAAGAAGGAACTCCTCCCCTTTGCAATGACATGGATGTATCTGGAGAGCATTATGCTAAGTGAAATAAGCCAGGCAGTGAGGGACAAATACCACATGATCTCACCTATAAGTGGAACCTAATTAACAAAACAAGCAAGTAAGCAAAATATAACCGGAGACATTGAAATAAACAACAAACTGACAGTAACCAGGGGAGGGTGGAGGAGATAATAGGAGGAATGGGGGAAGGGTTGTCAAGGAACATGTATAAAGAATATATGGACAAAGCCAAAGGGGTGGGAGGTGGAGATGGCTGGGGTGGGGAGAGTGGTGCGGCAAAAATATAAAAAATATATATACATATAAAGTGAAAAAAATTTAAAAAGAGAGTGAAAAGGCAATGCACAGTATTAGAGAAAATATTTCATATATGTATCTGATAAGAGATTAATAGCCAAAATATATAAAGAACCCCTACAAATCAAAAACAGACAAAAATGTAACAAAGTGATTAAAATATAGGCAAAAGGAAAGGAGTTTAGGAGGTGGAGGGATTAGCAAAAAAGAAAAAGGACTAATGGGCATGAACAAGTGTGGCAATTGTAGGGGGAGGGCAGTGGGTGGAGGTGAAAGAGGATATGGGGGGATGAAAGGTAATGGGGAAAATCCAATAAAAATGAACTCTTTAGAAAAGGAAGGGAAGGGAGGGGAGGGGAAGGGAAGGGAGGGGAGGGGAGGGGAGGGGAGGGGAGGGGAAGGGAAGGGAAGGGAAGGGAAGGGAAGGGAAGGGAAGGGAAGGGAAGGGAAGGGAAGGGAAGGGAAGGGAAGGGAAGGAGTGTTGGCAAGGACATGGAGAAATATAAACAGTTGTGCATTGCTGTTTGGAATGAATAATGGTACAGCTGCTACGGTAAACACCATAGTGGTTCCGTAAAATATCAAACAGAGAATTACCATACTCAACCAATTCTAATTCTGAGCATATACCCAAAAGTCCTGAAAACAGACTTGAACAGATATGTGTATACCAATGTTCATAGAAGCGTTATTCATAGTAAGCAAAAGGTGGAAACAAACCAAGTGTCCTCCAAATGATGAACACATAAACAAAATGTGATACCCACCCCAAACACAAGGGATATTTCCAACCTTCAAAAAGGAAAACAGAAATTCTGACATTTGGTACAACATGGATGAATCTTAAAGACATTATGCTAAGTAAAATAAGCCAGACACAAAAGGACAAATGCTATGGACTCCTATCATATGACATACCTAAAATAGTTAAATTCATAGGGACAAAGTAGAATGGTGGTTGCTAGGGGGCAGGGGGAGGGGAAAATAGGGACTTAATGTTTAATGGGAATAGAGTTTCAGTTTGGGAAGAAGAAAAAGTTTTGGAGATGGACAGTGGTGATGGTTGAACAACACTACAAATGTATTTAATGTCATGGAGCTGTACAATTAAAAATGGTTAAAGTAGTACACTTTGTTGTGTATATTTAAGTACATAATATTATAAAAACACTTAAAAAACATATCAACAATCCCAATCTGTAGGAAGTGAGACTGAGTGTCCCTTTCAAAATTGTTTATGTGTTTTTGAGATCTTTTCATAATCTTTTATTACCACCTTAATAATAAAAGAAAATACCTCTTGTTTTATTTTTTTAAAAGAAAGAATATCAGCATTAAATTTTGTTATTGTACTAAAAAAGAGAAGAAAAAGAAAAATTTGTCTCCATTCTGCTAAAAGCTGCAAGCAACCAGGGACATTATAGGTCATGTCAGCAAGAAAAAGTTGAGGCAGTAGAACAATCTTCAGAAAGGCTGTTGAGAGACAATTATCCAGCAACTCCACAGATTTGGTTTCTGTAGGTCCCGTCAGCAGAAGCACTGACTGCCTTTGTCCCAGACTATGTTTTTAAAGATGGTTGAATAGTGAACAACGTTGGAAAATAGAGACAGTGTCTCCCTCTGGAGCATTGGGAAGACTTGCTTACTGGCTGTTATAAAAGACTCAGGTTTTCTAAGTTCAGGTTTCCTCTCTTATAATCCAACCCACTGTGCATGTAGGTATCACCTCTTCATGTTGCCCTGTGGAAACTGGGGCTCAGGGAACTGAAGCCAGTGCTGGCTGTTACTACTATGGATAATAAACTGTCATTTTTCTCTGACCCAAAAGTCTTGTGTCTTCTGCCAGACTCTGAATCTGTGGCAGGCTAACTTACAACTTGCATAAAAGGAAAATCTCAGATGCTTCACAACTGATTATTTTTGCAAAAGATAAGATCATGAGAGAAACACACAGGAATGACAGAGGAAGAGTGAGGGCTTCATTGGCTAATTAATGGGATTTAAGAAAAGTTCATGGGCAATGGTAGCAAATATGTTAACCAAACTGTATGGTATATTGGACAATAAAAGATCCTCCACTTTATTGACTACACATGACTGTTTAAGAAACTAAACAGGATAGTAGTTGGAGACTGTGTATTAGGAAGTTCGTTCTAAACAGCTGTTTCCTAGCTTTTGATAATTTTTCTGTGGGTTGTATCTTCCTCACCAATCTGGCAGTCAGCCTCAAATTCATGCCATTGTAGCAAATAACGTATTTTTTGGACCATAAGACACACTCCCCCCCAAATTTGGTATGAAAAATGGGGTGTGTCTTGCAGTCCAAATGTAGCTTACCTGGCTTGCTAGGGGGGCGGGGGGTGTGGCGGTAGAGTGGGATCACAGGTTATTAAATATTTTACCACATTTTTGCTTCAAAAGTTTTTCCCCTATTTTCCTCCTCTAAAAGCTAGGTGAGTCTTATGGTCTGGTGCATTTTATAGTCCTAAAAATACGGTAATACCACAATTGTCCTGGGTGGGCAGAAGATTCTATGTACTCCCTTTCATACAATAGTTACAGAGGTTCATATCTTCACTAAGGATGGCAGTAGGAAAATTCATGACTGAAATGGTAAAAAACCAGGCAAACTTTGAACTCTGGCTGGTTCCTCTAGAATATGGATGGTAAGATGCATAATTCTTGTTATAGAGAAATGATAACAGTTATCTTACTGCTCAGCCCTTCCTGCTGACAACCTTAGATCCAGTCAGTGATGAAGGTACTATCTCAGATTTTTTTTTTTTTTTTTTTGGCTGTGGGTCTGAGCCACCTAGTGGTTAAGCCAAGCTGAAACCTGATGGCATGCACTGGGCTGTTGTAGCAGGTCAGCCTGTGCGTCAGCAACACAGAACTGATCATGGACATGGTTGATCCACTCAATGGGGAGAACTGAAGGCCATTCTCATAGCTCTGGACTCTACTCCCCTTGATGAATGTTCTTATATTTTTACTGATTCTTGAGCAGCTGCCAATGGCCTAACCGGTGGTCTGCCACTTGGAAAATTATAGACTGGCAGATTAAAATTTTAGACTGGCACCTTTCTTTAAGGCCATGAACGATAAAAACAAATTGTCTAGGTCAGTTCATGTAGAAACCTATGGCAAAGGTCTCTTCTCTGATGGATAGACTGGAATGAAACTGTCGATTGACCCCGCACAACCCAGACTGCCTCCACTGCTGCCTGCACCATTATAATCAGACGTGGCAACACAGCCATGGCAACACAGCCACCGAGGTAGATCGGGCACAAAATAAACACCTCCATGTTTCTGACACAGGGGTGAAGTTGTAGCTACTGAAATGGGACACATAGACTTTGTGTTGGTGGAAGGAGGGAAACAACCCTGGCAGAACATCCTAGACCCCACAGGGTACAGGGGAGGGGGGGACATTAATTACCTTTGTCCTTCAGAACCACCCTCATGAAAAAAAATGTCCATGTGTGCCTCTCTAAAACTGTTATACACACCTTCAATTTAACTTACCACTGGGTCTGCCAGACAGCCCAGTCATGAATTCATTGCCAATTCCCTTAGTCTTACCAAGAAGTCTATTCACAATAGCGGCCAACAGCCCCAGATCTTGCACCTGCCATGTAAAACTCTTGCCAACACCTCCAGATTACTGCTCACTCCCATTCCTGTAGCCATCACTCCCTCATTCTGGGGGGTGAATGAATGCCATGAGGCTATTGGCACAAACTAACAGTACTGATAATCCTCCCGAATCTAGGACCAGACTCAATTATTCAGACTGAATTGGGAATCTTCAGCCTACCAGCCAGCTGAGAAGCTGCATGGAGGCACTGTCACCCTGTGCCCCCTTACTAATGTAGGTCCCACTTTGGGGGCCCCACAACTATAAACACCACCTCCAGCGTCCACCTACCAAGGGAAAATATTTACTGCACGGAAACTTGGCATTAGCTTTCATCTCTCCTGAAAACATGGTGACTTATGCCTTAGGGGTGGTCCTAAGAGACCTTCAATTCTTTAAGCAAATAGATGATGTAACCTCAGATGGCTTCAGAGCTCTCCCCCCAAAATGAAGTCACCATTGCTTATTTGGGAGAACTTACAGAGGGATAGCTGCTTGTTACTTGTGAGCTCCCTATGAGTAATTATCCCTAAGACAGGAGGCATACAATTAGAAAAAGTAAGATAAAATTTGTCCTTGAATTTAATTGAAGTTATCAATAACACCACCTCATTCAGATCAGCAGTCAAGTCACTGGCTAGGGTTGTTAATGCATGATAGAATTGCCCTAGACTTCCTCCTTGGAGGCCAAGGTGAAGTTTGCAATGGCTAATACATGCCACTGTACCTGAATTTATGCCTCAGACCAAATGGGATGATCAACAGAGAAACATAAGGAGAAAGCCACCTGGTTTTCTAGGGTAAGATCTTGATGGTTTATGGGGTTTATTCAAGCTAAAGGGGTCCACAACCCTTGATGGCATGCCTGAGGCCTGCCTACAGTATGACCTCATTCTGCTGCTTCGAGTCCTATAGAGTAGCATTAATTGAATGTCATATGAGACAAATTGATGGATTTGGTCCCGGTCTCTTGTTGATCAGATTAGTCAGAGTGACTAAGAGAGTGGTGCACTCACGGGAAAATTCACCAGAAACCAAAACAATGTGGAAATGAAGGGTAGATATTTTTAGGAGACAAGTTTCCCTTGTCTCTTGGGTCTCTTACATTTGTAAAAGTCTAGTGAGCAGAAGTTCTGACTGCCTTTGCCCCAGACTCTCTTTTCAAGCTTATTTATGTAGTGTTTGTATAGTTTCCATAGTGAATAACCTTGGATAGAGACAGTATCTCCTTCTGGAGCAAAGAGTAGGATTGCTTAATGCCCATTATGAAAGATCTGGCCTCCATAAATTTAAGGTTCTTCTCCTGCAATCCAATCCCCTGTGAGTAGGGTCATCTTGTCCCCTTCCTATCATCCATGGGAATTAGTAACTGACATAAAACTGATAATACTCTGGCAAATGCTATTGTTTCTGACCCTGTTTTGTTTCTTATGCCAAGAATCCAAGAAATTGTGCCAGGCTCACATGTTAGCTTGAAAGTAGAGTAAAATCTCAGATCTTCTAGAGTTATTGACAGAGGTGAAGAGGCCTGGAAGAGGAACGAAAGTGGCTGGAGGAGGATGTGGGTGGGAGTCAGTGAAGGTGTTTGTTTGTTTATGTGTTATCAGAAGGGAGATATTTAAGTATATTAAATGCTAATGGAAAATAGCATCACTGTTTGCAATAACATAAATATGGAAATCACCCACCTGTCTATCAAAGTAAGATAGACAGTTCAGTTGTGGCAAAGATAGAATACTAAATAGCAGTAAAAATGAAAAACCATAGCTACTGGGTTGAAGTGGGGCAGTCTCAAAAACATAACAATGAACAGAAGAAGCAAGTTACTAAGAAACACATGTAGTGCAAGTTTGTTTTTATAAGGTTCAAAACTGGAAAAGTAAACAATGCACTATTTAGGAATATATGCAGAAGTGGCAAAACTAAGGAAATAATTAACCCAAAATTCAAGATAATGCAGTTCAGGAGGGGCTTTTGAGGCATGGTTGTGTTCTAATTTTTCGCTTGAATGGTGGGTACAGGGTGTTAGTCTCATTTTTCTTTAAGTTGTGTATACATGTTTTGTAAGCATATATAATAATATTTTAGAATTTGTTTAAAAGGTGCTTATACAAAAGAATCAAAAGAGAAAATGAGCTAAGAATTAGTCAAGAGAGAGGCTAATTGAGGTGGTCAGGTAGGGTTAAGGATCTACTTGCATTTATATTCCCAAGAACTTATAGAGGCACTGACCTGTGCAAGTGAGTGAAATCTGTCTTTTTCACTCTAGTTTCCCATTCCAAGCCCTTTTCTATTCCACTTACACCTCCCTCCTTACTGACTGTCCCCAATTCCAAGTGCCCATATTGTTATGACTTTCACCGACATTCTTAAAAAGGATCTTCTAAGTTCCCACACACAATGATATAAATGATTGATAAGACCCAAATGGGTTATTTATTCACTTGTTTGTCCACTTAATACATATTTATTAAATACCTAGATGTGTCAGACACTGTAGCTGGATATATAGCTAGAACAAAGAGGACAATTCTCAGCTCTTTGAGGTCTTAACAATTCTTTATTTACACCTCTTGCCCTATTTTCAGGGTTATACACATTTGTTAGAGCAGGGAACAAATTCCCAGGTGTGATGGGGCTGAGGGTGGGGAGTGGGAAGGAGGAACAATCTCAGGCTCCATTATATTGTTCCACTAGACCAAAAACTCCTCAAGGGTGACATCTGTGTTTGATCCACCTTTGTATCCAACATGAAGTCTAGTATTCTGTTGAATGAGTAGGGGAATAAATCAAGATAATGATGATCTAGATTATTTAGGCTCTCTCAGTTCTCCCTCCAGTTACCCCTCACCCCCCATCCCCACGTCTACCCTCTGCTTTGTGCCTTCAGACATTCTTTCATGGAGGTGGTGGTGATGTTATTCTCAAACACCTCATCTCAGAATGAGCTAGAAGAGCATTCACGGACCCCTGGACACCACGTGTTACCTCTGATAAATTTTCTTCTGCTGCAGTAATGAGAGGTGTATTCCCCGTCTCTGGATGCTGAAAGTCAAGGTTTCCAAGGATGGAATGGACCTTAGCAATATGGTCACAGATGAGTTTCACATCACCTCTTGAAACTACTTCCAGGAAATCATGAATCAGTTTATTTTTATTCATCTTGCTTGTTCCATATAATTGCTTTAAAAAAATAAATGATTTAATTAAATGAGAGACTGCAAAGCAGTGGGTGATTCAAATGCAACAAAGTCTATCTTTAGTTCCCCTGTTTCCTTCTTTTATGTGCAAAATATTACAACAATTTTAGAGACAATTCTGAAAAAGAAGAAACCTCATAATCCCACCAATCTTGGTTATTTGTACACATTCAGGGTGAGATAAAGTGGGTTTACCATTGTTCATATGGAAAATAAGGCAATAATTAATAAATAATAATATAAGAATAAAATCTGTTTCATGTACTCACAACTGTAAACCTACTTTTGCCCCACCCTGTATTTTAAATTGGGGACAGTAATAATATTACTATTACTTTTCAAGATCTGCTGAGGTACAGAAGTACAGATGAAGAAAGGATCAATCCACACCAGAATGGAAAGAACACAAGTTTTAGAGCCTGACAGAACCCTCATTCAAATCCCTCCTCCACAGATTACCAACTGTGTAACCTGGAGCATGTCACTCAATGTCTCTGAACTTTATTTTCTCATATCAAAAACAGAAATTATATTCCCCTTTTCAAATGGCTGGTGAAGATCTGAAATACTATATACAAAGTGTTGGCTTGGTCTATTGGTGAAAATTCTTGTACGATTTTATTTTCTTTAGTGATGTTATTAAAATCCCTATGATTATTTTCTTTTTGTGAGTCCAGTCTTCCCAACAACACTTCAAATTCCTCAATAGCAGGGACAGTCCATGACTTCCATTTCTGTACGCCCCCTAATTCTAGCACAGTGTGCATCACTGAAGAGCGTGGTGTCCAGCATTCTAGATTTTTCAGGGAAGTCCTCTTTTTAAATATCCCATCTCAATATTCCAAATCATTAAAGTATCTCTCACATTGCATTTTTTGAACCCACCAAACTACCTCCCCCATGGAGCCTCTTACTGTTGGAAACAGCACAAAAATCCTTTGTCAGACTCAACGTTCCAATTTCAGCTTTTGACACCACAGTCACATGCTATCTCGTTGAATGGGCAATTTATTTGCAATGAACTAGCATTTGGAGAAAAGCTAAGAAAATATCTAGAATTGGTCTTTAATGTTCTAAACATACAAATGCCTTCAGAATTCATGGGTTAGACAATGTGAAGCTTTTTTTCTCAAGGAGAACATGTACTTCACCCCAGAATCAGTACTCTTTGATAAATTTGCACATTCAGTTAAGAGGATACTATTGCCCTTCACAATCTTTCATGAACTGTCACAACAGAACATAATCTAAAATATTAAGTTAAGACAAAATACAAGAAAGAAAATATGTAATGGTCAGAGCAAACAACAGATGCTGAATCTTATAGCTGCCAGAGAAATGGCACAGCCGTATGGGCTGAAGCACTGCGTGGAGAGAAATGTGTCAATAATATTTGGAGACCCGGAGTGGGGGAGAAAGGGCAGTTATGACTGGGGCAAGGACATGAACAAAGGCTGATACCCAGGGTCAGTGCAGAGAGAGTGGACCACAGGGAAATTTACACTTGACTTCTGAAGAGTTTGGGAAAGCCACGGAGAGTTCTGAGTAGTGCCTTTTAGGAACATTGGTACTTTAGGAAGATCATTATGATATAGAATAGAAAGGCAGAAACAAAAATTTGAAGATAAAGCTAAGAGGATGTGTGACATATTGGTCATAGATAATGAAAGGTGGGCCCAAGGGGATGGAGTTGGGCAGCTGGGAAGACCTGATGCCAGAGGAGGCGGGCATTTTCTGTTATGGAATGACAACAGCTGAGGTCAGCAACAGAGCCAGTGTGTAAGTAGCGCGTCCTGTATCTTTGGATTTTAAAGGAATGTGGCCTTAGCTTTGGGCAGTTTCCTAAACTTGACTGAGCATAGTATTATGCTGTTCCTTTGTTATAAATAAAGATTCTCAGATTCCTTTGATTTAGTAGGTCTGGAATAAGGCTGGAGACACTCCCGTCTTTTTGTTTTAACTTTAAAAGGACTAATGGACTCTTTTAAAATAGACTTTATTTTTGGAGCAGTATTACGTTCACAACAAAATTGAGTGGAAAACATAGAGTTCCCAAATATCTTCTGAGCCCTCCAAACACAGCCTCCCCACTATCGACTTTCAGCACGAGTTGTATATCTGTTACAACTCATGAATATACATTGACACAGCATTATCATCCAAAGTCCAGAATTTACATTAAGGTTCACTCTTTGGTTTTGTACATTCTAGACTTGGACAAATGTATCATAACATGCATCCACCATTACTGTAGCATACAGAGTAGTTTCACAGCCCTGAAAATCCTTTGTGCTCCACCTATTCGATGCCCCCCCCAACCCCTGGCAACACAGACATTTTCACTGTCTCCAGGACGCACCTCCCAGCGCTCCTCTCTCTCCCTCCCCACTGA
Organism: Trachops cirrhosus; assembly: GCA_028533065.1. Taxonomy (NCBI): domain Eukaryota; kingdom Metazoa; phylum Chordata; class Mammalia; order Chiroptera; family Phyllostomidae; genus Trachops; species Trachops cirrhosus. The sequence continues at coordinate 90,274,229 of CM052541.1, forward strand.
AGCAATCAGGTGATTTCTCTCATTAGACAAGTTCTGCAGACACTGACCTAGCGATCAGAATCCAATCCACAATCTTTCTTGCAATTCATGTTATTTTCCAATTGCATTTATCATTACCATTTATTCCTTTTGATTTAAGTTTCGTAGGATAAATACTAACATTTCCCCCAAATTTCTAATAGAGAGTAAGTTGAATAGAGAATTCCTTGTCTTTTCCTACTTTTACTCAAAGTGATATTACATAATAACAATAGTAGTAATACCCAACATTTATTAAACATCTTTACTACGTGTCATACACTATTCTAAATATAGGTATTTTATCTAATTCCAATTAGAACAGTAGCATCAGCATCCACATTTTACAGATGAGGAAAACGGGGCACTGGCATTGGCAACATGGGATCTCACACTGGAGAGATGTGGGTGCTAGCACCCAAGAGCCTCAATGCAAACTGTCTTTAAAGGACCATTTGTAAAATAGGCCTATTTTCATTTCTTCGTTTCGACACTCAGTAGAGGAGATTTGGGTTAAACATGCTCCTCACAAGTAGTATTGGGCTGTGTCCAGCTTTCCTTTTGTTTTATTTTCCCCTCTTTAGCTCTAATCCCCTCTTCCACTCCCCTTTACCTCACAGGAACCCAATCTAATGTAGGTATCCTCATATATGTGTACGTCTCTTTTTAAAAATATTTTATTTACTTATTTTCAGAGAGGGGAAGGGAGGGAGAAAAAGAGGGAGAGAAATATCCATTGTGAGAGAAACATCAATGTGTGGTTGCCTCTCACACACCGCAACTGGGGACCTGGCCTGCAACTCAGGCATGTGCCCTGACAGGGAATCAAACCAGTGACACTTTGGTTCACAGGCTAGTGTCAATCAGCTGAGCCACAGCAGCCAGGATTGATATGTGTATGTCTTCATAAGATATACACGTATGGTGCTATTGTGTATCTCTCTGTGTGTTTTAAATTTGCAGAAATTATATTGGTTACTTATTTTTTAACTTAACATTTGTTTTTAAGCTTTAGGTTTGTACTTATCTGTACCTCTGGTTGTTTGCTTCTAATAGCTGTATCGTGAGTACCTACCATACTATTTTATTATCCCTTCCCTTGGTGATGGACATCTAAGTTGCCTCCAGCTTCCCACTCCACAAATGACACTGTGATAAATGTCTTTGTTCAGGCCTTATTTCACATCATACACGTTTCTTTGAGGTGAGTGGCCTGAGTGTATTTAATTTCACCAAATACTGCTGGATTTTTCTTCAGAATGGCTGTACCAATTTACACTCTAACCAGTAGTGCCTGACTGTTTTCTTTAAGCTCTTTCTAAGGGAAGCAGACATTGGTTTCGTTGCTGTCCCTTCATCATCATTATCTTAACTGTTGACATTCAATGTGCAGTGTACTTGGAACTTTGCTACGAGCTGAAGGAGAGAAGACACACTAGAAATCAGGCTATAGAAAATTTAAAAACTAATATACATACCTGTCCCAGCAAATTGCTTTGCAACTTGGATTTATATACTTATTTTTGAAAATGCAACAGTATTTGCTATATCACTGTAGGTAATAGAAACACTTTCAGAAATGAAGGATAATTAAAACCTGTTCTTCAATAAAGCCAAACACCAGATAAATAAATATCAACTAGGCAATGGCATACAGAGTGATCATCCTGATGAATCTCGTACCCTTCTGATACCCTGCATAGTTATTACAATATTATTGCCTATATTCCCTATGCTGGACTTTATGTAGTTCAATTTTTATTGCAACATTTAAATTAGAGCATTCCATAAGTAGTAACTACCATCTAAATAAAAACCAAACTGCAGCCCAAATGTCATTAAACCCAGTCACTACAGTACTGGGCAATGTGCTCATTATATGACCGTGCATTGCCTCGCACATTCAGCAGGGGCTGGAAGAGGACAAGAATGACACATAGCAGTATTCCCATGGATAGTTCCCTCTGTCAATTAGCACGGACAAACGCACGTTGCTTCTTATTAGTAAGCTCCATTTCTTCTTGTGATCTTCAGTCTGTACATTTCCATTTTAAGTTTTTTCATATGAAAACTCTCCTCAATTTTCCCTTTAAAATTGTTTTGACAGAGACAGACTCATAGGTGGACAACAGATGACAGCTAGTAGGGAGTGGGGGCAGTTAGCAGGAGGAGGGATGAAGCAAAAGGAAAAAGGACTCATGGACATGGACAACAAGGTGTTGATGGCTGGTGGCAGGGGGGTATCAGGGGACTGAATGGTAATGGAAAAAATAATAAAGATTATATTTTTTAAATTATTTCGATCAATGATTTTTAATCAATAATATTTCATTCCACAGTGATTTCTGGTTTAGCATCTATTGAAGACAAATCTCTTTTGTGTTTAATTGTATGTATGGTTGACCTATTTGTAGAACAAAATTTTTTGATTACACTGTTTGTTTGATTTGGAATCTTAAGAAATTAAGACTGAAAGCAATGGGAATCCTTTTTTTTTTTTGAGAAAATATGGCCCAGAACACATATATACAGGATCCAGCAGAAGTAACACCACTGAATGTGGTTGGGAGGGTATGTGAATGTCTCATATGAGATGGACAGCACTTTGAACATTTCACCTAAAATGTCATATGATATTCTTGAGTGTATACTGTTATGTTACAGAATTACATATCTATTATTTTGTAATGAAAGATTTTTATATAATAAAAAAGGAGCATATTTGTGCTGGACCCTATACAATACTGAATGGTTACAAGAAGGTTTATACCATGTAAAGTTAACACATATTTTGGTGATTAAAATAAAAGGTTGTCCCTGAGTATAGTTCAATAGAAGCAATTTTATATACTTGTGTTTACCAGTTTAGCCTATGGTTTAGCAGTATTTGCATAAAAGGTTAGAAGGCATTGTCTCGATATTGGAAAACTCAAAAAAGTTTGTTATAACAACCCCAAGGATACAATTATTTAAAATTAGAGCACAGTTTTCTCTATCTGTTTATCTGATATTCCTCCTCTGGGACCCCCTTTAGGGAAGAAAAAAAGTTACAACATACGGTGTTCTCTAAAACATGATGAAAATGGAGATTTGGCTTACCTATAGTGCGTTTTACCGAGGGAGTTAGTACACCGCTGAAGAAACATCAAGCCAAACAGCAGCCAACATCATTCAAATTCACTGTGGCACTGGTTTCTTGGACAGCTGTCAACCCACACTTCAACAAGGGATTCATTTAAAAGCAGCATAGATTTAGGTTTTTATCTTCGATTATTTTCCAGTGTTGCACAGCTCAAAGTACTTTTAAAATATATTTAAAGCTGGTTCTGTGTGCACAAACCCTTCAGCTACTTGCAAAGCCACTGCTTAGTTTATGATCTGTCACCCAGGCAACCATCCACTGTGCATTTAGCTTGGAGGATTGAAAGCAGGACAATCTCACCCAGCAAGGAAAACAAGTATAATACACTCCTCAATATTGCTTTTAAGTGCTTTAAAGAGTTGGATCCCTGTACACTTCTATGGTTGGCACTGACCCAGAGATTTTTCTCCAGGAAAGCCATTGTGATTGCTATAATGTGCCAAAAGGGCCCTTTCCAAACCTGAATGTTACAGAATGAGAACCCAATCGATTCCTCAGACTGTTGTACTCTTAGAGTCATGCTTAAGAAAGTACCAGTGAATGGAAATTCTTACATTAGAACATATTTCTTATCTACACTTGTGATATTTCCAAGCAGAAGCATTAGTAAATGTACTGCATTTTTGTGAGTCACAAATAGTAATAAACCCAGCTGTATGTGACTTTAAATTCTAGACTACAAAAACACACTCACGAGGAAGTATACTCAGAGCATTCTAAAACATAAGGCCACCTGGCATGTGTGTGCTCCTAGTCTTTTTTCTGCTATTTACTGAAAGATGCAGGGGTTTCTCTTCTAGAGATGTACTTAATGTTATATATACTCAACTGACTAGGGTATAAATATTTTATCATAAAACAACTAATATGTATTAAATACTTATAAGGTTAGTCCTTTATATGAATGGTGTCATTTAACCCTCACAACTCTGTGAACACTATAATCACCATCATTCCATGTTACATATGAGGACATTAAGGCTTAGAAATTTTTTAAAATTTTTTTAATTTATTTATCTTTAGAGGTGAAGGGAAGGAGAGAGGGAGAGAAATATCACTGTGGGGTTGCTTCTCATGCGTCCCCTGCTGGGAACTGGCCTGCAACCCAAGCATGTGCCCTGACTGGGAATCGAACCTAAATCCTTTGGTTTGCAGGCCCATGCTCAATCCACTGAGTTACACCAGCCAGGGCAAGGCTTAGAAATTTTAAGCTAAAAATTGGTAGAGCTAAGGGATTGAACTTAATCAGCCTTACCACAATGTTGAACTCTTCACCGCTTTTACTATGCTAATTAATGCACAACTCAAACATGCACCATATTTTTTGGACTATAAGACACCCCTCCCCAAATATGGGAGGAAAAGTGGGGTGCATCTTAGAGTCTGAATGTAGTTTACCTGGTTCACTGTGGGGGATGGTGTTGGAGCAGGGTCACAGGTTATTAAATATTTTACCACATTTTTTGCTTCAAAATTTTTTTCCCTATTTTCCTCCTCTAAAACCTAGGTGCATCTTATGGTCTAGTGCATCTCATAGTCCTAAAAATATGGTACTTCTTGAGTGAGTGAAGACTTCAGGGTAAAAAACACTCGGATATTGCTGGGTTTATGCATACTCTTTCATCACCCAGTTCAGCCTGAAGCACTCTGACATTAATCCAAGCACTGTCATTCTCCGTTTTACTTCCTACACCCTACCTTGCTTTCTCCCAGGAGGAATAGTACTGTCTCTTAACTTTTATGTCAAGAGAAAATTATAAGTACTGTGGTTTCTGATGTTGAGGATCTATGCAGGGTTACCCTTGGGTTCTATTCCAACTGGCTGGTCTGTAATCCATAAATATTTCGATTGGTTCCCCAAAAAGTAATCCTCCTCTTATCTCTAATTTTGAGAAAGAGTTATTCATTCAAATCATGTGCTTTCAAGAAACTTGGGTTTTTAGAAACAGAGGTGAATCAAATGTGCAAAACAAACATAATATTAGGTGACAAGGCCACCACAGAGCTGTCTAAAAGGCTCCAAGGAAGCACCAAAGGAGAGTGCCTAACTTTCTGGGTTGGAAGGAGTGGGGTATATTAGTCCTCCAGGGTTTCCATAACAAACTACCACAGACTGGATAGCTTACACAACAAATGCCAGGTGGCCTTTATGTTTTAGAATACTCTCAGCATACTTCCTCATGAGTACATTTTCGTACTCCAGAATTTAAAGTCACATACAGCTGGGTTTATTACTATTTGTGACTCACAAAAATGCAGAAACTTACTCTGTCACAGTTCTGGGCAGGAAGTCTAAAATAAGTTTGATAGATTTGTTATTTCCTAAGGCCTCTCTCCTTGGCTTGCAGATAACTGTTTCTCACTGTGTCCTCACCTGGTCTCTTCTCTGTGTATTTGCATACCTGGTTTCTCTCCTGCATCCTCATCTCCTTGTCTAATAAAGATCCAGTCAGATTGGATTAGGGCCCACTCTAATGGCTTCATTTTAACCTAATCTCCTCTTTAACCTTATTAACATTATGGCCCACTCTAATGGCTCCATTTTAACCTTATCTCCAAATGCACTCACATTCTGAGGTAGTAGGGATTAGGGCTTCAACAGATGAATCTTGGGGGAACACAGTAGGGAGTCTTCAGAAAGACAATTATCTGAGCTGAAACTTGAAGGACAAACAATTCACCAGGTAAACGACAGACAGAAGGACATTGCAGGTAGACTAAACAACAGCATGTCCAGAGAAAAGATAAAAGCACAAAATATTGAAACTATTCAGGGAGACACATGATTAAATCTGTATTTTAGAAAGAACTTCCTGACATCAGTACTGAAAATTAATTGAAGGAGACAGATAGAAAAGTTAGATTATTATAATGGGTCAGGAAAAAATAATGGGGACAACTTAAATCAATGACAGCAAAGATAAATGGAAGGAGCTCAGTCAAGAGATTAAAACAAAACAAAGCAGGTTTTCAGGTGTTTCATGGTAGGGCATGTTGTTTAGACCAAACCTTCCACAGGTAACAAATAAAAGTGCTGAATAAAGTATTTTAGAAGTGTCTTATCAGTAAAGAAAAATTAACAAGATAATAAAAAATCACCAGGCCAAAGTATAGGTAAAAATGAGAACCCATATTGTCTAAGAATGACTGCTAGCATCACTTCTATTTAAAATTTTGCTAGTGATTTTTGTAAGCACATTTAAGCCAAAGAAAAAGGGGAGCAAAAAAGAAGACACAAAAAGTCAAAGATTGGAAAGGAAGAAACTAAATTGACATTATTTATGATTAATACAAATATGTATGTGAAAATGCAAAAGAATTACAAGAATTAATAAGATAAAAATATAAGAATTAATAAAATAATTGGATACAAAATGAAGACCAACTATATTCCTATGTGCTAGCCAAAAAAATGATAGAAAATAAAATTTATGAAAAGGTACTATCTATAATATTATCAACAAATATAAAATATCTAGGAATAAATTAATGAAATATGTCTAAGACTTTTATGGAGAAAAACTTTAACATACTTATTCATAGGCCTACAAAAGGTATGCATAGATAGAACATATTCATGGATTAGAAGGCTTAATATTGTAAAGGTGCAAATTCTTCTACAGTGTCACAGTCAAAATCATAGAAGTTACTTTGTGGACACTGGAAGTTAATTTTTAAACTTTTATAAAAATTTAAAGGGGCCAAAATAATGAAGATATTCTGCAGAATAAGACAAGAGGAGCTTTACTGCTATAGTAGTCCCTCCTCAGCCACAGGGGATGCGCTCTAACGCCCCCGTGGAGACCTGAGACTGGGGAAGTGCTGCACCCTCTACGTGCTGTTTTTCCTTACACATATGCACCTGTGGTGAAGTTCAGTTTATAAATTGGGCACAGCAGGGTATTAATAACACTAATAATACAACAGAACAATTGTAAGAATATACCGTAATAGAAGTTGTGTATTTGTGGTCTCTCTCTTTTTAGTTATTTTTATATGTTTCAGTTCAAACCTATTGCTGAACCTGTGTAACCATCCCTTACTTGCAGCAAATGGCTACGTGCCACTTGTTTTTGGTGATCCCTTGCTGAAGTCTGTATAGGCTCGATGCTTTCTGGTGCAACATGTTGCCGTCAGCCAGAACACATTTTCTGTTCACATCTTCCACTCATAAATATGCCTTTTCCATTTTAACTAAGCACTTGTCATGCACTGCAGCAGTAACTATTTCATTCTGAGGTGTGACCTCAAAACTAACACAGATTTCTTTTCCCTTCTTCACAATTTCATGGATAGAAGGTTCGTTCTTACCATAAATCTTGGCAACCTCAGCACACACCCTCTTTCTCCTTAAATTGAGAACTTTAGTCTCTTAAACGAAGCACTTCATGGCTTCTCGGTGGCATGTCCAAATTGCCAGCAGCACACCTCTTCTGCTTTGGGTCATTATTAAGTAAGGGTTACTTGAACACAAGCACTGTGGTACTATGATGGTCAATCTGATAACTAAGAGGACTAGCAAGTGACTAATAGGCAAAAAGAATATATATATTTCTTTTTTAAAATACTTTGACTTTTTAAAAAAGATTTTATTTATTTATTTTTAGACAGAGGGAAGGGAGGGAGAAAGAGAAGGAGAGAAACATCAATGTGTGGTTGCCTCTCACACACCCTGCATCAGGGACCTAGCCTGCAACCCAGGCATGTGCCCTGACTGGGAATTGAACTGGTGACCCTTGGTTCACAGGATGGTGCTCAGTCCACTGAACCACACCAGCCAGGGTAAGATTATATATAGTTCATCATGTTATACAGAATGGTCTGCATTTTAAAACCTATGAATTGGTTATTTCTGGAATTTTCTATTTAATATCTTTCAGACTACAGTTGACCACAGTCTGAAACTGCAGAAAGCAAAACTGCATGTATGGGGAACAACTGACCCTGTACAGCATCATCTCAGTATGCCAAGGTTGTGGGTTCAATTTCTTGTCAGGGCACATACAAGAAGCGATCAATGAATGAATAAATAAGTGTAAAACAAATCGATGTTTCTCTCTCTTCCTTCCTCTCTCTCCAGAATCAATGACTAGATCCGCAATATATATATAAATTAAAGCCTCTGTTCATACAAAGATTCTATTAAAGGAGTGTGACAAATACAGAGGTGACACCCAGAGCCCCATTCAAGAGATGACTTGCTGACCAGCTGCAAGGAGTGTGGTTGAACGACAGCCTCCAGCTGTTAGCATCATCCGGCTGTTGAGTCAAAGTCAAGCTATGCTAAAGGTGGTTCCCCAGCCAGAAACTGAGCAAACTGTGATAGCCACTTTCCTTTTGGGGTGGTTCCCAACCAATGACCAATCGAGCAAAGTAGTGGCAGAAGGTGTGTATCATTTCTGACCAATGTGGGGCTCATAATGGAAAATTTTTGTCCCGGTGCTCCCCTGTTGGCTGGCCAAGACATTTTCAGGTTGGAGTTGTTGCCTGATGACGATTCCTGCCCAACCCTACCTCCTCCCTTTTCCTTCACCGGTGTTACTCAATAAAACTTGCACTTTTAATTCCATCTCAGTGCCTGCTTTAGAAAGCACCAATTTGCAAAAGAAAGTGAAAAGGTAAGCCACAGAGTGGGAGAAGATATTTGCTGCTTATGTAAACAATATAAGGCTTATATGCAGATTTATAAATAACTTTTAGATATCAATAAAATAAAGATAGACATCCCTATAGGAAAATAATTTAAAACTCTATTTTCCACTTAACAAAAAAGGAATATTTCAATGGCCAACAAGCAAATGAAAATGTATTTAATCTTACTAGCAATAAAGGAATGCAAATTAAAATCATACTGAGATAAGATACTCTGTACTCCTAACGGAATGACAAAAAAAATTTTAAGTCTGAAAATTTCAAGTGGTGGTGTTGATAATAAAAATAAATGAAAAAGCCCTGGCACGTGGCTCAGTTGGTTGGAGTGTTGTCCCCTACACAAAAAAGGTTGCCGGTTCAATCCCCAGCCAGAACACATACCTAGGTTTCGGTTCGATCTGGTCAGGGCACATACGCAGAGCAATCCATCAATGTTTCTCTCCCATATCGATGTTTCTCTCTGTCTCTCTGTCTCTGTCTATCTCTCTCCCTTCCTCTTTCTCTAGAGTAGATGAACATATCCTTGGGTGAGGATTAAAAATAAATAAATAAACAAATTTTAAAATGGAATAAGCATTGCTAAGAGAGTCACTAAAAAGAGTCAGAGGCTATGAAGGAAGTGGGGCCTAGGCAGCCTGTGCACATCTTGTGTCTCAGTTCTTACAGCTGCTATTAAGTTGCTAAACCTGTTGCTAATCTCAGCTCAAGGTCCAGACACGAACTTCCTGGAACAACTGCTTTATGGACACGTGTAGACTTTAGTTTCTTGCTTGTAGTTTTTGCCCCCTCATTTGCATATTGGAACTAACCAATCCTTGTCAACACAGCCAGCAACTCTTCATTTGTGTGAAAGAATTGCACTTTGTGGTTTTTGCCTTTATAAATCCTTCCTTTCTTCTTACCAGTTTCAGTTTGGTTTGTTACCTGAATCTGTATTGCTCAAACTGAAATCTTTTTCCTCAAAAAACTTATATCAAGTATAACGTGATAAACCATTTTGAAACACTAGCATTATCCAGTAATGTGGAAAACACTCATAACCCATGACCTAAAAAATCCACTCCTACATTTCTCACAAATATATACCAGGACACCAGTATAGGTATAGTTTCAGTAGCATTATTCACCAAAACCTGAAAACATTCTAAATGTCTATCAGTAGTTGAATAGATGAATAAATCGTGTTATATTCATGTGCTGAAATATCATATAGCAATAAAACAAGTACTACTATATATGGTAGCATGGTTGACTCTCTCAAGTGCAATGTCAAATGAAATGAGATACAAAAATATATGGTTCTATTTAAGGCAGGCAACACTAAACATTATTGCTTAGGGATGAATCTTATTACAAGTAAAACTATGTTATAGTGAAACTATAAAAGTCAGCAAGAATTATCAACATAAAAGTCAAAGTAGTACTTGTGCTGCAGAGGAACTATAATTGGTAGGGGCACGTGAATGCTAGTAATGTTCTATTTTGATTTCACCTGGTTGGTATGTGGATGTTTGATTTATGAAATAGTAAAAAAAAAAACGAAAAAACGTTTCCTTTGTTTTCTTACTATTACAGATAAACTGAGACCTAGCAGATGAGAATGAATAGATCATACAAGAGCCTGAGGAAGAGCATTCCACAGAGTGGGTACTGCCAGCTCAAAGGGCTGAGGAAGCAGAATAACTCTTAAAAATGTTTTAAAATTAAATTTATTGGGGTGACATTACTTTAAGCTTTGTTCAAAGAACTAAATAGGGGATGATTCAAGTACACTGATCAAGGGACAAGGTGGTAGCTAGCATATGAGGCTTGCATAGCACGAATATGTTGAACCACGCAGGTCACAGTGAGGAGTCTGAATTTTATTCCACAGACAATATAAAGCCATTGATGGGTTTTATTCATTTATTTTTTTTCCATGCCATAAGTTTATTTACAAACACATCTAGTGTGTCAAATTCAACAGTTTGATCCAGTTTTTAAAGAGACTGCGCCTCTTAAAATGCTCCTCTTCATGGAGCTGTTTCATGGATTAACTGAAACATCCTTATTTTTTAAGCAGTTAATGTCGTACTATAAAGAAAGGTGCAGCAAATCTAGATCCAAAGTACAAAGTCATAATAGCTAGTAACTGCCACTTGTTTTCCACCGAAAATGGCAAATTCTTCCTTGGACCTTCCTCAGAGTGGCTCCTACAGACCATAGAGGTTGTGAATCTCCAAATGCTCTGTCCCAACATTTTGCTGTTGGAAGCCCTGAGAAATGGGCATAAACTGAAAGCAGAAAAAATGGCACTATCACACTAAGGCCTTTTTTCATGACCTTGTCCCCTCTTGTGGAAGTACTGAAAGGGTGATGGGCTTTATTTTTTAAAAGATTTTATTTATTTATCTTTAGAGAAAGGGGAAGGGAGGGAGAAAAAGAGGGAGAGAAACATCGATGTGCAAAAGATACGTCGATTGGTTGCCTCTAGCATGCCCCCAGCTGGGAACCTGGCCCACAACCTAGGCGTGTGCCCTGATGGGGAATTGAACCAGTGGCCACTCAGTTTGCAAGCTGGTACTCAACCCACTGAGCCACACCAGACAGGCCATTGATGGGTTTTAAACAGGGAATTAGCATGGCCTGATTTTCTTTTCTTTTTCTTTTCTCTCTCTCTTTCTTTCTTTCTTTCTTTCTTTCTTTCTTTCTTTCTTTCTTTCTTTCTTTCTTTCTTTCTTTCTTTCTCTCTCTCTCTCTCTCTCTCTCTCTCTCTCTCTCTCTCTCTCTTTTGAAGGTCATTCTGGTTTAAAATCAACAACAAAAAAAACACCCTGGAACAAACAACTGATTACAGGAAGGTAGCAGGATACAGGGTAATTGCTTTCCTATATACCAGCAATGAGCAATTGTAATTTGAAATTAAAAACACAATATGACTTACATGAGCACCAAAAAGTAAAATACTTACATGTACACCTTTTAAGAAAATATGTACAAAATCTACATAAGAAAAACTACAAAACTCTGATGAAAGAACTCAAAGAAAACAAGTAAATGCAGAGACATTCCATTTAAATATCAAGAAATAAATATAGGAAATTCAATATTATTAAGATAGCATTTCTTCTCAACTTGATTTATAAATCAATGTATTCCCAATCAAAATCTTAACAAGTATTTTGTGGATATTGATAAACAAATCAGATTGTAAAGTTCTTATTGAGAGGCAAAAGATTCAGAAGGGCCAACACATTATTGAAGAAGAACAGTCAGAGGATTCTTAAACTGCCCAACTTTAAGACTTACTTAATGTTACAGTTATCAAAACAGTATAATATTGGTGAAAGAATATACCAATAGATTAATGAAATGAACAGAGAGCTTAGGAATAGAACCACACAAATATAGTCAATTGATCTTTGACAAATGAGCAGACAGTTCAATGGAAAAAGGATTGACTTTTCAATAAACCGGGCTAGAACAAGTAGACATCCACATGCAAAAAAATGAGTCTAGGTACCCACATTATACCCTTTACAAAAACTAACTGAAAATGGATCACTACCCTAAATGTAAAACACAAAACCATAAAACTTCTAGAAGGCAATGTAGGAGAAAAGTTTAGATGACCTTGGCTTCAGCAATGACTTATTAGATGCAACATTAAAAGCATAATCCATGAAAGAAAAAAATCAATAAGTTGGACTTCATTAAAAGACACTTTTGAATGAATAAGACAAACCATAGACTGGGAGAAAATCTTTACAAAACACATTTCTTTTTTTTTTAAATATCTTTTATTGATTATGCCATTACAGTTGTCCTATTATCCCCCCTTCATTCCCCTCCACCCTGAACACCATCTCCCACCCACATTCCCCCCATTTAGTTCATGTCCATGTGTCATAAGTTCTTTAGCTTCTACATTTCCTCTACTATTCTTGCCCTCCCCCTGCCTATTTTCTATCTACCATCCATGCTACTTATTCTTCGTACCTTTTCCCCCTCTCTCCTCCTCC
>CM052541.1:90287541-90359329 GCA_028533065.1 Trachops cirrhosus
TGTCCGACTTCCATAAACTTCAATTTTCTGTCAGTTCTGGTTGTTATTTTGTTTCTATATCTTTGTTGTCCCTATCTTGGTTGTGCGAGGAGGCACAGTGCGTCTACCTATGCCTCCATCTTGGCCGGAAGTCCTCTTGCTCAAAATATTTTAGTGACTTCCATTGTGCTTCAAATAAAGGGCCTAGCCTGGAAGGCCCTATATGGTCTGGCCTCTGGCCCATACCTACTTCTCCAGCTTCATAGCAAACACTGTGTTTGAGGTACTCTTCTTTGGTCCATTATACAGATCTGAGTTTTCTACCTTCAAGTCTATGAACATGCTATTCCCTCTGCTTAGAAGCCTTCCCCACCCCAACCTAGCTGCCCCCAACTTATCCTTCTTGTCAAGGTTACCACTCCCCACTGCTAATAGTGATGCTGACACATGTATCACCTTTTCTTTCTATTCATGCAGAAAATTTCAAGTTTCCCTGCTAGGCCCTGAATTGCTTGAAGTCAGGGACAATTTCTACAATACATCTTCATATTCCTGGAGCCTAACAAAATGACTGGCTTGTACTATAGTTGGTGTTGAATAAATGCTGAAAATGAATGAAGGTGCAAGCTGAGACCTCTTGGAAAAAATTGCTGCAGTAGTAACTCACAAACCTTCACCAGTGTAGTGGACAGAAACTAGAAGGGACATGAAGAGACAGGGTTGAAGGCTTGGCACTGGCAATAACTATTTGTTGTCAAAATTCTTCTGACCTTAGTTTCCTCATCTGCCCTATTTAATCACCAATTTTAATAACTCTAACTCTTATTTTAAGATTGAATTTTGTATTACTGATGTTGAATTCCTTAGCTCTCTACCCCCAAATTCCTTCTTGTGGGTTGCAAAACTCATTAAATGAAATTTTATTTATTTATTTATTTATTTAATTATTTATTTATAGGAGAAAGAAAGGAGGGAGAGAGGGAGAGAAACATCAATGTGTGGTTGCCTCTCACTTGCCCCCAACTGGGGACCTGGCCTGCAACCCAGGCATGTGCCCTGACTGGGAATTGAACCAGTGACCCTTTGGTTCACAGCCCGCACTCAATCCACTGAGCTACACCAGGGCAAAATTTAATTTTTTAAAAATTTTAATTATGAAAAATTTCAGACCTAATAGAAGTAGAGTATAAACACCCATGCCCCTATCACTGACTTAGGCAATTTCCTACCCATAGCTAGTCTTGATTTGTTCCTAGCCCTACCTACTTCCATCTCCTATTATTTTCAAGCAAATCATGAATATGGTCTCATTTTATCTGTAAAATACATACTTCAGTACGTATTAATTGCTAGACAGAACACCTTATGTTTTTCAAAAAGAAGTGTTAGTTGAACAGCACCGTGCTCTTACCAGAAACTAGATAACTACCATGATGATTCTTATTTCCTGGCTTAACTATAAACTGTGTAAATTCTTTGAAGGGGTGGGTGAGGGAGGGTGGATATCAGAGCACCCAGTTCAGAGCCCTGCAATCAACAAGATGAATGAAAAACTGTAAGTGCTTTAGGTTTTTAATACAGTCTTATCCTGAGAATCTAATGCCTTGTCTTATCTCTTGGCTTCTGTTTGCTTCCTGAACTCATAGTAAAATTACAAGTTCAAAGCATTTTTTAAATGCTTTTCTTTCAGCCTCAGAAGATTTGACAAACAGGATTAACAGGGGGCGGTGCCTGCGGGGGCGAGGCCTTCCCGCGGCCCCGCCCCTCATGCTCAGTGCCCTCCTTTTCCTCCTCCCCTTGGCGTCCCACTTTTCTTCCCGGCAGCCCTAGCGCCGGTTTCGCCGGTCCTCAAGATGGCGGGTGACAGTGAGGTGAGGTGTTTGCACTCTCCCTATGCCGGTGTGTAAGTTTGCCCTTCCGTCTTAGCGCCTCGGCGCTCAATCTCTTTCTGGTTTTCTTTCCCCTCTCGCAGCCCGAGTCAGAGGTATTTGAACTCACGGACTTCACCACTGCTTCCGAATGGGAAAGGTGAGTGAGTCGTCTTATTGGTTATCCGTACCTTGGGCCTTGGCGCCCACCGCCCCCCCCACCCGCCGCCGCCGCCGCCGCCGCCGCCGCCGCCTTCCCAGCTTAGGCAAACCACACAGACTCCACTGCGGTGGGGAAAGTAAGACCCAGGGCTCCCCAGGTCTGCGCCTCTTCCCATGTCTGGTCAGCTGCAGGTTTCTTCCTCTTCTGGCGTCTGAGAAGCCCCGGCCCGTCCCCGGCAGCTAAACCCTTGAGACTCCGGGTAGCAAAGTTTTACTTTCACACCACTTTCTTTAGACCTTGGATGTTGCCCCCACGCACAGGCAGTTTCCGTAGCTAACACTCCGTACTGTTTTCATTTATGTTTAACTCGTTATCGTGAGCATAAACTTCGCCGCAGCTTTTTCCCCTCCCGTGTAAAATTGGTTTACTCTTTTAGGTGGAAACCTTCAGTGTACTTAGGTTGGTGGTCCGTCTGCCACACCCCCACCACTTCCATCCCGTCTTTTAGAATAACCTTTTAAAGTCTGCATAGGACTTTGGAACGCTTTAAGTTTCACATTTCAGTGGTTAATGCACCCAGGGTTCCTGTACCTGTCCGTCCAACCCGTGGAACAGCCGAAACTGTTGAATCACTGAAATTAATTGAAAGCCAGGTTTGTGGAGGAGTGATGGCTTAGATCGAGAAGTTTTGTGTTCCATGTTACAGAAACCCTCCTGTTTTGTGAGTTTTGACTTTTATTTAGCTTGATGCAACATTTAAAAATTTTTCTGGTTGGGAGAGGAAATTTGTGGATGGCATATCATTAGCTAACACAGGAAAATATAAAAGATCCCTGCTGGAATAATAGTTTGATCTTCAGTAACCTTCCAAAAAAAAGTCAGTAACAACAATACTGACAGTGCTGTATTGAGCAGGTACTGTGGATCCAGAATTATGCTAATGGAAAAGAACAAAAACAAAACAAAATAGTTAAATTGTAAGCTATCTAGTACTATTAAAATAGTAGTTTAAATAAGGATGATATTGTTGTGGATTAGAATTGTTGGAGATGTTTCTGTAAAAAAGATAGAAAATGAGCTGGTCCTTGGAATTAGAAAGTGGTTGCTTAGACATGGGAAGATACTGAAATGATTAGAGACAGGTGAAAACGAACCTTTGGGACTTCAAGAAGAAATTTGTTGCTGCAATGAAGGTTATCTACTCAAGGGATATACCTAAGATGAATAAAGAAGATCGGACCAGATTATGGACAGCCTCCAAAGTTATGTAAAGGAGTCTCTAGATTTGGTGTTGTAAGACAGGGATTCTTAAACTTTAGTATGCATCCGAATCTTAGTTTCTGATTATGTCTGAGGTGGACCTCAAAATTTGGATTTCTAACAAGTTCCCTCCCAGGTGATGTTGATGTTTCCTGTGGGTCAAGAGAACACACTTAGAAAAAAGCCATTAAAAAACAACAGTGAGAGACATTTGATTTTTAGAGTGGCAAAGTGATGTGAGAGTTGTTTCAGAAGATGAAGTAAAATTAAGGCAAGTGACTTACTTGGATCCATAGTTAGGTTGGTGATTTAGAGACTGGAGAGAAAGGATGGAAGGGAGGATTGTTAAGACATTTCAGAGAAGATTTAGAGAGACGTGCTTGATGAAATGCAAAGAGTAGAAAGAAGCAAACATGGAACTGCAGTTTGTTTCCTGCAAGAATGAAGGTAAGAAAGTGGCAAAGTGAGAAGACTGCAGTTACAAGCCTGATGAATGTGAAATAACAACTTGATGTTTTGAAGGTAGTTAGAAAAATGGAACCTGAATCTTGGAGGATGGGAGTGGAAGTGAGTGAGGAAACATCAGAGTACGTAATGGAAAATGATCACTTTCCCCCAGCTAAGTATTTAAAATATCCTGAAGTAGAATATTAAAATCCTTCAGCTCTTTATATAGAAATAATTGTTACACAGTTATGAGAACTACCACAAAGTAGGAGATTTGGTTATTGGCTTTTATGCTCGTTTCTAGAGTGAAACTAGTGTTTTATGATTCATGGGAAGGTGTTAAGACTTTGGAATCTCTTAAACTTTGAATTTAATGTTTGAGTGAAAAGTTCTTGTTAGTATGTTATGAACCATACAGTTTATTGAGAGGACTGACTAGAAGCCCGTACTCTTTATCATTTGTCCATTGAAGAAATATTTATTGAATGCCCATATTTCAAGCACAATTCAGGATATTAGGGATATGGTGGTCAATGAAAACAGATGATTCCTGCTCTTTCTGAATTTACAGTGTAGTGGAAGAGACAGACAGGAATCAAATAATAATAGAAATGAGCCTGTAATTACAATAGAAATAAGAGCTGAGGAGAGTAGACCTGGTCTTATAGCAGCATATAGCCATTAGACCTAATTAGAATGAGGAGTCAGAGGAAATGACCCTTCATCTGAAATCTGGAGAGTTTTCAAGGATAAAGGTAATAAATTTTTGTAGTCAGATCTCAGTACTTCAGGATAGAGTCCAATAGTAGAATTAAAAAGAGAAAAAGCACCTGTAATCCTACCACCGTTAGGTAGCTACAATTCATATTTTGAGAAAATTTCCAATCTACATGTGTTGTAAACTTTTTGTATCAAACCCTATTACTACTTACTTCTATAGTTTCTTTTTAACATATGAACATTGATTTCTTCCAATGATCTTTAAAATATGATTACTAATGGGTACATATTAATTCCATTGAATGGATATACCATTAATTTACAACTGTTTGCTGCAGTTGAACATTAAGATAGGTTCCATTTTTTTTTTACCTTTTTAAATGCAGTGTGCATTTCACATGCAAAGTTTTGCTTACGTATGAATACACTTTATTATTAAATTTTTGTTCCTTTTTAAAAACATGTTAACTTAGTTCTATAACACTCATATTCCAAAACTGATAATGGCATTTTCACTGAACCCCCCCAAAAGTGAATTAGTATATTAATGCCTTTAATTTTAAAGAGGAATTACTTAGAACGTTCAGTTGACTCATAAAAAGTGACTTATCATTGCTATCTTACAGCAGAAATGTAACTATTGATATGTAATATTACTGAAGAGAAAACCTGATGCCTTATATTTTGACTAGAAGTAACTAATACTAGCAATACTATGTAGGTATTTTAGGAGAGCAATGTTGCTGTTATATTGCATCATACTCTTACACAAGAAGTCAGCTTCTTAGAGTAATAACAAGTCTTTTGAAAGTGTCTTTTAATATGTACTTAACATTACCGAGATGTGACAATTTTCATTTGCTGATATTGAGCATATTGCTTGTCAAATTCTTTTTTTAATAGGTCTGCTTGATCATTAGATTTAAGGATTAGTGAATAGTTATAAAATCTGTTTGTTATTTTTTAAAGCTGACAAATGTACTTGCGCATTTTTGCCAGAGGTTCCTTAAAACTTGTTTTAGTTTAATGAGCAATGTTCCCAAATAATGTCTTCTTTGGGAATATTAGGGACTTCCTAATTCTTTAAAGGAAAAGTTAAATAGATCATTTATTTTGAGGACAGGGAAGAGATTCTAGGTTTCATAATTATCTTTAATAGTATCATGTTAGTCTGTCAGTTTTACTTCTCTCAAATTTATTCATTTTATATAGACAGTTTTATTCTTAATTTATATTTTATAGTAGGCAGAATGCCCTTGTTGGGTAAGCAGTAGACTTAAAAAGCAAAATCTAAGAATTCTTGGGTTAAAGAAAATTATTACCACTTTTATTCCACATTGATAAAGTAGACTAACAATACTAAACTTATGGAGACTTCTCTGATAAAAATGTTAAATATAAAAAATACTTTCTAAAAGAATTGTATAACTGTAGTAAAAAAATACACAGTAATGTATTTAGAAAGTTTTTTTGCTCCTTTCTAGGTTTATTTCCAGAGTTGAAGAAGTCTTGAATGACTGGAAACTGATTGGAAACTCTTTGGGAAAGCCACTTGAAAAGGTCAGATCTATTTGCTGGTGTCTCTAAATGAGTATTTCCTTTGAAACATCTATTTTTAAGCTCTTTGCTGCATTTGGTACATTTGAGTTACATGTTTTTTTAAAGTTATGAATCATCTATGAACATAAAGTGCTATCTAGAAGAATTTGGATTTGAATCTGTGGCAAATAATATATGTAAGGCTTTTGTGAAATGTTTTTTAAATAAAATTTTATATGTATGATGTCATTCTTTGTGAGTGATTTTGTTTTTCCTAATTTTACTTCTCTCTTTCCGTCTCCCTTAGAATGTTAGAAAATCTTTTGGTTGGTCAGAGAGACATTGCAATTACCAGCTTCTTGCATAGAGTATTTTGCGTAACTAATGAGGAAAATTTTTGGTCTTAATAACCAACTGGCTGCCATTAGCAGCTATTTTATTCAATTTTTGTATTTTATAATACCACTAATAATAGTTGTTCTCCCCATCTCCCCTCCCCCCACACATCCCTTTTTAACATCATAGACATTTTGAGTTTAAGACTGAAAAAATATTCAAAGTTGAGGTGGAATTCTAATTCTGTAATCTAAGGTAGTGGCAGTTTTACTCATAAACTATGCCCAAATGTTTACTGAAGCATGTACTCTGAGAATAAACCTCAATTTTTCTGTATTTTCCTGAAGGGAACTAATAATTTGATTTATGCTTATGTAGATGCTTCATTAAGTTCTTTTAAAGTAAAATTGATTATGTTTATTATAAATCTTTTATTAACTGCAATTTACCCCTCTGTAAGGAACTCTTCGTTCTCAATATTTGCTAGGTTTTTTCACCATAAGGGTGATGTTAACAGAATTGGAGACAATTAAAGCATTAGGATATATTTCTTTAGCTATATGATAAGAGTAGAAAAGTAACACTACACATAGAAATCATATTTAAAGATCTGAAATATGTAGAGTAAATTGGTTTGCTATATTAAAGTATGATTACATTTTGAAATAAAATGTGAAGTTCTCAATCACAGATCATTTATTACACTTGAAACACATACCTAACAACAATGATATAGATGTCAGTAAGATTGAAGGCAAAACAAGCTGGGTATAACTGAAATGGAAAATGATTTGAATCACCAAAAAGATAGCTAAATTGGGTATTTGTGAGCTCTGATATTCCTCAGTTCTATGATTTCTGCATATTTACTATGTATCTGCTGTGTGCTAGACCTGAAGACAAAGTGAGCGAGATTCATGTAGCCATTGAACATAAATGCTCATGAGAGAGAGAAGTAAATACACAAGTAAACAAGTAAGGTTAAAATTTTAGATGCTATATTCAATTTTTGCATATCAGTTGGGTAATGTATTCAAAGTAAGTAGCATTACTAATACACGTAGTAGCAGCTAAAGAAGTGTAGATTATAGATTTTAGTAAATAAAATGAGACATAGAAAATGTGAAGAAATTTTAAGGTGAGTGAACTATAACAACGATGATAAGATTCAAGAAAGTATAAAGGACAGGGATTATTCATCATAAAAAAGGAAGTTCGAGAATGCTTTTATAAGATATTTTACTTTATGTGAAGGACAGTGATTACCAATTCTCTTCATTAAGGAAGAATTAAGAAAAATTATTTTTAAGAAACCTTTATAAAAACTTTTAAGCGTAAATAATTTAATGAACCCCCATGTGCCCATCATCCAGTTTTAATAATTAATATTCCACCATTTCTTGTTTCAGTAGTACCTCCATCACCTGCCCACCCCTGCTAGACTTTTTTTAATAATTGCTATTTCGGGGGTAAAATTCACATACATTGTAATGCACACAAAACTGCTTGCTTTTGACAAAAGTTTACATCAGTGTAACACTCCTCAGTCAAGATTTTGGACATTTTGCTCACCCCAGAAATGTCTCAGTGTCCCTTTCCAGTTAATTCCCATGCTCCTCACGCATGACCCTAGGCATTTACTGTTCTTTTTTCCCCCCCTCTTTTAAATTATAGATTACTTTTGCGTGTTCTAGAATTTTATATAATATATATGATATCATATAGTACAGACTCGTTGTGCCTGTTTTTTTAAACAATAGTTTTGACATTCTAAGTTATTGCATGTAATTATTTTGAATGAATATACCACAAATTGTACTTGTTGACAGATGTGGCCTATGATGAATAAAGCAGAACATTCTTGTATGAGGCCTTTTGTAGATATGTTTTTATTTCTCTTAGGTAAATACTTAGGAGTGGATATGTAAGGTCATAGGATAGTGTATGCTTAACTACAAGAAACTGCTGAAGCTTCTTGTACCATTTTACCCACCCCCTCCCCCCACTCCCAACACAAATATACGAGAGCTTGGGTGCCTCCATGTTCTCACCAACAATTGGTTTTCAGTCTTACAGATATTGTCATCCTAATGGGTATATAGTTAGTGGAATTAATTTGTATTTCTTTGGTGAATATTGGTTACTGATCACTTTTTTCATATGTATGTATGTCTTTTGAAAATCTATTCATGTTTTTAGTCCCTGTTTTAAGTTGGGTTGTGGGAGTCTTAGTTTTTCTATATATTTTGCTTTTAAGTCTTGACTCAGTAATTTTGCTGGGTTTTGAAGACATTCTTTTAATGCTTTCTTCTAGAAGCTTTATCACTTTAGCCTTTATTTAGGTCTATAATCCATCTTGAACTAATATTTTATATGAGGTGAGGTAGGGAGTCGAAGTTCACTTTTTAAATTCTATTCTAATACAGTGGTCCCAATCCCCCCCCCCTCCCGCCCCCAGCAATCCCCTGATTCCTTGGGCAATCCCTGAGTTCAGTTTTTTACATAATGGATATCCTACGTATTCTAGAATCTTCTGGAAAAACACTTCTTTGTCCATTGAATTACTTTGTTGCCTTTGTTAGTTGAACTAAGGGGTCACCTCTGCACTCTATATTCTGCTCCATTAATCTATTTGACTATCCTGATGTTCGTCAGTTGTCTTGACGGCTATAATTTAGGGCTTCCCAATCTTGAAATCATTGAAATTTTGGGCAAGACCGTTGTGGGTCTGTGTTGTAGAGTATATAATATCTAGTAGTGACCCTGGCCTCTACCTACTAGATGTCAGTAACACCCTCCCAGTGATGACAACCAAAAATGTATCTAGTCATTGCCAAATGTACCCTGAAGGGCAAATTGCCCTTAGTTGAGAACCACTGAAGAGCTTAATAGTAAGTCTTGAAGTTATGTAGTTAGTGTAAATTCTGTAGCTTTTGTTATTTTCCCAAGACTGTTTTGTATATTCTAGGTCCTTTATGTTTCCATTATGAATTTTAAAATAAACTTGTCAGTTTCTATAAAAAGAATGATTATGGTGGGATTGTGATTGGGATTGTGTTGAATTTATAGATTACTTTGGGGGGAAGTGCCATTTTGACAGTCTTGAAGCTTCCAATCATCAACATGGCACATCTCTCTATTTAAGTTATCTTTAATTTTTCTCAGCAGTGTTTTACAGTTTTTAATGGAGGTATTGCATATCTTTTGTTAAATTTATTACTGAGTACTTTATGTTATATGATGCATTGTAAACAGAATTGTTTCTTAATTTCCTTTTCCAGTTTATTGTTAGTGCATAGACACATAATAAAGTTCTATATGTTGACTTTGTATCTGGATAGATGCAAAGATTCATAATTTTTTGTTAAATCTGCATTTTCTGCATTGATAACCAATCATGAATAACACTGCTATGAACGTGGTTGTACAAATATCTCTTTGAGTCCCTGCTTTCAATCCTTCCGGGTATGTACAAAGAAGTGGAATTGCTGGATCACGTAATTTTTATTTCTTAGTTTTTGAAGAATTCCCATACTTTTGGTAGGCTACAAATTCTGTTTATCTGAAAATATCTTTTTTTTAAACCTTCTTTTTGAAGGACAGTTTTGCTGAGGAATTATGGCTTGACATTTTTTCCCCCAGTTCTTTCAAGATGTGGTTACATTTTCTTGTCTCTATAATTTTTCTGATGAGAAATTAGGTTTCATTCATATTTTTGTTCTGTTTTGGCATTTTTCTCTCTGACTGCTCTCAGGTTTTTTCTTTATCTTCTATGTAAGTTAACTATGATGTGCGTACTGTGTTTTCTTTGTTAATATTGAATATTGAAATTTTTTTTAATTTTAATTTTTTTATTATTGTTCAAGTACAGTAGTTTCTATTTTCCCCCCACTACTCCTCCCCATGCCACCCATCCCCATTTCCCTATCCCCCTTTGGCTTTGTCCATGTGTCTTTTATACATGTTCCTTGACAGCCCTTACCGTTTTTCCCCCGTTATCCCCTCTCTCCTCCTCTCTGGTTACTGTTAGTTTGTTCTGTATTTCAGTGTCTCTGGTATATGTTGCTTGCTTGTTTGGTTTGTTGATTAGGTTCCACTTACAGGTGAGATTATGTGGCATTTGTCTTTCACTGCCTGGCTTATTTCACTTAGCATAATGTTTTCCAGATCCATCCATGCTGTTGCGAAGGGTAGGTGTTCCTTCTTTCCTTCTGCTACATAGTATTCCATTGTGTACATGTACCATAGTTTTCTTAATCCACTCATTTACCGTATTTTTTGGACTATAAGATGCATCCCTGCAAACCACCCCCCACCACAATTTAGTAGGAAAATGCAGCAGCGACCCTGCTCCACCCCCCCACCCCACAGCGAGCCAGGCAGGCTGCATTCTGACTATAAGACATACCCTCTTTCCTCCCAAATTTGGTGGTAAATGCATCTTATAGTCTGGAAAATATGATGCTAATGGGCACTTAGGTTGCTTCCAGCACTTGGCTATTGTAAATTGTGCTGCTATGAACATTGGGGTGCATAGGTTCTTTTGGATTGGTGTTTCAGGTTTCTTAGGGTATAATCCCAGCAATGGAATTGCTAGATCAAAAAGCAGTTCCATTTTTAGTTTTCTGAGGAAATTCCATACTGTTTTCCACAGTGGCTGCACCAGTCTGCATTCCCACCAACAGTGCACTAGGGTCCCTTTTTCTCCACAACCTCTCCAACACTTGTTGTCTGTTGTTTTATTTATAATGGCCATTATGACTGGTGTGAAGTGGTATCTCATTGTGGTTTTAATTTGCATCTCTCTGATAGCTAGTGATGTTGAGCATCTTTTCATGTGTTTCTGGATCCTCTGCGTGTCCTCCTTAGAGAAATGCCTGTTTAAGTCCTTTGCCCATTTTTTAATTGGGTTTTTTTTTTTTTTTTTTTTTTTTTGTCTTCCTGGAGTGGAGTCATGTGAGTTCGTTATATATTTTGGAGATCAAACCCTTGTCTGAAATTCATTGACAAATACGTTTTTCTATATGGTTGGTTCTCTTTCATTTTGCTGATGTTTTCTTTAGCTGTGCGGAAGCTTTTTTATTTTGATAATGTCTCATTTGTTTATTCTTTCCTTTATGTCACTTACTCTAGGAGATGTATTGGTGAAAATAATGCTCATGGAATATCTGAGATTTTCCTGCCTATGTTTCCCTCCAGGACTTTTATGGTGTTTTGACTTTCTTGTAAATCTTTCATCCATCTTGTGTTTATTTTTGTGTGTGGTGTATGTTGGTGGTCGAGTTTCATTTTTTTGCATGGTCTTGATCTCCCAACACCATTTATTGAAGAGGCTATTTCTACTCCATTATGGCCCTGCTCCCTTTGTTGAATATTAGTTGACTGTGGAGACTTGGGTTTATTTCTGGGCTATCTGTTCTGTTCCATTGGTCTATGTGTCTGTTCTTATGGTAGTACCAGACTGTTTTGATTACTGTGGCCTTGTAATATAGTTTGATATCAGGTATTGTGATCCTTCCCACTTTGTTCTTCTTTCTGAAAATTGCTGCAGCTATTTGGGGTCATTTGTGGTTCCATATAAATTTTTGAAATGTTTGTTCTATATCTGTGAAATATGTCATTGGTATTTTAATAGGGATTGCATTGAATCTATAAATTGCTTTGGACATTATGGACACATTGATGTTGTTAATTCATCCAATCCATGAATATGGTATATGCTTCCATTTGTTTGTATCTTCCTTAATTTCTTTCTTTAATTCAGTATTGTGCAGTTTTCTGAGTACAGGTCTTTTATCTGCTTGGTTAGGTTTCTTCTTAGGTACTGTATTTTTCTTGTTGCTCTATATCAAATGGGATTTTTTACTTAATTTCTGTTTCTCATTTATTGTTGTTGGTGTACAAAAATGCCTTCGATTTCTGTGTATTGACTTTGTATCCTTCTGTTTTGCCAAATTCACCTATTAGGTCGAGTAGTTTTTTGGTGCAGTCTCTAGGGTTTTGTATATACACTATCATGTCATCTGCAAACGATGACAGTTTTACTCCTCCTTTCCAGTTTGGATTCCTTTTATTTTTCTTGTCCAGTTGCTGTGTCTAAAACTTCCTATTCTGTGTTGAATAGAAGTGCTAAAAGTGGACTCCCTTGTCTTGTTCCTCATCTTAGTGGGAAAGCTTTTAGTTTTTGCCCATTGAGTATGATGTTGGCTGTAGGTTTCTTGTATATGGCCTTTAGTACATTGAGGTGTGCTCCCTCTGCTCCCAGTTTGCCGAGTGTTTTTAACATAAAAAAAAGCAACTGGGTGCTGTACCTTATCAAATGCTTTTTCCACATCTATTGATATGTTCATATGATTTTTGTCTTTGCTTTTGTTTATGTGATGTATTACATGTACTGATTTGCAAATATTGTACCACCCTTGCATCCCTGGGATGAATCCCACTTGGTCATGGTGTATGATCTTTCTGATGAATTGTTGAATGTGGTTTGCCAATATTTTGTTGAGGATTTTAGCATCTATGTTCATCAGCGATATTGGCCTGTAGTTTTGTTTCTTTGTTGTGTCTTTATGTGGTTTTGGGATTAGGATGATACTGGCTTCATAAAAAGAGTTTGGGAATCTTCTCTCTTCTTGGATTTTTTGGAATAGTCTGTGAAGGATAGGGGATAGCTCTTCCTTACGTGTTTTGTGAAATTCTCCTGTGAAGCCATCTCGTCCAGGGCTTTTGTGTGTTGGGAGTTTTTTGATTACTGCTTCAATTTCACCAGCTGTTACCAGTCCTTTCAGGCTTTCTGTTGCTTCTTGATTCAGTTTTGGAAGATTATATTTTTCTAAAAATCTGTGTATTTCACCCATGTTTTCAGATTTCTTGGCATAGAGTTGTCCATAGTAATTTCTTACAATCCTTTGTATTTTTGTGGTATCAGTTGTAATCTCTCCTCTCTCATTTCTGATTTTGTTTATTTGGGTCTTCTCTCTTTTTTTTCTTGATGAGTCTCCTGAAAGGCTTGTCAGTTTTGTTTATCTTTTAAAAGAAGCAGCTCCTGGATTTATTGATCCTTTGAATTGTTCTTTTGGTCTCTATTTCATTTAATGCTGCTCTGATCTTGGTTATTTCCTTCCTTCTACTTGCTTTTGGCCTGTTCGAACTGTTCTTCGAGTTCTTGTAGATCTAGGGTTAGGTTGTTTATTTTAAATGTTTTTATCTTTTTTAGGTAGGCCTTATTGCTTTGAACTTCCCTCTCAGGACTGCCTTCACTATATCCCATAACTTTTGGAAGGCTCTGTATATATCAGTTAATTCCATTTGATCTTGGGCATTGTTCAATGCTGCAATATCCTTGTTGATACTTTGTTTGGAAGATCTGTCCATTGTTGAGAGTGGGGTGTTAAAATCTGCTATTATAATTATATTGCTCACTATGTCTTTCTTGTAGTCCTCCAAGATTTTCCTTATCTATTTGGATGCTCTTATGTTGGGTGCATGTAAGTTTACAATATTTATGTCTTCGTGATGGATTCTTCCCTTTAGTATTATAAAGTGTCCTCCTTTGTCTCTTTTTATGGACTTTGTTTTGAATTCTATTTTTTTCTGATATAAATGTTACTATCGCAGCTTTATTTCCTTGTCCATTTGCTTGGAATATTTTTTTCCAAGTCTTTGCTTTCCATCTGTGAAGGTGTTTTGTTCTGAGATGGGTCTCTTGTAGGCAGCATATTTTTAGGGTCATGTTTTCTTACCCATTCAGGTACCCTGTGTCTTTTGATGGGAGCATTTAATGCATTTACATTTAAGATTATTATTGATAGGTACTTACTCATTGCCATTTTATTCCCTTTGTACCTGCGTTTCTCTCTCTTTCACTGTTTTTCTTCCTCTTCTTAAAGCGTTCCCTTTAGCATACTTTGGAATACGCATTTGGTGGAGGTGTATTCTTTCAGTCTTCTTTTTTATGGGAAACTCCTTATTTCACTTTCCATTTTAAATGAGAACCTTGGCGGGTAGAATAGTCTTGGTTGCAGGCCTTTGCTTTTCATTACTTGGAATATTCCTTGCCATTCCCTTCTGGCTTATAGTGTTTCTGTTGACAAGTCAGCTCCTAGCCTTATCGGGGCTCCCTTGTATGCTACTTCATGTTTCTTCCTTGTTGCCTTTAAGATTCTTTCTTTGTCTTTGAATTTTGCCATTTTAATTATGATGTTTCTTGGAATGGGCCTCTTTGGATTCCTCTTGATTGGGACCCTCTGTACTTCCTTGATTGGCTTGACTTTTTCTCTGAATAAATTTTTTGTTTTTCTTCAAATTAGGGAAATTTGGCTATTATTGCCTCAAATATTTTCTTGCCCCATTGTACTTTTTTGTGACTAAGTTATATTTATCTTTGACCTCCTACTACTGTTCTGTAGGCATAGGTCTCTAAGGCTCTGCTGTCTTCAAGTTTTTTTTTTCTGTTTGATTATTTCTCTTGAGTTACATTTGAGTTAGTTCATTTACTATTTCTTCTACTGTCTCCAATTTCCTGTTAAGCCCATGTAATGTATCTTCCAGTTCAGTTATTATAGTTTTTTAGGTTTACAATTTCTATTTGGTTCTATTTATAATTTCCAATTCTCTGAGGTTTCTCATCTCTGAATTTGTCCTTGAACATATTTATTATAGCTAGTGAAAAGCCATTTTAACACCTAGGGCTTCTTCAGTATAGAAGTTGACTGTATTCTTTTGAGTTTACTACAGGTCACATCATCATGGCTTAAAAAAATTTCTTTTTGTTGTGGGTATATCAGTAATTTCTTAATTTTATAGTTATATTTTGAGTGAAATGTAGTGACTAATTTCTGTAGTGGTCCTCTAATAAGAGTTTTGTTTGTTTCTTTGTTTTTCCAGCAAGCAGTTCATTTGTCTGGATTAAAACTCCATTCTCTTCTCGGTGGTGACAGCAGCTGAAATCTTGTTTTTCACTCTCCTGCGTTTTACTGTATCCTGGAGTCTCTACTGCATGAGCATGATTTAGCAGAAAGCCAAGATTTGAGACAGAGTTTATATGCAATTTTGGGGCTCATTCCCTATTGGCTTCTAGAATTTACACTTTAGTGTTAGAATTTCCTTGCCATCTTTGAACTTTGTCTTCTATTGCCTATATCCAACAAAGCTTCATCACGCTGCAGCCCTGAGTTGTGCACAGATTAGAGTGCCCTTAGATCAGGAGTTCTCATGGTGTGGTCAGAGAGCCCTGTTGCTTCCTAGAGAGCCTTTCAGGGGGTTGAAAAGGCCCTCTCTTTTCCAAATATGTAATTTTATGAAATATATTATGGCGAAAAAGCTCAGGATTAGTCTGAGATACTAAGAGGTCTGTTAAGACATTTTTAGTTGTTATTTCTTAGTTCTTTTATTTTTTATATATTTAAAGATTTTTTTGCTTGCCATTTAGTTGTAGCACAATTATCTTTGTCACAAATAAAATTTTCAATATACATTGTGAATTTCACTTTGAACTTTAATTTGTATGGGATATATGCCACTAAAACAAATAGAACTACACAAAAATATTTCTAAAGTAAATAAAAAGGTCCTAACCACATTTGCTCACTTTAATTTAGGCTATTAATTGTTATGATATCTCTCTACAACATAACTGTAAAGAACAAACATAAATTGGCTGTGTGAGCTATTCATAAATTAATACTTAATTCTAGTAAATGATGCCTTTAAATCTTACTAGTTGGATCACCTTTTGTTATCCTAGATGTGACAAAAAGTATTTTTAGCAAAAAATTAACTTTTTATGAGAGAATTTGCAATTCCATCTTGATTGCTGTACCTTTTTTAATCAATGACTCAAAGCCATTAAAAATAATAATCAATTTGCTAATTCATTTCTTAACATACATACATGCCACCTGGTATGTGCTCAATAAATTTTTGTTGGTTGACCCCCAGTTAGGTACTAGAATACCTAATTAACCTACCCTGAACTTGTTGTGTTCCTTTTGCATAAGATATATAGTGTACACATTTAATTGGTTAGAGTTTTGTTAATATGATGGTGGCATTTTTAAAAGTTCTAAAGGTAGCAAGTCTTTTTTTCTGGATGGCCTGGTACATTTTAAAGTTAAGTAACTATAATTTCTTGGCATTTAGTTTTGTAATTAACCCTTTTCTTTACATTTTGATTTTATTTTTCCTCCCTTTACTAATTTGTTTTCTTTTTTCTTCTTTGATTTTGGATTAATAACTTGATTTTTTTTCTTATAGTGAATTTTTTATATAGTGCAATTGCAAGTCTAATGGATGAGTCATTTTCTAAAAATTTGTAAAAATAGCTGGTAAAAATTGTGATTGGATTTTCCTATACAGGGAAGATACTTGAAATATATTTTAAGGGTAATACACAAATACTACATTTTTCTCCCTATTTCTGGGGCAATGTTATAAAAGTCCCCTTTTTCCAAGTACTTGCTTTTGTTCATTTATTTTATTTATTTACCTTTTATTCATACATTTATATAGTTCATACTGTGTACCAGGAATTGTTCCCCTACTTTCTGTTTATTAAAACAACCTTTTCTCTCTGCCTTCCTCACTTCCAGATTGTTAAATCCTTTACTCTTTACTCCTTAGTCCTTTTTTCCAGCTCTCAGCTATCAGTACTCCTGCGTTCTTTTCTCCATGAAATGTACAATTGATGACTTAGAGCTGCTTAGGCAGTTAATCCCAAGTTAGATCTCTGAACTCAGTTATTTAAGAAAATTATAATGGAAATTAGGTTTTATCATGTTAGAATTAAATCATTTAAAAGGATAAAAAGCTCTTTGTGGACAGAGGGACTTCACCATCATGTTTAGTAGGAATTCTTAACCAAGAGTCTTTGGTCTTTTAAAATTGTATATGTGATTCATTTTTAATGTGAATGTGCATGACTTTCTTAGGAGATGGTCCAGAGCTTTCACCACATGCTTAAAAGGAGTGTAACTCAAAAAAGGTTAAATGAAAACTACTATTTTAATTTTCATTTTGTGCCCTGGCTCATATGGCCCAGTAGATTGAGCGCTGGGCTGTTGAGTGAAAGGTGATCTGTTTGACTCCTAGTCTGGGCATGTGCCTGGGTTGGGGGTGCGTAAGAGGCAACCAATTGATGTATCTTTAATACAGAGATGTTTCTCTCCCTCCCTTCCCCTCTCTGTAAAAGTAAATAAAATCTAAAATTTTTTAAAAATTTTATTTTGTATGCATTTATTTTAAAAATTAACATTTTGTTTTGGTGAAATACATATCCAAAGGATTCCTTGAACACGAACTTTGGGAGAGTTTGTATGATGAGTGTAACAGGTCTGTGTGGAAAGCATAGCTTACTCTCATATACAGGAGTAAACATTTTCAAGTCAGTGAAATTTGACCTTATTATACTTCTACTTCTTTAGCCCTTTACCATTTTTGGTATTCTGGACCTTGCAACTCACAGCCTCAAGTTTTGCCAGCCAGCTCTACCCTTCAGTATTGAATGCTCTGAAATTACTTAATTCTTACCTTTGTTTTCCTTTTTCTACTTCCATCTCCAAAATAAACGACTGATTTCACTTAAGGTTAAGTAGCATTTTTTAAATTTTGTAAGAAAGATTTGAGCCTGGCTGGTGTAGCTCAGTAAATTGAGCGTGGGCTGTGAACCAAAGGGTCACTGGTTTGATTCCCAGTCAGGGCACGTGAGAGGCAACCACACATTGATGTTTCTTTCCCTCTCTTTCTCCCTCCCTTCCCCTTTCTCTAAAAAAATAAATAAATAAAATCTTTAAAAAAAATTTGAATAGATGATAATCACTTGACCTTACAAAATTATTTTGGTTTCCTATTTTACAAAAATGCTAAAGGAAAAATAAAAATGAAGTCAAAATTATTACTCTTCTAAGCAGAGTTCTTTATCCTAGCAATGATAAAAGTTATTCACAGAAAGTGCTTTTAGGCTCCTAGCCTAAATTCCTTTCCACCATTTAGTACTTAAGTTTTTAATGCTTTTAAAAGAATGCTTGTGGAATTTCAGAAAAATGTAATAAATATAAGTAAAGATTTTAAAATTATATAGAGAAATATTTGGGGGCAAGATATTTATCATATGGCCTAGAAGGTTGTCATGCAGGGTCAGTTACACCAAATTGTTTCCTCTGTTCTTTCCATTTTCTGTTTGTGAGCCCCAAATCCTTTCATTAAAAATCTAAAAACTTTGAATTACAGAATAATGTAACCAAATTACACATATATATTAAAAATATGGTCGTTCCTTTCTCATCATTTTTCTTCCACCCATCTACTTTATAGCACTAACAACTTAAAAAAAATTTTTTTAATCCTAACCAGAGGATATGTTTATAGATTTTAGAAGGGGGTTGAGGAGAGAGAGTGAGTGCTAGAGACAGAGAGAGAGGCAACATCAATGAGAAACACTCATCAGTTGCCTCCCATACACAACCTAGATATGTGCCCTGACCAGGAATCCAGCCTGCACCCTTTTGGTGCATGGAATGATGCTACAACCAAGTTACCAGGCCAGGGCTAAACTAACAACTTTTAACAGTTTGTTCTATCCATATGTGGACCTTAGCCATTTAAAAAAAAAGATACGTACGTATTTTTAGAAAGGATGACTCGTTTGTTAAATGAATGTTATTTTAAACATACTTGTTAAATTTTATACTCGTATGACATGCTACTTAAATGTAGAGTTTATATCACACGCCTGTTGTTCAAAGTATCTCAAATGTGACTTTACTCAACATACCTATTCCTGAACTGAATTTCTATAAATAAAAAAGTTGGTTTATACCTAAAGAATCTAAAACAAAAAAGGATGATTTATCAGCTGCCTTTTTTTTTTTAAACTTTATATTCTGTTGGCTTCTTTCCAAGCTGGGACATAGGTCTCTAATTATTTAATGCTTGAATTGTAGTCCAGTGAATGTATGGCTGTATCATAATGTGTTTATACATATTCCTGTGAAGGATATTTAATTTACAGTTTTGCAGCTATAGTACTGGGGTAGTAAGCATTATTGTACATATATTTCCATACTTGTATGAATATTTCTGCAACAGATTTCTGAAAGTAGAATTACCAGGCCAAAGGGGATGTGATTTTTATTTTTGATAAGGCCTTATTTTCCACCAAGGTAAGATTAAGTGTACTTACTATCTTCTCACACATGGCATATGAAAGCACCCATTTCCTCACTTCTCCAACACTGTTTTAATCAGTACAAGAGACGAAAGCTGTCTAATGTTTGTTTATGTTTTCCTGAACACTAGTGAGATTGAGTCTTTCTTCATGTTTGTTAGACACCAGAATTTCCCTTTTTATTGCTTGTTATATACACTGACCAATTTTCTGCTATCTTATTGAATTATAGAAGGGCTTTTATGTTTTTATGAACATTAACTCTGTTGCAAATAATTTCCCCAGTGTGTCAATTTTTAAAAATTTGAATGTCTTTTGTCTTACAAAGTTTATATATATGTATATATTGCTGAAATACATAATAAAATGGTAAATAAAGATTTATCCTTTTAACCACTGTTTAAATGTACAGTTCAGTGGCATTAATTGCATTCACGTCGTATAGTGATTACCACAGTCCACGTGCAGAACTTTTTTAGCATCCCAAACTGAAACTGTACCCAATAGACAATAGCAAATTCATGGAAGAGAAATCAAATAATCCTTATCCTTCTTTGTCTAGCTTGTTTCACTTAGCATAATGGCTTCAAGGTTCATGTATGTTATAGCATGAGTCAGAATTTCATTCCTTTTAATGCTGAATAATATTCCACTATATGTATATACCATATTTTGATAATTTGTCAATACACGCTTGGGTTGCTTCTACCTTTTGGCTGTTGCAAATAATACTTCTATGAACATGGTATACAAATATCTCAGTCCCTGCTTTCAGTTCTTTGGGTGTATACCCAGAAGTGGAATTCCTGAAGTATATATTAATTTTTAAGTTTTTGAGGAACCACCATATTGTTCTCCATAGCAGCTGCACCATTTTACATTTTCACCAGCAATGCACAGGGTTCCAATTTCTCTCCACCCATACCAACACTTGTTTTGTTTTTTTGGTAGAAGCCATCCTAATGGGTATGAAATACTATCTTGTGGTTTTGATTTGCATTTCCATAATGATTAATGATGTTGAGTACCTTTTCTTGTGCTTCTTGGCAATTTGTATATCTGCTTTGGAGATCATTTTGCTCTTTTTTTTTCAGCTGTAAGAGTTCTTTAATGTATTCTAGAAATTAATCCTTTATCTGCTATATGATTTGGAAATACTTTCTGCCATCCTGTGGGTTGTGTTTTCACTCTGTAGACAGTGTCCTCTGATGTACAAAAAGCTTTTGATTTTAATGAAGGCAAATTTATCTATTTTTTCTTTGGTCGACTATGCTTGGTGTCATATTTAAGAAATCATTGTCAAGTCCAATGTCGTGAAGCTTTACCCTATATTTTCTAATAACACATTTATGTTTAGAATTTTGATACATTTTGAGGTAATTTGTGTATGTGGAGTAAGTTAAGAAGGGTTTATATTTTTAAGTCTCTCCCTTTCTGACTTCTAGATTTCGTGTACAAAGGGCCTCATGACCCTAAGATTATATATTCATGCTTCACTGTTTTTTAATATTTACTAGTTCTTCTAACTATATTTTCTTTTAACATTAGAAATCAAGAATTAAGTTACATTCATTGGGTTTTAAATTGTGAATGTCTTTATCTCCCAGTTTAACCAAATGGCAGTAAAATATGCAACTAATGAAAAAGGTATATTTCATGGCAACTTATTTCCAAGTTCCTGGCTTTTTGCTTCTAGCAACTACTCAAAATTTTATACTCCCCATTTTCTCTTTCAGATGTTTTAAAGGTCTACAGATATTTTTGGAATTAGTCTGAGATTCCCACGATTGCTACTTTAGGTTGGGCCTTGTCCTGATTGACCATCAGTCTCTAGTTGTTGCTCTAAATGTAAAACAGAACCCAGTGTCTTCTGTTTTCCATACTTGTGGCCATTGTTTTTATTAGACCTAGCCACCTTACCATGACACTGAATAACATCTTGGATGACTTAGATTTCTAAGTATTGTGTAATGGGCCAGCTTCTACAGTAATTTAGAACTTTTTACATTACTTCTGATTTTTTAGTAATAGTACAATGGTTAAACACTTGTTGAGTGCTTAGTATGCACTAGGCACTTATTAAGAACTATTTATATATCATCACACTTAATCTTCAAAAACACTTCTAGGAAATAGATACTATTATTATTATTCCTATTTTAAAGATGAAAATTGAGGCACAGACAGGAAAGTAACTTGCCCAAGATTACTTAGCTAATAATAGAGCTACTCTATGAACCTAAGAGATCTGTCCTGAGATATAGTCTTCCCAGTATAATCACTGAGCATGCCCTTTTTCCTTGCTTCTTCCTGCTTTCATCTTTCCTTAACTCTTTCCCATTTCTTCTTTCCTTCCAGAAGAATTTTCGTAAACTGATATTGTCACTATGTTATAAGCCTACACAGAAGCCTTCAGTTGCTCTGTACTGCCTACAGGGTAAAGTCTAAACTCAGGCATCTGCCAGATCTCTCTCTGCTTTCTCCACCTGTTTTTCTCTTTTCCCTTTTAACAGTGATTTCCAACCTTTTTTATCTCATGGCACACATAAACAACTAAAATTCTATGGCACACCAAACAATAAAATTTTTGCCAATCTGGCAAAAAAGAAACAGGTATAATTTTGATTCATTTGTACCAGACAGCTGTTGTGTTGGCTATAGTCAGTTTTTTATTTGACAATCTAAGGGAAAAGAGGTCAGTGCCCCTGACTTAATAGTCAGATATTGCATGTTATTATAAGTTCCTGCAGCACACCAGTGTGCCTTTTGCGGCATGCCAGTTGAAAATTGCTGCCCTATGGGAAACTTCAGCTAAATTGGGCTATCTGTTCCCTGAATTTGACATCCAGTTTCTTGACCCAGACCCTTGTTTGCTTGTTCTTAACTAAAGGCTAACTGGAATTCGGTTTGCTGAATGAGCCTATATCTGACTCACTGAGCTGGCATTTATCCAATCATCTCTTCAAGTTTTGAACCATATATTGTTCTCTCTGCTTATCTTGTTCTCATATGTACTATGGAATTTATACAGATATATTTATTCACATATGTATACATATGCTAATGTGTGTGTGTGTATGTGTATCTATCTTAACCTCTAGTAGAAAGAACAGGGCCATGTGGATCAAATTCTGGCTTTACCATTTTGTAGTCACGTTTTTAAATCTCTGAACCTTTTCTCATCTATGAACGGAGTTGACACATATCACAGTGTTACGAGATTTTATACACGTACACACACATGTATATACACACATATGTAAGCACATGTGAATTATATGGCTTAGACACTCAGTAGGTGTTCTTATTCTGAAATACAGGTAATTAATCTGTACAGTCTGCTTTTACTTTTAAAAAATATTTATAAAATCCTTGAATTAAAATCTTGGTGGCTATACATATATGTGGTGCATATATAAAGCTGTACGGATGGCGAGATCAGATAAAGCAGTGGAAACAGCTTAAATTGCCAGCTAGGCTGACTCAGAAAGGCGTGTCAGTTCTGTCTGCCAAGGAAGGCGCAAGCCCCCCTAATGGTGTTGAGTGTCCTAGGTGGTGTTGAAGAGTACTTGTTGCCTTTAAAGAAGCCATAGTTGTGCCAGCCAGTATGTCTTCTGCCTACTGAAACCTACTTGGCTAGTTCTCTTTCCTGAGGATTAGTTTATTATACTTGTTATGGTCCACTTGTAGTTGGCTATGTCTTCTTTTTCTGGAAATTCTTACCGTTACAGTTTTTAGGTAGTTGAATGTTCTCTGGATGAATTCTGGTTCTTAATTGATTGACTAGGGACTAGTCTCAAGTTCCCTTGTGTTTCCGAGTTTTTCTTGTTAGGGTATCTAATAACCTTCTGGAACTAAAGTGACAGTTGCATGCAGATAAGCTTCTAGACTGAGTTCTAATATCACCCCCCTTTTTACTTCTGTACTTTTAGTGGAATGATCCTGATCCAGGCTGAGGACTAACTAGACTATCCGAGAAGAGTGGAAGATATATAGATGTCTGGATTTTTTTATTAGATGTAGTTTTTTAAAAAATTAATTTCAAGTTGTCATGACCAAATAGCTATATCTATGACTGAATAATAAATGTACCGAACTGGAAACTTTGCCATGAAACAAACATTAGTGCCACAAACCATATCTCATACTCATTTCACTGCAAACAAAAATTCTTTAAATGTAGCAAATCTGCTTTGTAATAAAGTGGTTAGAGATCGAACAGCATTCTATATTAAATGTATTTTTCCACATTTTTGCTATCTTTTGGGGTTACTTTTTGTGATCATCAGGAGACTAGATATCTGTTGGGATTAAGTTCTGTTGGGTTTTTATTTGCATGCTACTTCACCAGCATACATGCAAATTTGTTTTGTTTTGGGAAAACTACTTCTATATAGTTTGAGTCACTTGTGACTAGAGAAACGGTTTAGTTCCAGAAATAGATGAAATGCCCAGTGAGTATCTTGTTATCTTGTCTATTTTTAAAGATTCCTGTGCATTCATATTTGAAACTGCCTGGGATATCTTTTCAGACAGAATAGAGAGATGCAAAATACTGTGATTAAAATAGTCTTCTCAGTCTGAATTTTTTATTAAGATGTAATTGATATACCATACAATTCACCAATTTCAGGTGTATGACTCAATAGTTTTTGTTACAATATGTTGACTAATCAATTTTAGAACATTTTTATCACCTCCAAAAGACACCCCATATCTGTTAGAAGTCTTCTTTTTATTTCCCATCCTTAGGCAATAACTAATCTACTTTCTGTCTCCATAGATCTTTCTCTATTGTGGACATTTTGTATGAATGTAATAAAAAATATGTAGCCTTTTGTAATGAGCTTTTTCACAAGATTGGTCCCTATTGTAGCATTTATTAGTATTTCTCTTCATTGCTGTATAATATTCCATTGTATGGATTTACTACATTTTCTTTTTGCGGTCAGTTGGTCGGCATTTGCCTTATTTCTACTTTTTGGCTATTAATAATGCTGCTATTAACATTCCTGTATGTAAAGTTTTTGTGTGGGTGTATGTTTTCATTTCTTTTGGATGTACATTTAGGAGTGTAATTGCTGGGTTGTAACGTAACTTTATTTTTAACCTTTTGAGGAACTGTTGGGCTCTTCCACAGTCGCTATACTGTTTTACATTTCTGTCAGCAATGTGTGAATGTGTTGATCTCTCCACAACTTTATCAGTACTTGATATTATCTTTTTCTTTTGTAGAGTTTATTAACTCCTGGCTGTGGTTTAAACTTACTGCTTAATAAATCCAAACAGCAAGTCATCTCACTTATTTTGGTATACAACTTACAAAAACAATTTTAAAAGAATATATAGAGCAAGAAGTTACACTAATGAAAGGGTGCTTTCATTTAATTAAGGCATTTAATTAAGATTTTCTTCCTTTACCTTTGAGGTGGATGTTTGGTTAAACTAGTTGCAGATCCGATTAATTATTTTGTTAAGAGTAAATAGATTTTTTTTCCTTCAAGGAGAAGCGTGACTGCATTTGAATGTTCACTTGGCTTACATCTTGGGAGAAGTGAAGTGTTTTTCTATTTGGTCATATGCACAAGAAAGGCTTTTCAGCTAGGATGTCAACACTACCCCAGCTCAGCTAGCAGACCATAAAGCATAAAGCATTACATGTAACTGCTGGTTTAGAACAGTGGTAGAATATTAAGCTGAATGCTGCTAAGAATCTAACAAAACCTTGGCTAAAAAACACTATGGAGAGTTGCCTGAAAGGCAATGTTATATGGTCACTGCTCTGGTTACTCTAAAAATCTACTTCTAGTAACCATCTTTTTGGTCTCTGTTTCTAAAAGAATAAAATTTGTGTAGAAATGTTATACAAAAATAAATGTAATTACACTGTAAAACACCACTGATTAATCATGTACAGCTTCCTAAAAAAAATGTGAAACTTGACTCATTTTGAGGTTTTTGTTAATAAATTACACTATAAAAAATGAGTACAGCTGTAATAAATATAATATTGAATTTTGACTATCTTTTTTATTATAACCATGCTGGTGGATATGAAATGATATCTCATTGTGGCTTTTTGATTTGCATTTTCCTAATAGCTGTTGATGTTGAGTATCTTTTTATGTTCTTATTGGACATTTGTGTATCCTCTTTAGATCTATTCAGATCACTTGCCCATTTTAAAATTGGATTATTATTTTATTTACTCATTTGTAAGGGTTCTTTAATATTCTGGATTAAAGTTCCTTATGAGATATACAAGAGTGTAATTTGCAAATATTTTTTCCCATTCTCCATGTGGTAGTGTGTATCATTGTGGATTGTATATTCACTTTCTTGATGGTATCTATATTTTTTGCTCTTATATTTAGATCCACAAACTATTTTGAGTTAATTTTTAATGTCTAGTGTAAGGAAAGGGTCCAACTTCATTCTTTTGCATATGGATATCCAGTTGTCCCACCATGTATGGCTTTTTAATATCTGTATAGCAATATTGCAAATAGTCAACAGGATTTTTTTCTACCAGTGGATGAAAACTTTAGTTTTTAGCTCTGTATGAAGTGGTTGTCTACCCTGGCTGCACATTAGAGTCTGTGGGGAGCTTTTGGAAAATTTTAGTATGTAGGTCATCTTCAGAGATTCTGATTTAATTGATCTATTATA
Source organism: Trachops cirrhosus (assembly GCA_028533065.1). Lineage (NCBI taxonomy): Eukaryota > Metazoa > Chordata > Mammalia > Chiroptera > Phyllostomidae > Trachops > Trachops cirrhosus. The sequence continues at coordinate 90,313,685 of CM052541.1, forward strand.
GAGCGTAGTTATCACTACATTTTTTAAGCCTCTGAGGTGATTATAAAGTCCAGTTAGGTTGAGAATCACAGGGTTATGCTCCTCAGAAAAATAAATGGAAAAATTCTGCTTTTTTTAATGCTTTACTATATTTTTCTTCTTTTCAAAATGTGTTTTGTCAGTAGAAGAAAAAAATTTAATTAATTTGTTAAACAGTAATTTAAATTGTGAAATTTCTATTTTTAAAATAGAAGATTGTATTTTTACATGTTAGGCTGTTAAGATGTGAAATTAGATTATGGAAACCAGTAAATCCTAAAGATGTTTTATGTTTAGATACTATAGAAAATCTTATTAATCCAGGAAGGCAGTGAGCATACTACCCATCTGTTTCTAACCTGTTCAGCGAGGAAATAATATCACCAAGAACTCAACATCAGGACTCTGATGTGCATATGTTAGTTCAAGTCAGAATACCTTTTGGATTGGCTTATGTGCCATTTCAGGTTTGTTAGAGTAGATCAGACTGTATTTTATTGAAATAGATGTAATTGTATTTGGGTAATATACTGGTATTTCCCAGCACCTTTAGGTCATATGGGGGTTTACTGTAACTATTGAAAAACGGTAATCCCTAAGATACCTAGTAAGCATGTAGGCACTTTTAAGTCCCGGGCTGCAAAGAAGAATAGAATAGTGTTTGCTTTTCATAATCTAATGGAGAAACACAAGTGCAAATAAATTATTAGAATAGGTGTCATTCTAGTGATTTGTACAAGATACTGAGAAAGAATCACCAACTTGTCTGGAGATAAAGGATTTTTCTATAGGAATTACTATTTAGGTTGCATTTTGAAAAATGGATCAATAAAAATATGCTAAGAGAAATAGAGAAAAGCAGGATAAATAGCCTGTGCACAGGTGTGAAGGAGATAGCACACCTCTGGGGGAACACAAGTCATTAGACATAATTGTAACACAGGGTGGGTAAAAGGTAGCTGTGGGAGATAAAACTGGAAAGGGGTGGGACCATACTTATGGGCTCTGTAGAATATTGCTACCAGTGTAGGTACATCCCTACACTGTTAGAGGTACTTGTCAGAAGCCTTTTGAGTATCTGACTTCTAATTATGTTATATTTTACATCCATTTTTAATGTCAATTTTTGTTTTTTGTATAATATGCATAATATAGATACGCTATGTTTAATTTATAAATAAAAACACATGAGAGACTCAGTAAAACTGGAATTATAAAAAATTGTGTATTCTTACATAAATACCTGTTTTACCTATTGAGACATTTTCCACTGCTCAAAACAGTTTCTGAGCTTGTCAGTTTTGATGCCTTTTGGTGCTTCTACTGTTTTTTGTTTCACCTCCTCCACATCTGCAAAATGTATCCCATTGAGGACTTTTTTCATCTGGAAGAAACAAAACAAAGTCACTGGGAGTGAAAGCAGGAATAGGGAGGGTGGGGCATGGGGGTCATGCTGGTTTTAGTCAAAAACTGCTGAACACTCTTCAGCAAGGTGTGGCCAGTTGTGCTCATAAATCACCCATCATGTAATGGGCAAACAAGTTGAAAGAGTTTTCAAAAAAAATTCATTGAAGCTGAATGAGACCTCTCACAACAATGCCAGCTGATGCAATGATACAGATGGGTTCCTAGAACACTCACCTAGCAGGGGAAGCCTGTATTACAAGGGGACCACCCACCAGAGGATAATTCCAGGTTTTTTTGGAGATGAATATTCAAACATTTTTACTGATAGAATGTGATTAAAAATCACTAGCAATCACTCACTATATAAATTATAGAAAGCTACTAAAGTATTTTAAATGGAGAAGATTTATATTTTAGAAAGAGAACCATGTGGAAGAAGTATAATAGGGTAGAGATAAAATTGTCTGGGCCAGATATTGTGAAGGGCTCAACTATAAAAGAGTGATCTTCATCCTGTGGAGTTCTTGGGCCCTCCAGAGTTCTCGTTCAATATTTCATTGGTTACCTCATTATTAAGTTGAATGATAAGTGTGAAGGATTGTTGAATCCAAATTACAATGATCTAGTACATGTTGTTCTTGATAAATTGCCATTATCGTTTTTTTTAAGAACATTTTTCTTTCCCTTATACCCCACTTCCTTGTTGCTTTAAAAAATCCTATTTTTTTCTTTATGGGATATAATTTATAGTAAAATGTACAGAATTTAAGTATACAATTTGTTTTGACAAAGTATGTACCTTGTTACCACCATCTGAATAAAAATGTAGAACATTTTCACCATCACAGGAAAAGTCCTTGTTTCTCTCCAGTCAATCTTGTAGGTAGAACAAAACAAAACAAAAACAGAAAAGAAACAAAAAACCCTAACAAGTGTAATCCCACAGTTCTTATTTCTTTCACTTATATAGAGTGTTTTTCCTGTTTTTGAACTTTATATAAGTAGAGTCATACAGTATGCATACACACTCTTTGTTTTTGACATTTTTGCTCAATAGTGCTTTAAAAATAGTGTTGCCCATGTCATTCTTTGTATTGTATGACAATGTCACAATGTTTGTCCTTTCTCCTGTTGATATTTAAATTGTCTCCATTTTTTACTTTTATTAATAAAGCTGCTGTGAATAATTTCTGAACCCATGCTTTGATTTTTTTGAGTATGTTCTTAGTGGAATTGCTAGGCCTTATGTTCAATTTTATTAGAAACTAAGTTATTTTCTAAAGTGGTTATACTGTTTTATGTTCTGAGCAGTATATTAGAATTTCAAGTTGCTCATTCACTCTGACACTTGACATTGTCACATTTTTAAGTTTAGTCATCCTATTGGGTGTGAAGTGGTATTTCATAGTGCTTTTGTTTTGTATTTCATGAATGACTACTGGTATCAAATGGTGTCTAGTAATTCATCAGAGTTAACTGTTAATTGGTCATTCATAGCTTTTCTTTTTGGAATTTTTTTATTTTTACTTTTTTAGATTATTTTATTGTTCAATTACAGTTGTCTACATTTTCTCCCCACCACTCTCCCCCACCCCAGCCATCCCCACCGCCCTCCCTTGCTTCTAACCTCCCCCTTGGTTTTGTCCATGTGTCCTTTATAGTAGTTCCTGAAAACCTTCTCCCCACTGTCCCCTCCCCCCTCCCTTCTGGCTGTTAGATTGTTCTTAATTTCAATGTCTCTGGTTGTATTTTGTTTGCTTTTTTCTTTTGTTGATTATGTTCCAGTTAAAAGTGAGATCATATGGTATTTGTCCCTCACCACCTGGTTTATCTCACTTAGCATAATGCTCTCCAAATGCATCCATGTTGTCGCAAAGGGTAGGAGTTCCTTCTTTCTTTCTGCTGCATCGTACTCCATTGTGTAAATGTATCACCATTTTTGATCCAGTCATTTACTGATGGGCACTTAGGTTGCTTCTAGCACTTGACTATTGTAAATTGTGCTGCTATGAACATTGGGGTACATAGGTTCCTTTGAATTAGCATTTTGGGGCTCTTAGGATATAATTCCAGCAGTGGAATTGCTGGATCAAAAGGCAGTTCCACTTTTAGTTTTTTGAGGAAATTCCACAGTGGCAGTACCAGTCTGCATTCCCACCAACAGTGCACTAGGGTTTCCTTTTCTTCACATTCTCTCCAGCACTTGTTTGTTGATTTGTTTATGATGGCCATTCTGACTGGTGTGAAGTGGTATCTCATTGTGATTTTAATTTTCATCTCTCTGATGGTTAGTGATGCTGAGCATCTTTTCATATGTCTCTGGGCCCTCTGTATGTCCTCCTTGGAGAAGTGTCTGGTCAGGTCCTTTGCCCATTTTTTAACTGGGTTTTTTGTCTTCCTGGAGTGGAGTCATGTGAGTTCTTTATATATTTTGGAGATCAAACCTTTGTCCAAGGTATCATTCGCAAATATGTTTTCCCAAATAGTTGGTTTTCTTTTCATTTTAATACTGTTTTCTTTAGCCATGCAGAAGCTTTTTAATTTGATGAGGTCCCATTTGTTCATTCTTTCCTTTATGTCCCTCATTCATAGCTGTTTTTTGCTAAGTGTTCATGTCTTTTGCTCATTTTTAAAAAATTGTTTAGTTTTTTAAATTATCCTCAAGTATCTGGCTATGAGTCCTTTGTCAGGTATATGTATTTTGAGTTTTCACTCTAGTAGGTTCCCTTAATTTTCATGTCTTTTGATAAGCATAAGTTTGTTTTACTGAAGTTCATTTTTTTCAATATAAAATTTTTATGATTAGTGCCCTTCGTTTCCTATCAAAGGAATCTTTGCCTATCTCAGTGTTGTGAAGATATTCTGTGTTTCCTCCATGTGAATATCTTACTATCCCAGGACCATTTGTTGAAAAGCCCATCCTTTCCCTATTGAATTGCAGTGGCTCCTTTGTTGTGAAATGAAGAATATGTGTGAATATATTTCTGGACCATTATGTTTTATTCATCTATTTGTCCTAACGCCAATGCTGTGGTGCCGTAATTACTGTGGCAAAGTAAATCTTAAAATCAGATACTATATTTTTCATCAAAATTATGTCAGTTTCAACAAAATGCCTGCTGAAATTTTGAGTAGGATTGTGTTTAATTTATAGATTAATTTGGGGAGAATTGATTGACATATTCATAGTGTTGTATCTTTCAGTCTGTGTCCGTGATATATCTCTTAGGTCTTTAATATCTTCCAGCACTGTTTTGAAGTATTTTTAGGTAGAGTTCTTGCTCATCTTTCCATAAGTTTATTCATAGATATTTGATTTATTTTTGATATTGTAAGTGGTATGTTTTAAAATTTTCATTTTCCAAGTATTTGCTGCTAGTATATAAAAATACATATGGTTTTTGTATATTGACCTTGAATTCCACAACTTCATAAGCACAACAGTTTTAGTAGCTTGTAGATTTTATTGAATATTCCTTGTGTGTCATCAAGTGGTCTGTGAGCACAGTTTTATTTCTTTCCAGTGTATATGCTCATTTCTTTTTATTATCTGGATTGGAGTTTTCAGAGGTTATTTTTGATGAATTACTAGATTAATTTTTGAATTGGAGTTGTCATTTCTTGTTTTAATCATAAATATTCACCATACTGTAATTTAATATCAAATGATTATATCATAATTGACTTGAAGGAGGGAGCTTTGAATGTTGTTTCTCACTTGAACTAAATTATCTTAAAAAGTCTGATTCGGAGACAGAATCTGGATGCCTTATTGAATACAACCAGATTCTCCTTTAGACAGCTGTTGATAAGGTTGACAGCAGTACCCAGAAATCAGGATTAGGATCGAATAATTTTTTTATTAAAAAAATCATTTAAAAAGAATAAAAGAATATTTCAGTTTTTCTGTAGGCTTGAGATAGACACTCATTTTCTGGACTTATCTTTTTTTCCTTAGTTTTAGCCTTAACTTCTTTATAGTGGGCATTTCTCCTAGCAAACCAAACTCTTCTGTAAATTATTATATTATGCACTTCAGTTTGAAGCTTTTGGTATGGGCCATATATGTCCTAATTACACACAGGTTAACCTTTCTTTAAGGAACCTCAACATGTCTTACATGCTGATTATTTTGCTAATGAAAAGATTGCTATTTGATGTATTTACTTAATAAGATACTTCTAGTACATTTAAAATACAGGGTGTGGCAGAAATGACACCCCTTTTATTACAAAATCTTTTTATTACAAAATCATAAGCTGTAATTCTGTAACAACAGTATCACACTCAAGCACACCATATGACATTTTAGGTGAAACATTCAAATTAGAACTATAAATTATTGCACCCATATTATTACCTTACCAACCACACTCAAGCAGGCCTTACTTCTGCCAGACCCTGTATTATGATTTAACTCAATTCAGAACTATAAATACCTTGCCAGGAACACACATAAAACATTTGGCTGTTATACATTAGATATAGTTATGAAAACATTTAATAAAAGTTCAGTAACTCAGAATTATTTCTTACATATTTTCTGTCTAGTTTGGGACTGTCTGTGCTGGGTAGGTATTTCCTGCTTCATAGTGGTGTTCTGCTGCAATGACTGTCCCTCTCCATTGGAAAGAATAGCAATGGGAGATTAGAGACCCCATGGGAAAAATTCTTCTCTATGGTTATGTCATATAGGTAAGGGAGTTCTTTGAAACTTTTAATTAAAATGTTTTCCAGTGAAGAAGTTGCTGTTTACAAAATAAATGAACAAACAAAATAGAAATAGACTCATAGACATAGAGGTCAGGACTGGTGGTTGCCAGAGGGGAGAGGTTTAGGGGGCTGGGTGAAAAAGATGAAGGGGTTAAGAAGTACAAATTGGTAGTTACAGAATAGACATGGGACTATAAAGTACAGCATAGGGAATATAGTCAGTAATATTCTAATAACTGTGTATGGTGTCAGGAGGGTACTTTAAATATTGTGGGGACCACTTTGTAAAGTATATGATTGTCTAACTACCATCTGAAACTAACGCAAAATAATACTGAATGTAAACTATAATGGAAAAAATTTAAATACAGTGTAAACAAAGTTCACAAAAAGATGTTGAGTTTAAATGAAAGTATTTGAATGCCAAAACTTGATAAAGAAGCTTGCAAAAATCTGTTAAGCAAATAAGTACTAAAGATGTTATGTCAACTTAAATTGGTTTAACAAACTGCTTTTTTCTGAAGCAATTTCTTTTTATTTTTTAAAGATGTTATTTATTTATTTTTAGAAGGGAAGGGAGAGAGGGAGAGAAACATCGATGTGCGAGTGAAACATAGATTGGTTGCCTCTCCCACAAACTGGGGACGTGGCCCACAATCCAGGCACGTGCCCCAGCTGGGAATCAGACCTCTTCGGTTTGCAGGCTAGTGCTCAATCCACTGAGCTTCACCACCCAGGGCTGAAGCAATTTCTAATGTTCAGTAATACTGTGCATTACTTTGTGTTGTTGTTTGGTTTGAGATTTTATCAAAATATGTTTTGTTATGTATTTTTCTAATTGTTAAAATTTATAATATTTCATCCTTTTTAGTTAAAAGTGGCTCAGAGATTCTGCTATTGGTAGAGAGGTTTTTCTTTCTGCCTGTGAAGGAGTATGGGATTTACTATATTCATGATTTTATATAGAGACTCATCTCACAAAAAGGACCATATTTCAGACTATAAGACTCCCCCCCCGCCCATTTAGGAGGAATAATGGTTGTTAATGCTGCTGTTGAGTTCTGTTTATATTTACATTGGTGAAATATTATGTTATTTATGTTATTAAATATTTTACTGCATTTTTGCTTCAAATTTTTTTCCCTATTTTCCTCTAAAACCTAGGTGCGTCTTATGGTCAGAAAAATACGGGTACTTGACAGTTGATTTTGTAAGTTACTTGATAGTTAATATTCTAGGGAATTTTTTTAAAGGAACACTGATAAATCATTTATAAAATGACTTCCTCTTTATTTTTTTTAAAGATTTTATTTATTTATTTTTAGAGAGAGGGGAAGGGAGAAAGAGAGAGAAACATCAATATGTGGTTTCCTCTCATGTGCCCCCTACTGGGGAATCCACAACCCAGGCTGCTCTTACTGGGATTTACACTGGCCACCCTTTGGTTCACAGGCCTGTGCTCAATCCACTGAGCTACACCAGCTAGGGCTCCTGTTTATTCACATATGTATGTGTTGGTTTTTTTTTTAACTTTAATTGTGGAAGATAACTATAGGATGTAACTTTTAGATTAGTGGGCAGGAAAAGGGGGAAAAATTCCTATGGTTAATAAACATAATGCTAACTATTGAGTACTTTAATGTTTTCCTGCCTTTTATTGTTAAATACAGGGTATATTTACTTCTGGCACATGGGAAGAGAAATCAGATGAAATTCTCTTTGCTGACTTCAAATTCTCAATTACTCATCATTATCTTGTACAAGAATCCACTGATAAAGAAGGAAATGATGAAGTGTTAGAAGGTAAGCTTTTATATATATTTTAAAAGCTTGACATGTAGGATTTTTTTCATTTTTTAAGATTTTATTTATTTTTAGAGAGAGGCGAAGGATGAGAGAGAGAGGGAAACATCAATGTGTGGTTGCCTCTCATGCGCCCCCTACTGGGGACCTCACCCGCAAGCCATTTATGTGCCCTGAGTGAGAATCAAACTGGTGACTCTTTCATTCACAGGCCAGCACACTCAATCAACTGAGTCACACCATCCAGGGGGGATTGTTTATAATTTTGAGTTACAAATTTAGTTCTCTTAATTATGTAGTATTTTCCAGAGATGTTTTATATATATGAAGTTGTTTTACTGCATCTGGAGTATGATCTTTTCAGAGGAAGAATCACAGCATCATTTTAAAGTTAATTAAATTAGCTAATATTTATTGAGTACCTAACATGTGCTAGGTACTCTCAAAGCCAAATTGAACCCAAACTTAGATTTACATTCCAGTAGGTGGGATAAGGTTTATAAATAAGTAACAGTAATAGGGGGTAGAAAGTGATAAATGCCATCCCAAAGCACAGATAACATTCTACTGGATGGAGTTCAAAAGAGGAAGGATTGCTTTTAAATGGAAATGTTCAGAGAAGGTGTTACGGAGAATGAAACAACTAATTTAGGTTTCGAAGGATTAAAAAAAAGTTATTTGTTGATTAGTCAGTGTAGTGTTTTGGCTATGTTCCAGACTTTAGAGTCAGCTCAAGGGGATACAATTCTGGTTTTTCTACTAAGTAGTTACTTGACCTTTCTAAACTTGAATTATCTTAAAATGAAGTAATACTACCTAGGGGGTTAATGGGAAGATTTAATGAGATACTGTACAGAAGTACCCATCTCACTACCTGGCTCATGCTAGATATTCAGTAAATGTGCTTATAGTTGTTGATAGATGATATCATCCAAAATCTCTGTAAATGGTGCTTATAGTTGTTTATAGGTCAAATAACCAAACTCTTTGTCCTGAGATATACTAGTGTGAGGGGGACCTCAAACAACTGGAATTATCTTCTGGAGGACAGGCTCCTTACACTAAAGGCTTCCCCTGTTAGGTGAGTGTTCCAGGAACCCATCTGTATCAGTGTACCAGCTGGCTTGTGAGAGGAAGCTTTCAGCTTCAGTGAATTTTTTTGAAGACTCAGCGTGTTTCCCCATTTCATGATGAGTAATAGACGCGCACACCCACCCACACTGCACCAAGTGTTCAGCAGTTTTTGACCAAAAAACAGCATGACCCCACTGCCCCACGCTCCCTATTCCTACTCTCACCACCAGCAACTTTCTTTTTTGTTTCTCTGGACAAAAAAAGTCCTCAAAGGGAAATGTTTTGCTGTTGTGAAGGAGGTAAAACAATAAATGGCAGAAGCACTACAAGGCATCAAAATTGATGAGTTCAAAACCGTTTTGAGCAGTGGATAAGTCTCGATGGGTGTATTGCATCAATACTTTGAAGGTGACTGAAGTTTAAACATGTAAGAATAAATACACAATTTTTCAGAAACAAATTCTGGGATTTTATTGGGTCCCCCCTCATATATAACAGCAAGTGAGCAAGGCGTTGAAAATATATAAATTTTGGAGCTATCAGTAAAATGCCTTCTTTATTCATTTAGAAAACAAATATGCAGAATGTGTTTTAAAGTTTTTCTGGTCAATTAGAGACATTTTGCTAAGGGAAGGTAAGTGAAACAGAGAAAAGCAAATACCATATGAAGTCACTTATATGTGGAATCTAAGAAAAAAACAAAAACAACCAAGCTCACAGGTACAGAAAACAGATTGGTGGTTGCCAGAGGCAGGGTGGAAGGGGGGGGCGCATGACTGGAGAGTACACGAAATGGGTGAACATGGTCAAAAGGTACAGAATTGTAGTTAGAAAATAAATAAGTCAAGGGATGTAATGTACAGCTTGGTGATGATACTTAATTGCATACTTGAAAATTGCCAAAAGTTGTCATCACAAAAAAAACTTTTTGTAACTGTATAGTGAAAGACGTTAACTTACTGTGGTGATCATTTCACAGTGTGTACAGTTACCAAACCATTATGTTGTGCACCTGAAACTAATATAGTATTATATGTCAATTATACTTGAATAAAAATAAATTTAAAAAAGTTTTTTTGGTTAAAACATTACCATTGGTAAGTATAGGCCTGAAATATCTGTGCCTTTTCTTGTATAGGAATGAAATTATATTACCTTTTCTGTTATATATATTATTTTTACAAACAAAACAGATAACATTTGCATTTAGATTTATAAACTAGGATAAATAACATTGATCATGTATACATGTATCTCAGATAATTATATATACAACAAAAGAAAATAATTATACTAAAATATGAACATGTGTACTTTAGGAATAAGGGAAAGAGGGAAATGTATGCAATAGAGGGAAGTCTGATAATGCCCCAGACATTTCTGCATCCAACATTCTCTTGATTGATGAAGGCAATTGTTCAGGGTAGAGCAATCTTAAGTGCTGTTATTTTGACAAGAGATCATACATGAAAGAAAAACAGTTTTGTTAAAGAGGCTAAGAATCTGTTTCTGAGGTGAGCAGTTGAGGGGGCTATGTTATGAGACAAGATGAATGGATTTAATATAGCTAAGAAATTATTGTTACATGTGTGTAGATATTGTCTGTTTTAATCTGGTTGTGACTGAAGCTCTAACTAATGCTAGAAATTAGTTCCAATAAAGCATTAGCTTGGTTAATAGAGAAATACATATTTAAAACTATTGTTAGAGATCAGATTTGAGAACTGATCTTTTATTTTGTGGGAGTTGCTTATTGCCTTAGTTAAGTAAAATGTCAAGTTACTAGTGTTCTTTTTTTAGTGTTCTTTTTTATTTTTGCAAGTGAATAAAATATAAATTTGCTAAGCAATTATAGCTATGCAGCAAAAGGAAATATTTTTAACAGCTATCCTTTATGTTTTAAATATATTACGCATTTATGAGTAAATAATGATTATTGATGTTACTACCTTATGGACGGCAATAGTAAGTGCTTAAAGATACACAGTTATAAGTAGGAAGGTTGTTCTTGTTTACAAGAACACTTTAGATGGCCAGGGTTCACCTCAGAAGATGATAGGGAGTTGACAGGCCTCTAATAGGATTTTGAGGAAAAGTAGAGACAAGGGCTGACCAAGAAGAATAAATAAAACAAACTTTCTATTAAAGATGGGAAATTGTATGAGTCACAGCTTTTAAGAAAGGAAAAGAGTACAAACATAGGAATATACAGGGGTGGAGAAAAAGGTTTATAGTTGTTTGTATGTAAAATAATATTGTACAGTAATTAGTAAAAATAAAAGAATAAACTGTTTCAGGTACTTACAACTGTAAGCTTACTTTTGTCTACCCTTGTATATATATTTGTAGGCTTTTTTAAAGAACAGAGATTGAGAAAGACATGCCTTTTCTCCCCAATCTTAGCACTAGCCCTAGATTTAAATCTTTTAGCAATTGCAGAGCTACATAGACTAGTAAGATAAATGTTTCTTTAAATATTATTATAATATTCTGCATTAAAATCAACATAATAACTGTTTCATTATCTGATTTTTTTGGTAGATGCTATTCCACAATCTATGCAAGATTTGCTGTGCATGAATAATGACTTTCCTCCAAGAGCACATTGCTTGGTAAGATGGTAGGTATACATTTCACACAGATAACTCTTAGTATGTGTATTGGGGAGGCCCCAACACCACTCCCAGGTTCAATGATTTGCTGGAAGGATTCACAGGACTCAGCATCTAGTTGCACTTATTGCTATGATTTATTATAGTGACAGCATGCACAGCAAAATCTGCAAAGGGAAAAGGTGCCTGAGGCAAAGTTTGAAGGCAGTGCAGGTGTTTTAAGAGTCCTTTCCTAATGGAGTCACACTAGAGATACTTAATTCCCTTAGCTACAAGTTGTGGCAACACATGAAATGTTATCTACCAGGGAAGCTTGTTAGAGGCTCTGTTCTCAGGGTTTTTAATTGGGGGCTGATACCTTCTGACTGGTAAATAACAAAATTTCAGACTCCCAGAAGGAAAGCAAGTGTTCAGCATAAACCACATTGTTGGCACAAACAGTTTAGGCACAGTACCACTTATCAGTTAGGGCAGTAGTGAGAAACCTCCCTAGATCCAAGCTTCCAGGTGTCAGACCAAGGTCAGCCTTGCAAGCAGATTATTCTGAGGATAGCAGTCGCAGGCCTGCTGTTAATGCTTTTCTGCATAATATGTGTAGTATCTAGGGTAGTATCTAAATTAATTCTGATAATTAGTATAAAACACTTAAATATCACAAAAAACAATATATATTGTTACAAATTGAATTGAAATAAAATGTTGCTCTTGGTACATAATAACATTGAAGGTCTAAGTTATAAATGTAATACATTAATATAAGAGACACATCACAATTAAAAGGTCTTTATCTTTTTCAATTATTCAAACTCCGTCTGAACTTTATTTTGGAGGGGGTGGCATTGAAACACACCATCCCCAAAATGGCCCAAGTGTGAGTATATTGTCAAGAAAAGAGAACTAGTTAAAGGGAATTTATATACCAGTTATAAGTTATTCTCTTGTGAGTTGCTCTTTCATTTTTTTTATTGAAGAATTTCTAGGAATGGGGAAAATGATAACATCTGTGTTTCTTTTTTCTTCATTTCATTGTGATTACTATAGTAAGCAGACTATGTAGCACACTAAAAAACAAGAGAATTATTGCAAGTGCAAATAAACTGGATATTGTTTCATAAATACTGTTATTTTAGTGTGATGTTTTAAAAACTGTGAACTTAAACAACGTAAACAACTATTTGGTTGGCCAAAAAGTTCATTACATTTTTTCCATAAAATAAAAGACATTTTTCATTTTCACCAATACCTTTATTGATATTTTGAGTATGTTGACTGTCTCTTACTATTGGCTTCTAGTTGGGTAGAGGCCAGGGGTGCTGCTAAACATCTTCCAGTGCATAACATAGCTGTACGCAAAGAATTATTTTGCTAAAATGTCAGTAGTACCAAGAAACTTTGCAAATCACTTCAGACACGTTCGATCGGTCACAACACCTTCTCCATACACTGCAAAAATCCTTTTTTGTGTTTTAGTTATGTTTTTACCTTTCTTGAAATAATAAAGCACAATACACCAAAAATGTTGCATATTTTCTTCTATCTTCAGTTAAAATGGCTGCACAAAAATTCACCAATTGAGGTAGAAAGAGAGGGAGAGACATCAATGTGTAAGATAATACACGGATTAGTTGCCTCTCACAAGCCCCCAACTGGAGACCTGGCCCACAACCCAGCCATGTGCCCTGACTGGGAATCAAACCAGCAGCCTTTCAGTTTGCAGGTCAGCACTCAGTCCACTGAGCTGCACCAGCCAGGAATGATAAGTTTATTTTTAAATGCACGCTGATATGACACTGTCACAATACAACCTAACAAAATTGTTTCAAATGAAGTTAAAGCCAACTAAGCACTACTAGAGCCATTGTAATGAAAAACCATAATGGACTTTTTGGCCAACTGAATATAAAAGTTTTATAAATTACCCTTTGAACTTATCAGAAGAATATTCTGATCTTCTGAAATGTGAATATGTAAATTTAACATGACAAAATACAGGGTCTGGCACAAATAACACCCCTTTTTTATTATAAAATCTTTTATTACAAAATCATAAGCATGTAATTCTGTAACAGAACAATACCACACTCAAGCACAACACATGACATTTTAGGTGAAATGTTCAAATTAAAACTATAAATTATTAGACCCATATTATTACACTACCAACCACACTCAAGCAGGTGTTACTTCTTCCAAACTCTGAATGACTTCATTCATTCATGATACATTAATTAAAAACCTACTGTTTGGACAAACACTGAGTTAGACATTAATTTCTAGTTCAAGTACTTATTTTCTTGGCTACTTTGGGCAAGTTACTTAATATCTACGAGTTAGTTTCTACATTGTTAAAATCAGTAAAATAGCATGCACCTTTAAGGAAAATTGTGAGGATTTAATAAGATAATGGCATATAATGTATTTATCAAAATCCAAATGCTGTTATATGATTTCTGTTCAGCTTTTTCATATATATTTCCAAAAACTCTTTGGCACATAGTGCATAGTTTAAAATTATTCGTTGAATGAATAAATAAAAGCTTTTTAATCTATTTACTTTTTTTGTTTCAGTATTAGTTTACATTTGGTGTTATTCTATATTAGTTTCAAATGTACAGCATAGTGGTCAGACAATCATATACTTTACAGAGTGATCCCCCCAATATTTCAAGTACCTACCTGGCCCCATAATAGTTAACACAATATTAATGATCATCTCTATACTGTAATTTACATCTCTGTGACTATTCTGTAGCTCCCAATTTGTACTTCTTTTTTTAAAGTATATTTTATTGATTAGGCTACTACAATTGTCCCTTCTCTTTTCTCCCCTTTATGCCCCTCCCTGGTACCCCAGTCCCTCCAGCATTTCCCCCACCTTAGTTCATGTCCATGGGTCATGTATATAAGTTTTTTGACTTATCCATTTCCTATACTATTCTTACCTCCTCTGTCTACTTTATACCTACCAGTTATGTTTCTTATGTTCTGTACCTTTTCCCCAATTTCCCCCTTCTCTCCCCTCCCCGCTGTAACCCTCCATGTGATCTCTATTTCTTTGATTCTGTTTCCGTTCTAGCTGTTTGCTTAGTGTTTTTTGTTTTTTAGGTCCATTTGTTGATAGTTGTGAGTTGTTATTTTACTGTTTTTAGTTTTGATCTTTTTCTTAGATAAGTCCCTTTAACATTTCATATTATAAGGGCTTGGTGATGATGAACTCCTTTAATTTGACCTTATCTGGGAAGCATTTGATCTGCCCTTCCATTCTAAATGCTAGCTTTGCTGGTTATAGTAATCTTGGATGTAGGTCCTTGCCTTTCATGACTTTGAATACTTCTTTCCAGCCCCTTCTTGCCTGCAGTGTTTCTTTTGAGAAATCATCTGGTGGTCTTCTGGGAACTCCTTTGTAGGTAACTCTCTTTTTTCTCTTGCTGTGTTTAAGGTTTGATGCAGACCCCGGCTCATGGGGTCTACCACATTGTGGATGAGTCCTGTGGAGAAAAAGGGATGGCTCGGCCACTTCTCAAGGGGAGAGCGCTTATGAGTGCCTCATCCAGTCTCTCAGGAGAGAGCACCGACCTTTGCCTAGACAGGCTTTTATTGGTTTCTAGTCGAGTTACATCAAAAAAGGGTCTCATTATTTCTAGATTTAATTAAGTGATTACTTCTTACAGATAAAAAAGGAGAAAAAGTTAGGAATGCAAGGGAACCTTAAAAATGATTGATTTGGTTACATTTCATCCTTGGGACATCTTAGCACAGACTTTAGGGAGTTGCTTCAGAGATATACATTAAACATCTGTAGTCTTAACTTAGGGTGAGGGAGTTTTAGCAAACAAGTCTCATAGCAGCCTAGGTACAATGCAGGCCTGACTCCCCATGGGAAAGCTGATCTGCACACCTGGCTCCTGTGTGTTGCCTCGCATTGATCGGTTTTCCAGATCAATACTGGGCTACATTTGCCATTGCCATGCTGACCGGTTCCCTATAAAGATTCTCTCCTTATCTTTAATTTTGGCTAATGTAATTATGATGTGCCTTGGTGTGTTTCTCCTTGGGTCCAATTTGTTTGGGATTCTCTGAGCTTCCTGGACTTCCCGGAAGTCTGTTTCCTTTGCCAGATTAGCGAAGTTTTTCTTCATTATTTGTTCAGATAACTTTTCAATTTCTTGTTCTTCCTCTTCTCCTTCTGGTACCCCTATGGGTCAGATATTGGAACATTTAAAGTTGTCCTAGAAGAACCGAAGCCTCCTAATTTTTTTTGAATTGTTGTTTCTTCATTCTGTTCTGGTTGAATGTTTCTTTATTCCTTCTGGTCCAAATCGTTGAGTCCTGGTTTCCTTCACATCACTTTTGGTTCCCTGTACATTTTTCTTTATCTCACTTTGTATAGTCTTTACTTCTTCCTTTATTTTATGGCCGTACTCAGTCAATTCTGTGAGCATCCTGATTACCAGTGTTTTGAACTCTGCATCTCATAGGTTGGCTATCTCCTTGTCACTTAGTCCTTTTTCTGGAGTTTTGATCTGTTCTTTCATTTGGGCCATTTTCCTTTGTCTTGGCGTACCTGTTTTGTTGCAAGGGGCAGAGCTTTAGGTATTCACCAGGGCAGGGCAAGCCACTTACCTGTGTTGTGGTGCTGAATGTGGGAGTGGGGTCGGAGAGGTAACAGTGCTGCTTGCTGGGCTCTCGCCCCACTTTCTGTCCCTTCCCCTGCTACCCATAAGTGAATTGTGCCCTTTTAGGTACTGCCCTGGTGCTGATTCCTGGGTGGGTGGACTTGTGTACATTCTAGGACCCCTTGGGCCCTCCGGTGGACTCTACTGTGAGACTGGCACTTTGTCCTGCGGCAACCCCCACAGGTTTTTACAGCCAGAGGTTTTCAGGCTTTATTTCCCTGCATTGACACCCTGGGTTGTGTGGTCTCTCTTGCTCCCTAGTTGTTCCTCCGGTTTATCTGCATGTGAATGTGGGACTGCCCAGTCCACCAGCTGCCACCTTGCCTGCCTTGTCCACCAGCCACTGCCTTGGTGCGTGTCCTCTCTGACCTGGCTGCCCATCTCCAACCCTCGTACCAGTATGGATGAATGTTTCTTCAACTCCTTCATTGTTAGACTTTCTTACAGTTTGATATTTTGGCAGTTCTGGTTGCTTTTTGGTTTTAATTTGGTTGTTATCCTTTTTTGGTTGTGCGAGGAAGTGAAACATATCTACTTACACCTCCATCTTGGCTAGAAGCTCCCAATTTGTATTTCTTAATTCCTTCACCTTTTTCTCCCAGCACCCCGACCATTTACTTAAATTTTTTTTATTTTTAAAATTAACATACAGTAAAATTGACCTTTTTTTTTTGAACAGTTCACTGAACTGTAACACATACATAGGTTTTTTGATTACTATCACTATGAGAATATAAACCTCCCCCAAATCTCCTCTTGTTTGTTAAAATCCCTGGCAGTCACTGATATGTTCTTAGTCACTATTGTTTTGTCCTTTCAAGAATGTCATAGATGTGGAATCATATAGAAACCATTTGAGACTGGCTTCTTTCGCTCAAGTTAATGCTTTTGAGAACCTTTGCAGTAATTTTGTATCATTGGCTTGTTCCTTTTTATTACTGAGTAGTATTCTATTGTAAGGTTATACCACAATTTATTTACTTATCCACCTGTTAAAGGATAGAATTGTTTCTAGGTTTGGGCATTTATGAATAGAGCTGATATAAATAGGTGTATAGATTTTGGTGTGAAAACACATTTTCAGTTCACTTGGGTGAATGGATATCAGAGGTCAGTTGCTAAGTCATGTAAGTATACATTTAACTTTATAAGAAATGGCCAGACTGATTTCCAGAGTGACTGTACTATTTTGCATTCCCACCAACAGTGTGTGGCAGTTTCAGTTGCTCTGCATTGACACCAGCACTTGGTGTCAGTATTTTTTTTTTTAATTTTTATTTTAGTTTATTCAGTACAGTTTCTATCCTTTATTCCCATTCCAGCCCACCCACCCATTCCTCCCCTCCTCCCTCCACTTTCCAACACCCCTAGTTTTGTCCATGTGTCCTCTATATTTGTTCCTGTAAACCCTTCCCTTCTCCCCTGAAATTCCCTCCCCTCTCCCCTCTGGTCACGGACAACTCTATTTCAGTGTCTTTTTTTATATTTCACTTGCTTCTTTGTTTTGTTGTTTAGGTTTTTTATTTTAGCCATTCTAATAGACGTGTTGTAGTATCTCATTCTGGATTTAATTTGAACTTTGAACATCTTTCATGCGTTTATTTGCTGTCATAGATACTCTGTGGTAGTATCCAAATCTTTTGTCCCTTTTTTAATTCGGTTTTTTATTTTCTTACTGTTGAGCTTTGAGAGTTCTTTGCATATTCTGAATACAAATATTTTCTTCTAGACAGTAGTTAACTTGTTGTTCTCTTCACGTTGTCCAGAATAAAAGTTTCTAAATTTGATGAAGTTCAGTTTAATCAGGATGTTTTACATTATGGATAGTGATTTTGGTGCCATGTCTGAGAACTCTTTGCACAAAGTGTTCTCACAGTGTTCTCCTGTTTAAAAAAACCAAAAATCATTTTTCTCTTGGTTTATTTCAGATTTACAGAAAAGTTGCAAAGATAATATAGACTGTTTTGGTGCACCCTTCACCCAGTTTTCTCAAATACCTCATATTACCATGGTACATGTGCCCAAACTAAGAAACCAACATTGGTACATTATTATTACCTAACCTTAACTAGTTTTTCCACTGATGTCCATTTTCTGTTCCAGGATCCAAGTCAGGATACCACATTACATTTAGTTATCAGGTCTCCGTAATTTTTTTTTTATTTTCTGGTTTGTGAAATGTTATCAGTCTTTACTTATTTTTCATCACTTTGACAGTTTTGAGGGGTCTGATATTAGGTATTTTGTAGAATCTCCTTCAGTTTGAGTTTGTCTCCTTTTCTCATGATTATACCTGAGTTACGGACTTTTGGAAAGAATACCATAAAGGTGAAGTGCCTTTTTCATCATAGCCTATCAGAAAGTCATGTTATCAACATGACTTAATCACTAGAGATAATTTAATGGCTCTGACAAAATGATCAATTCTGTATTTAATTTTGAGCTTAATTCAATTCTAGAAGTTCTACATTTTGTACTTAGATCTATTATCTATTTCAAGTTAATCATTATATTGTATAAGGTTTGAGGTTTAGGTTAAGGGTTTGTTTTTTTTTTTTGCATATGGATTTTCAGTTGTTCTAATACTGTTTGTTGAAAAAGTTCCCCTTCTCCATTGACTGACTTTTGTATCTTTGTCAAAAATCACTTGGCCATATTTGTGTGTATTTATATCTGTATGCTCTTAGGTTCTGTAGCTTTATAGTAAGTATTAGGTACTGTGATTCCTGCAACTTTATTCTTTCTTTTTAGTGTTTTTTTGGCTATTCTGGCTCCCTTACTTTTCCATTTACATTTCAGAATTGGTTTGTTTATATCTACAAAAAGTCCTGATGGAATTTTGATTGGAATTGTTTTAAATCTTTAGATCAGTTTGGGAAGAATTGGTATTTTTACTATGCTGAGTCTTCCATTTTATAGACATGGTTATGGCTGGTCTCTCCAAATTTTTACATTTTCTTTGGTTTCTTTCATCACTGTCTTCTGGTTTTCAGCATACAGACCCTGTATGTTTTGTTGGATTTACACTTAATTATTGCTTTTTTCTTTTTAAGGAGCTATTGTAATGGTATTTTTTTAAATTTAATTTCTAGCTGTTTGTTGCTAGTATGTAGAGGTGGGACTGGTTTTTGTGCATTGACCTTATATCCTGACATTACTAGATTCAGTTATTCTAGGAGTATTGTAGTGTCTTCAGGGTTTTCCATATAAACAATCATGTTGTCTTTGAATAGGGCTAATTTTATTTCTTTCTTAGCAATCTTTATGGGTTTTTTTGTCATGCCTTTTGAAACTGGCTAGGGCTTTCAGTAAAATATTGAATAGGAGTGGTGAGAATGGATATTTTTGCCTTGTTCTGATCTCAGAGGGAAAGCATTTAGTCTCTTACCATTAAAAACTATCTTAGCTGTAGGTTTTTCATACATGCTCTTTATCAGGTTGAGAAAGTTTCCTTCTATTCCTAATTTTCTGAGAGTTTTTATAATGAATAAATGATGAGTTTAGTCACATGCTGCTTCTGCTTAAATTGATATGATCATTTATTTCTTCTTTAGATTTTTAATATGGTGATGACATGATTGATTTTTGGATATCTAACTGGCTTTGCATTCCCAAGGTAAACCCCACCTTTTGTGGTATAACTTGTATTTGTGCATATATATATATATTACTGGATTTAATGTGCTAATATTTTTGTCAAGGACTGTGTCTGTGTTCATGGTGAATATTGGTATGCAGTTTTCTTAGACTTTGGTTTTGGTATCAGAATTGTTAGCCTAATAATATGAGTTGGGAAGTATTTTCTATTCTAATTTCTGGAAGCGAGTGTGTCAAATTGATGTTATCTTTAAGTGTTTAGTAGAATTTGCCATTGAAACCATCTGGCTCTGGAATTCTCATTTTATTGAGGAGGCAAAAGTCTCAGTTCCAGTTCCTTGTCTCATATACACCCATATCCCTGAGGGGCCATTCAAAATGTAACAACCTCTATACGGATTTGGTTTGATGGAAACTCCATGCACAGACAATGCTTCAGTAAATCTAAAGCAGAAGGAAGCTGGCATATTTACTTTACTTTGTAGAGAGATTGGTGACATCATTGAAAACATACACAGTTTACTATTTTAGGGCCTACTAAGCAAGGGCATAGTTGTGGATGAAAGTATCTGAGTGATGTGCTTCTGGAAGCATAGTTTCCAAGCTTCATCTTATTTATATTTCTTATTGTGGTATTCTTGGACATACTCTAGTCTGGATACATACCAAAGACCACCTCCCTGAGGTGGGTATACCTTATTAATCTCTGAGTTACATAATTCACATTACTGCTGCCAGGCTAAAGTGCACGATATTCTCAGACGTAGACTTTCCTGTCACTCTCAGTCTCTCTAGTCTGGCAGTTTTCAATATGTTTCATCTCATGACATACATAAACTAATTACTAAAACCTGGCTCACCAAAAAATTTGTGTTGATCTGACAAAAATAGGTATAATTTGTATTCATTCACACTGGACAGCTACTGTTGTGTTGGCTGTTGTCATTTTTTTTATTTGATCATCTAAGGGAAAACAGGTCAGTGCTTGTAGTGTACTGTTCTAGTCTCTGTTCTGTCTCTCAAAGCCTCAGTTTTGCAGACATCTCTGTGAGTCACACTAATAGGCTTTCAGCATCAAAAAGCTTAGCTTGTCATGTAATATCCCAATCCCAGTTCTGAGCTGTTAGGGCCTATACCCCGAGCTGATAAAACCTTGGGTTTCTTCAGAGTCACCTTGAGTGCCTGTTTGTGCCTTTCAGTTTCCTCTTTACTTCTGTGCTTCCCACTCCCCTGCCCCCAAGTAATTTCCTTTATATTCCTTCAAGTTTAGCTATATATTTCAGAAACATTGTCATATTTAATCAGGTATTTTGGTGTGTTTCAGGAAAGGAGGGGTTGGTTTATCATGTCAGTCTGCAATGCTGCCTCTATTTTTAAATTTTATCTTTCTTAGATTAGAAGGCCAACAACCAAACTTTCAGAGTTTTTAAAAATTAGCCATACTAAAAGTTTGTGTATTTTCTTTTATTAGGCAGACGTTATCTTTAAACATTTACTGTGATTCAGGTACTGGGATACCACAAATAAACAATGATCCCTGTTTCAGTGAACTTTGGAGTTAGTAGGTGGACAGAAAAGGGAACAAGTGGTGATGCTGTTGGTGAATGCTCTCAGACAGGGCAACTCAGGGCTTCATGCAAGCTCATAGGAAGTGCCCCCTTTTCAGATAGATTTAGTCAGGAAAGGATTTCCAGAAGAGGTAATACTTTATAAAACAAGTGAGAATAAGCCAGGTGAAGTTAGTTAAAAAGATATTCAAGACAAAAGAAGAGCATTAGTAGAGGTGGTGATGTTTAAATTAAGAATTTGAAACCATCAGGTAGTTGGGTAAGCCTGGAGTATAGCAGTAAGAGGGTTGAGAATGGCAGAAGTTGAGGAGGGGCTGTGTGATCCAGACCTGATGTGAACTGGGCATCTCAAGAAGATTTCATAATATTCTTATATTTCTACTTTTTATAAAAATAAAATTATAATCCTTAAAATTAAAATTCTTATAATTTGCAAGATTATAAATAACTTGCCTTCTTAGCAACTAGAGAATAACATACACAGAAATTTTAGCGTATAAATATTTCCTTTTTAAAGTTAAGCTTAATACTGAAGCAGTGACATTGAAGATTTGAAAACTAATATGCAAAATATTCATTCATACCATTCATGTATAATTAGTGTAGGTTGACCTGTCAGAATGAGATAAAATTCATATACAATTAATATTTTCAGATCAAACTCTAGAAAATAGAAATTTGACATTTATGTCAAATGCTTAATTTTAATAGTTCTAGTTTATTGATGTACATCTATTTTGATATCTTGTAGTTTCAGTTTCTATATCAAGCACCTGTCAGATTAGTTACTAAGCCTGTTTAACTATTTTAGGTGTATTGTCTAAAACTGGTCATTAAAAGATAAAAAACGGACATGATCCATTTTTATGGTCTAGGCAAGATAATTGATCTTAATGATGTGATTTGTTGGATGCTTCTCTCCACCTCCATATATAACCAGTCCTTGAAATATTTTCTAATGGCTGATTGCTGAAACCATCAAAGGGATTTATTCCCTTGGTTAATTGTTATCGCTTATACTAAAATAAATGGCACTGTAGATGGCACAGATGCTAGCCTTAGCAGACATTTATGCCCAAATGTAAATTCATGAGATCTTTACTGAGCAGAGGTTTTAATACAGAGGTAGGTTTATGAACCTGTCCACCTCCTAAAGATATCATATCCTGAAACTTGTGAATATAAGTTATATGACAAGAAGGAATCATGGGAACAGATGGAATTAGGGTTGCTAATCGACAGACCTTAAGATATATTCTGGATTATCTGCGTGGGCCCGGTGTAATCTTAAGAGTTCCTAAAGGTAGAAGAGAGAGGCAGAAGAGAGTTGATGTCAGAGTGCTATGATGTGAGAAGTTGGCCTCCTATTGCTGCATTTGAAGACGAAAGAAGGCCACGAGCCAAGGAATGAAGGTAGTCTCTAGAAACTGGGAAAGCAAGGAGTGGGTTCTCCTTCAGAGCCTCCAAAGGAATACAACCTTGCTAACAACTTGATTTTAGTCTGGTGAGATTTGTATCACACTTTAACCTATAGGACTGTATGGTAATAAATTTGGGTTGTTTTAAGCCACTAAGATTATGGTGTTTTGTTGTAGCAGCAATATGAAAGAAAGTAATATAAAAAGTGAGCATAATGCCATATACCTGGCGAGGCTCTACTGACAGTGGAAAAATATATTTAAAGTGCAGCTAGGTTTAACTGAGGACGAACATTTGTCTCTATAGTTTTACCTTAGTTTATCTAGTCTTTAGACCTTCAGCTTCAGTCATTTTATTGGTCACAAGGGAATAACAGCAACAACATAAGAAATAGTCTGCAAATAATGTTACTAACTGTGTAGTTGAATAATTATGATGGCTCTTTTTTAAATTAATTTTTGTGATTTTAATTTTCTTCCCCTGGTCATAGAGAGAGATACATATGAAAGGACCTAAAGGTTTTGAGAGAATGATATTTAAGAATAGCCCTAAGGACCTGTAAAATGTTCTTATTCTTTGAAAAGCAGATGTTCAGAGGACTTCTGATAATGGTGACATGAAGCCTTGGCAATTACCCTTTGGGGCAGAAATGTATGAAACTGGAAAAAGTTGTCTAAGCAACCATTTTAGGGCACTGGAAACTGCCTAAAGGCCAAAAACAAATTGAGAAGCATTTTTTTTTCTTGAAGAACTGCTTGAGTTTCTGGTAAGAGTAGAGGGGGGCCTCTGGCCCTTCTACCTGTGGCTATTCTGCTACTCTGCCTCTTCCCAATCTGTGCTGGTGAAAACCAGTTTTTCAGTCTAGGCTAGCCATGAAAACACCAGCTAGTTGACAGAGATGTAGACTTGATTCTGGGTGGAAGGCAAAAACCTATGGTTTTGCCGTCTCTGCAGGCTTGATTGAGAAGGGATGGAGAAAACCTGTACCTTTGCTAGGCCAAGGTTGTAATCCAAGTTAAAGGCAAGTGGTGGGTTAGTCAGAAATTTAACAGGTAGATTCTGTATGGTGACCGTAGAAGAGCTGGAACACTCTATATGCATCCCTGTATGATACAGAAACTACATGTGTAGACAGGAGAGCCCAAACTTTAAAAGTAGTTATGACTTTAAATGAATTATCCAACCCCCAAACAGATCAATTGTCAGGCAGCAAAAGCCTTGTGGGTTCAGATGTTTGAGCATATCTGTGACCAAATTATTGGCTTATGACTAAGACAAGAAGTAGTCAGGCTAAAAAATAAGAATAAAATGACTGACTAGAAACATTAGTGGTTGAATACCTTGGGGGAAATAGATTGCACAGTTTAAGTCCAGGCAAGTTACTAAAAACAAAAAAGGAACAACCCTGAAAAAGGTTAAATAGGACCTGGTTTCACTACAATATATTATCTAGATGTAGTCTTCAACCACAAATGACTAGACATGCAGTGTTACACAGGAAAGGGTGACCCATATGCAAGTGGAAAAAAACAGTAGAAATGGACTTTTAGTGGACCCAGATGTTGGATTTAGCAATAGCTTTAAAGCAGTTGTTCAAAGAATTAAAGGAACTGTATTTAAAGAATTAAAAATATACTAACAGTGAGTCAAAAAGGAAATCTCAATAAGTGGAAACTATAATAAAGAACTAAATGAAAATCCTAAAGTTGAACAGTGTAACAGAGGCTTGGAGCTAATAATTTTTTTGCCTAATTTTTTCATTTATTTAGATTTTTTTGACTCGCAAGCTGAGTTCCAGTCCCTCTGTAAAATGTCACTTAATAAAATTGTCTGTATACAAATTTTAAAAATAAGCATAACTGAAATAAACTCACCAGATGAGATTAAAAGCAGATCTGAGATGACAGAATAGTTGGTAGATTTGAAAGATTAATAGGAATAATGTGATCCAAAGAACAGAAAGATCAGAGGAAAATGAACAGAACTTCAGAGGTATGTGGATTTTGTCAGTTGTTCGAAAACATACATTTAATGGAAGCCCAAGTGAAGAGAAACAAAAAGGCAGAAAAAAATATTTAAAGAAATAAAGGCTGAAAACATACCAGATTTGATGAAAAAAATTTTATTTAGGGACAGAGAAATTTCAGTGAACCCCAAGTAGGATAAACACAAAGAGAACCACACCTGCGTACATTGTAGTCAACTTGCTGAAACCCCAGAAACAGAGAATCTTGAAGACAAGAAAAGTCATTCATCGTGACTTCTCAAAAACAATGGAAGCCAGAGGGCAGTGTAGTGATGTACTTGTACTCAGAGTGCTGAAGGAAAAACTGTCAACCAAGAATTCTATACTGAGCACAAGTAACTTTTGAAACTAAAAGTGAAATAATAATTGTCATATAAAAAAAGACTGAGAATATATTGCAGGCATACCTGCCTTATAGGCAGTGTCAAAAGGAAACTTATGGTAATTGGGTCCACAGGAAGGGATGGAGATAATTGGAAATACTGTAGTAAACACAAAAGATACATTCTTTTAATTAAAAAAATAAGATTGCTTAATAATTTTAGCTCTCTGTTGTTGGGTTTATAACATAGGTAATGTGTAATATGTGTGACAATATTGCACAAAGGGAGAGGGGAGGAAATAGAGTTATTGTGCTGTATGAAATTTGCTCAATTTTACTAGAATTAAGCTGAGTAGCTTATAAGTGAAAGGTACAGAGAGCAATTCCAAGGATAGCTGAGGGCTTATAATTGAAAAAAGCATTTATTTGTTTAACATTTTCATTTTATCAGGTATTTTTTTAGACACTAGGTATTTAAATATGTCCCCATGAAATGTTTTTTTTTAATTGTTTATAACCACCATTTTTGGTGATCCAGTATTTTCATGCATATATTTTTTATATTAAAAAGGCTATGAATATATTTTTTCTGAAGTAATACATACAAAAGTCATAAAATGGCAACATTTGAAGTATGGTTTTATGCTTTTCCTATGCAAGATTATTGACATATCAAATATTGGTTAATTATTTGCTCTTGCTTTCAGTTTTTATAGGGGCATGAAAGAAAAAAATGCATCTTAAAACAAAACAAAAATGAATGATTGTCCTACTTTTCTCATTTGGAGAATGTGATGCTAAGACTCATTTATATTTAAATTTTATGTGTGTGTAGTCTGTTAGAAAAAAACAGTTCTGTTATGAAAATTATCATAGTGGGATTTTTATTTGAATTGATACATCTGAACTTCTAATAAATGGCTAGATTAGAAATTGTAGGAAATACAGTATAAAAATTTATTAATGAAACTCATTATCTTACATCAGTCTCCCTTCAGTTTTCCCATTGTCTCCTCTCCATCCTTCCATTTTCTATCCATGCACAAAGAAAGGGGGCTCAGACATCTCATACTTCCTAATTTTGTACAAGCTGTGAAAATTTGAGTTATGTCTTCCCAGATTGTTTTTTATGAGTATATGAGTTACATGTAGATATATTTTTGTGGTGTTGATTTGTAGTTTTTTAATAAATGGGATTTCATGTACAAATTGTTCTGATAAACATATATTTTTCTCAGCATTTCATGGCAGCCTTTATGTCAGTAAATTCAGATATACTTTTTTTTAATGCCATTGTATGGGAGTGTACGGTTATTATTTACCCATGTCTTTATTGAAGGATATTTATATTGTGTCTAGTTTCTCACATTTAAACTATTATAATGAACATCATTGTACATATATCTTTGTGCATTTGTCTGAATGCTTTTGTAGCATAGATATAATTAGTTCAAACTTTGTGAATTTTAAATATTTTCTGGCTTTGAAAATGTTTTGAAAGTCTATACCTCTTGCCAACACTGGATCTTATCACTATTTTATAATTTTTGCCAATTTAATAGCTTAACAGTGATATCTTGTTTTAATATTTATTTTCCTAATCACTAGTGAGGTTGAACTTCTTTTAATAAAATTATTAGCAATTATATTTCTTATTCCTTAATATATATTAATTTTGCTTCTTTATTGTTTAATTTTTTTAACTGTTGTAAAACACAAAATTTACATTGTAACCATTTTTTTAATGAAACTTTTTAAAAATTTTTTTTAATTCTTTTTTTTAAGAGAGAGAGGGAGAGAAACATCAATGTGTGGTTTCCTCTCACATGACCCCCATTAGGAACCTGGCCTGCAACCTAGGCATGTGCCCTGACTGGGAATCGAACTGGCGACTCTTTGGTTCGCAGCCCACGCTCAATCCACTGAACTACACCAGCCAGGGCCATTTTAATCATTTTTAAGTGTACAATTTAGTGGCATTAAATGCATTCACCATTTTGTGCACCCATCACTACTCTCCCTCTCCAGAAGTTTATCATCATCCCATATTGAAACTTTGTATCCATTAAACAGTAATTCCTCATTCTCTCCTCTCCCAGGCTCTAACCACCTGTCTGCTTACTCTGTGACTTTGACTACTCTGTGAACCTCATATAAGTGGACTCACAAAATATTTATTCTTTTGTGACTGGCTTATTTTTCTTACCATAACATCTTCAAGGTTCATCTATATTATTGCATGTATCAATCTTTTCTTTCTTAGGTCTGAATAATATTTCATTACATGTATATATACCATATTTTGTTTATCCACTTATCTATTAATAGACATTTAGGTTTTTTCTGTCTTTTGGCTCTTGTGGATAATGTTGCTATGAATAGGTATTCAGATATGTCTTTGAGTCCCTGTTTTTAATTGCTTTGGGTATATACCCAAATGTAGAATTGTTAGTCATTCTCCACTTAAATTATTTTTAAGAATCACTGTGCCATTTTCTATAGCAGTTGTACTATTTTACAATTCCACCAGTTATACTCTAGGATTCTGATTTCTCTATGTCCTTGCTAACACTGGTTTTCTGTTTTGTTTTGCATTTTATGGTAGCCATCTAATGAGTGTGAGGTGGTATGTCATTATGGTTTTGATTTACATTTCCCTAATAATTAGTGATGTTTACCACATTTTTTCATGTGCTTATTTGCCACTTGTATATCATTGGAGTGATGCCTGTTCAAGTCTCTTGTCCACTTTTTATCTGATTGCTTGTTTTTTGTTTATTTTTTGCTCCTTTTAAAATCCCCACCTAATGTTTGTTTACTTGATGAAGGCATGGTCTCAGGCATCAAGTAGGTCTAGTATGGAAAGTAAATCAGTGTTTTATATTGATCCTTCAAAGATGATGATAATAATAATAATAGGAAAAGTACTTTAGAATTCAGAGAATAGAACATATTTAACAGGAGTGATTATGGTATTTGAGGGAAGTCCTCAAAAAGAGATCCATCAGGATTTCGATATTCAGTGATGGCAATGAAGTGTGTGTGGGGGCTGCATTTCAGGTAGAGGAACAAAGCCAGAGGATAGAATTTTATTGTAGATCAGTATAAAGCAGTTCAGTTTGGCTTATTTGTTGTTAATGGCAATATACATTGGCACAGTCTGTGTTATGTGTGGAGAGGAAGGAAGTAGTTTGGCGTCAGCTATCAATAAAGATACAGATGTTCATTTTATCCAGCAACTTCTAGGAATTTATCCCACATATAGAAACAGACAATCACAAGTATTACTGCAACAGCGTAAAACTGGAAGCAAAGTACTGATGAGTAGGGGATAAAGTACACAAAGTATATATAGTGTAATCTTATTTGAGAATAGGGTTGGTACATAGATAATAATTTCTTGGTTATTCTCCCAGAAATAGTCTGACAGTAGTTTCACTCTAGTGCTGGGATGGCATGGGGAAATGTTCTCTTGTTTTCTTTCTTTCAAGGACATTTAAAAAAGAAAACTTTTAAAGACCTTTAGAAGCTTAAAATTCACAGCTCTGGGCTCCTTCCAGTATTTGATGCTGCTTCTGTTGGCAGTGAAAATGGCACTGGGTGTTAGACCAGTGGAGTCAGAGTGGACCTTGGTTTAGCAACCTTGGTACTTGAGTTCTGGCTAAAGAAAAAATTAAGAGCCAGATTCAAACTGTAAGAGAAGGTTTATTTAGAAAGTTACAGAAGTAGAAGAGGTGAGCAGTAGAATAGAAGAAATGGGCATAGGAAACAAGTTACAGAGGCAAAAGAAAGGCTATTGGAACTTAGGAGAAAGAAAGGGAAAGGTAATGCACCTGGGTGAGAAGAAGGGGAGGGAGAGTCGATGGGTCCTCTGTCCTAAGGGCTTTTAAGGATGCCCCAGGGGAGGATCTCAGTAGAATACTCATCAGCTTTACGGGTGTGTCCTTTCAGGATCATGGTCTCTACTGATTGCTCAGCACCAGGGCAGGGTGTCCTGATGTCAGCCATGGTGACACTTGTCTCCTCTTTTGGGCCTGGAGCTGAAACACAACTGAGGCCTAGATGTTATCCCTAAGGGTTAATGCTTAAGGGAGTGGTTGTTCAAGGGTACCCACATGAGAGTCACATGAGGCCACTCTTTGGCTTCTTGTTCCTCCTCCAAGGGGGTCTATTGCAAGACTAGTGTTGTGCCAGGGGAAAAAAGGTCAGGGAGGATCCAAACCACATGATGAGCGATGTGAAAGACCAGGGGGTCCACACTGCAGGAGCAGCTATATGCTAGGGGAGGAAAGGTTACCCTGGGGCCAAGGTCCTTATTTTTGCCCATTGCTAGGTATCTGGGGCTTTCAACCTTGGTGACCTGTACTTCTGTATGTTGCCCGTCGTTCTGCTCCTGTCTAACTGCCTGCCACACTTCTACATAACTAATTTCGATGTACAGGAAGGTAGAGGTGAATTGAGAAGGTGAAATAAATTTTTCTCATCTCTATAAACAGCACCAGGTACATCATGGCTGATAATTATTTTCCTGCCAGTTAGGGAATCTTTCAAACTTTCTCTTCCACATTATAGTGGACTTAATGTTATCAGTTAATTAAAGTGAAATTTCAGTGCTGGCTTTCATCTTTTATCTTTAAAATTAAACTTTTAAAGCAAAACTTATTTAATGTTCTTTGTGATTTCAGCAAATTGCTTCTAATTTGTAAATAGTAGAGGGGAGATAGTAGTTGAATGATGGAAGTGTTTCACTAAATGAAAGATACTCAGATTGTAGGTTCAGTTGCCATTTTAAAAACAAGAAAAGCAACACCGGTACTTCAAACCTGACTTGTTAAATTTCCTTCAGGGAAATGTTTTCATGTTTTTCAGATAATGGATTTTTGTATTCTGAAGTTCCCCTTTGATTAATGGCAGTGATTCTTTTTTAAAAGGTATGGATTGCGAGAATTCGTGGTGATCGCCCCTGCTGCAAACAGCGATGCTGTTCTCAGTGAATCTAAGTGCAACCTTCTTCTGAGCTCTGTGTCTATTGCTTTGGGAAACACTGGCTGGTAGGAGGACATTTCAAAAAACTTAGACAATAAGTTAAAAATTATTTGTAATTATATTTTATTAAAGAGAATGGTTATCAAATGTTAGTTTTAAAATTATAATTGGGATTACTACTTGTACATTATTATACTATTGGAATATGGTATATAAGATTAACTCAACAAATCCTTTAGGGAGCAGCATTTATAGAGGGAAATTTACTGAAATACTCAATGAATATTTGAAATGAAAAGTACTATTTTTGTTTGTTACAAAATCTAATTTTAAAACTTGACAACAGTATTGCCTTGTTTGACCTCAGCTGGGAACACATTCATCAGGTGACTCAGTTTTTGATACTCTGTACACATCTGCAAATGCCTTAAAGTGCTGCAAATATTGGATTTGGGGTTACAAATAAATTTTGGCAGGTAGGCTAATTTGCACATATGGAAATCTGTGAATAATGAAGATCAACTGTATCTTCAAATGATGAAGTATTTCACCATGAATGTTGGTTTAATTTGTATTATTTAATTATTTAATCAAGTTTATGTATCATGACTTTGGAAAGGCTAATATAACATGATCGTTTTTATTGAAGAGAATTTTATTCTGCTTTTTTTAAAAAATTTCAACCATTTAAAAACATTTTTTCTGACGGCAGAGTGCCACCAGACAGTTTCTTCAGTTTACTGGTATAAGGAGAAAAGAGATTAAGAGTGTCATTTTTATAAATATGTCTGTGAAATGTTCCATGTTTAGTGCTTTTAAATATTTGAGATTAATATAATGTAACAGTGGAAAATTTTGAGATTTACGAGATTTTCAATGTTTAATGAACTTGCAATCTATTCCTATTTAATTATGTCCTTCAGCCAGGTGCCACTCTTTGTGCAAATTCATCACAAATGGCGAAGAATGTATGTGGGAGAATGTCAGGGTCCTGGTGTCCGAACTGATTTTGAAATGGTTCATCTTCGAAAAGTGCCAAATCAGTACACTCATTTATCAGGTCTGCTGGATATCTTCAAATCAAAGATTGTAAGTTGGCATTGATATTGTCAGTCTTTTCTGGGATCCATATAAAAGTAGCAGTTTGGTAATTTGACTAAGTATGTAGAAATATTTCTCTATAATATTGATAATGTAATTAAGAAGAAAGATGTAATTGACTGTATAAATTACTATATGTTTAAAGAAACAAAGTAGCTAATTACATTTTTAGTGTACTAATGCTAAAGAATAATTAACTAGACTGATTTTGTTTGTTTAGTTTGTTAACATTTATCTACTATGCAATCTCTTTCTACTTCTAGTAGTAATACAGCAGGCCCTCAAATAATGTTTCATTTAACATTGTATCCTTGTTTCCTTATAATGTTGGATGAGGGGAAAAAAATCAATTCCTGGTTGGGGCCACTGTCTGTAGAGTTTTTACCTTCTCCCCATATCTATACGGGTTTTCTTCAGGGACTCTGGTTTCCTCCCACATCCCAGAGATGTGTGTGTGAGATGAACTAGCTTGTCTACATTGTCCCAGTCTGAGTGAGCGTGGATGTGCGTGTGAGTGGCCCTCTGATAGACGAATGTCCTGTTCAGGGATGATTGTCACCTTGTGCCCTGAACTGCTGGGATAGTCTCTGGCCACCTGCGACTGGAGTAAGCGAGTTAGAAATAATTCTATTTGTTTTTATTCATCTTTCTTAAATGTATGTATAGCTCACATTTATTTCAATGTTTAACATTAGAAGTGTTTTACGTCTTTATTTAGAAACTTGGCCATGTTTTTGTGACCAGAAATATGCTGTAGAAACTTAACTCTCGTTGATACCAGTTAGCCTGTGGTAAAATTGGTTTTGTTCCATGTTGTTTCATTTAAAGTTGCAGTTTCCAAGAACCTATCGACAACATTAAGTGTGGACTTACTGTATTGCCCACCTCCCCAGATAAGTGGGCTTTAGATAGTTGCTTGTTTGGGGCTTTGACTGTGAACCTTTGACATCCGAACTCTGTTGGTTCTGAATTGCCTTTGTTTTTTTTCTTTTATTTTTTGAGCGAGAGAGAGAGAGAGAGAGAGAGAGAGAGAGAGAGAGAGCAAGAGCAAGGGAAAGAAACATTGATTTGTCGTTCTCTGACCAGGGATCAAACCCCAAAAATTTGGTATATCAGGACAATGCTCTAACCAACTGAGATACCCAGCTAGGGCTGAATTGCCTGTCTTTTTTTCAAATCTTCATTTGATTTGATTTTTAAGATAAATCTGTCCTATGTTCTGTTACTGAGAGCAGCAAGGCTAAATGGGATGTGTCCGATATATCCTTGGTGTACTATAAAACCTCTATCACAAGAGACATGGAGGACTTATCTGTGCTACTCTGGGAGAAAAAACATTAGGGTTTAAATTGAGGACCTACTAAAAAGAGAGCAAAGCCAGATAAAAAAGTTGTGGAGTGGATCCTCTACTTAAAGAAACATTCCCCTTAAGTTGACACACATCACACCGAAGTGATTAAATTTGATTAAGAAACTGATATGAGGTATCTCCTGGTATAGATACAGTAAATAAGATATGTCATCACCTGTGTTGCAGTCCTGTCAGAAATGTTTAATATAAATCAAAACAAGGGAACACCTGCATGTTTCCAAAATGAGCCATATTTTGGAAAGTAACTGGCCTAGACTCTTCAGAAATCTCAGTATCATTATAGGCAAAACAAAGATTGGGAGCTATTTAGAGGAGAGGAGAGGAAAGTGGCATAATAGCTACATGAAATATATGATCCTTGATTGGGCCCTTTTTTTATGATTGTGTGGAGTGATGTCCTTGTTCGTAGGAATTACATGCTGGAGTATTTAGGGGTGAATTGTCATTATTCCTACAACTTACTTTCAAAAGGGTCACCCCCAAAATTTATTTATTTATATGACATGGTGAAAGGCATGTGAGTGTTTCTTACACTAGTTTCACAGTCTTTCTGAAGGTTTGGAAATTTTAAAAAGGAGAAAATTATGAGGAAAATGCTGAAATTTTTAAAATAGTTACTAAACTATTTGTTTAGAAAGATATTTAGGATTAGAACTTAATTTATTAAAAATGATTTCAGTGTTGAGGCCCTAAATAGTGTAGTGGTAGGATTATCATCACCCCTTTGACATCTTTAAAAAAAGTAATGCATTTACCAGGTGAAGAAATTTAAGTAAAAGCTTCCTTTTATTCTCTAGTCCCTTTCTTCAAAGTAACTATTGTCAGCAGTTTCTTGTGATTATCTCCATTAAAAAGAAATCATAGAAGTATATATTTTAGAAAGCTCCATTCATATATGTAACTTTTTAAAAAACTTTCTGGGCTTTGAAATGCCTTAAGTAACTGTTTAATTCTACATGTGGTATTTTAAGAAATTTTTATAAAATGCAAGAATGTGTTTATTTCTCCCTTTCTTTTGCTCTCACCTGAAGTTTTCAATTATAGTTAATTTTTTTAGTTCAAATTTCTGGTTAGATAAAAAGACTACCTTTATTCCTTCTTCCTAAATTTAAAGAACTGTTAGTGAACATTATTTCATGGATCTTTTGTGCCACAGCTCCATGTAGCTCGTCTCCTCATTACTGAAACTAGGGACCACCTTGTTTGGTGGGGTCTGACTTAGATTATGACTGTATTCTAGTTGTACTTAAAAAAAGTATTCCTAGTCAGTTATCGCATCATCTGTCAGAACTTTCACAAAACTCATCTAGATATGCAATACCTCTCAAAATTGATTTGATAAGAGATGAGCTTAAAATAATTGAGAGCTGGTGTGGGTACTTTAGAAGTTTTACGTAGTTAAAGCCTGCCCAGTATGTGACTCTCCTGAACTGTCTTCATAAAAATTATGCTTTAACATCTGCTTGGCCCTTACTGGTGTGGCTCAGTGGATTGAGTGCTGGCCTGTTAACCAAAGAAAGGTCACTGGTTGGATTCCCAGTCAGGGCACAAGACTGGCTTGCAGGCCAGGTCCCTAGTTGGGGGCGTGTGAGAAGCAACCACACATTGATGTTTCCCTCTCTCCCTCCTTTCCCCTCTCTAAAAAAAAAATTAATCAATAAAATGTTTTTTAAAAAAAAATCTGCTTGACGTTTCCCAGGGCTCTTACCTTCACTGGCAGTTTATTTCATTTTCTCCTAGATCTAATTATTAGAAAAGATTTCCTTTTGGGTGGGAGCAGTTCTTCCCTCTGGGGTCACATGAAATTTACTTTTAAATCTTCTTCTGCCATAATCTTCTAAATATTTGAAAACTCTTGCATCGTAGTTTTTTCTTTTTCTGTTTAGACATTCTTCGTTTTATTCAGGTGTTCTTTATATTGCATAGTTTTATATTTTGATTATTGATTTGGGTATTTGTTTTAGAACTACATTTCTTCAAGTTTTGGAGAAAATTTTTTTTCAGGCTCATTGTGAATATTTAACAGTTAAAATTTTCTCTTCCATTTTTCCTAGTGGTTTTAGTTTTGTGGTTGCTCCCTACCTGCAGAATATTTCAGAACTACTTCTTAAAATGGTGTTTGGAGCCTCTTGTTCTGTTGTGGTATTTGGGTATTTTATATCTAATCTTGGTATTACTGGATTCCATATCATGAGAATGGAGGTTTTTCCCCTTTAACTCTTAACACATAACTCTTCCCAGTCATATAGCTTCCAGCAAGGCCACTGTACCACGCAGGAGTGCCCTGCCCCAGTGTCTTTCTTAAATAGAGTCCTGTGGTGTCCTCACTCTCCGGATGGAGCACTTTGGGTCTCATGCAGCGCAGTCTGCAATCCTAGGCTATTATCAACTGCCTTGTTCTGCACCTGAAACTCAGCAGGCATGTGCCTGGAGTCCCATTTATCAACTTGGGTTTTCTGTGCCTTTTCTACAGCCCACAAAGATATGTATGTCATGTTTGATCTTAGCCATTTCTTTTTGGTTTTCTCTTTCTATATTTATCTACTTTGCTGTCTGACTGGAGCAGAGGTTATGTGTCAAAGCAACCTTGTTACAGTTTCTAGACCATTTGTGCCTTTTTATGTGTGAACTCTCATTTCATATCTGGACCTAACTAAAAAGGCAATTATTCCTGACCAGCCAGAATCTTACCTTGCTTGTCTAGGATACAGCACCCCAAAACTGAATTATCTTTTTTTGGCAACCACCTTATATTGTGACTTTAGATCGAGTTTGTATTCAGTTAAAGCTATTGTTGAGTTAAATGTCTCTTATTCCTGCTGACCAGCAGTGTCTACAACACTTGGAAACTGGTTAGATACACAGAATACTATAGAATCTACACTTTCACAGACTCCCTAGTTGATTCCTATGCACTTTTAAGTCCTATTCCACATTAATGTAGTATAACTATTATTAAGGGAAGCTGAGATCATAGGATGTTTGGATGATACCAATTTTTAACAAATGTAAAGATAAATCTAAATTTTCTGTTAACTCATTTATTAATATAAATTATTTTGCACAAGTGACCATTTGTCTTAGTTTAAAATTTTGGGTCAGTATTCAAGACTGACTTTTAATTTTCTATTTTCACTTAAAAGAAAGAAAAGACATCAACCATCTCCCAAAACCTACTCTTATGCTTTACAATAGTTTTCCCTTATTTGCAAAATTAATCACAGGTTTTTCACATTTAATATGGCTGAAGAGAATAGTAAGAAATTATACTTGTATAATTAAAATTGCGTAAGATATTTTGAAAGTATTTTGTTTAATAGAATTTAGTATCTTGTTTCCAGGTAGTAGTTTAAACAGCTTTATTCTAATGTAATTTTGGTCTCTGGCATTGTTTTTAAAGGCACTTCTTTTTTAAAGCCCCACCATATTGTCTTCACATTTATTTCCTAGGGATGTCCTTTAACTCCATTGCCTCCAGTTAGTATTACTATTCGGTTTACCTATGTACTGCAGGATTGGCAGCAGTATTTTTGGCCTCAGCAACCTCCAGGTAAGATCATTTAAAGCTATATTTAACTTATTGACTATAAATAGAAAAGAAAATGTATTCAGAAATTAAAGTTATTTAGCAGTGTGTTTCAGGTATTTTAAATTTGGAATATTTGTAATTCATCCTAAAATATTGTTGATTACATTGCCTCTATAATTTTTCT
Organism: Trachops cirrhosus; assembly: GCA_028533065.1. NCBI lineage: Eukaryota > Metazoa > Chordata > Mammalia > Chiroptera > Phyllostomidae > Trachops > Trachops cirrhosus. The sequence goes on from CM052541.1 coordinate 90,350,092, forward strand.
TGTAAGAAGATTTCTCTTTAGGTTGTTCTAGAGACAGTATTATTCTGCACATGACAATCTATCTTTGAAAGCTAATATTATTTATAAAGCATCCCCGTTGTTGTGGAACATCATGCGGTATAAATTAGTATGTAGTGAACAATTGAAATGTCTATTTTTAGAATACTGTAATAAGAGAAGCTGTCATAAGCTGAGGATAGACATGCAGAGAACTTTGTAGAGTTTGAAGAGTGCTAACCAGAAAGAAAAAAATGATGGGGGAAGACTTGTAGAATATTTTACTTTAACTTGCATTTGATAAAAATGTAACTGAAACCAATTTACCTGCCCTGGCCCATGTGGCTAAGTTGGTTGGAGCGTCATCCTATACACCGAAAGGCTGCAGGTTCAATTCCTGGTCAGTGCATTAAAAAAAAAAAAAGGAAATCAATATATCAGGTTAGCCATTAAAATACCTGTTCATTCAACAAATGTTAGTTATTGGCTTATAATAGGCCAGACTGTGCTAGGGACACAAATATGAACAAGATATCACATAAGTTCTAGAAAATCTCAGCCTGGTAGACATAAAGCCTAATTAAGTGAGGTTTAGGTTCCTTGGCATTTCTTTCACATACAAGTGTAATTATAATCAAGTACATCGGATAAGAAATTAAATACAAATTTATAAATTATTACAAGGATTTTACTAGCCTGAAAACATTTTTCAGTCTCCCTCAAAGAGAAATAAGTTAGTATAATTTTATTGCAAGTAGTTGGCTATTTATTGGATTGAAAATAATAGATTGCTGGTCTTGGGATAATACTAAAGTTAATGTAGTACATCCTTAGCTTTTGTTGATTATATATACTACTACTATTTTACTTTATGTACCACTGAACAATCCAAAACTCTAATGTACAATAAAATAACTGCATCTGAACTACAGCAAAAGGAAATAAAAACTAAACTGACACTTATGTTAGACAAAAAATTCAAATGTTTGTTTTGGTAATGTTATTTTATTTTATTTATTTTATTGTTGACACTATTACAGATATCCCCCACTCCCTCCCCTTTGACTCCTTCCACCCACCCCTCTCTTCCAGCCATTACCACGCTGTTGTCTGTGTCTATGGGCTACACATATATGCATATATGTTTTTTGACTAACATCTTCCAGTCCCCCCATCCCTCTCCCCTTTTTCAAAGGCTACTCTAATATTAGTCAATTTTAAAGATTTCCAAAGATGGTACCCTGGTCTTTTGGTGATTTAAGAAGAAAGCCCAAGAGCCAGAATCTTAGCTTTATAATCTGATTGCCAGTAAGGCCTTTGTTAACATTCTATTTCCAAACTTTTTTTAATGGGGATAAAAATACTAACCTTTCTCCTCAGTGGATTGAAGGCCATACACATTTTTAATATTTTCTCCTATGCACCAGGCACTGTGCTTGTCATTTTATATATTATTTCATGTAATTCTCATTTACCTATGAGACAACTATTATTTTACTTAGAGAATATAAGTAACTGAAGCAAGGTCACATGGTCACCTAGTGTTAGAGTTCTCATTCAAACACCAAACTCAAAATCCCACAATCCTTTCATTTCACAATGTTACCCCTCTACTTCTACTTCAGTAAAAACTTTTGTGCAGTTATAGTCTAGTCATAATTTTTAATTTACAGAATGTGCCTTTCAATTTTTAAATTGACATCTTGTAATAAAGCTAGTCATTGTAATCTTTATTATTGTAAGCATTCTTTAGTTGGAAAAATGGAATGAATTGACTTGAGAAAATTTACTGAGACAAGTAATTGAACTGTATGTAATGGCTAATTTTAATAATTTGGTTAGGGTACAGATAAGTCAAAAATGATTTTTAGTAAATCTGGGGAATTCATAACTCAATAATAGTCTTTAATTTTAGAAATTCCCAGTGTAGTATGAATAATTAAAAACAACCATGTGTATTATTGCAGATAGAAGTAAATCCTTTTGATGTGTTTTAGAAGTGTTTATTACTTCTTCAACAGGGATGGAACTAAGGGGAGTGATTTACCCTCTAAATTCTCTAATCTCAGATACCGTTTGTAATGGAAAGGAAATTCTTCAGTGAACTTTAAATATTTCCGTGTACTATTGACTGAAATGTAACTTTATTAATGATGACTAATTTGCTATTCCGAAACTGTTGACAGCAAAACTGATGAATGTAGGTTGGTGCTTAAATTTTTTAATACTTGGATAATCTTTCTTTTAGATGATATTAATCTCATTCTTAGGAAATGCAAAAAAACTTTACACAATAATGTTCTTTCAAGGAATATTTAAGGTTAAAATTAGAATGCATGACTTGAACGAAACACTGAATAAATAGGAATTAAGTGTGTCCTTTTACAACTTTCTTGGAGGAGGTCTTTAATACCTGACTACTTACTTTCTGACTTGTTATATGTGCTCTTGATGTAGGCACTTTTGAATCTGTAATCTTCTAAAAGGCTAACTTAATTAATTCTTTTTCCTCTGTTTTTTGCTCAATAATGGAAAAAATATTTTTGTTTAGATATAGATGCCCTTGTAGGAGGAGAAGTTGGAGGCCTGGAGTTTGGCAAGTTACCATTTGGTGCCTGTGAAGATCCTATTAGGTAAGAATTTTAATCCATCATTTCAATTATGGGACTTCACTTTAAAAATTATATAGATAGTGATTTTACTATGCTTCATAAAAATGTCACCTCCTGGAATGAATATACTACTGGATACAGATATATGACTAATAGTCTGCCCATCTTTCTTTTTTTTCCTCTTAAATAATAAAAGAGGCTTTGAAAATAACATGTAAAATGTATATAATACATTAGTCCTCATAGAAGTGTTTCTTGGTCAACTTTTTGGGAAACATTTGAAATACTGAAAACACAGAGAATGCTTATTTTCAAAGAAAGGAGAAGGGAAGGAGAAAGAGGGAGAGAAACATCAGTGTGTGGTTGCCTCTTTTGTGCCCCCAACTGGGGACCTGGCCCACAACCCAGGCATGTGCCCCAGCTGGGAATCCAACTGGCGACCCTTTGGTTCGCAGGCCGGTGCTCAGTCCACTGAGCCACACCAGCCAGAGCCACTTTCTCCAAATGTGTAATTAAGACTTAAGTTTATTAAGACTTAAGGCATATGGGTGACCTCTTTGGTTACCCATCTGCTTTTCTGGAAGAGCTACTGAACTTTAAGAAAAAGTTGTTTTACAAGAAAATGTGAACCAGTAAAAAAATTTTGGAAAATATAAGCAATGGTGATTGAGAAATTATCTTATTTGTTAAATTAAACTATTTGGTTAATTAAAAAATATATACACATGCATACATACATTCTTAATGTTCTCACATAGAGGTAGAAATAATAATACTTTTAACCTAAAATTACTTAAGAGAAAGAATAAAGTTAGTATCTTTTGTAATATTTATCATATGAGCTGTGCACTATGCTAAATGAGGAGGATACAGAAGTAAATAAAACTGCCTGCTTGGCCTTTACAGTCTAGTCAAAGGAAGTAGACTTGAAATAATCACCTAAATAGACATTCAAGTTGTGGGATAATTTGAAGGGAAAGTACAGGATATATGTGATGACAGTGAAATGAGCTGGTGTAGATTGGAATACCATCAGAAAAGTGTTCTCAAAGGAAGTGATATTTAACTTTAGTTTCAATTAGGGGAGGACTTATCCAGTAAAAGAGTTAGAGAATGACCATTCCATGTGGCAGGAAGAGCAAAGAGCCTTGATGCATGAAAGAGTTTGGCTTGTTTATTGGAAATACAGACAGCCAGCATGGCTAGAATGTAGCAAACAAGAAGGAAATGTATATGGTAACCTACAGATAGATTTATTGCCTTCCAATTGGTTCATTCATTTGAATTTTGCTTAGGGAAAATTTTAGGGGGAAAGAATAAAATTGACCTGGTAGTAGACATTTGAAGTAATTAATTATTAGATATTTCTTCCTAATTCTACATGTGATGAGGAGACAACAGAGAAACAAATGACTGAAGAAGAAGGCAGACATTAATTGGGGGGTAAGATGGTCCATATGGTAGACCATTTAAATCAAATGGTGATTAGCAAATGTTGTGGGCACTGTGCTTTTGAAAAAGAATCTTTGGCAGTGGAAGAGGAAGTGAAGAGGCTTTTTTTTTTAGTGTGCTCCCTTGTCAGAGAAATTGTTCTGTAGTTGGAGGGAGAGGAGAGGACATAATCATCAAATCTGAGGAACTGAATCTTAGGTATAATAGGAGTTTATAGTTTGAAACTCTAATCATCTGTGTCCTCTAATATCACATACTGTTTATGGTCATTTTTTAAACTTTAAAAGTTAGTTTTATTATGAAGGTAATAGTTCATGTTCAGCGGAGTAAATTTAGAAAATGTTAAAGCAAAAATCCTGTGTTTACTAATTAAGTTTTTAGTTGCAAATCGTAGTAGTCAACTCTTAACTAATTCCTGCAAAAAATCAATTTACTGGAAAGATATCTGGTAACTCAGAGGTTTAATTAGGACCATTAGAGGACTGGGCTTGGAAAATAGGCTTGAGCCAATGGTGGCTAGTTGTTCAGTTCATAACTGAAGTTACACTGCATTGTTGTGGGGAGCTGGCCCTGTTCCCACAGTGAATTCCAAACCATACTTGTGGATTCAGAGTCTCAGGATGGAGTTGCCAATTAGTTTGAGTACCACCAAAGATCAAAAGGTCAAAAAATAATGTAATTGGCTCTTTGGCTCCTGTAGTCTCTAAACATAAGTGAATTTAGAATCTAGACAGGAAAAATAAAACTCAATAAATTCATAATCCCACTACTCATGGGTGATCACTGATTACAGCTTGATATATGTGCTTTCAGCCATTTTTTTCCTGTGTGTGAATTTAGCATATATATATACACACACACACACACACACACACACACCAAGGGGATTTTGTAGGAGGACTCACAGAGCTCAGTGGTTGTGCTTCTGGGTATGATTTATTATAGCAAAAGAATACAATGCAAGAATGAAAGGAAAAAGGCACATAGTGTGAGGTCCAGAGCAACTAGGCATAAGCTTCCTTTCTCAATGTAGTCACACAGGACATACTTGATTCTCCCAGCAATGAATTGTGATATGTGGGGCCTTCGATAGCTCAATTGGTAGAGTGGAGGACTGTAGTGGATGGATTGGGACATGTGTGAAAGGCTCTCTACCAGGGAAGCTCATTTGAGAGATTCAGTGCTTGAGGTTTTTATCCAGGGCTGGTCATGTAGGCACCCTCTGCCTAAAATGTATCAAAAGGAAAGCAGGTATTTGGCCTAAACCATATTGATTGCACAAGTAGTTTTAGGCATAATGAGCCGCTCATCGAGGAATGGTGTGAACCCCTCTGAAATCCAGTTTCCCAGATGCCAAGCCAAGGGCCAGCCTTCCAAATAGTCCTTTTCTAAGTATCAGGCCTGTTAGGTTAACTCTTATTTTGCACAGTATGTTTGTGTATTTTATAAATGTATGTCACCCTCTGTATTTTTTGTGGTGTGTCCCCCTTTTTTTATTTTATAATTTTACATGAACATTTTTTGAAACTTAATATTCACTTATAATAAGTCAGTAAACTATGACCTGTGGACCAAATCTGGCCAGTAACCTGTTTTTGTGAGCTTAGAGCCACTGAGCTAAGAATGGTTTTTACATTTTAGGTGGTTTTAAAAGAAAAAATAACCAAGAATATAACAGAGACTGCATGGCTAACAAAATCTGAAATATTTACTCTCTGGTTTTTTATAGAAAAACTTTGCCAATCCTCACAACATTTTATCAAAATTGGCAGGTTTTTATGTACCATGAAATTCACCAATTTAAAAGTGTACAATTCGGTGGTTTTTAGTATTTACAGAGTTTTACAACCATCGTCACTATCTATTTCCAGAAAACTTTTATCATCCCAAAAAGAAACACTTCATCTCTTAGCTGTCATCTCTCCTATTCTCCCCAGGCTCTCCAGCTATAAGCAAATATTACTCTACTTTCTGTTTATATGGATTTGCCTATTTGGGACATTTCACATAAATTACAGTATACAACACATTCCCTTTTGTGTCTGACTTGTTGCACTTAGCATTCTGTTTTTGAGATTCATCCATATTGTAGCATGAATCAGCACTTCATTGTTTTTTTGTGGCAGTATAATATGTCATTGTTTGGATATACCACATTTTATTTATCCATTCTTCATCTGATAGACATTTGGGTTCTTTACACTTTCTGGCTATTATGTATAGCACTTTTTTAAATGTCTACAAAGACATTTACTTCATGTGGATGTGCTATTATTTGCTAATAAACTAGTTTCTATTTGTATGATATTATAAGTAATACTACTTTTAACATACTTGCATTTATATCTCTGGTTATTTATTTAAGATACATTTCTAGAATTAGAATTTCTTAGTTATAGGATGTATACACACATATGTATACACACAAACACACTATCAAAGCTTTTGGATATATTTTATGTTTTGTTTACTTTTAGTGAACTCCACTTAGCAACTACATGGCCTCACCTGACTGAAGGTATCATTGTGGATAATGATGTTTATTCGTAAGTATGTTAAGAGTAGTACATTGAGACTCAAGCATTTTAGTAAAATAAATTAACTGCTAAGTGGTTAGCAGTTTTCCCTTTTATTATATGAGTTTCTGATAAGGTTGATTTTTCTACTTTTAAAGATCACTTTTTAGACTGATTCATATGTATTACAGATGTGTTTAAGCTTCTGACTTTGGGGATGTGATCCTTAGTTCAGAATAATGAACAATCTGAATCTTACTTGGTTTTAGCAAAGATATCTATAATCAATTTGGGGTTTAGTATATAATTCTGTTGAACTTTTCTTACCTAGTTAGAAGCATTTCTTGAAGTGCTTTGGAGAGGTAGTTGTCATCAGAATGTGTAGGAATAACATTTGATCATTAAATGTCATGAATAACATACATGTCATGTACTCCTTAGCAGTGGAAACAACTGGAAAATTGCAGCAAGCATTATTTAGGAAGAATGTGGAGAAAGAGGAATGTAATTTTAGTACCCTCTCATTCCTAATGCAGAACAGTGAGAAATAGGATATTTCTTTTCATAATTAAAACAAATGTGTTATATTTGCTGCTGCTGAAAGTTACATGAGCTTTCTTAATCAGATAATTGAGACGGGTATAAAGAAGAAAGTAAAGACTGCCTACACCACCATTACTTAAAAAACAGCCAGTTAACATTTTTGAGTGTATCTTTTTTTAATAATGGAGTTATAATTGACATGTAACATTACATTAGTTTCAGGTGTATAATATAATGATTTAATATTTGAATGAGAGTGTATCTTTTTAAAATTTAATTTTATATATTAATTTGCTTTATTCAGTATATTGTTTTATATCTGTTATGCCAGTAAATGTAGATCCGTATTATCACTTTTAAAATTGCCACATAGTATTTCATTGAGTGGATGAATGATAATCTTTGTAATTGGGAAAATAGGGCACTTACAATCTTGGGCAAATACTTGTAGTTTTTTAAATTAATAGTGCTATAAAAACATTTTTAAGATGATTATGCACATTTATTTCTTATTCCTTTTTTATAATCTCTAAAGTAAATTTCTCTCATTAGATTATCAAGGACATTGCCCATTCAGAATCATTTTTAATGTCTTATTAAAATTGTTTTATATATTTTTTTCCTTTTGTTCCTTTTTGTCAAAAGCACTTTGGTTTCTTAAGATATATTTTTTAAATTGTCCAAATGGCCTTATGCATCAGAATAATAATAAGTTTAAGGAAGGCAAAATGAAAAGCTTGTCCTTCTATAAAATGTTTTTATTACACTGTCTCTGATAAATTCATGAGTATTGCAGATCATCATAATCAGGATCTATCTTATGTTTATTGTTTTACATTTTAGTGATTTGGATCCTATTCAGGCTCCCCATTGGTCTGTTAGAGTTCGAAAAGCCGATAATCCTCAGTGTTTGCTAGGTAAGATGTATTATCTTCCTTTCTGGGAATACCATCAGTCTGCCTGTCTTCCAAATCAGCACACTGAATTCATTCGTTATACTTTATCTATCAAAAAAGAATTTTCTAGTTTAATTTTTTTACGTTTGTGACTTTCTCAGTTAACACCATTAAAAAAATCTTTGCCTGTAGCAGTGAATAGGACTAGAAGGATTTCTTTTTTGTGTTTTAGTTTTAACCAGTCTGTACCTCAGAATTCTCTGATATTTCTCATGATCTGAGTTTTATTTGTAAAATGCTTTTGTCACTTCCTTTTTTATTCCTGTAGCATAGTCTGCATCTTCATTCTGGTTATTGGAGCCCTTTTTGCCTATTGCAGTCCCTCTGGACCTGTGTATGTGATGGCAAGGACACTGATTTTTATGATCTATTAAGAGTCCTTCTGAAGAGTTGTACCATATATGCAAACATGTTTTCTATTAGAGGAAAAGAGGTGTGATAATCTTATATACCTCATAGGGTTATTTGAAGAATTAAGTGAAATAACATAAATATACTTTGACAAATATTAATTGCTATATAGATAGTATTATTGTATCCTATGTCTAGAATTATCATTCTGTTCTCATTTTTGTTGATTTGTCTCTTTCATGAAGTCTTCTGAACCCACCTCCTCAATGTGCCTTTCCATCTTTTTCTCTCTTATACATATTGGATACACAGGAAAATATTTTCTCTGTTTCTGTGTTCATCATGCCACCTTCATTTCATATAGTCTGATATATTACCATTCATCTGATAGATATACTAAATATTGATGACAATAATGACACATTTCTCTAAAGCATTATTTTCTTGAGCGCTTATCATTCATCACATGCTATTCACCAAATGCTAATTAGGGCTTGCCATTTGTGCTAACTGTAGTTGCAGTCCACCGTCCCGCGGTGGACCGAAAACGTTGTAGATGGCTCGCGAGTGGCAAGAAAAAACATACACACGGACTACCGAGTCCTGTGGAGGAATAGTGATGGCATGGCTACCCTCTCAAGGGGAGGGTGCCTCCGAGTGGCCTGGCCACTCTCTCAAAGGAGAGCTCCTCGAGCAGCCTCAATAGGCTTTTATTAGGTAGTATTGGGTAGGTGAGCAGATACAAAATGTGGATTCATTGTCTAGCAGAAAAGATCAAACAGGTAGATAATTTACATAGGGTTCAAAAGTC
>CM052541.1:90359429-90373489 GCA_028533065.1 Trachops cirrhosus
CATCCTAGCAAGCAGGTCTCACAGGATTTTACATATTTTAAGCCTCAGGTCCAATTCACCCCAGGTGTCCGCCGACTCTAGTCTGAGCCTCACCGCCCCTGCTATTTCCGCAGGCCCTGCTATTTCCGCAGGCCCTGAGTCTGAGGAGACAAAGGCAGCCAGGAGACTTGGATTTCTCACATCCAGAACAAGGACTCAGGCTATTTGCAAAGCCGAGGGGGCAGGGGTGATATCGATCACTCCCTCACTTCCACAGCCCCTTGAGTCTCTTCCCTGATGGCTTATTCCCACGTGATTGTGTCTGTCTTAGGTCCATTCTTTTCAGAGAATGGTTGCCCGTCATTGATTATCCAACCAAGCTGAAGGGAATAGCAGAGCAGGCAGTGCCCATGTTCAGGGAAATAAATTTTGTCTCCTTAGGCCTCCCAGTTCTGGGAGGTTTCTCACTCAGCTTTAGCCACGGGGGGTTACGGCTCCTGAAACCAGGCAGGGCGGGCACCACAAACTGTAATAGTGAATACAAAGGTAAATAATGTAAAATTCCTGCCATCCGTGAATTTGTCTTGGGATATTAGGGAGATAGAGGGTAGATACCAAAAATTTTAGAGTTGGATAGCTGATGTTTCAAATCCTACATGTACCAGTTTGAGCAAGTTTTATAATTTCTTCAAGTCTTAGTAGAATAGAGATAATAATAGTACATACTTGATAGGGTTATTGAGAGGATCAAATAAGATTATGTATGTGTGTACATATCACAATTAACACAGTGTCTATCCTATAATAAATGCTGAGTAAATAGTTTCTCCTTTAATCATTGATTTACTAAATTATTAAATCTACTTACACAATTGTATTTTAGTTCCTTCTCATTCCTCATCCGCTGACTTCTGTGATAATTGCAGAGGCCCTTAGAATTAAAAGTACTATATTTTGCCATGTATAAGCGCACCCACAATTTTTGTGCATATTATACTCAGGGTCATTATACCCATGATATGTACTCATTATACCCATGTATAACGTGCATCCTTATTTTTCCCTCAAAAATTTGGGCAAAAAAGTGCACTTTGTATTTGGCAGAATATGGGACTCTCACACTTGTTCCATGATCTCACTTTATCTCTTTGACTTTATATGTTCATATGACTAGATTATAGGAGTATATAGTCATATATAAGAAACTCCAGTTACACACAGTTTATATACCTAGATTATAGGCTTTTTCTCCTTTCCTGAAGAAGTCCAGAAAATGTTCTAGGTTCATCAGTTCTAATTAGTGAATTCTAAAACTTAGATGTACTCAGTACATTGTATTGTCATAATTTTGGTCTAGTGGCCCTTGTTAAACTTTAATTTCTTTGTGTAGACATCTCCTTGTAGCTCTTTAGGAGACACCAAATCTTTTTTCCCTTTCTTGTAATAATAACACAAAGTGTGCCGTTAAAACACACCTAAAGATGAAATAATTTTATCTTATGTGATTTCTTAATTCTCTAGAAACATATCTTTAGAATTTCTTTTTATTTTTAATTTTTTTAATGGATTCAACAGTTGACTATCCTGACACATGAAGAGAAAGGAAAAGCCAGGCGTCCTTTGAAATAGGAGTATTTTTTGTCATAGGTGGAAATACTGAATGGTTTCTTCCCATATGTGAGTTAATAGCTTTGTGAATAGATACGTACTTTAATTTGTAGGACTGATTTCATTCATTTAAGTGTCAAAAATTAGTAACACTTTTTCTTTGTAGGTGATTTCGTCACTGAATTTTTTAAAGTTTGCCGTCGAAAGGAGTCAACTGATGAGATTCTCGGACGATCCACATTTGAGGAAGAAGGGAGAGGCAAGCTACTTTTTTTAAATTTTTATTTTCAAGTGTGTAATTCCTGTTTTGGCATGTTTTCTAGCAACTATATATCTATTTTCTTGTTTGAATTAAGTTGGAGAAGCACCTGTTGATGAACTAAATAAATAGCTACCATTTCTCTCCAGGCCATACTATATACCCTGAGCTTAAAACATTAAGTACATTTAGTAAGTTCTTTCCAAATATAAGATATTTTGAAAAGCAGGGTTTTAGAGGTTTATTTTGAAGTCACTCTGGGAGAAATAATTTGTGTTACACCTTTGTCAATCATACATGGATATAAAACTGAACATGTGTATTAAAATTTTATAATTCTGAGACCATGTAACACTAGTAAAAGTGACTGCAATATTTTATACAGCCTTGGCCAGTGTGGCTCAGGAGCGTTGTCCTGTAAACCAAAAGGTCACAGGTTCGATTCCCTGTTAGGACACATGCCTAGGTTGTGGGTTTGGTCCCTGGTTGGGGTGTGGTCAAGAGGCAACTGATCAGTGTTTCTCTCTTGCATCGATGTTTCTCTTTCTCCCTCCCTCCTCTCTCTAAAATCAATGGGCATGTCCTTGAGTGAGGATTAAAAAAAACAAACAAAAAATTGCCGGGGCTGGTGGGGCTCAGTGGATTGAATGCCAGCCTGCAAACAAAGGGGTCGCTATGCTGGTTTGATTCCCAGTCAGGGCACATTCCTGGGTTGTGGGCCAGGTCAAGTCCCCATAGGGGACACGTGAGAGGCAGCTGCATATTGATGTTTCTCTCCCTCTCTCCCTCTCTTCCTCTCTCTCTAAAAATAAATTAATAAAATCTTTTAAAAAATTCTCTGCAGTCTTCAGTTTGCTTAGCACTGTAATCTGCTAAAGTTGGTTATAATTTGTATTCATTTCTATTTTTCTTATAGAAATTACTGATATAACTCATGCTTTGTCAAAGTTGACAGAGCCAGCACCAGTTCCAATTCATAAATTATCAGTTTCAAATATGGTACATACTGCAAAGAAGAAAATACGAAAACACAGAGGTATAGAAGAGTCACCACTAAATAATGATGTCCTCAACACCATTCTCTTGGTAACTAACAGTGTCTTTGTATGTTTATATGCATAAGCATTCATTCAGTCCTTTCTATGTGGCAGGCGCTGGGTTGGGAATACAAAATGAGTAAAACAAAGTCTCCACATTCAGGGCAATAGTTACAATAGCATATTGCATGTGAGAAACCTGGCAGAGGGACTGTGAGAACACAACAGAAAGTGCATCTGGCTCTGGGCAGTGGAAATCAGGGAAGGCTTCATAATGAGGGACACTTGAGCTACATCTCGAAGAGAAGAATGCTTTAGACGCAGAGGAGTAGCAGAGATCTAAGAGCATGTTGAATAGTTTGGTATATTGTATGATACTTCCCAGGGAGTGGCCAGGGACGAGGCTAAAGAGATAGCAGGTAACCTGCCATTCTGAAGCACTGGACTTTCTCATGCAGTTTTGTACTATTTTAAGCAAGTCAACATGACCAGAATTGTATTGTTGAAAAATTTCTTTCATAGCAGTACAGAGAAAGCTTTATATTTTATAGTGAGTACTAATAGGGGCTAGGGTGTCTCCTAGGTATAGTGTGGTGGAACAGGCCCAACCTGGGAGCCTGACTTACTGTGTGATTTTGAAAAGCCACTTAACTTCAATTTCCTTCTCTATAAATGAGGTTGATAAAAGCTTATGAGACTGTTCTGAGGGTTAAAGGACCTTCTGTTACACTGCCTGGCATATAGTAGGCCTTTGCTAAATGATAGATATTCTTACTATAATTGTAGTTAAAATCATACTTCTGGCACAACGTGCATTAAGTCAGTCTTGGAGAAAACCTTCAAGAGTAGTGCAGTGAAAAGAATACTAGTCTTGGGAACTTGGTATTAATCTGATTTCTGTCATTAATCTGAACAGTACTCTTGACCAAATTTTCAACTTCTGTGTCAAAGACATGGACAGTGATACTTAGTTCACATGGTTATATGGGAATAGGATATTGTTTGTAAATGTGCCTAGTAGTGGAGGTTGGCATAAAATATGTGGCAAAGTATGCATAGTAAAAGGAATTACAAGTCAGCAGTACCACAAAGCACTTGGAGAAACAGTGATAAAAGGACTGAAAATAAATTTCTGTAGAGAAGGCTCATTCTTAAGAATGTACTCTTAGAGATTTCATTCCAGCTATACAGCTTGTCATATACGCTGAATTTTTCTTTTTTGACCACTCCTACACAGATACTCACATAAACAGAGACCATGTGGAAAAGATACACTGGTCATTACAGGGTTAGGCTGCTTCCTGTTTTTTAGGATTATCTCATAAAATGAAGTTATGTGTCTTAAATATCATACTTTCATTATTTCATGTATGAAAACTTATGGAATAATATAACTCTACTTAGTGTCATGAATATATGGATGTTTTAAGTTTTTCTTTTATAGCTTTGTCTTTTTAGTAATATTAATACTTTTTTAAAATTTTAATAACCTTGGATGAGACTGAAATCATAGTGAAAAAGTTTTGGTTTTTCATTCTGTTACATAGTTACAATAGCATATTGCATGTGAACTAAGTTCCCAGAATCAGGTGGTTACTATTTAGAAAAGTCTCTGGTTTCTAAAATTGGCTAGTTACTAAAACTCTGTATTTTCAAAGAAAAATAGAAAAAGCTTCACATAAACACTTTTCAGATAATATAGAACCAACTGGCCAGACCATTTTCATCATTTTAACAGCAAAATCATTAAAAAGTCAAACAGTGCTTATATGAGTAACTGAAATAAACAAATTAGGAAATTTGGTTGAAAATGTGGTTATTTTTCTCTCTCCCTAAGTACTTATTCCCTGATGCTGCTTCTGAGAAACCATTAGATGGAACTTCTTCAGCAGATAATAATCCTTCATCAGAGAGTGAAGAATATGTAAGTTCATTAAGTTGATTTGAAGTTCAGTGATTAAAATGCATCATATTTCTAAGGGTTTGCCATATCTCTAGTTTAGTAGCATAAGGATCTTTTTATTTTAAAAATCACTTTAAGAAAACTTGAGTGGAGATCGTGGCTTCCACTCAGAAAATGACCTGCTATGGAACATTGGCATATTTTGAGTAGCAAGAACTTTTCTGGTAACAATGAAAAAATACACACACACACTGTGCATGATTATAGGAGTTCCCTCATTTTAGACTTTTTGTAAATCATAAAATGTACGTTTTGCAACAGATTCTTTCTTGTATTTCAAACTAGAGAGAGTGTAAAACTCTTTTTTTAAAAAAAAAGAAAACATTTTGTTTATTTATTTTTAGAGAGGGGGAAGGCAGAGAGAAAGGGAGAGAAAGAAACATCAATATGTGGTTGCCTCTTGTGCGCCCCATACTGGGCACCAGGCCTGCAACCCAGTCATTTGCCCTGACTGGGAATCCAACCAGTGACCCTTTGGTCAACAGGCCAGCACTCAATCCACTGAGCCACACCAGCAGGGCTGAGTAAAAAACTCTTTAAAGAAGTAAAACGAAGTAACGTTTTCCTGTTTTCCTTATCCAAGTCTTTGATAAATTGAGAAATTAGAGTTTAAATGACAGGTATAGAGGTATATCAATCTGTTATAGTAGTTATTGTTAAGGAGTAGATTTCATGAAGTGAGGAGGAAAAGCAAAGATTTACATTTTCACTTTCTACAGTTCTGAGTTTATTTTATATTTTTGTTTTGACAGCATGTGTGTACTATTTTTAATTAAAAGGATTTTTAAAGCAACACATGAAATTTGGAATATATCTTAAAGATTCCAGAGAAGAAATTGAAACTTGTAACTTTAGCCTCACCAAAGTATAGCTTCAGTATTTTGATCCTTGTAGAAATTTTGAAAATATGGAACTGCCTAAGAATAATTTAGGCAGTAATGCATTAGATATTGATAAAAGCTAGTTTGGGTAGGATAGATTAATTTTAGTATTAAAATTTCCACCCACACAGTTTGCGATTATACATATAAATATGTTGTTAACAAGTTTTGCTTTGTTTCTATTTTGTTAAATTAGAGTCTCTACAATCAGTTTAAATCTGCACCATCTGACAGTTTAACATACAAATTGGCTTTGTGTCTTTGTATGATCAATTTCTATCATGGAGGACTGAAAGGAGTGGCACACCTCTGGCAGGAATTTGTTCTTGAAATGCGTTTCAGATGGGAAAACAACTTTCTGATTCCAGGGTAATAATTTCATTTTCCATTTGTATAGATAGGACTTTTGTTTGTTGGCAGACTTTGACTTTTGGGCCATTCTCTTCTAAAAAAAAATCTGTCCTAAGAAAATAGTACGAAACTTTGGACATGATTTATATTCAGACGTATTCACTGCAGCAAATTTATAATAAGGGGAGAAAAAGGTGAAACAACCTAAGTATCAAACGTAAAAAAATGGTTAAATAAATTATGATATATCTCTACAGTGGAAAGTTATGGATCCATTACAAATTTTTTCTCCAAGAATCTCTAATAATACTGAAAATGATCTTAATGCTTGTGGTAAAGTAGAATATAATACTGCATATATCAGGCACTTTCATTTATATATAGAAAAATAATTGGAAAGAAATACAGCCAAATGTCAACAGTTTTCTCAGGTGTGTAATTATATTTTTTATTTTGTTCTTTATACATTTGTATATTTTTCTAAATATTATGTAGTGAACATGTATTTTTATATTTGGAGGGGAAAATATCTTTAAAGTTTATAAGTTTAGGTATTAAACATTACTTGTGATTTTTTTGTATAACTTATATTGACATTTCACTTAATCACATAAGAGAGTTTAGTTCATGTAAATGTCGAGATACTGCATAGGTTACTGCTCATTTGCCTTTGTTTTTCCATGATATGTAGAGATTCATCATGTGAGTACTATGAAATGGTGACATCCAAAAATGTTTATCTTATGTCATTTGTCAGTCTCTACTTGGTTAGATTCTCTTTGCTGATTACTGGGAATTTAGAGATTTAGAATTAGAGGCAGTCTTGCCAAAAGAGAGGTGGAAATTGATGGTTTTTATATTAAGAATCCACTACAATAATTGAGAACTGAAAAGATAGTTTATGTATTTTATATAGTGTGAATTACTGTATGCTAGCTACTTCCTGGGGTGGATTTAGAGACTTTTTTTTTTCCCCCATTTTAACTTTCTGTAAGCTTGGGAACTATCACTAGCTTATTATTATACTTTGAAGTATCTCTTATATTTGCTGTTGGTGATTTGTGGGCTAGGAGAATAAAATAAATTTTGATCTTAATCTTATTTGCTCCATTTCAGCTGTTACCTCTTTAATTCTAGTTTTGGTTTGTCATCAATGGAAAAAATTTGTGGTAGTATAAAAATTATGTATATCTGAAGCAATTTTACTGAGACTAATCTTTGTTTTCCCACTACTTTATTTGATAGCTTAGCAAGTGGACCCCCAGATCTAAGATGCTGTTTACTACATCAGAAACTACAGGTAAAGGTTTTTAATGGCCATATATAATTGTGATCTCAAGTTCATTGAAGCTTAGTTCTAATGCTAAATTTCAGTGTTGATTACAGGCTTTTCTATTTGTGCTGCTGTAGGTTACTTAAAATCACTATAAGTCACAACAAGGTCTAAGGAAGGGCAGAAAATGAAAATTAAATATTCAAGCAGTGGATAGATTTTGATTTTACTGTAACTAATTCAAATATATATTTCTGTTTCCTTAAGATGTTAAATTGTTGTATTGAAAGAAAGAAGGCACGTGATGAGGGGAGAAAGACGAGTACTTCAAATAATGTAACTAACATATATCCAGGGGATGCTGCAAAACATGGAGACCAGTTGGGGCCAGATAATCTAAAAGATGTGGATAAAGAAAAGGGAGAGGTGGGAAAATCTTGGGATTCTTGGAGTGATAGCGAAGAAGAATTTTTTGAATGTCTAAGTGATACTGAAGAACTTAAGGGAAACGGACAAGAGAGTGGCAAGAAAGGAGGACTTAAGGAGATGGCAAATTTAAAACCAGAAGGACGACTCCACCAGCATGGGAAACTTACATTGCTGCATAATGGAGAACCTCTCTACATTCCAGTAACCCAGGTAGGACATGGATTGTCCCTTTAAGTTTTAATTTTAAAGAAATTTGTTGTTTATATAACTTCATCCTAGTACGAGATGATTGTTTTGGGTAGGGGCAATTCTTTAAATACTCTATGTTCACTGATCTAAGATTTGAAATCTAAATAAACTGTAGCAGTTTTTAGGTCTACCATTTTTGAAATTAAGAAATGCTTTGAAGTATAAGTAAATAGTATAGTTCATTATATATAAGGTAATCTATTGTTTCTTAAACTGAGTGATGTGTACTCACATTTTTATTTTTTAAGTATATTTTATTAATTATGCTATTACAGTTTTCCCAGTTTTTCCACCTTTATCCCCCTCCACCCCCAACCCTCCAGCATTCCCCCCTCCCTTGCTTAGTTCATGTCCATGGGTTGTACATATAAGTTCTTTGAGTTCTCTGTTTCCTGTACCATTTTTGACGTCTCCCTGTCTATTTAATGCCTACCAATTATGCTTCTTCTTCCCTGTACCTTTTCCCCTCTATTCCTCCTTCCCCTCCCCACTGAAAACCCTCCATGTGCTGTCCATTTCTCTGATTCTGTTCCTGTTATAGTTGTTTGCTTAGTTTTTGTTTTTGTTTTTCTTTTCTTTTTTTTTTTAGGTTCATTTGTTGATAGTTGTGAGTTTGTTGTCATTTTACTGTTCATGTTTTTTATCTTCTTTTTCTTAGATAAGTCCCTTTAACATTTCATATAATAATGGCTTGGTGATGATGAACTCCTTTAACTTGACCTTACGTGGGAGGCACTTTATCTGCCCTTCCATTCTAAATGATAGCTTTGCTGGATAGAGTAATCTTGGATGGATGTCCTTGCCTTTCAGGACTTCAAATACTTTTCCAGCACCTTCTTGCCTGTAAGGTTTCATTTGGGAAATCAGCTGATAGTCGAATGGGTACTCCTTTGTAGGTAACTGTCTTCTTTCCTCTTGCTTCTTAGGATTTTCTCTTTATCATTCACCTTGGGTAACTTAATGATGATGTACCTTAGTGTGTTCCTCTTTGGGTCCAACTTCTTTGGGACTCTCTGGGCTTCCTGGACTTCCTGGAAGTCTACTTCCTTTGCCAGATTGGGGAAGTTTACCTTCATTATTTGTTGAAATAAGTTTTCAATTTCTTGGTCTTCCTCTTCTCCTTCTGGCACCCCTAAAATTCGGATATTGAAACGTTTCAGGTTGTCCCAGAGGTTTGTAAGACTCTTCACTTTTTTGAATTCTTTCTTCATTCTGTTCCCGTTGGATGTTTATTTTTTCCTTTTGTTCCAAATCGTTGCTTTGAGTCCTGGTTTCCTTCCTGTCACTGTTGGTTCCCTGAATATTTTGCTTTATTTCATTTTGGGTATCTTTCAGTTGTTCTTTCATTTTTCAGCCAAGCTTAATCAGTTCTGTGAGCCTTTTGATTACTAGGGTTTTAAATTCTCCATCACATAGGTTAGTGATCTTCTCCTCACTTAGCTCACTTTCTGAGGTTTTACTCTGTTCTTTCGTTTGGGCCCTATTTCTTTGTTCAGGGCCCCTGTTAAGTTGTAAGGGGGTGGGGCCTTAGGTATGCACTTGGACAGGGCAGCCCTCCTTGCTGTGCTACAGCGCTGCTTGTGGGAGAGGGGCCAGAGAGGGAACAGTGCAGCTTCCCTGCTCATCTGTAGCCCACTTTTCAACGAATTCTCACTCTTGTGTGAGACTGGGAGTTTCTCCCATGGTGGCAACCGCTGTAGTCCACAGCGAGCTTTGAGTCTCAGTTTCCCTTTAAGTCAGCCCTGCCCGAGCAGCCCACCGCAGGTTCTCTCTGCCTGCCACCTTACTGGTCTGGTTGTTCTGTTTGACTGTTTCTTTAATTCTGTGGTTGTTAGAGTTCCATGCAGTTTGATTTTCTGGCTCTTCTGGTGGTTTATTGATTTTAGATTGGTTATCCTCCTTTTGGTTGTGCAAGGAAGTGTAGGGTTTCTACCTATGCCTCTATCTTGGCCAGAACTCAATATTTTAAAAAACAGTTTTAATTATATTTTATTGATTATGCTATTACAGTTGTCCCAAATTTTTTCCCCTTTGCCCCACTCCAACCAGTACTCCCATCCCTCTAGCAATGCCCCCCTTAGTTCATGTCCATGGGTAGTACATAAAAGTTCTTCGGCTACTCCATTACCTATACTGTCCTTAACATTCCCATGTTGTTCTGTACCTACCAATTTGTGCTTCTTAATCCCTGCACCTTTCTCCCAGTTTTCTTCCTTCCCCCTCCAAATGATCTCCACATCTATGATTCTGTTCCTGTTCTACTTGTTTGCTTAAGTCTGTTATTTGGATTCAATTATTGATAGTTGCGAATTTATTGCCATTTTAATGTTCATCATTTTGATCGTCTTTTTATCTTATAATTTCCTTTAGCATTTCATATAATAATGACTTGGTGATAAGGAACTGCTTTAGTTTTACCTTTTCTGGGAAGCACTTTGTCTTCCCTTCAATTCTAAATGATAGCTTTGCTGGATAGAGTAATCTAGGTTGTATGTCCTTGCTTTTCATCACTTTTGAATACTTCTTGCCGGTCCCTTCTAGTGTGCAAAGTTTCTTTTGAGAAATCAGCTGACAGTCTTATGGGAACTCCTTTGTAGGTAATTGTCTGCTTTTTTCTTGTTGCTTTTAGGATTCTGTCTCTTTTTTTAAGATTTTATTTATTTATTTTTAGAAAGGAAGGGAAGGAAAAAGAGAGGGAGAGAAGCCTCAGTGTGTGGTTGCCTCTCACACGCCCTGCACTGGGGATGTGGCCCACAACCCAGGCATATGCCCTGACTGGGTATCAAACTGGTAACCCTTTGGTTCACAGGCCAGCACTTAATCCACTGAGCCACACCAGCCAGTGCAGTTCTTTTTATATTTAAAAACCCATGTAACTACCAGCTAGGTCAAAATATAGAAAATTCCACCATGCTAGAGCAATACTGATCAATAGAACTTTTTGTGAAGATGAAAATATGTATTTTCTATCTCTGCTGTCCCGTACTATAGCCCTTATCCATATATGGCCATCGAATGCTTGAAATGTGGCTAATGCACCTGAGAAACTGAATTTCTTATTTAAATTTTAATAACAAGATGTATTGGATAGCATAACCCGGTACTCTCCTCCAGGTCACTCTTTTTCTAACTTTTATCATTATAGGTTAGTTTTCTTAATTTTTGAACCTAATAAATGGAATCATACATTGTGTACTCCTGTGTTGAACTTTTTTTATTTAACTACTGTCTGAGATTCATCCATGTTGCTGTATGTATTGATATGGCATGGTTATTACTTTGTAGTATATTATATGAATGTGCCATAATTTGCTTATCCATTCACCTGTTGATGGAAATTGAGTTGTTTACAGTTTGAACGTCATTAAAAAAATATTCTTATATAGTGAACATAGGCACTTTTTTTGGAGTTATTCTAAGAGTAAAATTGTTGGGTTACATGGTAGAAATATGTTTTGGGTTTAGTAGATATTACTAGTCTCCCAAAGTGTTTGAACTAATTTACATTCTCTTGAACAGTATATAATAATTTTAGTTTATTCCATATAATTCCTGACATTTGTTGTGTTAGGGGCCCCAACACCACTCCCAGGTTTAATGATTTGCTAGGAGGACTCACAGGACTCATCGTACAGTCATGCTCATGGCTATAATTTATTACAGCAAAAGGATGCAAAGCAAAACCAGCAGAAAAAATGGCACATATGACAGAGTTCAGAGGATATCAAGCACAAGCTTCCATGAGTGTCCCCTCTCACTGTAGTCACACAGTATGCACTTAATTCTTCCAGCAGTGAATTGTGACAATACATAAAATGTTGTCTGCCAGGGGAAGTTGTTAGAGACTCGGTGCTCATAGTTTTTATTGAGGGCTGACACCCAAACCCTATGTTTAGGGAACCTCTGCCTAGCACTATCAAAATTCCAGACTCCAAGAAGGAAAGCAGGAATTCAGCATAAACTACCTTATTTGCACAAAGAGTTTAAGCACAGTGAACCATTTTAATCAGTTCTGAGTATGGCGGGGACCCTATCAAAATCCAAGTTCCCAGATGCCACCCAAGAGCCAGCATTGCAAACAAGCCTTTCTGAGGATAGCAGTGTGAGGCCTGCTATGTTAACTCTTCTTGTCATACTGGATAATTTCAGTCATTTATGTTTTTGCCTTTCTCTTGGGTATGTAATAGTATCTCATGTTTTTACATTTCCCTAATGAATAATGATACCTAACATATTTTCATATATTTTACCCATTTGGATACCTTCTTGGTAAAGTGCCTATTTAAGACCTTCGCCTATTTTTTAAGTTGTCTTTTTTCTTATTGCTTGGTAGGAATTCTTCATATATTCTTGATATGAACCTTTAGTCATATACATGTATTACAAATAAATTTTCCTATTCTCTGGCTTGCTTACTCACTTTTTTTAAATTATTTTTTTATTGTTGTTCGACTACAATTGTTTTCATTTTCCTACCACCACTTTTCCCCATCTCCCAACCTCAATGTTACCCCCCTTTGGCTTTGTTCATGGGTCCTTTACACTTGTTTCTTGACAACCCCTGACCTTCTTTCCCCCATTATCCCTCTCCCCCATCCCCTCCAGTTACTGTCAGTTTGTTTTTTATTTCTGTATCTTTGGTTCTATTTGGCTTGCTTGTTTGTTTTGTTGATTAGGTTCCACTTACAGGTGAGATCATATGGTATTTGTCTTTTACCACATGGCTTATTTCACTTAGCATAAAGCCCTCCAGATCCATCCAGGCTGTCACAAAGGGCAAGAGTTCCTTTTTCCATTCTGCTGCGTAGTGTTCCATTGTGTAAATGTGCCACAGTTTTTGATCCACTCATTTACTATTGGGCACTTAGGTTGCTTCCAACACTTGGATATTGCTGCTATGAACATTGGGGTGCATAGGTTCTCTTGAATTGGTGTTGTAGGATTCTTAGGGTATAGTCCTGGCAGTGGAATCACTGGAACAAAAGGCAGTTCCATTTTTAGGTTTTGAGGAAATTCCATACTGTTTTCCACAGTGGCTGCACCAGTCTGCATTCCCACCAACAGTGCACTAAGTTTCCCTTTTCTTCACAACCTCACCAGCCCTTGTTGTTTGTTGATTTGTTTATGATGACCATTGTGACCAATGTGAAATGGTATTTCATTGTGGTTTCAAGTTGCATCTCTCTGATGGCTAGTGATGCTGAGCATCCTTTCATATGTCTCTTGGCCTCTGTATGTCCTTTTTGGAGAAGTGTCTGTTCATGTCCTTTACCCATTTTTATTTTTTTTAAATATATTTTATTGATTATGCTATACAGTTGTCCTGTTATCCCCCCTTCATTCCCCTCCACCCTGAACACCCTCTCCCACCCACATTCCCCCCCTTTATTTCAGCAGTCCATGTGTCATAAGTTCTTTAGCATCTACATTTCCCATACTATTCTTGCCCTCCCCCTGTCTATTTTCTATCTACCTTCATTGCTACTTATGCTTCTTATCTTTCCCCCACTCTCCTCCTCCCACTCCCCTGTTGCTAACCCTCCATATGTTCTCCATTTCTGTGGTTCCGTTCTTGTTCCAGTTGTTTGCTTACTTTCTTCTTGTTTTTGTTTCAGGTGTGGTTGTTAGTAATTGTGAGTTTGCTGTCATTTTATTACACATGCTTTTTATCTTTTCCTTAGATAAGTCCCTTTAACATTTCATACAATAAGGGCTTGGTGATGATGAACTCCTTGAACTTGACCTTATCTGAGAAGCACTTGATCTGCCCTTCCATTCTAATTGAAAGCTTTGCTGGATAGAGCGATCTTGGATGTAGGTCCTTGTCTTTCATGACTTGGAATACTTCTTTCCAGCCCCTTCTTGCCTGCAAGGTCTCTTTTGAGAAATCAGCTGACAGCCTGATGGGAACTCCTTTGTAGGTTACTATCCCCTTATCTCTTGCTGCTTCTAGGATTCTCTCCTTCATTTGTACCTTGGCTAATGTAATTATGATGTGCCTTGGTGTGCTCCTCCTTGGGTCCAACTTGTT
>CM052541.1:90373989-90415869 GCA_028533065.1 Trachops cirrhosus
GTGGGACCTTCCTTCTCACTCAGTGACCCAAAGCTCTATTTCCCGGTGCTGGGACCCTGAGTTGTGTGCAGTGCCTTGCTTCACAATGGCCGCCTCGCTGGGTCTGCTGGTCACCACCCCCTGGCTGGGGCCCACCAGCCACCGCCGCTTGTGCGCCCAGGGTCTGCCTGCTGTGGGCTTGCGCACCGCCCCAGGTGCTCAGCTCTCCTTTCCGTGTCCCTCACCTGGCTGCCCGACTCTGCCCCTCCTACCGGTCTGGATGAAAGTGTCTATTTTTTAAATCCTTGGGTGTCTGACTTCCATACACTTCAATTTTCTGTCAGTTCTGGTTGTTATTTTGTTTCTATATCATTGTTGTCCCTATCTTGGTTGTGCGAGGAGGCACAGTGCGTCTACCTATGCCTCCATCTTGGCCGGAAGTCTCCTTTACCCATTTTTAGATTGTTTGTCTTCCTGGAGTGGAGTCATGTCAATTCTTTATATATTTTGGAGATCAAACCCTTATGCAAGGTATCATTGGCAAATATATTTTCCCATACAGTTGGTTCCCTTTTTATTTTTATAATGTTTTCTTTAGCCATGCAGAAGCTTGTTATTTTGATGAAATCCCATTTATTCTTTCCCTTGTGTCCCTTGCTGTAGGGGACATAGTGTTGAAAATATTGCTGCGTGGAATATCTGAGGTGTTCCTGCTTGTATTCTCCTAGGACTTTTAAGGTGTTGCAACTTGGATCCTCCTCTGGTGATGTCAGATGTTGACTCCCTAAAGATGTTGATTTTAGGTATATTGTTTGAGACTTCAGGGATCTACTGTTTGTGGCTGACTCCTTCAGTTGTTAATCTAGTTACTCTGCACTCAGCAGTCAGGCTTAAGCACCATAGGGTGAGATAGAATCCCTCGTGTGGTCTGGGTTATTGTTCCCCCTCAGGCTGCTGCAGTTCCAAGGGCAGTGGACTGCCTGAGCAGCATGGCTGCTGGGGTATGGGGGATGACTCAGCACCAGGATTCTGGCAGCTACTCTTTCAGTTCTCTCCCCAAAGCCTCCATCCGCAGTGTCTCCTCAAGCATCTCCAGCCCCGTCTGTAGTCCCGTCTGCCCCCCTCCCATTTGCCAGAGCCCAGGGTAAGTGGCTGCAAATGAAAATTTGTGTGTTGGCCCTTTAAGTGGTTCTTTTCATTTCCAGCTGTCTGTCTCTGGCAGAGATCAACCCTGCTCTTTTTTGCACTGGTTGTTATCTGTGTACTTTCTGGGTTCTGGTGCTCTAGGCTAGGGATCCCAGCTTAGGGGTTTAGACCCCACACTTCTCAGGGGGTTCCCACTGGCTGCATGATTATCCTTCTGGTGCTGCCACCTATGGGCACCCAACCAGCCTTCTCAAGTCTCCACCATACTTCTTAGAGTCGGGATGTGCTGAAGCTGATTCTTCTGTCTGAGGTTATAAGGCTTCTCTCTCGCTATTGTTCAGTTGTTTGTTTCAGGTGATTTCTCCACAATTTTGTTGTAATTCCAGATTGGTCCTGGGAGGAGGTTAGTGTGACTTTTATTTACTCCTTCACCATCTTGCCTAGGTCTCATTTTCTTAATGATTAGTTAAATTGGTATTCTTAATTTTAATAAGTGCTGTCTAACAATGTGTTTCTTATGTGGATAGTACTTTTGTCTCTCATTTAAGAAATCTTTGCCCTGGCCATTGTGGCTCAGTTCAGTGGATCATAATCCCATAAACCTAAAGGTCACAGGTTCATTTCCCAGTTAGGCACATGCCTAGATTGCAGGTTCGGTTCCTTTTCTCTGTCATCGATGTTTCTCTCCCTCTCTTTCCCTCCCCCTCTCCTAAAATCAGTAATCATGTCCTTGGGTGAGGATTGAAAAAAAAAAAAGCTGCACTTCAATGACCCTCACATAGGCTCTTATGGGTTTTTTTTCTTTTTCTGGGCGCTTTATTATTTTACCTATTTATGTTTGTGACCCACTTCACATTGACTGTATCTGGTATAAGGAAGAGGTTAAGATCCTCTTTTTTTGTAAGGATATGCAATTTTGTTCCAACATCAAGTATTCAAAAGATCTACCTTTTCCCACAGAGTGGCAGGCATATCTTTGTTGTAAATGATGTGACTGTATATGTGTTGGTCTCTTTCTGAATTGTGTATTCTGTTCTGTTAGTCTCTTTGTCTACCCTTATGCCAGTAATGGACTGTGTTTATTACTATAGCTTTATAATAAGTGTTTCTATCTTATAATGTAAATCATCTAACTTTGTTCTTCAAGATTATCTTGGCTGTCCTTTGTGTTTTTCGTTTTTTGGAGTTTTAATGTACATTTGAGAATCAGCTTGGCAGCTTCCACATACAAAATAATCCTGCTGGGATAGTAATTCATATTGCATTGAACTTATAAATCAGTTTAGAAAGAATTGAAATCTTAACAGTATTGAGTTCCATGACCATGAAATATCTTTTATTTGCTTTATGGTTTCTTTTACTTTGTCTAATCAGTTTTATAGTTTTCAATGTAGAGGTTTTGTGTATCTTTCATTAGATATTTTAAAGTTTTTATAATTTCTTAAATGTTATGAATGGTATTTAATAACCATTTTAAATTTAATTTCTAAGTTTCCCCTGACATGTAGAAAGTTGATTTTTGTATATTGACCTTGGATCTATAGCAATTTTGTTACATTAACTTATTACTTCTCATAGTTTGTAAATTATTTTCTTATGAACAGAATCATGTTGTCTGTTTATATTGACAATTTGAGTTTTGATTTCAAACCTTTACAGTTCTAAAAAATTTTCATGCCTTACTGCAGTGGCTGGGACCTCCAATACATTGTTGAATAGTGAATATCTTTCTCATGTTTCCAATCTCAGAAGAAAAGCTTGTGATGATTGTTGAGGGTATCTGATGTGCTGTAGATATCATTAATCATAATAGGGAAGTTCTCTTCTATTCCTGGTTTATATAAGAGAGTTTATATTATGAACAGGTATTATATTTTATCAAATGCTTTCCTTGCATATTGAGGTCATCATATGATAATTGTGAGTTTTAAATGAAATTACATGTGATAAATGAATAACAGAGTCTCCAGTCCAAAGTAAGCATTTGATTTTTAGCTATTATTCTTCTGAGGACTTTTTCTTATATAAGTGGCTGGTATTGGTTCTCAAGATGCAAAGATTTACTTAAAAGTATTAGTAACTGGTTTCATATTCTGAACTGGGTTGATGAATTGTTATAATAGTACAGTGGGATGTTGGGATGTTTGCTAATTTTAAATATAAATTCTGTTAACTTTATTACCTATGCTTATATTGTTTCTTTGTCAGATGTCTATCATTTAGGAGATTAGTTTTTTGGTTTGACAGGCCTTGTGCTTTTTGCTTCATGATATCCTTTTAAAATAAATTACATTTTAGATATTTTATCACTGTTTCATCACTGTTTTGTGTAATACTGTTTTTAGTATTAGGACAGAATATTCTAAAGCTAAAAACCAAGTGTATATTTTTTCTTATTTTATTATGAAGCATGCAGTTAGTATTGAGATTTTGTTGTATAGACCTGGGTTTGGGAATCTGGTAGAACTAGATTCATGCCCTTGCACCACCACTTATTAGCAGTATTGCTAGTAGAAGTTATGTTTCCTCTCTGAGCCTTTATTTCTCTCTAAAGAAGCAATAATTTTGTTTACATTTTCCAGAGCTTTATGTAACTACAGTATCATTTTTGTTGTGGTGGTGGTAGTCTTTTAGCATTATTGTAAGATTCACACGTATGTTGTGTATATCAATAATCATTCATTGTTATTGCTTAGTAGTGCTCCATTGCATGGATCTATGACAGATCCATTCATTTTTTTTTTTTGATGGATGTTCCAAAAATGAGCATTTGAAAACTTTTGAAGTTGATCAATATATCCATTATCTTGATGGTGGTAATTATTTCATGGTTGTATATTTAGCAAATACACTCTTTCAATTATTGTATGTTGATTGTAGTTCAAAAAAGTTGGTAAAAAATTAAATTGTCATATGATGGATAATTGACAAGAAGGAAAATATGGAAGTATTTCTATGTTGTTCTAATATATCTCCAGTTTTAAACCTTACCCATTGTTTAGTGAACCAAAATTAAATACTTTAAAAGCCACTAATGGTTTGCATTATTCTAGGTTGTTTAGGATTAAATCACATATCATTTTTAAAACCATTTGGCAGTAAATTAATGTTTAAGTTATTTTTTATGATATATTTTTTCTGTTTCCAAGTTTTAATTAACAGTACTCCCTAATTTTAATGATCTAGTTGCAGATCGTCTTGGTTTGATTGGGTTAATGAACAGTCCAAGAAGGGTGTTCTAGAAGCCCAAGTTTTATTTTTCTTCAAAAAGGCTCTGTTTCTCTCATTTAGTTCAGATGCTTCAGTTTCCACTTTTGAATTTATAGTCTAAATCTGAAATAATTAAAACTTGTTTTTCTCTCAACATATATCATATGTATTATGAAATTAATTTTTATATCTTACCTTTAGGAAATCAGGGCAATTTTTTAGTCAATTTTACTGTCTTACTTCAAAGTTAATCTTATTTGAATTATAACCACTATATATGTGCTTATGTTATAAAATGTCCAAAATTTAAAATGATCCCAGTTAAAACCAATATAATATCAAACTTGAGAAGTTAGCTTAAAAATGTGCCATTAATCATTAATAAATAAATAAATAACTTGATTGAGGTCCTTGACTCATAAGAATTCAAACATACTCCTAGTCCTTTCATCTAGACTAAATCAGCCTAAAGTTTATGCTTAGGAAAAGCTTCAAGATTTTACCCAGTACTCTAGTGCCAGGGCGAGGACTAGAGACACCTGTGGAGAGTGTGAGCAGGAGTCCTTAGCTAGTAGATTGAACATAATAGTTGTTCTCAAAGTCAGTATTAGACAGATGTCCTAGATTCCCTCTTACGTTTGCCACTTGGTAGTTTTGTCACTTGATGATCTTGGACAAGGCATTTTATCTCTGCACCTCAGTTTCTTCATCACTTGTAAAATGCCCTGGCCTCCTCTCAGTGTTCATATGAGATCATGTATATGAGAAAGTTTTGGACGTACTCAGGAGTTTTATATATGAAAATATGTGCTCTTCATGCTACTTGCTACCTGTATTTCTCTTGATACTGTTCTTCACTTATAGTTGGCCTCAGATTTCCAGGTGGGAGGAATAGTCATTATCCTTCCATCCTTCCCTCCCATCCTGTAATTTCAGGGCTGCAGGACAATGAAAACTAGGTCCTTCTTCATAAGAGGAAGGAAGGCCTCTTCTTTTGAGTGTACTGTTTCATTGAAGATTCATAGAATTTTTGAATTTGACTGAGCCATTTTGATGTCATAGAGAAAGTAGAGAGTATGAAGCTTATACCAACCTAAGCATTTTGTTTCTAAGTTATAGCATTTATTGAACATGTGCCATGATTTATCACAACAGAATGCTTGCATGATTGTCCAAGGTCGTAGAGCTGGGATTCAGGCACAGTCATGTTTCTAGAGCCCCAGACTCTTAACCACACTCTCATACTGCCTTTTTAATTATTATTCAACCCTGAGCATTAGTGGGAAACTTTAAAAGTAATACATGTTCATTGTAGAGAAAAGAAAACAGGGCTGGGAACCAAAGGGTCGCCAGTTGGATTCCCAGTCAGGGCACTTGCTTGGGTTGCTGGCCAGGTCCCCAGTAGGTGGCTTGTGAGAAGCAACCACACAGTGATATTTCTCTCCCTCTCTTTCTCCTTTCCTTCCCCTCTCTCTAAAAATAAATAAATAAAATCTTTAAAAAGGAAAACAAAATTCGTAATTTTATAATCCAGAGATAATCACTGTTAGAGTAGTTCCCTCCCATTTTTCCTATATCAAACCATTTCCCTGTTAATGTATATTCAGATTCTTTCCACCTTTCACACTATGATAAATAATGCTGCACTGAGATTACTAAAAGTAGAACTGTTGGATCAGAGGACATGTCATAAATGCTTGCCATGTATTGATCTCCAGATTGTTGTCTGGGAAGGCTTATACATTATATTTTCTTCTGTAGTGTTTGAAAGTGCCCCATTTAGGTTTGTTTAAAAAATTAGTATGATTCAAAAAAAGTTATTTTCTTTTGTTTCTTGCTCTGTGTTCAAATGCCACATAGCTTTACTGTGCTTCTCTGATAGATGGTCACAAAAATTATTTATCTTGAAGGCAGTGGTTCTCACCTGGGGAGGATTTTGGCCCCCAGGGGTATTTGGCAATGTCTGCAAACATTTTTGATTGTCATGAAGTGGAGAGGCACTACTGGAATCTAGTAGGTAGAGGCCAGAGGTGCATAGGACAGGCCCCATGGGAAAGAATTAGTCAGTCTAAAATGTCAGTAGTATTGAGGCCTAGAAACCGTGGTTTATAATAAGCTCCTGAAATCTAGAAGAAATCTATTGACAGATGTTCTAAATACTTCTTCTGCATCTTATCCTGTTATGTAACAAGATAAAAGTTTATGTTTTTCTGGCTTTAATTAACAACAAAAGCAGGCAAGCTTTGTTTGGTTAGTGTGTCTGGATTTTTGAGTTCTTCATATTTCAGTATAAAATCTAATGAAATCAATTTTTAGAGAACTTTCCTAAAGCCCTTTGAAAGTTTTGAAATGTTTTCTGTAACTCTTTTGATGATTCTACAGTATATCCTCCTTTAAATTTCCCTTAGCAGCTTTTTTTGGGGGGGAGGGGTTATACTCAACTGTGTAATGTCTCTGATTCCCAGTTATTTCAGGGCTTTTATTTGGGGTTTATTTCATTTACCTTTAATTTTCATGTCTATCAATTTTCTTCTCATTATAATAAAAACCTTTTTGCAGCTAGTGATAATACACATAAAAATATCATTAGGACTGTATTTCTGTATCATTAATAGGCAGGAAAATGTTCAGTGCACCCAAATTCCTCTCTCTTGTAGCCATCAATCCTCACCAAGGAGAATATGGTGATCTTGTCTGTTGGGGGAAGGAGGTAGATGCTGAAAGTCATATTTAATTCATTTTTATTAATTTGTTACATTTTTATGTGGTTCCAATAAACTTGTGAATTTCTCTGAATTCTTTTAAATACATATCTTGGGACTGCTAGAGCTGAAATAATTGTCTTTATTCTATTTTTATAGTTCCGCTTTGTCTACAAAAAGACTGTTCATGTGCTTTTGTCCTTTTGTGCTTCACAGGAACCAGCACCTATGACAGAAGACCTGCTCGAAGAGCAGTCGGAGGTTCTAGCTAAATTAGGTACATCAGCAGAAGGGGCTCACCTCAGAGCCCGCATGCAGAGTGCCTGTCTGCTGTCAGATATGGAGTCTTTTAAGGTAGGTCACGTTGTCAGAGCTCGGGATTCTATTTTGAGTTATTCTGAGATGAAGCTGTGAAAGTCGCTCAGTAAAGTGGTATGGAGACCTAAATGTCTTTTTTATTAAAAGTTTTTATTTCATTAGTAGTTAATAACACCCCACTTCTGTCCCCTAAAGGTTGTATTCACAGTTGCTTCTTAAGTTCAAAGAAAGAAAAAAACAATCTTTGAATAATAATTGAAAGTTCAGAATTGAATTATATGTGCATTGGGATGTCTTCCTTTGTGTATGTTCAACCAATATAATTCAAGGCTTTTAGAAAACCCTTAGGATTTAACACAGGTTCCTTCATTTAACAGACCTTTGATGTCGTATTTTGTGACTTGCACTATGATTAGATAAGTAAGAAATACAATATTTATCCTCACAGTCTATTAAGGAAGGTGATGTGTAAATAATTGTGGTAAGTTCTCTAATGAAGATAAGGTCTAAAAGATGACTGACTCTACTGAGTGGGTCATGGAAGGTTTCACAGATGAGTAACCATTTAGGATGAGAAAGCCTTTGCTACCTGGAAGAGATATTTTAGGTTTAAATACAGGCCTGTATCTAGACCATAGAGAATTCAGAGAATGATGACATTCGGCTTATTAGCTTAAAAATACAGGGGTGAAGAAAAGTTGCTTTTTCTTTTTATTTTTGAAAGAAGAGGCAGGTCTGTGTGTGTGTAGATATAGATGTAGATGTAGATGTAGATATTGACTTAAAAAACTAAACAAGTGCTTAGCCCATTGGGCCACAGGCTTCTCTTTCCTGCTGCTGATACTCTTAACAGTCTCCCAGGCCCAGACTTTCCTCCTTACCCTGCCTCTATCTGCGATGGCCTCCATCCTCCCATTCCATGTGTCCTTCTCAGCCCTGCTTTGGTGCTTTGTAGGCCAAGCTGAGTTTGATTTTTTCCCAACACAAACACCCTATGAAAGCCTATGCCACTTTTATCTTTCCTAATAGCAAATTTGTGGCAATAAAAGGGAGCCTCTTTATTCCCTGCTTATTTCCCCTGTATTTACTAAAAGAAAAAATCTTCAGTAAACCTTTTTAGAGCTGCATGTTTTCCTTAGAGAGTTAAAAAGATACAGAAAATCTGTGAGTTCTATTCTGCTGTGAAATAAGAAAAAGAATATGTTATTTTAAAACAAACAGTTGGTGTAGTGAATAAAGAGGTCAGTCGGTTGGCTCTCAGGGCATGTGTTAAACCAAAAAGGTTGATCAGGGAATTGGTATGGTGGCGGGGACAGGGGGGAGGTATGGTAGGAAGCACTATCGTGCCCAGCAGCTGTTTTCTGCCTGACCTCTACCTGCCTTCATATTAATCTGCCCCTGTCCTGCCACAGTGTCCTTGCAGAGACAAGTACAGAATGAAATTCCAAATTGGGACTGTAAATGCTTTTCCCCCATAGAAACATATTGGTGCCTGATAGTAAGGTTCTATATAATTTGTTTAACATTGTGCTTCAGCAAAATTATGATTCCTGAAATTCTTTTGCATTAATCTGAGAACCTACAAATCTCTTACAGCATTGTTTTAATCAGAAAATGAAAGGTATTTCAAATAGTCTTATTACACATCTGTCCCTATGTAGAAATCAGATGATATATTTAAGGAAACATGTAGTCACTCTAAAATAGATAGGATTCCCCCTTTTACATAGTGATGGCTTCCTTTAAGGGCCCTTGGGAGAATCCCCAGAGCTTTGAATAAATGTTCAAATGGACCTGAGGTACCTATACCTGACAATTCCAGAAGGACAGGGGCTGTTCTCAAGCATGCCCTTGGAGTATATGCCTGTAACAGCAGAACTAAAATAAGGCATAGCTGAAGTGAGCCTCAACCTACTCCTGGTAGCTCTTTGTTTAGCTTGGTATATATAGTAAGGACAACTAGAGGGAAGAATTCTGGTGTGGACTACTGTCTTTCTTTAACACATTCTGTGGTACAGGAGGTCAATATTATTTTCTTTTTTTTTTCAGTTCTCCCTCTTCACCCAAGGCCCATGTATGGTTTCCTAAGATGTTTTTGTGTGGGTATGGGGTTGCCTGGTTAATATCCAGATCTTAAATTCTGAATCATGCAGAAATCTTGACCCTTTGCAGTTCACACCAGTACTTTGTTGCCATGTTGCCATAGCCCTTATAAGTTTATGTTGTTGACTCTCAGTTAAGGAGCTCCTCTGATTTCTCTGCCCTCAGGCATTTCCTAAATTGAGGATGGTTAAGCTGGTAGCCAGTGAGCTCAGTGGAGAGGAATTGTCAGTTTTGCTCTTCACATTTAAAACTAACCGTTCTTACCATGTCTGTTTGCATTTTGGTCTTTTAATTTAATTTAAAAAGAAAGAAAATGACCTTCTGTTTAGCACTTTCTTAATGCGTACATCACTTACTATTTCAGGCAATTAAATATAGTACTTACAGTAGAAAGATTATGCTATAGTAGAAAATATAACCAAAGGTATGTGTTTACTGTGTGTACACATACCTTTTGAGTATTACAGGATGATATATACACCCATCCTTAGTACTCAGCTAATATATCTGGACACTTGCAAAAAGTAACTGTGCCCTACCACTAACACTGTGAAGCCTCTACTTTTCCCTAGGATTGAATGCAGAATTACTTAAAGGATTTTGAAATGTGCTGTTGTTACTTCTATAGAATTATCCACCAAGTAAAACCTTAATTAGTTTCCAGAAACCTGAAAAACAATAGTTTGAATTTCAATTCCTTAACAACAGAAAAGCAATTTATATGATGGTAATTCATTACATAAATCTCAAAAATTTGATGGCTGAATGGAACATTTTTGAGGTTAGCTGATATTTACTGCAGTACCAGTATTAATTTATTGAGGAAAAAATGAGCAGAACTTTTCCATTGTTATGTTATTATTCTGATTATGTTGTGTATTATTTACTTTCACTTACTTGATACTTTTCCAAGTACTGTAATTTTAAACTGTGTAACTTATCTGTTTAAGACAATTATTTTCGCTTTACACCAAATTTTTATTTCCTAATACATCAAATGAAAATGTCTTCCTTTTCTATAAAACAGCAAAAACAAAATGCTTTTGATACTTGAACATCTGATCTGTTTTTGAGGTGACACCTGATTCATGTCACATATTAGATTTTCTAAAGATTAAGTAGGCTTTTTGTGAAAGGGAAAGGATTAATATGATTTTGCATATAGGTTTATTGGTAACTGTTGATTTTTATTTGAATCTACTGAATTTTTGCCTTGTTTTAGGCAGCTAATCCAGGTTGTTGTCTGGAAGATTTTGTGAGATGGTACTCACCCCGGGATTATATTGAAGAGGAAGTGATTGATGAGAAGGGAAACACGGTTCTGAAAGGAGATCTGAGTGCCCGAATGAAGATTCCAAGCAACATGTGGGTAGAAGCCTGGGAAACAGCTAAGCCAATTCCTGCTAGAAGGCAAAGGAGACTCTTTGATGATACACGGGAAGCAGAAAAGGTAACTGAAGTTTGAGTATCTAATTCTAAAATAGTAATTATTGACCTCCCTTTTAAAAACTCACTGTCATAGATATGAGAGCTTTGGACAAACTTGAGAAGCAAAACATTGAAATCTAATGAGCCTTTTATATATCTATTATTTATATATAAGATATTAGAACTAGTTGCAGGTTGGACCAAAAATAAGACATGCGTATTTTATATGGAATAGTTACCATGGGATTGTCTCAAAGCATATTTCAAAACCTTAAAAATCATCATGTCCTAAGATGGAGGCATGGGTAGATATACTTCTCTTCCTCACACAACCAAAAGAATGACAACAACAAATTTAAAAATAAGAAACAGCCAGAACTGCCAGAAAATCAGACTGTATGGAAGTCTGACAGCCAAGGAGTTAAAGAAGGAACATTCATCCAGACTGGTAGGGAGGGTGAAGACAGGGAGCTGGGGCGTAAAGGACGCGCAGCAAGGCAGTAGACTGGGTGGTACCACATTCGCCTGTGGAAAAGCCAAGAGGAACAACTAGAGAGCAAGACAGACTGTGCAACCCAGGTTTCCAGCATGGGGAAATAAAACTTCAAAACCTCTGACTGTAAAATCCTGTGGGGTTGCAGCAGCGAGAGAAACTCCCTGCCTCATAGGAGAGTTGATTGGAGAGACCCATAGGGTTCTAGAACATATACAAATCCACCCACCCAGGAATCAGCATCTGAAGGACCCAATTTGCATGGGTGTAGCAGAGGAAGTGACTGAAAGCTGGCTGAGAGCTGAGCAAGCAGCATTGTTCCCTCTCAGACCTCTCCCCCACATACAGCGCCACAACTCAGTGAACAGGGCTGCCCCGCCCTGGCGAATACCTAAGACTCCGCCCCTTACAACATAACAGGCATGCCAACACAAAGAAACATGGCCCAAATAAAAGAACTGATCAGAACTCTAAAAGTAGAGCTAAATGAGGAGGAGATAGCAACCTATCAGATGCAGAGTTCAAAACACTGGTAATCAGGATGCTCACAGAAATGATTATCATTGCAAAATAGAGGAAGAAGTGAAGGCTATGTGAAGTGAAATAAAGAAAAATAAAAGGAAAAAAAATAAACATTCCACTGGGACAGAATGAAGAAATAAGAATTCAAAAAAAATGAGGAGAGGTTGAGGAACCCCCAGGGCAACTTTAAACATCCCAACATTTGAATTCTAGGGATGCCAGAAGGAGAAGAGCAAGAGCAAGAAATTGAAAACTGATTTGAAAAAACAATGAAGGAGAACTTCCCCAATCTAGCAAAGGAAATAGACTTCCAGGAAGTCCAGGAAGCTCAGAGAATCCCAAAGAAGTTGGGCCCAAGGAAGCACACAACAAAGTACATCATAATTACATTAGCCAAGATTAAAGATGAGAGAATCTTAAAAGCAGCAAGAGAAAAGGAAACAGTTGCCCACAAAGGAATGTCCCATAAGACTATCAGCTGATTTCTCAAAAGAAACCTTACAGGCAAAAAGGGGCTGGAAAGAAGTATTCAAAGTCATGAAAAGCAAGGACCTACATCTAAGATTATTCTATGCAGCAAAGTCGTCATTTAGAATGGAAGGGCAGATAAAGTGCTTCCCAGATGAGGTCAAGTTAAAGGGGTTCATCATCACTAAGCCCTTATTATATGAAATGTTAAAGGGATTTACCTAAAAAAAAGAAGAAGATAAAAAATATGAACAGGGTAATGACAGCAAACACAACTATCAGCAACTGAACCTAAAAAAACAAAACCAAAAACAAAAACAAACTAAGCAAACAACTAGATCAGGAACAGAATCAGAGAAATAGACGGCACATGGAGGGTTATGGGGGGGGCAGTGGGGAAATGGGGTAAAAGATATAGGGAATAAGAAGCATAAATTGTAGGTACAAAATAGACAGGTGGAGGTTAAGAGTAATATAGGAGATGGATAATTCAAAGAACTTACATGTGCAACCCATGGACATGAATATGGGTGGAGGGAATGCTGGTGGGAATGGGGTGCAGGGTGGAGGGTGATAAAGGGGAGAAAAAAATGGGACAACTGTAGTAGCATAATCAATCAAATATACTTAAAAATTTTTTAAAATAGTTATATGTCCTTTCATATAACAGTTCTACTACCAAGAAGTTTATTAAGGAAATAATAAGAAATACATAAAGATCAATGTACAGGAATGAAATTCAACACAGTTTTTTATTGTAAAAGTGGATACAACCAAAGTTACCAGAAATAAGCTCGGTTCAATAAATTATTGTATGATCATTTAATGAACTGCTTTGTGAGTACTAAAAATGTTTTTGGAGTTCAGGTGAATAGTGGTAGGTTCCTATTACCAAATTGCCCTACCCACCTACACATTTCCCCCAAATCCTGTGCAGTTAATAAGTGAATAAATCCATGCCTTAAGCATTACTAGGAGATGGAGATTATAGTGACCTTCAAATTAATAGTAGTTAGAGAAACAAGCCAAATTCCATTGGAGTTCCCATTACTGTAGGCCTGTGGAATACAGAGTAAAGACAGGGAGTTTTAAGAGGAGGTGAGAGATACAAAAGACTTAGATGGAGCAGAGTCACCCCAGAAAGAGAGAACTTAACAATACATGTCACTATGCTCACTTTAGGACTGGCTACAGGGAAAGGGCTTTAAAGTAAGCAAGACTGAAAATAAACTTTCCAAGACACTTTCTTCAGAAGGAACAGATACATAGAGAAGGATTGATTCCCCCTTGAGATAAATCAATGATGGGAATAAAGGAAATAAGAGGAAAATTAAGGATCTTGCAGAAATGAAAGAAACAAGACTTATCAACTTCCCTCATCCTCTGCCATCAGTTAAAGAAATTATGCAGAAAAAGTCACTTTCAAATTATGACACGTGCAATTAGATCATTTGAGCTCATGAAAACATGTCCCAGAAATCAAACATGAAGAAGAAAATTGTTAGTGTAACATTTCATACTGAATCAGATATCTTTAAACAACACATGGGGGATATGAAAAATCATGTTTAATTTGAAATACTAAAACCTAGTGAAAAAGGGACCCAAAAACTCAGGTTAAAAATAGAAGAAAAAGAAAACCATATAAAATTAAAGACTAAATTATAAGGAGCCCAAGGGAGAATAGATTAATATTTAAATTTAAGAAAAATCATCAAGGAGGAGTGGCAAAGCAGCCAAGGGAATGAAAAGAAGATAAAGGAGTAAAAAGGATTGGGAAGAAAGTAACAGAAATGGAAGATAGGACAGGTAGAAATAATACTTTTTTTCAGAGTCCTTGAAGAAGAAAAATCAAAACACTAGAACAGAACTTATGTTAAAAACTGCAATCCAAGAAAATTTTTTAAAAAAGAAAAGAAAACCTAAATTTATATATTGAAAGGACTGACTCCCAGGGAAAAATTGACCAGGTAGTCCCAGTGGTATATAAATTGTTCCAATGCATAGTAATCTGAGGAAATTTACAAAATCTTTTTATGAAGTAAGTATAACATTAGTGCCTAAACCTGGTAAAGGTAGCATATAAAAAAATGGTTCAGACCAATAATACTTAAGAAATTGAATGCAAAAATTCTAAGTGAACAATTCTTTTACCACTTTAAGAAAGTTAGACATAATGACTGAATAAGGGATGATTATTTGGAAGTCTGTTTATAAGAATGACTTAATTAATAGGTCTAAGCAAATATTACATAATTTTCATAATACTAAAAGTGTTTTTGATAAAATTTAATGCCTATTCCTAATAAAAACTTGGGAAAGTAGGAATGGATGGATGTTCATTAAATGATAAAATACTGGGTTAGCCAAAAAGCCCATTTAGTTTTTTCCGTAAAATAAAAGACACATTTTTCATTTTCACCAATAACTTTATTGATTTGGATATTTTGAGTATGTTGGATATCTCCAGCCTGGTATAATGCTGACTGTTCTCAATTAATGTCTCGATTTGATCGCTATTAACTTCTACTAGTCTGCATAACTGTGGAGCATCGTCCAGCAAGAAATCTCCAGCACAAATCTTCGCAGACTACTTTTGACACATTCGATCAGTCGCAGCACCTTCTCCATACACAGATCTTTTATTGTTTCAGTTGCATTTTTACCTTTCTTGAAATAAGAAAGCATAATATGCCGAAAACATTGCATCTTTTCTTTCATCTTCAATATTAAAATGGCTACACAAAAATTCACCAGTTTTGGTAAGTTTTTTTTTAATGCATGCTGATATGACAGCTGTCACAATACAATCTAACAAAATTGTTTTGAATGAAGTTAAAGACAACTAAGCACTACTAGAGTCAGTCATCCTACGGAAAAAAACAAAAGAACTTTTTTGGCCAACCCAATATATATAGACCTCAGTCTTAAATCCAGCATCTTAATAGGGAAAACCCTAGAGGTATTCCCACTAAGGTCAGGAATAAGGCAAAGGTGCCCACTGTCTCTGCTGCCATTTAACATTATTCTGAAATAGCCAATGTGATTAGAAAAGAGAAAACAGAATTTGAAAAGAAGAAAGACCTTTTTTGTTTGCAGATGATGGGATAGTATACCTGGGAAAAATCTAAAGAATCAATGATAAAACTAACTGAAACACAAGAATTCACAAGGTAGCAGGATATAAAGTTAACATACAATTAGTAGCATTCATACATGCAAATAATAAGCATTCCCAAGATGTATATGTCATTTTCTCTTGACCATAAGAGAAAAATGGTGAAATACTTAGGAATACACTTAATAAGAGATGTTTGAAGTCTGAATAAAGACAATAAAACACTTCTGAAATGCATAAACAAACAGATAACCCTTGTTTTTGTTTAGGAAGTCTCAACATCATTAAGTTCAGTTCTCCCTAAATTAATTTATACATTTAGTGAAATTCCAATAAAAATACCAAAAGACTTTATTATGGAGCCAAACTGATACTGAAGTTCATGTGGAAATATAAACATGCAGGCTTAGGACTCAGGGTTTTCAAGAATTGAGTGTTAATGGGTTTCTTTTGGGGATGAGAGAAATGTTCTAAAATTGTGGTTTTGGTTGTACAAGTCTGTGAACATACCTAAAACTATTTAATTGTACACTTTAAATAGGTGAATTGTATTTCAAATGAGCATGCCAAAATAGCTAAGAATAGATTGAAAAGAAAGAGCTATAGGGGAGGGGGTATTGGAGGGGAGCAACTAACACAACCAGATATTAAAGCATAGTACAAAGCCTCACTATTTAAATAATATTATAGTGGCCCATAAATAGCTCAGTGAAACAGAATAGAAAGTCCATAAATACATGTGGAAATCTAATATATGATGAAAATGGCATCAAAAATCACTTGAGTGTAGATGACTTTTCTAATAAATAGTCTTGGGATAAGTGAATAACCATTTTGCAAAAGATAAAATTAGGGTCCACCACTCCTGCTGTACACAAGAATGGACTGAAGCTGAAACCATGGGAGTAGTAGAAAAAAACCTGGATAAATTCCTCTATAGCTGGGATATAGAGAAAAGCTTTCTAATTAGGAGTCAAAACCAATGCAATTAAAAATATGGTTGATAAAATTTGACTGTAAAAATAAAATCTTTTGCCCTAGCTAGTGTGGCTCAGTGTATTGAGTGCCAGCCAAAGGGTCACCAGTTTGATTCCCAGTCAGGACACATGCCAGGGCTGCAGGCCAGGTCCCCAGTAGTGAGTGTGTGGGAGGCAACCACACATTGATATTTTTCTCCCTCTCTTTCTCTCCCTTCTCCTCTCTCTAAAAATAAATAAATAAAATATTTAAAAATAAATAAATAAAAATAAAAATTTTGGCATGGCCAAAGAAAATTAAAGCCAAAAGACATGATAAACTGAAAAATATTCATAAACTGGGGGAAATATAGGTATTACAGATAAAGGGCCAAAATACTATAGAAAAATGGGTAAGAAATATGAGTAGACAATACAAAAGTAAAGGATAATAATACCTAAACCTGTCAAAAGATATTCAACTTTATTCATAATAAGAGAAATGCAAATTAAAACTTACTAAGATAACCATTTCTTACACATGAGACTGGCAAAAATTTAAACGCTTGTTAAATATTTGGTGAGGCTCTGAGGCAGCAGATCTTCTCATTCATTACTGGTAAGAGGTAAGATGGTACACTCCACCTCTTTGGAGGGGAATTTGGTACTATTTTACAAAATTTACTTAGATCTTGACCCTTTGACCTAGAAGCAATCCCACTTCCAGAGATTTACCCTAGTATTTTCAGCAGTACAAAAATAAAGAGGCACTAAGTTGTTCATTGATGTAATTGTAATTACAAAATACTAGAAACTGCCCTGACTGGTGTGGCTCAGTGGGTTGACCATCATCATCCTGCAAACAGAAAGGTCACCTGGTTCATTTCCCATGAGGGCACATGCCTGGGTTGCAGACCCAGCCCCCGTGCAAGAGGCAACCAGTCAGTGTTTCTCCTCCCTTTCCCCCTCTCTAAAAATAAATACAGTCCTTTTAAAAAATTACTAAAACCTATCTACATGCCCAAATTTAAAAGCTTTCTTGAATAAACTGTGGTTCATCAGCATAATTGAGTACAGTGCACTGTAAAAGAATATATATTGTATGCTTCATTTTATGTAAAAGATGAGGAGAACTAAGAAAACATCTACTTGTCTTTACAAAAAGCAACTCAGGATAAACTACAAAACACTGAAATTAGTTAACAAGAATGATTGAAAGGGAGAGGGAAAGATGGAATAGAGGAATATGGGAAGGAGTAACACTTAGAAAAGAGTATACTTTCTGTATATTTTTGACTTCTGAAAAAATGTTAGTGGCCTACATATTCAAATATTTAATCAACAAGATTGGAAAGAGGAAAGATAACCTAAAACTGAAAGCAAGCTGAGATAAATTAACCTTGTTGTATTATCACATAACTGGTTCCACCAGGGGCTGGCTGGTCCTGCCCGAGTGCCATACTGGAAGGACCTCTTGTGTGTCAGGTGATCTCCAGGCTCTTAACTTGTGCAGAAAAGATCCCAAGGACAAGTC
This sequence comes from Trachops cirrhosus, assembly GCA_028533065.1. Taxonomy (NCBI): domain Eukaryota; kingdom Metazoa; phylum Chordata; class Mammalia; order Chiroptera; family Phyllostomidae; genus Trachops; species Trachops cirrhosus. Next base: position 90,391,967 of record CM052541.1, read on the forward strand.
GGAGTGAGAATGAAAGCAAGTTTTATTCAGGTAGAGACAGAGGGCCAGGGTGCAGGTGCAGCTATGAAAGAAGCTAAAGAATGCGTCCGAATGGACACAGCCAACCTGCTCGTAAATTGCACACGTGATCAGTCAGTTCTTGGGATTTTATGTGTTTCCAAGGGTGGGTTGTTTCTAAGCTTTGTAGCACCAAATTCTGACTCCCCCTTCTGGTTGGGAGGGGTGTCTTGTTCCCACACAAACATAGTCTGTTTGTCCCTCTCATGGGAGGGACAACTTCTTTGACCCTTCTACCTGTGGTGTCAGTTTTCATTATGACAGTATAATGAGCTTTAGGTTTTGTCTCTGGTCAGTTTTTCCACCATCTTGAATTGATATGGTTTTAACAAGTCCTTGTTTACTTCCTTGAACACCGCAGGGTTTTCCTGCAATAAACTGTTTCTCTTTGTGCAAGGAGGTGGGGGCTGTGGGCAGAGGATGACCGAGGGGTTTATTGGTCTGTGATGTGGGCTTCTACTTCCTCACCACCTGTCAGGGTTTTTCCCTAACTTTTTTCTCTCCTGTTTGGGTATTTCAAATAAGTAGCCTAATCACACTGAAGGCAGGGAGATGAGAGGGAAAATCTAAACCAAGTAATTTATAGACACAGGATATTTATGACTATATATACCCTCAGTTGTGGTGGAAGGTGGGAGGACACTGCAAACAAGTCCTAAACTCATTTTCTAGGTTTGTTTTGTGTAGTGATATGGATAAGCAATTTCTAGGACTTTTAGCTGGATTATTGTGTGAGCAAAAGAGTAATCAATGTGTTGGCATTTGTTAGAAGCCAGATTTCTCATTATGGAAGTGACATGTGAACATGGAATTGAGGAAGGCAAGGAAGACCCAATGGCAGTGGATTGGAATTAGGGGGACTTATTTGGACTCACAGATTTCCAAAATATAGATAGGTATGTGGGTATATACATTACATATACTATAAGCATGTATTTTCTGTAGCTCTCTTCTGGAGGGGTTTAGAAGCAGTGACATCCTAGTATCAATGAATACACATAGCTTGATTTCTAGAATATTCTCACTAAAAGGAATCATGCTTTCCTCAGAGAAATGGCTGATTTAAGGATTGGAGCAGGGAAAGTATGAGATGAGTATGAAACATCATGTGTTGGTGGTAAATAAGAAAGTGCTAATAAAAAGAGGCATTTCATTAAGGACTAGCTTGAAGGCACTCTTATTTGCCAAATCTGGACAATTTGAGTGGCAGATAATTAAGGAAGGTAATAAATTATAAACCATTGGGGAGAAAATTGAGACCCATGGTTCCACATTGATAATACTTGGATAAATAAAGAAATGGAAGAGAAAGGCGTGTCAGCACCAAGATGACTGATAAATATGGAAACTGTTGGAGTTGGCAACTTTACTATGTAATCATATTCATAGTTAAGATTGGTTTAGGCAAGATTCATCAAGTCTAGGTGTAAATTCAGGTGAAGAACATGGTTTAAAGTGACTGTCTGCAGATTGCTTCTGAATTGCAAGGAAATAATAACTATATAGTGGAGAAATGGGACAGTACCTTGACAGGATGATCAAAACTACATCACCAGTAAGGGGAAGATGGAGATTGTCTGCTTTGAGATGTGATTCTCTGAAGGATCCAGCATCACTTACAGATACTGTTTGGCTCAAGAATGCATAACCTACATCTAATGAGGAAACAGGTAAACCCCAAATTAACATTCTGTTTTAAAAAGAGCTAACACACACACACAATTGTGGGAGTATATTAAAAGGACACAGGAGCCAACTGAAAGATTTTTCAGTGGTCAACACTGGAACAATTTGAGCAGCAAAATAATGTTGGACATCCTTGAGTCTATAATGATATAAATAAATGATTGAATGTATTGGAGAGAAGAACAAATCTCCCATGCACAAGAACTCCAACCCTACTCTGCCCTCAATGAAGTGGAGCATAACTCCCACTCCATAACTGTGACTTCCTTCCAAAGAGTAGTGTACAGAGTGGGGAAAATGACTCATTTTACAGTGCAGAAACCTGACAAACACTCCCTTCACCCAGTGAGCATAGTTAATAGGTATAAATCATATTGATAATACATACTCTTAAAAACAGCATCCCACCTGTCTAGTCTTCCAAAAATACATAACTCCAGTTTAATTATAAGAAAAACATCTAATAAATCCCTACTGAGGGACTTTTTACAAAATACCTCAATTGTGATTTCACCTCAAAACTGTCAAGGTCAGTTAAAAAAAAAAGCCAGTTCTCCGAAACTCACATCGAAAGGGAATCTAGAAGCATAACTACAAAATGTATATGCTATCCTTGATGGGCTCCCAGAACAGGAATAGGACACTAGATAAAACTTAGGGAATTGATTATACAAGTATTGACAGAATTATTCATACTAGCCAAAAAATGGAATCAATAGAAATATCTATCAAACAATGAATGGATAAGCAAAACAGGGGTGTGTCCACACAATGGATTATTACTCAGCCATAAAAATGAATGGAGTTCTATATATGCTATATAACATAGATTAACCTTGAAAACATTTAAGAAGCCAGAAACAGAATACCACATACTATATAATTCTGTTTATATGAAATATCCAGAATAGGTAAATCAATGAGATAGAAATATAGTTTAGTAGTTGCCAGGGGCCAAGGAGTGAGAGAAATGGGGGAGTGTTCTTGGGGTTTGGGTTTCGGCTTTCTTTTTGAGGTGATGAAAATGTTCTGGAATTAGATCATGGTAATGGTTTCATAGCCTTGTGATTAGGCCAAAAACCACTGAAAACCCATTTTAAAGTGGTGAATTCTATGATATGTAAATTATATCTCAATTTTTTAAAACTACAAAAATATAGACAAAGTATTGGATTTTGTTAACCAAAAAGCAAGGTGGGGCAGGGAGGGAGGCTATACTTAAAAACATCAATGTTATAAAATACAGACTAGAAAACTGTCCCAGATTCATTAAGATTATAGAGGTATGGATCACTAAGGGCACTGCATGATCCTTTAGTGGACTCTGTATGGTGGTAGGAAAAGGTTATAAAAGACATTATTTGATCAATTGACAAAATTATAATAAGGATAGCAGGTTAGATTAAAAGTATTTGATGAGCCCTGGCTGGTGTGGCTCAGTTGGTTGGGCATCATCCCACAAAGTGAAAGATCACCAGTTCCATTCTGGTCAGGGCATATGCCTTGGTTGCATGTTTAGTCCCAGGCCAGCGGGTGTACCCGATAGATGTTTCTCTTTGACATCAATGTTTTCCTTCCTCTCTTTCTCCCTCCCTTCCCCCCTTTCTAAAAATAAATTTTAAAAAAGTATTTGAGGCATTGTCAATCCCCCTCTTGGCTGTGGTCCTGGGCTAGAGTCCCCGGTCCCTGCCCCCTGGAATGTGGTTCATGCTGAAGCCTTGTATGGCTGAAGAGACACCATGGTTGCTGGATCTGGAGCAGCATGGAGGCGATGACTAATAATTCTTCAAGTCTGCAATGAAAATTTGCCTCCAATAAACTACATTGCAAAAAATGGGAAAGAAACAGAACTGAAAGAGTAAAAGAGTTGAAGAAGCAGAACCTGAAGAATTTGTAGTGGGAAAAGTTTTGGACCAACGCATAGTGAATGGGAAGGTGGAGCATTTCCTGAAGTAGAAGGGAATTCGCAGGTGGTGACAATACTTGGAAACCTGAAGGAAATTTAGATTGTCCAGAGTGAATTGAAGTATTTCTTAATTTTCCAAAAGCTGATAAAGAAAAGGATAGTACAAAAAGGAAGTCTTTATCTGACAGTGATTCTGATGGTTGCAAATCAAAGAAAAGAGATGCTGCTGATAAACCAAAAGGCTTTGTCAAAGGTCTTGATCCTGAATGAATAAGTGCCACAGACAGCACTGGAGAATTAATGTTTCTCATGAAACAGAAAGATTCGGATGAGGCAGATTTGGTGCTGGCAAGAGAGGCAAATATGAAATGTCTTCAAATTATAATTGCCTTTTATGAAGAGAGACTAACTTGGCATTCCTGTCCAGAAGACGAAGCCTAGTAAACGTTTGCATTGCTTTTTATATATACTTATTCATATTTATATATCTATAAAACCTGGGTCATGGTTTTTTTATTTATTAGCATGAACAAATAACTACATTCTAATAAAAATCAAGTTTCATATGTTTGTTTTGAAGTAGTACTGGGGGAGTTGTCGTAGGGAGTTTCTATAGCACTGGTTACTTTGGAGCAAAAGCTTTCTGTAGTTGCTTCCTTTATCAGAAAAGAACATTTGATACTATGGTATATTCTTTCCTTTGCATTAGAAAACAGCTTTTCTAAATGTTGGGGAAAATTTCCATTGTCATTACTCAGTCAGAATCTGTATTTAAGTCAAAAATGCCAAAGGGTCTTTGTGGGTTCTTTGTTTATTTGGTGGGGGGGTTATGCAGATTCATTGCTCTACTTGGTCAGTCATTTTGAGTACAATGGCCACACAGTACACAGGCTCACTGAATGACGTCTAACACCCCACTGAGTAGTACAGTGAAGTCATCACTGTTCACACATGAGCATTCCAGTCCACTCTCCTTGGCTGTCAGGTTACATCGATATCATGCAAACTATTCTCGTTATATTAACAGTGGCTGGACTTTTTCCAGACAGACCCCATATATTGTTTACTTTATTGTAAATACTGATAAACAGTGGTCAATAAATAGTTTTATATTGCTTTAAAAGAAGTATTTGATCAGTGTTGAATTTACTTTGCATAAAAAAATTCCTAATTTTAGGAAATACACGATGAAATATATGGGAAAAAAAGGACATGATGTATGCAACTTGTTTTCAAGTTGTCCAGAAAAGAATGTTTGTGTGTATATGTTTGTTAAAGAGAAAACCATGGATCCAAAATGGCATCACTTGTGTTTAAAAAAAAAAAAAAAAAACCCATGATACCAAACCAAGATTTCATAACTGACCTAATTGTAGTTTCAACCTCTTCCAGAAACATAATCCTAATCAACCAGTCTGGAATTTTCTTGTCAAGCACCAGTAAGGTAATCTGTCACCTGCCTCTCTCCATCCCCCATAGAAACAAGAGTCAATCTGCATAATAAAAACTCTGTATTTTTGAAATCAGAAAAATAAAACAATTTCCATTTTGGAAAAAAAACAAACAAACTAAAACACCCAAACCAAAAAAATTAGTGGAGGGTCACTAGATATGTTTAGAAATGTTAAATGAGAAAAACAGGTCACAAAACCAGTATTTTACATACTTAATATTAGTTAATTTAATATATTATGTGTATTTGATGTCTTGAAAAATCCTGGAATGAAAATGTTTCACTGTTAACAATTTCTTTCCCTAGGTATACAATTTACAGATTTTTTAAAATTTTCTTTGTATTTTCCTAATTTGCATGCATTACATTTGGAAGTGAGGCTGAGGGAGGAAAGCGGGGAATGTAAGAATATTCGCCTTTATTAGAGATGGAGATACTTAGTAGTTTTCAGTAACATTATTCTTATCTTTGGGAATTGTAACTGCTTACCCAGATGAGTAGGGTTGGTACTAGGAGACGAGAGCTCTCTACTCTTGGTACAGGTGTGAGATCAATGGCCCAGAGGAGAGATTTTTAACCAGTGTGCTGCAAGAGTGTTTAAAACATGCAATACCTGACTGTTTAGCCAGGGCACTGGCCTCTTTTCTGTTAGATTGTCAAGTTAAAAAAATGACAACAGCCAGCACAACAATTGTCATCCAGTGTGAATGAATCAAAATTACATGTATTTTTTGTCAGATTGGCAAAAAATATAATTTTTGGTGTGTCACAGAATTTTAGTCATTAATTTGTGTGTATCATGAGATGAAAAAGGTTGAAAATTGCTAGTCCAGAGGATTTTTTGCTTTCATAAATGCTGCTTTTTTTCTTTGACAATTGCATTGATCATTTACCTAACTTCGTGTCTCCTGCAGGTGCTACACTACCTGGCCATACAGAAACCTGCAGACCTTGCTCGGCACCTGTTACCTTGTGTGATTCATGCAGCTGTTCTCAAGGTAAAGGAAGAAGGTAAATGTCTTACTCGATTAGTAATTAGTTTATTTCTAAAATGAAAGTGTATTTTGTCAAACTTATGTAATAATGGCTTTGATCTTTTTGAAAACAGAAAATCTGGAAAACATTTCTTCAGTTAAGAAGATTATAAAACAGATAATATCCCATTCCAGTAAAGTTTTGCATTTTCCTAATGCAGAAGACAAGAAATTAGAAGTAAGTTTGATGATGTGTCAGGATCTTCCCAGACGCTCTCCCCAGAAAAGCTTTCTTTTTCTTTTCTTTTCTTTTTTTTTTTTTTTTTCTTTTTTTTTGCTATTTTCCAATGTATGGCTTTTCCTTTTCTATTGTTAGGAAATCATCCATCAAATTACTAACGTGGAAGCCCTAATTGCTAGAGCCCGCTCACTGAAAGCCAAGTTTGGAACTGAGAAATGTGAACAAGAAGAGGAAAAGGAAGATCTTGAAAGGTAATTGCTATTTGACTAACTCATTTTTGCCTGCGGTAGGAAAAGCCACCACTCTCTTTAGAAAATTTTAATGAAATACTGAGATTCTTTTGTGATACTTCTCTATTGTTTGTAACAAGCATTGGCTGGAGAAAGAGAAATGCTTCATTATCATAGGATTTGACCTCTGCTATATTTCTCAGTATTTGCTAGGTGTTTCTGTTCCTCCCACTTTCAGAAACAAGTCTACCGGGTCTCTCTTTCTCAGTGACCATGTTTGCTCTTGGAGATGTGGGGCCTGCAGGTTCCTGAGGAGAAGCTGTTTACTCTTTGTTACTGGAAGTGCCCCAGAGCTTTGCTTTCAGCTCTCACTGTTCCTTAACCATAGTATGAAGTGTTCTACAACTCTATTTCTGCTCAATATTCATTTAATTTTTTAAAAGATTGATAATAGCAAAGGTATATTTACCATGCACCTTGCAAATCTATTTTGAAAGTGACCAGGGGGCCTCTCTGGGGTGAGGCAAATGACTGGGTCAGTCTTTTCCTCCTACTGAGACAACACCCTTTCCAAGTCAGCCTTTCAACATGAGCCTCCTGTTTTTGCCCATTGAAAGGACAGTGTTGTTTAAATGTGTGATAAAGTATTTTCCAAATTAGCTGCTTCAATAGCTTGAATTTGTGATGTTAAAATTTTCATTAGCCTTCCCACAAGGAATGGCATTGGTGCTAAATAATAATAGTACATGACAAGGCATTTGCTATAGCTTTTAATAAGTTTTTTAAAAGATTTTATTTATTTATTTTTAGAGAGGGGAGTGAGGGAAGAGAAACATCAATGTGTGGCTACCTCTCGCACGCCCCCTGCTGGGACCTGGCCTGCAACCGAGGCATGTGCCCTGACTGGGAATCGAACCAGTGACCCTTTGGTTTGTAGGCCACTACTCAGTCCCACTGAGCCACACCAGCCAGGGCATATAGCTTTTAATAAGTTTTTGTTTGAATTTTATATCTTTCGTTGAGTGAAATTTTCTTCCAGCTTTCATTGCTGTTGAAAATGCCTTCCTTTTAAATGAGAAGAATAAGTTCTAATCAAGCGAATTATTTCTAAAATAGCAGTATGAGTTAGTGAGCAGGTGGCACATGCTTGGTGACTCTGTGCCTTTGACTTTGTTGGCTGTCCTGTACGTTATCTTTGATAGAGTTGGAAGCACAGTATTTCCAGCACAAAATGGCACAGTTTACAATTGAGACTTTGCCTAGCAAGACATATATGTTGTGTGCATGTGCATGTATGCCATGCACTTGCACTTACATACCTCCAAAGAACAAAAACAAGAAGTAGGGGTCATTGTTTTGCTGTGTAGATGAAACTCGGTTTTCGCTGTCCAAAAAAAAAATGTTTTTATCTTATACTGAATATTTCTTCTTACTCTTTGACAGAAATGGGCTTTTTACAAATTTTATGAAAACAGCTGAAAGGCAGTAAGATTGTCATTTGAGTAGATTTTAATTCCAAATACCAGTTTTATCCTGTTGTAAACTCTGCACTCCAGCCATGGTAGTTTAGTCAGTATCAGTTTGTGGGTTCTCCCACAGAGTTAATCTGGGAGGATTGATGTCATGGGAACTGAGCCACTCGCCTTCTCCTCTTTCTATCCTAGGTTTGTGAGCTGCCTCCTGGAGCAGCCTGAAGTGGTAGTGGCTGGTGCAGGAAGGGGACATGCTGGCAGAATCATTCACAAGCTGTTTGTGAATGCACAGAGGGTACGTGAGATTCCTTACTGACTGTATCGTGGCTTCGGCAGACCCCTACTCAGTGGAATGCCATTTTGATACCTACACATGGCTGCATGGCTGCTTGTACAGCTGCTAGCTGACTGAGAGTCTGGGCGTGGAGGTGAAGAAACAGTGACTCCCTCAGCAGTGACTTCTGAGTTTTTCAAATCCATTTGCTTTCTTACATGTTTAAGTAAAATGATAAGTGTATTTTAGAACCTAAAATTCAGAAATTAGAAAGTTGTGAAATCCATTGGTGCAGAAACTTATAAGGGACCCAGTTAACAATGGCCAGTGCTGTGCTGTAGAAAAAGATGTTTATTACTTTCAAATTCAAATAGAGTTCAGTTTTACCATTTAAACTCCCATACATCAACTGATTTCACAACTTCACTTATGAAATTAGTAAATCTGTTTTTGCTATGATGAAAAAAGGTCCAGCTTTAGAGGTTTCCTAGGAAAGAAGAGCAAGGTTTCAGATTTTTAAGACTATAGAAACTCAGGCTTCAGTATGGAAAGAGCCTAATTTGAAAAATAATCTTTATCATTATTACTGCTACTAATAAAAGTAAGGGTTTAAAAATGGTGGCATATAGCACCTCCTGATGTTCTAAAGCTGTTAGAATTCGGATTTTTATGAAGCAGATACAATACTAGATATACTGTGTACTCGCTGCACAGTTCTCGTCTGCTGGTTAAGAGGTGCTGCCATCCCACAGATGATCTCATGTCAGGGCTCATCCACATAACAGAGTCTGTTAAAAATGTTACAGAGTGCATTAAACACGGGGTGCCCCTTACCTGACACTGTGATGACACCGGAGCAACCCAGTTTTGAAGGTGTAATTCTCAGAATCAAATAAGAAAAAGACTTTTAATGGGTTTACACATGGAGTAAAAACCTTTGAGTTGATTTGCAGTACGTCTATTTAACATGCTAAAATCATAGCCAAATATACTAATCTGAATTTTTAGGAAGAGCTGAAACCTTAATTTATTTATGGGGGGTAGCTCCTTAAATTTAAAAATTTCAAGTAAAAGCTAAGTATTTTTACTTTCTTATAAATTAGAGTTCTAGAAGGCATTAGAAAATTACTTGGATTTATTTTGTTTTTGTCTTTGGCATGAAACCAAGAACCAAGTTTGTTTTCACACCCTTTAAAATCTTCTCCAGCTTACTCACCAGAAGCTTTTAAGCACATTTCCTTGTTATCACCAATGTGAATTTTCCTTACATTGCAAAAACTCTTTCCTCTCTCCTCAGTTTTTAAAATCTGTATGTTAAGAGGATTTAACATCTAAAGTGTTTATATATTTAATGCTGAGAGTGTTAACTTGTTTTGAATAGTTAAGCAAAATTATTTTCCCAAAAATGGAAATAGACTTCTCCACCCCCCACCCTGCCAAACTGTAAGTAAAGGCTCATTGTAAATTTGGGCAATAAAGAAAAATTACAAAGGAAGAAAAAATGACAACGTTCAAAGTTAATCACATTAATCTCACTATCTACTGATGACCACTGTCAGCATTTAATGTGTAGTATATACAAATATGTGTATATTTTACAAAAATAGGATTATAAACCTGACTGGTGTGGCTAAGTTGGTCGGAGCATCATCCCGTAACCTAAACGTTGAGGGTTGGATTCCTGGTCCAGGGGCATCTGAGAGGCAACCAATCAATGCTTCTCTCTCACATTAGTGTTTCTCACCCTTCTTCTCTCCCTTCCTTTCTCTCTAAAAACAGTGAAAAAAAATCCTCAATGAGAATAAACAGAATATAGGATTATATTATATAATTTATTTTTGTTTTCCACTCAATATAATTATTTTTCTACATCAATAAATATAGGAGTATATCATCGTTTCAGTGGCCTCATCATACAGCCAGTCTGAAATTGTACATTCATCTCTCATTATGTATTTTTAAAAGAGCTCAAACTTTCATACCTTTGGTGAATGTTTTTTGGGAATTGGCAGACTTAATCCGTATGAAAAGCATTTGGTACATTTTTAAACCCAGTCCTTAAATGTCTGGCTAATGTATATCATCCAAGTTTGTTCATGTAACTTTTCATAACTATTGACGCTGTATATATTAATTTTACTAATATAAATATATAGTAATTTTACATATTTAGAACTTTTTCTTAAAATCATACATTTTAATTAATGCTATGATTACATGTTTCAGTGGTATAAACATATTTAAGTGTAATTCAGCAGATAAACCACTGACTGGATTTTGCTTCAGTCTTGCCAAATTGAATAACTGAGACACCTGTTACTAAATCCATTGGATTGTCTGTTTTTCCAACCATGAGCACTCTTTTTTAGCATCTTAGTTTTTCAGTTAAAGAGCTAGATTTTCATTAAGTCATTCCCCCTTTAAATGATACTGTTCGTCACCTCGTGAGCCATCAGATGCATGACTAGTGGGTATGTCTGCTCAATGTGGTAACTGGGTGTAGCATATGTGGTGTATGTTTGCCTTGATAATTCTTTTGATAGAGTCATGTTCCTTAATATAGTGCATGCTTTCTGAAATAATCTTGAAATTTCTTGTCTAGCTCTTTTTAAACCCATCTTGCTTGATTCCCTATTATCATTGTTTCTTTTCTCACCCTTCTCAAGCTGACTGAGTCTTCTGATGAGGTAACAAAATAGCCTTTGTCCCTCATAGTTCCTTGTTCCTCCCCCTCCCTCTAACTTCATAAGGTCATTAAGACTAACCACCTCTTTAACAGTTTGGATTTGACATGTTTCTTGCTGATGTTTACGTAGCATAACTTCATATCTCCTTTGCCAAAAGAATTATTTTTCCCAATCAGTGGTATTCTGAGAGAAATGTAGTGATCAGGGAAACAAAGCAAGTATAGGGATCAGAGTGAAAATGAAGACCAATTGAATATGTATTTTATGCAATTTAATTTAAAAAATACATTCTTTGACACTGAGAACTTCTCTTTTGTGGCCATTGCTACATGACATAGACCTCACTACTACCTCACATTAGCTGCCCAGCAAACAAAACCAGTGTCCCCAGTTCTAATTCATCAAGTGAACCTTGAAGAAATTGGAAACTGGGATAAAAACCATTTTTCTGGACTCTGGAGAGAACCAGCTCCTTCCTGGATTGAGGATATCAGACTTGGTCTGGCATCGTTGCTAGAAGAAACATACAGAAACCAGCACATTTTCCCTCTTCATCATAGGTCTGAATACAACCCCCACTTTTCAAAGTAGATTTCCTGCCAGTCATTATCCCTTCTGTCTCTCTCACAAATTCACTGTACTCTCGCTGCTCATGCAGTGTTTCAAGCTTCTTGTATTTTCTGTGTTGTGTTTTGAGTAATCAGGACACACTTGACATTATTACTGTAGAACATTTTTATGTATTTATCACATTTATTCATCTGTCCTTCATAATGATCTAAGTTTAGCATCAACTTGATCTTGAATTTAGCATTTGATTCTATTCAAGGCTGCAACCATGTCTCCACCAGAGGAGGAGCTGAAGAGAATGGGCTCCCTAGAAGAGAGGAGGCAGAACTCCGTGTCAGACTTCCCACCCCCTGCTGGCCGGGAGCTCATTCTGCGCACCACTGTGCCCCGTCCAGCCCCCTACTCCCGAGCTCTGCCTCAGCGCATGTACAGTGTTCTCACCAAAGAGGAATTCAGACTGGCTGGTGCCTTCTCGTCCGATACCTCCTTCTTCTAATTCTTCTAGAGCTACTCCACTTGTGGCTTCAGCAACAGAGCTGACCCCTTCTGTGGGAAGGAGGTTGTGCCGTCAGAACCCCCAGAGCCCATGAAGAGGGTCTGTCTCGTTGAATGAGCAAGCATCATACCAGCATCTCAAAGACTTTCTGTTGCCAAGCTTGGGCTGTGTTGTAGATTGTGGGATCAGAGGTAATGTGTTGAGCTGGTGAAAGATTCTTCCCCAAAGTGATGGTCCTTGTTCAGGGTGAGGTACGAGGTGCCGGACCAAAAAACCAGAAGCTCTCTGCACTTAGTTCTGGCAAAATTGTTACTGTTTTCTCTGACTATCCCTTAGGGTATTGCCTTGCACTCATAGTCTGTGTAAACACTTCTTATTTTATTAGTATCAAGTATGCAAAATGAAGTATCTGTTAACTCAGATTTCTAGATATTTTGAGGGTAGATTATATTCCCAGAGTCTGTATTTTTAAAATATTAAATGACATTCTGTTTATTCAATTACCTGATAGCTATCTTTATTGTACTAATTAACTTTTGATGAGCATTTTGAATATTCTAGGAGAAAGCCTAGAGTTTCTGTGTTTTTGCAGGTAATTGACCTAAATGTAATGCTCTGAGAAAACTGTATTAAACGTCACTGCAAATTAGTTTGATATCTATCTTTTTAAGGCTTGTTTCTCTTGCTTTGTTTTGGGTGCCATGTAAAAAGCTGTCACCCTGCACTGTGTTGTTTCCTTCTTCTCCCGCTGTACAGCACGCATTCCTGTTGTGGGGTTGCTGGCTGACACTGGACTTAATGAAGTAGAGATGGACACACACTAAAAATATAGCCTTGGTGCATAGATCTTCCTGCAGCTAATATAATTTGGTGTATGTGCTAATGTAATGAATAGAAGGTTATTTCAGTGAACTATTTTACTTCTGTATTTCAGCTAAAATGAAAGTAGCTGATGGGGATATGTAGTAGCACTGAGCATAAGGATGACAGCAACATACTTCCAGTGATCTGATGATCAGGATTTATTAAGTCTGTATTTCTGTATGCCTTTGTTCCGTGATCTTACATCTGTTATTAGGCCTAAAATTCCCACTTTAATCCAAAGTTTAAAAAAATGGTTACTGAAGCATAGACCTTGCTGGGAAACATTAAGGAATTAATAGATCTGTGTAAACCTGTTATATTATTTTTGTAAAACAAAAAAATGTGTGTATGTATATGTGTGTGTGTGCGAGTGTGAAGAAGGGAGGCCTGGTTGATTACCTCCCAGCTGTCACAGCATTTTTCCCTGAGATGCTGGACTTCATTGCAGGGACTCCACACAGACGCAGTGAGGACCGAGTTTGCTTCCCAATGAGGACATTCATAACTAAGAATCATGTTACAAAGAGAGGCTGGGCTTTAAACAGCATTGTGAATCTAATAAAAAGGAAAGTGCTGCTTTCTCTGGCTATTTTTCTTCCCTTTGGTGTTTTATTCTTATTTCAATTAGTTTTATGCTATCTCAGATCTTTCTAAATTTATTTACAGCCTGCTGGGCCTTGCAGGTGTCTCAAGAATACTCTTTGTGTCTTTTTCTTTTTTTAATGGAAAGTACCCCATTTACTTTCTTATAGTTACTTGTTTATTTCACAGGTATTTCTAAGAACCTACTTCAAGTAAGGAACTGTACTAGGCAGTGAAAATAAAACAGAAACCAAGACTCACTCCCTCCTTCCAGGGATCTTCCCATGAGGTAGGGGAAGGCTGATGTCTCATTGCCATAAAATGGAGAGAGCACAGTCAACCAGCTGTATGAATTGGAGGTCCCACATGTAATGTGTAAATTTATTCATTCATTCATGGGTATAGAGAGTAATACATGCAATAATTGTGAACATTAGGCATTATGGGAAAGGTTTTTCACTCAGTCTTTAGGGTTCAGGAGAATCTGCAGGTGATTTCTAGATTAAGAGGTTAAGTAGGAGCTAACAAAGAGGTAGGAGAGTAAATTACTTGCAAAGAACTACAATTACTCCCCCATCCGTATATGTTTGCCCCTAATTTTTTGTGATTTTACAACTGTTCCAAGGAAGTGGAATTCATTTCTCCACCCCTTCAGCCTGGACTTAGCCATGTCTTTCTTTCATCAGTGGAGTATTAGAGTGTGAGAACAGGCAGAGACTTGACTGTACTGGCACATTGGGGCTTACCTTCTCTTCCTGCTGGAACCCTGAGACAGTGCAAAGTGTGTGCTAAAGGAAGAAAGGGATGGGAAGGTTTGTTATGCAGAAAAAGTTAACTGATACAGGATAGGATAGAAGGAGTATTTCGGATAGAGAAAACAGAATGAGCCAAAACTCAGAAACAAAAGAAAATGTATCTTTGGAAAGCAGCCAGCATTTCAATTTGGCTGGAATGTGGAACCCAGAGTAGAATGAGGCAGGAAATGAAGATGGTATGGTAAACTGCGGTGAGATCAAGAAGTTCTCCGTGAGCCCCAGCCAGAAGGTTGGGCTTTATCTCAGGGCAGTGGTGAGTGGTCGAAGAGTTTTAAGCAAGGGTGGATTATGGTGGGTGTAAGTCATAATATAGCAGGACAAATGGAGAGTCTAGGAAAGTGCATACATGTCCTAGATCTTATACTAAACTGGAACGTAGCAATTATATTGTCAGTGTTTTTTCCTCTCATCTTTTGTGCTTTGTAATGTGCTGCAAAGAACCTGGCAGATGCTCATGGAACCAACACGAAATGTCCTCACTCTGGGCTCCCCCTCCCACACACCTATGTATTTGTATACCACCATAATAATTAAGATTTTTCTTAAGAATTTTTTAAATTTCAGTAAACATTCATATTTATTTTCCATTAGTCCAGCCAGTGTTTATTGAGTGCCAACTATGTGCCATATACTGTTCTGGGCAATGAGGATACAGCAGAGGAGGACAGATAAAAAGACTGGCCAGGTAGCTCAGTTGGTTGGAGCATCGTCCCAATACACCAAGGTTGTGGGTTTGATCCCCGTCAGGACACATAGGAGAATCAACCAATGATGCATAAATAAGTGGAACAACAAATTGATATTTCTCTCTCCCTTCCCCTCATTAAAATGATTTTTTTAAAGTCATGGAGATTATAGTGAAGGACAACAAGTCTAAACAAATTATCTGAGAGAAGGGAAGAGTGCTTAAGACAAGTGACAAGGGAAAGACTGTGAGGTGGTAACATTTGAGCAGAGATCTGAATGAAGTGAGGGACGCTGCTTTGTGAGTGTCTGGGAGGTGATTCTGGACAGGGGCTAGCAAATGCAAAGGCCTGAGGTGGGAGTCAACTGGATTTGGAGGCACACACAAAAAAGTGCCAGTGTGGTCAGAGTTAGTGAAGGAAAGAAGTTGGACAGGTGGGCAGAGACCAGATTACACGGGCCGTTCATAAGTCTTGACTCTGACTGCTGTGTGAAGAAGCAGAGGCAGGGGTACAAGCAGGAAGAGGAGGCTTGCTAGAGCAGCCACTGAGGTAGAAGGGAAAAATAGAAATGCGATGTCTAGGAGCCATGAAAAAAACTAGTTGAAGAAGGTGGAAGTAGATCACTTGTGTCACATGCCATTAAGATGTCAGGTGAGAAGAGGACTAAGGAACTGGCCATTGCTCACCTGTGTATGCAGAGAAACTTGCATTCAGACAGGTAATGAAATTCCTACTGGGAAAGAACTGAAGTACCATCGAGGGCATATTGGGACCCCTAGTGTTGACGGGAGACAGCTGGTTCTTTTGCTGACGCATGTAAAGAATTACAGATCAAATCTATTAGCATGTAATCAGTTTATTAGTGGCCCGTTGTCATGGAAGAGAACAGGACTGGGTAAAGTAGGGGGTGAAAGCAAAGATTCAGAGCAAAGCAGGGAGGCAAAATTTGAGGGGCTGAAGACCAGGGTGGCAAGCCCCCGGGCAGCCTGAGGCCAGGTGGCCAGAGGCCCAGTGCCCAAGAGCCAAGAGCAACCGAGCCCCTAAGTGAGAGAGAGCGCAAGTCCTTTGTTCTGAGGACTTAAATAGCTGGTGGGACAGGGGAAAAAAAGTTACATATTGATTAACAGATAAATGTGGTGCCAGCTTTCCTGGGGGAATGTGACTACCCAAACTTAGGTGTGTGGGGGGTCTGTTAGCCCGAGTCTTTATCGTGCTCCAGACCCCATTTGTTCATCTCGTTGTAAAACATACGTGACAGGAGGCAGTTAATTAAAATTGGGGCACTTTCCAAAGTTATTTATGGGCTCCTTCTGTAAGCATCAGGGACTCCCTCGTAAAACAGATGGTGACCAGAGGTAGACAATTAACCAAAGTTGTTTTATGGGCTGCTTCTTTGGGCACCGTGGGCCCTCTCCTGCATTCCAGGCCTTGGGGTGAAAGCACAGTCTCAAGGCTTTCTTTCCCAGATAGTGGAAACGCTACATAGAATTCAAGGACTTCCCTTCTTTCTTGCTCACATAGCGATGTTGGAACACCTGGCGATATTATCAGACCAGGCTCAGGACTGCTGAGTTAGCGTGTGAGACCTGTCTCCTTCCTCCTCCCTGCCTCGTTTACTGTTTATTCTACCTAATTGGTAAAAGGTGTTTCCTGGCAACCAGAGTGCTAGATGCTGGCCAGTAACAGCATTGCAGTCTCAGAGGTCTTCCTATGCTGTCTCCTGCCTCACTAGCATCTGCGAATGCACTTCACATTGTACTTCGGCCCCAAGCCAGAGGGGGTGTGGTTGCTGCATACTGTTCCTTGCCAGGTACTGGAGGGCAGGATACTGAAAGAGCAAGAGCATGACGCCATTGTCTAGTCGTTTTCAGGCCACAGTCACCCTAGTTCCCTGCCCACTCGCTGCCGGCTCTTTCTGGGCAGGCAGGACAATGGAGAGGGCTTGGCATTCAACAAATGCTAAGTGGGTGGATGGATGAATGAATGCCTGTTGGTGGCAAAAGAGGCCCCATTGTTGTGCTTGAATCTTCTGGACTCTTACTTTCGGCCACTGGGCACCATAAACCCAGAATATTTCAGAATATTGCTCCTGAAAGCTAGCGGACTGCTGCTACCATTTCTCGAGCTCTGAGAGGGGGCTTGGTATCAGCCTGTGAGTGCCCGGTGAACTCTAGAAATACAAAATAAAGCTAGTTCATAGTAGCACAACTTCTTTTCCAGCAGATTTTCCCTGGGACTTGTGACATCTGACGGACCACCCCCACTCCTCCACCCCCAAGTCTCACCTACTGCAGAGAGCTTTGCTGGGCTGAGCTTACCAGTCAAGGAAGGAGCTGAACAGAAGGCCCTTATTTGGCCAGACTGGGAGGCGACAGGAACACAGGCCAGACTCTGAGTCTCTGAGGAGGTGCTCCTGCTGTCCCCCTACCAGGCCAGCCACTGCCACGAGAGGCCTTGGGCAGCTGTCGATAGGCACCTGTCCCTGCTGCTTTACAGCTGAATGAGTGTCTCTTAGGAAGTTGCATTTCTTTCCCTACCAGATTGAAAAAAAAAGCTGGGTATCTTTGCCATACAAGAACCATGATAGAATATCCGGTTTTTGTATTAAGTTTGCACATTTGTCTTTATCTTTGACACAGAATCAGGTGGGCGGGTGGCTGAGGCAGACATGTGCAGGCCGGGCTGGCCCATGCTGGATGAGCTGCTGGTTGGGTTCAAAGCTGGCGAGCTGTCTGTAGTGTGTACGCCTGTGATGACAGGTATTTTCCCAGGTGAGAAAAAAAGAATTAGTCACTTTATTGGCTTCCTGTGCCTACTGTAACCAAGTATCACAACAGGCTTACAACAGCAGGAGTTTACTGGCTTACAACTCTGGAAGCTCCGCCTGAGGGCAGGTGCTACAAGGGCTGTGCTCCTTCTGAAACTTGTGGTGGGTCCATCCTTACCTTTTTGTAGCTGCTGGTGGTTGTGGGCCTCTCTGGGAAACCCTGGCTTGCAGCTGCGTTAGCAGCTTTCTAGTCTCTCCTTTTGTCATCATGTGGCCATCTCTCCTGTGTGTCTGTGTCTCTTCCTCCTCTTATGACACCGGTGACTCTGCCCAGCATGACCTCACCTGAACTGAGCCCATCTGCAATGCTCCTACTTCCAAATGAGGGCACATTCT
This sequence comes from Trachops cirrhosus, assembly GCA_028533065.1. Classification (NCBI taxonomy): domain Eukaryota; kingdom Metazoa; phylum Chordata; class Mammalia; order Chiroptera; family Phyllostomidae; genus Trachops; species Trachops cirrhosus. Next base: position 90,410,123 of record CM052541.1, read on the forward strand.
GAGGAACTGGGGTGAGGGCCTCAACATAGCCTTCTTTCTTGAATGGGGGTGGCGGTTACAGTTCAGTCCACAACAGCATCATTCACAAGCCATCCCCACCTAGTGGGTGGTGGGCCATGAAGCCTGGTGTGTAAAAGCAGAGGCCTAGCCCCAGAGAGGGCAGTTTCAGATCCCAGCCTTCTTTCCTGCCATAAGACATTGGGCTGGTACCCAGCCTCTTCCTCAGCCAAAGTGGGGACAAACATGAGTACCAACCAGGTCATTCCAAAAACGAAACAACCTGTAAAGTGCCCAGCATGGTGCATGGTGCAGAGTCCACAGGTGTTTAAGTGAACTGTATCAAGTGGCTCAGTGGGGACGAGTGGATGGTCAGCTGTCGGATACAGACTCCACCATACCATGAGGACACATCTGCTGAGCCAGTATTCATAGTGGTGACCGCCCAAAATCTCTGTAATGAGAAGGGTGAATTTGAAATATTCCATCTCGTCAAAGGAACTGTTTTCCTTTGACCCCTTTTCCCCTCCATGGAGGAAGTTATACTTCAAGGCTGAGTGGACTGTGATGAGGTAAATGCCTGGGATGGGAAGTCAGAAGTGCATTCCAGGCCAAGGGGCTTAACCACAGAGCCCCTCAGACTCCACATCATTGTGGCTGGAGTGTGGAGTGAGGAGAGTGAGGAGCGAGGCTGCTGCAGAAGCAACAGCCAGGTCAAGAGCCTCACCTGCCTGTTGAGGAGTGTGGACCTTGCAGAGTGAACGTGCAGAGGCTCTGAAAGGTCTTCAGTAGAGGAAGAGACGGGCAAGACTAGAGGCTGACCCACTAGGAACTGCAGTGATCACTGGAGTGAACCCTGCAGGAGGTGGCTGCAGTGGCTCTGACCTATGGTGGTGGTAGTGGGGTGAGATTCAGCAAGTGACATTGGCAGGACTTGCCCAGTGCTGGACACCCTGAGGGGCCAGCTGCTCTGTCATGAGAGGGAAGCACCAGCCTGGAATTTGTGGCATGTAATTAGCCCCAGCACAGCCCCCTGCCCCCACAGCAGCCCCCCAGCAAGAATACGACTTTGTCTGTAGTCCAGTGTGCCCCCCACTCTTCCTGGTAGATGATACACAGTGGGACAATGTTTCACGAGGTAACACCCCTGACTTCTGGCTGGTGGCAGAAGGAAGGAGATTCCAGCCGCACAGTGACAATCCTTGTTCTGGGAGGAGGATACGGGGCATCGTATCATTATCTGTTTGGGTATCTTCCTTCGTCACCAGGCAGCCAGCACCTGTGGCTGAGTTGATGTCTTTATTCACTGCCCAGGGACATACACACCTCAGTCCTTACACTCAGGTGTGACGGGCCCATAGCTTCTTCATTTTTTCCAGGGTTTAATTTTTGTTTTGAGGACACTTAGTCTTGGTTAACTCAGGAGTCTTGTCCTCTTTCCCCAGGAACACACAAGTGTGGCAGATGCAGCTTTGTAGGGTGTGGGGCAGGGGCAGGCCCGGGCCTCAGGCTTCTTTGGTCCACTCCAATCAACCTCCAACATCCCTGAGAAACCCTAGCCACCCAGGGCCTGGGCCATCAGCTCCACGGGCTGTGCTAACCCATCCACAGTCCTCTCTGCTTGGACACTGACCTGCTTTCTCCCCACTCTCAGGCTCAGGGATCATTCCAAGTTTTCTGATGTAGAACCTGACCATCCCTCCCCCAGACCCCAGCACTGACTGGATGAGGTCTCTCCTGGTTTCCCACCACCACCAGGCGTGCAGGCGTCAGCCCGGAGCTCCCACCCCAGGCTGGTCCACTGGGATCTCTGGGGAGCTCAGCACAAAGTCTCACCCTCTACCTGGGCAGGGGGAGCAGCCCAGCCCTTCTGGCTTTCTGGTGGCCATGTAGTGCCTGGGGCTCTGCCATCCCCTCCCCACGGCTCCCTCACTGTGGGGCTGTGAGAGGCCCGGCACAGGGCCCCTTCTCAATGACCTGTCAGTGTCTTGAGGGGTCTACAAGGGAGCCATTATAATGATGACATGTAGGGGGAAGGCAGGACAGTGAGGAGCTGGTGGAGTAATGGATGGGGTCCCAGGGCCCTGAGAGGGGCTGGGGTGGAGCACAGGGGCCAATGTAAGGTGGTGGTATCAGAAGTAACAGACATGAGGGAGGAGCTGTGGCAGGACAGCAGCTGTTGGTGGCTTGATGGGGTTCAGGCTCTCTGGGGCATTTGCTTGGGGACGGAGCAGCACTTAGAGAAGACAAGGGGTCGCTGGATTTGTGAGGTGAGTCTGCTAAGACTCCAGACCCCCAGGTCCCTTAGCCCCAGCTGTCAGGCTCATTGAAGTCCTAGGAAAATTCATTCAGTCACATGTGGGAGGGTGTGGGTTGCTCCTTCCCGTGTCAGGTTTCCTGAGTCTGGGGTCCAGTGCTAGGAAATTTCCACCATTGTCCTGGGAAGTCTCAAAGTCCTTCCGGAGATCCAGAGAGCAGGTGATGTTACTGTGTGAGTGACAGTGACCACACAGAGGGGTTTCCTCCCTGACCCGGTCACTGGTCCTTCTCCTGGGCTGGGGCAGGGGCCAGGGAGGACAGGGATGGGCTTGGGGCTTGTGCCCGGCTTACTGTGTCCTAGCACACAGCCCAGGGAGGACTCAGCTCCCCAGGCTCTTGCTTCTGGAGCAACACTCACTGCTGCCCCTGGTGCCCTGGACCCCCTGGCCAGGGATGCCCAGGAACAAACAGGGCTGTCGCTGTTCATTCCAGGAGATTCCTGAGCCCAGACATCTTCCGGACACCCAAGCTCAGGGACCGGCTGAGCCCCTTGACCCTCCTATGGAGGGTGTCCTGGGAGAGGATGGATGTGCCCAGGAAGGAGGGGCCACTCCAGAGCACCAGCCAGCCCCACTCTCAGGCAGCCTCCCCAGGCAGCAAGCAGGCTGGGATGCAGCCCCAGCCTCAGGCTGTAGGAAGGACGTGCTCTGGCTCTGGCCCAGGCACTGCCTTCGATGTCTCCATCAAGACCTCAGTTTGCTTATCCCTACAGGGCACACAGTTGTACTGCAGGCGGGCCTGCCAGGTCACTCTCTCTACAGTTCTCTGCTCTGAGGTCACAAAGGCACACCCTGAGGTAACAGAGGCAGACATCTGAGATTGTAAACCCCACCCTTGGGTCAGACTCTCATTCTCTGCATTGGCAGCAATGAAGAAACGTGTCTCTTTTTCTCCTGTCCTCAGACCTCGCTGTTGCACTCCTCGTCCCTCTGCCTCTTCCCTCGCACCTGTTTCCCTCTCCCCCTGCCCTCCACAGGTCCCCGCTTCTGGGCCTCGGCCTGTCCCTCCCCCCGCCCCCCCACATGGACAAACCAAGTTCCCATCTGTCACCAGCGGGGCTGCTCCTCTCCTGCCAGCCCGCAAGGCCAGCAGCCTCTGCAGGTCCTCTGGGATCCCTGGCACCTCCTACCCCATCAATGCCCCTTCCTCTCCTTCCCTCCCCCTTGCCCAAGTGGTCTCCCACACTGCTACCCAGTGCCCTCTCCTCCTGAATCCCCCTCCTGGTCCTTTTCTGGGGGGCAGAGGGTTTACTGGCTTTTCCCCACTCCCTGCCAGGTCACCACTTCCCGCCATCTACCCTCCCTTGGGCCGTCCTGCAAACTTCCCCAGGGGCCAGGAGTCCCAGCCACAGGAGACCACTCAAAGATTCAGGTGTCAGACACCTGCTGTGCACAGGGAGCGGAACACGGTGGGAAGCAGCCACAGGTAATCCTGGTGGGTCCCCAGAAATCCAGGAAGCCCCTCTCCGCCACCATCTCCACAGTGAGTTCTCAGGCGTGTGGGTGTCTAGCCTGTGTCACTGGGTGGATGCCCCTCCTGGGCATTGGTGGAGGAGCGATAGTGCCCTGTGCCTGGTGTATACCCCACTCCCCAAACCAGCTTCCCTGACTAGGGTCCCTGTGGCAGAACAAGGACTCTCTGGGTTGGGGGTGGGAGGGACTGTGGCAGTGGGAAGAGAGGTGAAGCTCTGCTGTAAGACATTAGTGCCTGGAGGCTGAGGGAGGTGAGGGACCTGCTGGGGCAAAGCACCCTGTTCACTGTGGCCCTGGGCACTCAGAGGACAGTTGCTGAGCTCTGCAGCTGAGCTGGCCATCAGCTTCGCTGGGTCAGGGCCATGTTCCTACAGCCTCTCTAGGGCCAGCTGTAGTCCTCTGAGGGTGTGGGAGAATGTCACACCTGGAGGTGAAGGCTGTCTGCAGGGGCCCCTCTGAGACCTCAGGGGACCCCCACACCATCTTTTCCTCCTTTCCCCGCAGGGCCCAGAACAGCCAGGGCTACTCCCACTTCCCATCTCTGGCACCAGCAAGGATAGCCATGACTGGCCAGACATTGGGGAACTCATGTTCCAACTCTTCTGTCGGCCCAGCTGACCCAAGCGGCTTGAGAGTGGATGGCCAAAAATTGGCATATTTCCCCCATGTCCCTAGGAAGGTGAGTCTTGGGAGTGCTGACTTAGTGTGGGGAGGGGGACCCTTGGACACTCAGAAACCACACAGGCTGCCTGTCCCTCAAAGGGGGCCCACCTGGGCTGGCTGTCCTGACCACAGCCTTCTGTGCTCAGGGTCCAGAATGATGCATTCTTTTGGCTCCTGTAGCCTCCTCAGTTTTGATCACCACGTTCGGGCCTGGTGAAGTCATGCCCTGAAGACACACCCTGAGACTGGCGCCCCCTCACCAGGAAGCACAGCGTTTGCAGACCAGGGGAGCCGGACCCCTCCTGCCCGTGGCCTCCAGTTTGCAAAAGATCATCAGGTGATGCAGCTGCCAGGACCCCACCCTCGGGCTCTGCTTTCTAATGCCAAGAGCAGATGGGGAGCCAGGCAGAGCTTGAGGACCTCCTCCACAGGACCCTTCCTGACTGGTTAGCTCCCTTCCCCTCTCTGTGCATCTGCTGGCGGGGGGTGGAGGGTGTTGGTACCACCCCAAGTGGAGCTTCTGTTAGGTTCCTGATCCAGGCACAGGCCAAAAGCCAAGAACTTGTTGCCGGAGGCTCCAGCATCACCAGGCCCAGCATGGCAGGATTCAAGGGTGGGAGGACTGGACGCCTCTGGGGCTGCCTCCCAGCTGCAGCCTGTGTGCTGTTGAGTCAGGGGAAGAGTCATGGCCTGATCCTGCTTCCAGAAGAATGACCACTTCTCCTACTTCTGCACCTGACCCCCAAATTCCTTCTGTCCATTCTCTCTCTCAACACACACACAGCAGTCCTCCAAATCACATATGGGTCACCTTGGCCTTTGTGAGACCACGCACTGCTGTGCAAACCTGGTCCCTCCCCATTCTTGATGGGGTAAATGGGCACATCTGGGCCTGTGGTACTGCCAGAGACCCACAGACACTTGTGCTTTGGGGTTGAGAAGCCCTTCGATCTCCTGCTCAGTGACTAGGAGATACTGCTATGAATGCCTCTGGAGCCAGCAATACAAGGTGCAGACTCCTGCAGCCTGCGGGAGGGAGCCAGGCAGCCTGAAGGACACGTACTGTCTTTTCAGCACCACAGAGGTGGATGGCTGCTATGAACACCTCCCTGGACCACACCCACCCTTTGGGGTTTAGAAACTCCTCTGGGAAACATCTGGGGCTCCAAATAGCCTCACTCCTGAGTCCCCTGTCTTCTGTCCATGACCTGAGGCTCCCCCAGACGTCAGTATCTCAGACAGGATGGACCAAGGACAGGGCCGTGAATGTCTACACAAGAAACCCATGACCCAGCC
>CM052541.1:90416369-90444995 GCA_028533065.1 Trachops cirrhosus
ATTGGGGAAGTTCTCCTTTATTATTTGTTCAAATAACTTTTCCACTTGTTGCTCTTCCTCTTCTCCTTCTGGCACCCCTATAATTCAGATGTTGGAACGTTTAAAGATGTCCTGGAGGTTCCTAAGCCTCTCCTCATTTCTTTGAATTCTTGTTTCTTCATTCTTTTCTGATTGGATGTTTCTTTCTTCCTTCTGGTCCACTCCATTGATTTGATTTCCAGTTTTCTGCCCATCTCTATTGGTTCCCTGTGCATTTTCCTTTATTTCACTTAGCATAGCCTTTATTTTTTCATCTAATTTGCAACCAAAATCAACCAATCCTGTGAGCATCCTGATCACCAGTGCTTTGAACTGTGCATCTGATAGGTTGGCTATCTCTTCGTCACTTAAAAGTATTTGTTCTGAAGCTTTGATCTGTTCTTCTATTTGGGTCATTTTTTTTTTTTTTGTCTTGTCACGCCTGTTGCATAAGAGGGGCAGAGCCTTAGGTGTTCACCAGGGCGGGGCACCCTAGTGGCTGGGTTGTGACGCTGTATGTGGGAGAGGGCTCAGAGAGGGAACAGTGGCGCTTGCTCCACTCTCCGTTCGATTTCAGTCCCCTCTGCTGCTTCCCACAAGCAAATTGGGCCCTTCTGGTGCTGATTCCTGTATGGGTAGGTTTATGTATGTCCTGGGACCCTGTGTGTCTCTCCAACGAACTCTCCTGTGAGGCTGGGAGTCTCTCCCTGAGCCTCAACCCTCACATGTGTTTTCAATTGGTGTTTTGAGGCTTTATTTCCCCGTGCTGAGGCCCTGGGTAGCAAAGTCTGTCTCACTCTCCAGCTTCACCTGGTTTGTCTGAGCGTGAAGGTGGGACCGCTCAGTCAGCCAGCTGCCCTGTGCACCTCACTGGGTCTGCCAGTCACTGCCTGTGCGCCCGGGTCCATCAGCCATTGCCTGTAGCGCCGGGCCAACAGCCAGTGCTTTTTTGTTGTTGTTGTTGCTGTGACCTCTCTCTGCCCGGTGCCGGACTCCACCCCTCCTACCAGACTGGATGAATGTGTCTAACTCCTTGGTTGTTGGACTTCCATACAGTTCAATTTTCTGTCAGTTCTGGTTGTTTTTTTGGTTCTAAATTTTTGTTGGCCTTAATTTGGTTGTGCGAGGAGGTACAGTGTGTCTACGTATGCCTCCATCTTGGCTAGAAGTTCTCTATTTAACTTTTTGATTATTTCACACTTAGAAATTGCAAAAATAGTCCAAAAAATTCTGTAAATCATTTTCCCAGACTCATCATTGTCAATATTTTGTCATTTGGGTTTTCTAATATATCTGTGTTAAATAAAATTATGGATGCCTCCACCCCCGCTCTACCCACTTAACTTTTCCTCCCCCCATGTCTGAAGGAGAAAAATGGCAAAAACGGCCTTGAGCTGGTTCTCAGGAAAGGCAGATGCATCAGAACAGGAGACATTTTCAAATCTGGACCCTCTCTCTCAGACATGGTAGGGATCTATTGATGTTTTTATTGCATATGACATAATCAATACAATTAAAATAAAGTTTAAGGGTAAAGAAAGTGGCATCCTTGATACTCTGAAAACCCATACCTATAGCAACTGAAATCCTAGATAAATATTAAATCTTTTTAAAGGTATACTATGCACATTTTAATCTAAAAATATAATTTACAGTAGCAAAAATTATTAGCAGTAAATTTGACAAAGAAAACAAAACTGTATTGAAGGAAAAATCATAAACTGAGAGATGTGCTGTTGCTCTTGTATAAAAAAGAGTCGGTGTCACACAGACGTTCATTGTCTCCACAGTGACAAGATCCCAAATGGTTTTCACGCTTTCACTTGTTTGTTGTTTGGTGGAACTAGGACAGGTGAGTCTGAAATGTGCCTCCTCTTCCCCCATCGGATGAGTGCTATGGCTGAGAGCCGTATGGTGGTGTCTTACACAGACACACACACACACACACAAAACAATAAATAAAGGATATGTATGGTTAGAACAGTCATTTTTTAAGTTCATTTTTTTCATTTACATGGACATGTCTCATTTGCATGAGACATTTTGAAAGGTCATCTATGTTTATAAAAGAACACTTTGTTGCCCTGGCTGGTGTACCTCAGTGGATTGAGTGCCAGCTTGCGAACCAAAGGGTCACTGGTTTGATTCCCAGTCAGGGCACATGCCTGGGTTGCGGGCCCCAGTAGCGGGTGCACGAGAGGTAACATTGATATTTCTCTCCCTTTCTCCCTCCCTTCTCCTCTCTCTAAAAATAAATAAATAAAATCTTTAAAAAACACTTTTAACAAATATTTTCCTAAAATAATAAGAGATGGTCAGTAAGCCATTCAACCACACTACAGAAGACATTTAACTTAGTGATAAGACCTGCTTATTGGAATATCTTGCAGAAGGAATCTGACAATATAATACCACCACCTCTTTTTCGTGAATTTTCAGCCTCTCTCAGTAATTATTTTGAGTAGATCATGAAGCAGAGAGAAAACCTGCTGTCGCAAAGCATCAGATGGCCCCAGACAGAAGGGAAGCAGCCTAGGTGAGGAGCCCGCTGCGTGCTGCCCACCTTCCCCCACTCAGCCCCGTGTGCTGAGACGTGGCCACTGCGGGAGGCTTCGCCTGAGCCCATGGGTCCCATGGCGTATTCCCGGTAGTCGGAAAGGACTTTCATCTGGGAATGAACATGGATGGATGCAGCAAGAAACGGTGCAAAGCTGCATGAATTTTTTTAACAACTTAAAGTGTGTACTGGTTGGAGCCTCCTTTGGACTATTCTCTTAGACTCTCTAGGAGTAACTGTCCTTTTTGCTCAGTTGCCCGGGGTACTTGGGTAGAAGAGGTTGAAAAACCATAAATGAGTGAGGTAGTGAGAGTTCCCTGAACTGTCCCCCAGCAATTAGGGCACTTTAGGCCAACGGCCTGTGAGTGCCAGTGAGGAGGTGATCCAGGGCCCCAGGCCTCTCTGGTCCCCCTCCTTGAATCACGTCCCGGGGGACTCACATTACACTTGGTGTAAGTAGAAACGGAGGAGGGTTGCCTGACTCTCTTGGCTTTCTGCAAGTGAGGAGTAAACCTTACTTGGTTAAGCTATTTGGAATTTTTTCTGATATTGTATTATGATGGCAGATATTGAATATCCTAAGATGATTCATAACGAACAAAGGAAGTGTTCCTTAATGACCACATGGGTGGCCATGTGGAGGGGTTAGAGGAGGGCGAGGCTGGGGGTGGAGCTCCTGGGAGGATTTGGGGGATCGGGGGTAGTTGCCCTCCAGGTACTTGCATGCTACCTGTCTCAGAGTCAAAGTGTCACAGGTGGGCACAGGTAACCAGGTACTTGGTGATGGGGACAAAGAATTTAACTGAACACCCAGAGTTTATAGCAGAGAATATGGGAGCAGGCCAACTCCAAGCAGAGACTGACCTCACGGGCTGGAGGGACTCTATTCTTATAGGGCAGTTCCTTCCTGGCTAATTTTGGTGGACTTTTACTGCACATGTACAAGTAGTTCTATTACTTTAAAGCTACTTACTGCACAGGTGGTTTCCCATGATTTTCCCTGACTAGCCACCAGGGAAGAGGGTCCCACAATATTACCAAATTGACACCCCTGTCTCTTGGGGTCCCCCTGTACTAGGTTTGCCTTGTCCATTGCCAGAGAATTATAGCTCTCCATGTTAGAGATTGGTGAAAAGGAATTATTCAAGTTATACAGACTTAAGAGTAATGACTTAGTGTTTTCATCAAAATCCCAAAGTCCCTTAAAACACCCACAAACACACACAGTCCTTCCTTCCCCGCTTTGCCCGGTCTGGGGTACCGTATCTCAGGAAAGAAATGGGAGTCTGTGGCTCAGGCAGCCCCCGGTTCTTCCCAGTAATCCGTGCTCGGCTGGTAGGCTGCTCTCGGTTCCTGGCACCATCAGCTGTGTCGCTGGGATCTCCAGTTCTCTTTCCAAAACCACAAGGCACCTTCTCATGGCCCAGCAGCAAGAGTCCTTTTACCCCTTTCCTTCCCACAGTGTCTCTCCTGCATTCTTCTGAACTGCTAAAAGAGAGCTCTGTATTGCTGCTACATCTTGCTTTCCGGCTTCCTAAGCTGTTTGGCAAAGGGAGAACCAAAGCTGCGTGATTCTTCCCCACCAAAGACGCGTGGTGGTTCTCTGCTAAAACTGAGTGGTGATTCTTGTCATGGCTGCTGTGTCTGGGTTTAAATCTCAGCGCTCATCTTCCTCTGCAGCCCATTTTCGACTCCTCCCACAATCGGCTACACTTGCCAGCACTCCCATATTTTCCAGCTTTTCTGGGCTGCCATAGTAAATCCAGGCAGACATAGCCCCGTGGCCTGGAGCCAATCATTTCCAAGCTCTTACGCAGGCTCTATAACCAGGGGCAGGGGAAGCTGTCCCTCAGTTACATCTTGGGTGGAAGTCACTCCCATCCCCCTCGCTCAAAGCAAGGCTACAGCTGTTTAACATATCTGTGAAACCCGTTAGAGGTTATAGATATGTTAAATGACTGTTCTAGAGGTTAGCTGCAAAGCTGTTGCTATGCAAAACAGCTCCCAATGGCCCTGCTCCATGCGTCCCATCCCCCAGCTCAGACTTGTAGGGTTGAGGACATCCCATATTTTTCATATTTTCTGGATACCCCAAGTTCTGGACCCCACCACAAATCCCTCTTCTGGGGGACCCTGGCTGCACCCTCTTACAAAAGGTAAGTAAGTGCCACAAAAACATTATAGTGTTCTTGACTTGTTCCTCATGGAGAATATTAGATTGCTTATAGTTCAGGTGAAAGCTGCTTAAATTAAGGGATCTGAAGCTGCTTGGAGCTCAGGAAGGGTTGCCCCCCTCTCAGGATATGTCCATCTTTCAGGGACAGCATCCGGGGAAGTATTTGCACAGGACTGGGAAGAACCACCAGCCCTTCAGAAGGGCTTAGCAAGCCCTCTCAGCAAAGACCTTCCCTCGCAGCCCCTTGCCATGTCCTCGGATTAGTCTGAGATGCTGTAACTGGGCTGTTAGCCCATCTCCGTGTCTGAGAAAACTGGTCAGGCTGCCGCCAGCAGGAGCCTTCTCCTGGAAAAGGAGCAGACTTCTCAAGGAAACTTCAGCCAGGCATCCTTCCACACACTGGAGGGTCCCATTTGACAGTAGGAAAGTGGTGTTCCGTTTCAGGAACACAGACCTGGCCTTGGGGTCAGGGTGAGCAGAGGGGCTCCCGGATGAGCGACAGGGACCCCATGTGGCAGCCCATGTCCTCCTTCTCGGCCACAGCTCCCAGCTCCTACCAAATGGGAACATTCCAGGTAAGGTCAAGGATTTGTTTGTTCAAATCATCCTAAAATCCAGCTTTGAGGACTGTTACTGTAACAGGGTGCAGACAAGAGGGGGGCCTCAAATAGGGATTTGTAATGGGGTCCAGAACTCAAGGTGTCCAGAAAATATTAGAAAAATATACAGGATGTCCTCACCAGCCCCCACTCCACCACAAGTCTGAGCTGGGGGATGGGACACATGGAGCAGGGCCATTGGGAGCTGTGTTGTATAGCAACAGCTTTACAGCTAATCCATGGCATGGTCATTTAACACATCTATAACCTTTAACTGGTTTCATGGATATGTTGAATAGCTGTGGCAATGCTTTGAGCCAGGGGGATGGAAGTGAATTCCACCCAAGATGGAACTGGGGGGCAGCTCCCCCTGGTTACGGTGCTTGAGTGAGAGTTTGGAGAAGATTGGCTCCATGCCACAGGGCCACACCTGCGCAGACTTACGATGGCAGCCCAGTAAAGCTGGAAGAATACGGAGTGCTGGCAGGTGCAACTGGTTGTAGGAGGAGTTGGAAATGGGGGTGTAGAGGAAGATGGGTGCAGAGGAAGATTGGTGCAGGGATTTAAACCCAGACATGGCAGCCATGCGAGGGGAGAACCATGGGGTTTGGCAGAGTGGGGAACCCATGGCTTTGGGGTGCTCCCTTTTGCCACGTGCCTTGGGAAGCAGGAGAGACTTTGCCTGGAAGAAGTGGAGTGAAAGGACTCTTGCTGGTAGGCCATGAGAAGGTGCCGAATGGCTTTGGATTAACTGGAGATTGTGGTGGTGATACAGCTGATGGCACTGGGAGCCCAAATCACAGGCAGAGGGAGAAGGAAGGACTGTGTGCGTCTGTGGATATTCTAAAGGATTTTAAGTCTGTATAGCTTTAAATAAACCTTTCCTTTCCTTTTCACAAATTTCTGGCATTGAGAGACATCTTTCCTCTGGCGGCGGGCATAGCGAGCCTACTGGGGGGATCCTTTCGGTAATAGCATATCGTACACCCGCCCTTGGGTCTGTTCTGTAACATTACTGATTTGGAGAGAGGATGGGAATAGGCCCTGACGTTGCTGGCCTCGATTCTGAAGGTTGCCTTTTGCCTCACGACTCATCCTCCTGGGTTGGGCTGCTGACCAAACGCCCAGTCCAGCCAGGAGCCAGCTAGGTCACAGTGGGCCAGGCGGCTTAGGACTCTTGGAGCATTTCAGCAGGAAGATAGTTCCTTTGTTTTCCTTCTCTAAAAATAAATGGAAAATGTCACTGGGTGACCATGGAGAAAGACCATTCTCCTTTGGAAGAGTATCCAAGAAATTACACCAAAACAAATCTATTGGCAGGACACCATTGGGTCAGCTGGAAGATATTTACACCTCTGCTGATTGCCTGGTGGCTTCTCCCGGAAAGGGAGGGTGGCTGGCAATCAGATGCTCCCTCCTCCCTCAGAGGAACAATGGGAAGACTCTTTGGGAAAACATCCTGAGTTGTTAAGTGGCTATTTATTATCCAACTGAAGTTTACTATAAACAATTGTCTTCTCTCTAATTAAAACATTTATAAAAATGACAAAGGAAGACAGAACTCATGTCAATTAACTGTGATGATTCATTTGGTTGCTGTTAGTTCAGATCAGTGAAACGGTTCGTATAGCAAATGTCTTAGTGGGAACTTTATAAATTGCTTTGCCGAACACTGGAATTCCTATTTCGTTCTTCAGTTATCTTGATAGCTTCCTTTTAAGATCCATGTGCTCCTGAGCCTCTTCAGCAACATACCTACACGTGAAGGTGTATCTGTGAGTTGCGTGTGAGGCCTGGCCCGCAGCTGTGCGGTGGCGGTGGCGGTTGGCGGGGGGTAGGGAGCAGGATGCCAGATGGTGAAGTTACCGATGAAATAATGCGCTCAGCTCCAAAGCGATAGCCCCAGTGGCCTGCAGGCCAGCGCTTCCCAAGGATTAGTCTGCTCTGCTCTGTAAACACCAGGACACACGACAGGAACACACCGAAGGGTGAACCCTCCATGCTCCGCTGGGATACTTCCGTGCCGCCAAGTACTTCCGATCAGGAAACATCCCCGTTCCGGTGGCAAAATGAGATGATGTCTGCCTTTTATTTGCCATACAATTCCTAAGGTTCAGGGCTGCTTTTCAGTAATAATGGGTGAAGCATAATTTGAAATCCTGCTTGTTGGGAATCCCACCCACCTGTCTGAACTGGTCATCCAGTTTGCCAACTGGTCAGGCCTGCTTCTTATACACCCCCCTCTTGCAAGCCACCCCCACATACACTTACCCAACCCTTCATGGCCTCTGTGCGAGTTAATCTAATGAATGACTTCAGGTTAGCACGGAGGAGGCCACGATGTTTTCATACACTGGGCAGCAGACAGGCAAGCCCTTTGAACCTGCTGCTCTGCACGCTCTTGAAGGGCACCATTCTGTCTTTCCTCCGTCAAACCTTGCACTACATATAACTGCTAAATGAGAAAGGGGAAGGAAGAGTCAACATAAAAGTGCACTTACTAATGTTTCTTTTACCTAAGTCACATACCGTTTTTATTACAAAATATTTCAGACTTCCAAATATGTGTATGTTAGAAGGTACAAAGGATGGCAATGATTACCTATGACTTGAAACCTGGCTTAGAAAGAGGACATTAGTGAACTTTTAAAAAAAATATTTTATTTATTTATTTTTAGAGAGAGGGGAAGAGGGAGAAGAAGAAGGAGAGAAACATCAATGTGTGGTTTCCTCTCGTGCACTCCCTACTGGGGACCTGGCCCGCAACCCAGGCATGTGCCCTGAATGGGAATCAAACCAAGGGACTCTTTGGTTTGGAGGCCGGCACTCAGTCCACTGAGTCACACCAGCCAGGGAACCTTACTGAACTTTTAATAGCCTCTCCTTGATCACATGCCCCTTCCTCCACTCCCCCCAAATGTAACCACTCTCTGAGTTTTCTGTTAACCATTCATTCCCTTGCTTTTCTTTATACTCTTACCACATAGGAATATGCTCCTAAATAACACGTTATCAAATTTTGCATGTCTTTAACGATACAAATTAAATCATAGTATATGCAGTCTTTCTGACTTGCTTGGATTGCACTTTTGTTGATGTCACTCATGCTGATGTGTTTAAATCTAAGTCTGTTAATGTCATACCTGTATAGTTTTAATTGTGGAATATATCTACTTTATGCATTGAGAACATCTGGGTTGTCCAGACGTTTTACTACTACAGACTGTGCTCTGTGCACATCTCGGGGGTGAGTCCTCATCCACACACGGTTTTTCCGGTGTATGTACTTGGCAAGGGATCTGCACCTTCAACTTGACGCGATAATGGCAAATTGTTTTCAAAAGTGGTTGAATAAATTTACTCCCACTAGTTCTGGATAAGAGTTCCATATCCTTGCCAGCTCTTGGTATTAACTAAGACACATTATTAGTATTATTATTTTACTACTTTGGTGCATGTTAAATGATATATTATGGCTTTAATCTGTATTTGCGTTAGTTATCTTTTTTTTTTTTAATCCTCACTTGAGGACATCTTTTGCATTGCTTTTAAAGGAAGAAGGGAGACAGGGAGGGAGGGAGGGAGAGGAACATGCGAGAGAGAAGCATCATCGGTTGCCTCTGTAGGCCCCCAGACCGGTGATCATATGGGGTGCGTATGCACCCAGACCAGGGATGGGGGCGGGATCAAACCAGCAACCTAGGAATGTTCCCTAACTGGGAACTGAACCTGCAACCTTTTGGGTACAGGATGAAGCTCCAACCAACTGAGCCACACCGGCCAGGGCTGTGTTAGTAATCTTAAAAACAAACAAACAAACAAACAAAACTAAAACTAAAAATGTGTAAGTTCTCTTTGTCTTGCTCATTCAATGATATTAAAAACAAATTTCCTTGAAGCAGCTGACATTCCAGCATGTGGACTTTCACGGCATGATCTCCTCAAATGGAGTGGAACTTCTTGAGGGTTGTAAAATGGCACTGAAGGTGCTGCCAGTACTATTTTTCTACCCAGAAGTGATAGGCCCCTCGCTGGACTGAGTGTGAAAGTGTTGCTGCTTATAGCTGTTGCTACTCCTGTCCTTTCTGGAACCAATGCCTGCAAGATGTGACACTCATTTGCATGCTGTGTGGTGGTCTCTAAGAGGACAACAGGGATTCCCTGTGGAGGCTTCGGTTTCAGTAGCCACTTGCCAGCCTTCTCTAGACGGTATGCTTGCCTTACAAGGGCAGTGTCCAGCCTAATCCAGGGGGCATTTGGGAAAAGGAAGAAACAGAAAGCCCTTTGATAAAGAATAGAAGGTGCCCTGGCCAGGTGGTTCAGGTGATTGGAGCATCGTCCTGTGCACCGGAACGCTGCAGGTTTGATTCCATTCAGTGCACACATCTAGGTTGTGGGTTCGATCCCCAGTCATGGTGTGTAAGGGAGGCAAATGATAGATGTTTCTTTCTAACATTGATATTTCTCTCTTTCTCTCTCTCCCTACCTCTCTCCCTAAAATCAATAAACATATCCTCAGCTGAAGATAAAAAGAAAAAGAATAGAAAGTAAAACCAAACCAAACTTCACCTCATACATCTTCCTTTTTTTGAGGTGGGTGTCTAGAGCCGTGCTGATCAGTAGTACTGTGGCCGTGGCCATTGCTGCAGACGGCAACCGAGCACTGGAAATGTGGCTACTGCAACGGAGGGTATGAATTTTATTGTCAAATTTTAATTAATTTGAATTTAAATTCTAAAACTGAAGTAGTGTAATTTTTCCTGTTATATATGTTATTATTTTGGAAGTACTACATTTCACTTTAACTGTTGAAATGTCACCATCTGAACTGATAAGTTTTGTAAGTAAAAAATACATACTTTTTAACCTAAATTTATTGAAGTAACTGATTAATAAATTATATAAATTTCAGGTATATAACTTATAATTTGATAACTGTATACTCTATTGTGTGCTCACCACCAAAAGTCTAGTTTCTTTTATTACCATACATTAGAGCACCTTTAGCCAAATTGCCCCATCCCCGCTCCCTTACCTTCTTATAACTGCCATTCTGTTCTCTCTGTGTATCAGTTTTTGTTTTGTTAGTTCATTTGTTACTTGTTTTATATTCCACATATGAGTGAAAGCGTAGTTTTTGTCCTTTTCTGTCTGACTTATTTCCTTTAGTATAATGCCCTCAAGGTCCACCCACATTGTTGCAAAAGGCAGTATTTCATTTGTTCATAGCCAAGCGTTCCACTGTATGTACATGCCCCATGTTCGTTATCCGCTCACTGTTGATTGGACACTTAAGCTGTTTCCGTGGCTTAGCTATTATAAGTAATGCTGTGTTGAACATAGTTGTATATATAATTTTATGAATTGTTGTTTTCACTTTCTTCAGATAAATACCCAGAAGAGGAATCGCTGGATGACATGGCAGTTATGTTCTTAATTTTTTTAAAGGAAACTCCTTCCTTGGTGTTTCTTGTGTTCTTGATAACAGCCATTTTAACAGGGGTGAGGTGGTTTTCATTTGCATTTCCCTAATATAACAGTTAGTAATGTTGAATAGATTTTTATATGCATGTTGGCAATCTGTATGACTTTCTTGGAAAAATGCCTGTTCAGATCCTCTGCCCATTTTTTAATGAGCTTGCTTTTGTTGTTGTTGTTGTTGTTGAGTTGTATGAATTCTGTATATGTTTTGGATATTAAGCTCTTATCAGAAACATCATTTGCAAATACCTTCTCCCTTTCAGTTGGTTGCCTTTTAGTTTTGTTGGTGGTTTCTTCTGCTGTACAGGCTTTTAGTTTGGGGCAGTCCCATTCATTTATTTTTGTTTTTGTCTCCCTTGTCTTTGGAGTCAAATTCACAAAAAACATCTGAGACCAATGTCCAGAAGCTTAGTGCCTGTTTCCTTCTATGTATTTTATTGTTTCAGGTCTTGCACTCAAGACTTTAATCCATTTCGAGTTAATTTTTGTGTATGCTATAATGGCTTAGTTTTCTTCTTTTCTGTATGGCTGCCCAGTTTTCCAACACCATTTGCTGAAGAGTATTTCCTTTCTCCATTGTATACTCTTGGTTCTTTTTTCATAAATTAGTTGACCATATATGTGTGGGTTTATTTCTGGGCTCTCAATTCTATTCTATTGGGATGTGTGTCTGTTTCTCTGCCAATACCATACTGTTTTGATTACTATAGCTTTGGAATATAGTTTAAAGTGAGGAAATGATACCTCTGGTTTTGTTGTTTTTTCTCCGGATTGCTTTGGCTATTCAAGGTCTTTGTGGTTCCAAACAAATTTGAGGATTTTTTGTTCCATTTTTGTGAAAAATGCCATGGGGATTTTGATAGGCATTGCATCCAATCTGTAGATTGCTTTAGGTAATATGGACATTTTAACATGGTTCACTCTTCTAATCCATGGAAATGGAACATCTTTCCTTTTTTTTCCTGTATCTTCTTCAATTTCTTTGAACAATGTCTTGCAGTTTTCAGTGTATAGGTCTTTCACCTCCTATGTTAAGTTTCTTATGTATATTATTCTTTTTGTTGAAATTGTAAATGGATGATTTTTTCATTTTTCTTTATGATATACTTTTAGTATATAGAAATGCAACAGATTTTTTGTATATTGATTTTATATCCTCCAAACTTACTCTATTCATTTATTATTTCTAATAGAATTTTTGTGGAGTCTTTGGTGTTTTCTACATATAAAATCATGTCATCCACAAATTAGTGAATTTTATTTCTTTCTTCCCAACTTGGATGCCTTTTATTTCTTTTTCTTGCCTAATTGCTCTGGCTAGTACTTGCAAGACCAGGTGAATAACAGTAGCAAGACTGGGCATCCTTGTTTGTTACTGATCTTAGAGGAAAAGTATAATGTAAGCTGAGTGTTTTTCATATATTCCTTTATTATGTTGAGGTACTTTCCTTCTATACTCATTCTATTGAGAGGTTTTATTGTAAAAGGATGTACATTGTCAAATGTTTTTTCTGAATCTATTGAGATGATCCTATGATTTTATCTTTCATTTTGTTAATGTGATAAATGCTGAATCATCCCTGCATCTATGGAATGAATCCCACTTGATTGTGGTATATGATCCTTTTAATGTGTTGTATTTAACTTGTTAGTTTTTGTTTAGAATTTTCACATCTATGCAGATATTGGCCTATAATTTTCTTTTTTGTGTGATGTCCTCTGGTTTTGGTATCCGGGTAATGTTTACCTCATAAAACGATTTAGGAAGTGTTCTCTCCTCTTCAATTTTTTGGAAGAGTTTGAGAAAGTATCTTTCTCAATCTGTGAATATTGAATAGAAAATCTGTGAATATTGGATAGAACGCACCAGTGAAGCCATCTGGTTCTGTACCTTTTTTTGACAGGGAAATGGGGGGGTGGGCTTTTTGATTACTGTTTCAATTTTCTTACTAGTGATTGGTCTATTCAGGTTTTCTCATTCTTCATGATTCTGTCTAGTAAGGTTGTAGGCTTCTAAGAATCTGTCCATTTTTTTCTATGTTGTCCAATTTGGTGGTGGCATATAACCTTTCATAGTATTATTTTATAATCCTTTATATTTCTGTGGTATGTGTTGTAACTTCTCCTTCATTTCTGATTTTAGTTATTTGAGTCTTCTTTTCCTTAATAAGTCTAGCTAAGTATTTGTCAATTGTGTTTATATTTTTAAAGAACTGTCTTTTCTATTCATCTTTTTAATTGTCTTTTTAGTCTCTATTTTATTTATTTCCACTCTTTTATTATTTCCTATATTCTACTGACTTTGGGCTTCATTTGCTCTTCTCTTTCTAGTTCCTTAAGATATAATGTTGCAAACTGATGCAAAAATTCTCAACAAAATATTAGCAAACCAAATTCCTCAGCATATTAAAAGAATTACACACCATGACCAAGTGGAATTTATTCTTGAAATGCAAGGATGGTTCGACATATGATTATCAATTGATGTAGTACACCACATTACTAGGATGAAGGACAAAAACTACATGATCATCTCAATTGGCACAGAAAAACCACCTGACAAATTTAGCACCCTCATAAGAACACTTCAACAAACTAGGAATAGAAGGAAACTATCTCAACATAAAATAACAAAGACCATATATGAAAAGCCCCACAGGTAACATCATACTTAACGGTAAAAGTCTGAAAGCTTTTTTTCTAAGATCAGGAATAAGACATGCCAATTTTGGCACTTGTATTCAACAGAATATTGAAAATTCTAGCCAGAGAAATTAAGCAAGAAAAGGAAATAAAAGGCATCCATATTGGAAAGGAAAAAGTAAAAATATGTTTGCAGATGACCTGATTTTATATGTAAAAAAAATCCTAGATTACACACACAACTGTTGGAACTAATAAATAAATATAGCTAAGATGCAGGATACAAGATTGACTTGCAAAAATCTGTACCTTTCTATACACTAAAATGAATAATCTGAAAAGCAAATGTAAGAAAAATTCTAAGTACAATAAAATTAAAAAGAATAAAATACAAAGAATTAACCAAGGAAAGAACTGTAAACTAAAAATTACAAACATTGCTCAAATAAATTAAAGAAGACATAAACAAAAAGACATTCTGTATTAATGAGTTAGAAGACTTTACTGTTATCCCCAAGATGTCAATGCTACCTAAAGTGCGTCATTCTGACCTATAAGCCGCTCTAGCCACAGGGCAGTCAAGTAGGTCTCAGAGACGCACATCAGGTTGGACATCGGGCAGGCGTGGATTTCGGGTGGCAGGGGGCTTCCAATGCCCCTGGGGAGTTTAGGAACCCATGAATATATTTCCAGTTCAGGGACAGGATAACATTCATTAGGAACTAATTTTATCCTTTTGCTATGTAAGAAAAAAGGCATACAGTGATGAAACATGACCTATTCCTCACACCTCAAGTTTTACTAAAAGGGAAAACATCTGGTCTCTCTGCCCCTTTAGTCCCTCCTCCCTGAAGGAGGTAGAGTGACTTAAGCCACTAGAAAATATCAGATAAGGCATAGAGGATAAAGCGCCTGCCCCTTCTTGTCTCTCTGATCAGCCTGTCCCCAAGACTGGGGCTTTCTGCTCTGCCACTTATATGAGCTAAGGACACAAGCCCTAAAGATAGGCCTGGAGGGTCCTTCTCTCACTGACCCCAAGATGAGGCCAAGTCGCTGTGGGACAGGGTTTCACAGGATAGATCAGCCTCCTGCTTTGCACAGCAGGGCTGCTGAGGGTGCTGACCTGGACACGGGGCCTGCAAGTGTTAGCCTGACTGAGGAGCAGATCCATGCCGTGATCTCCCTACTTTATTAACCTCAGAATTGATATTCTGAATTTCATCTTTCTGACTCTCTGTCTCATTTCTCAAGTGCTTCCCAATTTGATGTGTGGGGAGCGGCATTAATAATCATCCTCCCCAATTCTCCTAACAGCAGCTTTCAAAACAGTAACAGTAGAACAATGGCATAGCAATGTGTCATGTATGTCTGTTTAAATACTCATTTGGTGAAAGCTGAGGCAGGAGTTAAGACACCGTACTGAAAAGAAGTGCTGTGCGGAAAGTGGGTAAAACATTTTGCGGGATGGCACAGGTGGCTCTAAAGGTGAAGGGCAGCAATCTGGAGTTACGGCCAATATGACTGCGCTGTGCGTTTGGCTACCTAAACTATCTATGTGGACCAATGTGCTGAGAACTTGCTAGGGTCAGGCACTGTGACTGTGTTTTTTTTAAGCTCATTTTATAGGTTGTCAAAATTGTATTAGGATCTTTCTTAAGCCATGGCCAGGTGGCTCAGTTGGTTGGAGCATTGTCCCATACACCTACCAAGAGGTTGCGGGTTCGATCCTGGCCAGGGCACATACTGGGTGGCAGGTCAAACCCCTGCCCCACTGCACGGTCGGTGTGGGGAGCAGCCAAGTGACGTTTCTCTTTCACATCAATATGTCTCTCTCTCTCCCCCTTCCTCTCTCTCTCAAATCAATGGATGTATCCTTGGGTGATGATTGAAAGAAAAAAAAAGATCCTTCCTAAAAAGACCTTAGCTGCCACCTAGATACGGATATTTGGGGTTTCTGTAATATGGTGAACTCTGATGTGGGAAAGGCAAATGTATAAGAGCAGAGAGACTATGAAATATGAACATTTTAGGAAATGCAGAATAATTAAAAATATATTTTTAAAGATTTTATTTATTTTTAGAGAGAGGGGAAAGGAGAGAGAAAGAGAGGGAAACATCAATGTGTGGGTGCCTCTCACATGCCCCCTATGGGGACCTGGCCCACAACCCAGGCATGTGCCCTGACTGGGAATTGAACCAGTGACCCTTGGGTTCGCAGGCTGGCACTCAATCCACTGAACTGTACCAGCCAGGGCTAATTAACAATATTTTTAAGGTGTTCCACTTGATAGTTTCTAGAAAAAAAAAACAACAACTAGCATTTACTAATGAGATAGAGCAACTTAGTCATAGAGAGCTAGGAGAAAAGCTGTTAAAGCAGAACCCAGAATGCATTTCAATACTGGTGACCTTTCTCCATAGGAAATAGAAATACAACCAGGGTGGCAAAGCACCCTCACCAATATAAAGCAACTGACAAACTTGAGAGATGGGACATCAGTGAATAGGAACTTACAATTTTCCAGTTTAAAAGAACCAAAGGTAGAATTAGAGACAGGTTAATAATATGCAACACAAAGTGAGACAGTATTTCCAAAACCTATTTTTGATGTTTGATGTTCATGGTTCTGTAAACACGGTAAATAAACATGATTTTTCCATTCTGCTCTGAAGAGCTCATGGATGTTGACTGCTTAGACATAAAATTTAGAGTGCTTCATGCTTTAATTTCCAGAGAAATTATGTTTTAAATGTTTCTCAAGAATCTGAAGATTTATTAGTAAGATACGTGGGCTGATGGAGATACCAGCCCGCAGTGTCTGCGTCATTATGGATGAAATGAGACATTCACATGGACTACCGAGTCTGGTGGAGGAAAGGGACAGCATGGCTTTTCTCTCAAAGGGAGCAAAAGCCGAGGCCTCCGTCATGACAGGTTTGAATTGGGTTTCTTGGCACATCACATGATGGTCCTCATTTACTATGCACAGGTTCACTTTAGGTGGTTACCTTTTACAGAAAACAAAGGAGCCAATGCCACTAATCACATCACAGAAGAGGGATATTTGCAAATGAAAAGGCGAAAGTGGTTGAACTGGTTATACTCATCCTTGGAAGGTTTAGCATGGATTTTAGGAAGTTACTCTGCAGTAAATGTCCTCAATTCAGGGTGAGGGAGTTTTTTAGCAAGAGCAAGACTCAAAGCAGCCTAGGTACATTGCAGGCCTGATTCCCCACAGGAGAACCTATCTGTGGGCATGGGTCCTGTGCATCTCCCAGTGGGAGCTGAGCCCACGCCATGCAGAATGGTCTCCTACAGTGGGCAGAAAATGCTTTTCCCCATCAACAGTTTAGGAAATGTAAAACAGTACTTATTTGTCACAGGAAAATCTCCCCAAGAAATGAACCTTAGGCTGTGATTAATGCTGAGAGTGGGTTTCTTTAGGAATTCCAAATGAGATCTCCCCTAGAGCTCCGGGGCTGCTAAGAGCAACTTTGTCATTCCTCAGAGTTTCTAGAGATCACTGGCCCTCAGTGGCTGTGAACAGGAAGGCAGGCCAGGCTGATGCTGGACATGCACAGTGTGGGTGCCTGGAAGTCCTCACCTCCGGCTCAAAGTGGCCTGAACCCCACAAGCGGGGGCGAGGATACAGCCTAGTTGACAAGCACAACCGCATCTCTCAGCTCCGGTGTATTTTCACAGCTCCCATATTGCAAACTGTCATTCCCCCTCTCCATTTCCAGTTCTGTTCCCTGGAAACGGTCTTTCCTTTTCTAAGCCTAAACTGCATCTTAGAACTTCTCTGAGGCTTTTCAGAGCTGGGCCCCCCTCCTTCGTGCCGACCCCCCCCCTTAAGTGAAAAAACAAAATCTCCATTTCCTGTGTGGCAGCAGCAGTTTTCTTCCGGGGGGTGGAGGTGGGGCACTGGGCACTTATTTCTGCTTGCAGGGTCCGCTGCTTGCCCTGACCCCATCCGTGCCCCCTGTTGGAACTTTCCATTTGCAATCCATAGAGGGCAGCTTCTTTCACACTGTGTGGACGAGAGAGCAACCTCCCAAGAAATGTCCCCCTGCAGTATTTATTCACCTTCTGAGGTCTTTGCTGTTATCGATCTACCTTTATTTTCAGCTATGAACTCAGCCAGAATGTTTTGTCTCAGTGCACCCCTCAAGTAAAGTAGGTCACATTGGTGTTGGGAGGGGAGGCAGGGCCCGAAGCTCTGAGACAAGGCAGGGAGGGATGGGGATGGGTCAGTTAAGATCCTGTATAGCAAATGTTCATGGTTCCTCACAGTGTTTTTCTTCCCACTTTATTGATGTCTAATTGATAAGTAAAATTGTAGGATGTTTAAAGTGTACAATGTGATCATTTGGTACAAAGTGAAAAAATGACCACCATCTAGCTAATTAACACATTCATCACCACACATACTTCTATTTTTAGGGAGGGGAGGACATGTATGTTCTACTCTTAGTGAATTTTAATTATACAAAACATCAACTACAGTCACCATGTTATTATATATTAGATCCTCAGATCATATTCATCTCATAACTGAAAGTTTGCACCTTTTTATTAAACGCCCCCTACTCCCTCACCTCCCAGTCCCTGGTAACCAGTTTTCTCCTACTGTATGAGTTCGACTTTTTTTTAATGATTCCACCTGTAAGTGATGCCAGGTAGCATTTGTCTTTCTGTATTTGCCTTAACTTCACTTTGTATAATGTCCTCCAGGTTCATGTTGTTGTAAGTTGCAGGATTTCCTTCTTTTTTCAAGCTGAAAAATATTACACTATGTACATCTACTGTTTTTCTTTATCCATTCATCTGTTGACAAAGTACTTGTTTCCATGCCTCAGCTATTGTGAATAATGCTGCCATGAACATGGCAGTACAGATATCCCTTCGAGATCATTGCTTTTGTTTTCCTATGCACATATAGCTAGAAGTGGGGCTGCTGGATCAGAAGGTAGTTCTATTTTTAATTTCTTGAGGAACCACCATACTGTTTTCCACAGTGGCTGCATCAGTTTACATTCCCATCAACAGTGCACAAGGGTTCCCTTTTCTCCACACACTCCCCAACATTTGTGCTGTGCAAAAGCTTTTCAGTCTGATGTAGTCTCACTTGTTTATTTTTGCTTTTGTGGTCAGATTAAAAAAAAATCATAGTCGAGACAGAAGTCAAGGAGCTTGATCCTATGTTTTCTTCTAGGGGTTTTATGCTTTCAGGTTTAGTGTTCAGGTCTTGAATTGTGTGTATGGTATAAAATAGGGGCCAGTTTTATTCTTTTGCATGTGGTTATCTAGTTTTCCCAACACTGTATTGAAGAAACTATCCTTTTCCTATTGTATGTTCTTGGCTCCTTTGCTGAAAATTCGTTGAGTATATATGCATGTGTTTATTTCTGGGCTCTATTCTGTCCCATTGATCTACACATCAGTTTTATGCCAATACCATAATGTTTTGATTACTACAGTTCTGTAATATAGTTTGAAAGCAGAGAGCACGATGTCTGCAGCTTTGTTCTTCTTTCTCAAGATTGCCTTGGCTATCAGAGGGTCTCTTACAGTTCCATATACATTTTTAGGATTTTTTCTATTTTTATAAAAAATTACATTATAATTTTGATAAAGATTGCATTAAATCAGTAGATTTATTTGGGTAATACAGCTACTTTAACAATTATTCAGATCCATGAACACAAAATATCTTTCCATTCATTTATGTCTTCTTCGATTTCTTTCACTAAAATCTATAGTATCAGTATACAGATCTTTCACCTCCTTGGTTAAATTTATCCATATTTTGTTCTTTTCAATGTTCTTACCATGTTTTTAATTTGAATTTTTGAATCTGACCAGGAGTTGACCACCTTCATGGGTCATTTCACCCCAAACCATCACATAGGTCCTGCATCTGAGAATGCGCTCCCTACAACCATCCCCTTAGTTTGCTCTAAAGAGCAAGCTCCACTCAAACCTGACCTACTTAGACCAAAGTCTCACTTGCAAACAAACACCCTATGCTGCAGGAAAAGCAGTGTGAACATCTCTTAGCTCTCAGCTGTGAGGAATCCTAGGTTACCCTGGCAATGAGGCAGAAAACTTTAAAGAGGCTGACCAGCAAAACAGAAAAAAGGCCAAAGAAAGCCCAACCTAATTTGTAAAACAAACAATACTCTTTGATCTTATACAGTGAAAGTTATAAACTTAATAAAAACCCTGAAAGGAAAATTCATGTGTATAATCTTTCTAAAAACAAGTCCTCTACATTGTAAAACATAAGATACTGATTAAAACTGGAGAGTCACTAACAAGGTTGCATCCATACAGTATTTATAAACAGATCTTTTGTGAATGTAATTCTTCCCTGAGCTTGTATTTTGTGTAGTTCTGATTCCTTGCATTCGTGACTCCAACATATTACAGGATTGTGCTCTGGTTTTATTTCATCATCACCCTTCTACTTTTTTATATCGATTACATTTTATTTTTAAACACATATCTCAGTCTGATCATGCTTTAATAAAAATGTTTAATCATCACCACTTCTTTTAAAACAGGTACCAGAAATACACTTTTAATAAGACAGGATTAAAAAAAAAAGTGATAACCAGGACCCAAAAGGTGCTCTGACAGCCAGTCAAGTTTTATGCATGAGAACAAACTAATAATTGAAGTTTAAGTGGCATTTTATATTTTGTGTTTTAAGTTTTAAATATTTTTAATAATTATTTTACTCAGAACTCCTGAATTGTTCACAAACAGCAGGGGTCCAATTAACTTATTTTCAAAAGCATTTGTTTCAATAAAGACAGCTGGCTAAGAAATACAACAAAAAAGAAACACTCAAAATGTGTATCCCAAGCCCTTTTTGGAGGCATTTAGTGAACAGGAGTCTCTCTTGCATACTAAGCAGGCCGGTCACACTTCGCCCAGTATTTGTGCATAATGATGATTCGCTTCCCAAATTTCCCTTATAGTTTTGCAGTGTTCCATTTTATATGCACAGCAGTTCAGAACCAATCATAATCCAGCAGCATTTGCAAGTAATTGAGACTATATTTTTCAAATACCACCTTTGCATAATACCATGATTAAGGTATAGTAGGGAGAAATAAGGGCTTAACAAAACCTTACTGAAACATAACTGAGAGTCTGCATGAAATCAAGAAGATCACAGAAATATTTAGAACCACATCTCAGGATTTCTGTTAAGTACTTTAAAAAGGCAGTGAACACTAAAAGCATTTAATATGAAAAGGGAAGTTGAATCCTTGATTTTCTGAAAATTTCCACTCCTAAATTTTAGACAAACATGAAAAAACTTGAGTTACATTCTTCCACATGTAAGCCATTTGTCATCCATTCAGATTTTTATACTTCATTTCTTCACTAAAAATCGTGTGATGTCGGATCCGTGCTTGGCTGCCAGAGATTGTCTTCTCACCTGGCTCCTTTCCTTGGCTTGTCTGGCAGTTCTCTGAAAGGTAAAAATAGGAATGTGTTCACATGTTGGGAAAAAAGTAGTAGCTACAGAAAGTCAAAAACTCTTTCTGTTCTGCTAGTCTGGAAAAAACCACATTATCACCACACCCACGCACCAGTGCTTTGACATCAGGGGGTTAGAACCCACAAGCAGACAACCCAAGGGCTCTGCTAAGTGCCCTGACATCCTAGGCTCCCTGAAGCCCAGATGCTGAGGAGGAAACACGCAGCTTTGGGGGATGTCTTGCTACCCGGGGGATCTGTGAATCCCTCAACTGAGGTCGAGGGGAGGAGGCTATGATTCTCCCCATCTAAGTGGGAGTCTGGAAAGCTTCTTGGAATTTTCCAGAATGCAGAGCATTCAAGGCTCACCTCCTCCTTCATCTTTGGAATTCCCAACGCAACAGCCAAACCAATGCAGAAAAACCAAATGAGATATGAAAGAACCGAATTCTGCCATTCCCACAAATAAAAATTTTCATGAGAACCTGTAAAGTGATTACAGAAAGGGGAGCATTTTATTTTGCTATATCTTCATTCTCTTATTGGTCTTAAATGTGCTAGTAATGTGAACAGATGAGAAACCAGAAGACATTTTCCCCCAGCTGGAGTCCATGTACATTTGAAGTGATCCAGGTGGAAGGGTGAGGAAAGCAAAGAGTGTTCAAACTAAAAACAAACAAAACTCCTGACTATATGACATAATCCTATTTATGTAAAAATTATGTTTGTGAGGAGAGGAGTCTAAAATATTAAAAGAAGGCTAAGAAAATGCTCATACAATATGAATGCTGGCAAAGGATCTGAACAGACCTCAAAACTGTAAATACAACTGATCGGCATTTTCACGATCAGCAGGGTCTTTAGCAGACGAAACGGCGGTGGCTGTTCTTCTCCCACCCGCGGGCACTAATTGGTGCAGTTAAAGGAGCACTCTCCCTCACTGACGCCAGGGAGCAGCCTGACAGTGCAAACCTTTGGAAAACAGCTTGGAGATAAAAATACCAGCCTCAAAAATAACCAAACACTTGACTTAGTGATATTTTAGATCTGAGAATCTATCTTAAGGAATGACCTCAAAACATAAAAAAATGTGCTTGGCAACATTATGTATAAGAACTAAAAAGAATGTAAATAACTTTAATGTTCATCAGTATGGGAATGGCTAAATAAACTATGGTACAGATCTACTCAACAGAATAATGTGCAGCCATTTTAGACAATAAACATTATGAATGCTTATTATAGAATCATGAGAAAATGCTTAAATCTGCCATAAGTGAAAAAAAATTAGATATGAACTTGCGTATTGAATATATGCTTCTTTTTAAGACTATCTCAATGGGCAGATATGGCTTCCTTTTGCCAGGCTGGCTGTTAAAACTTTGTCCTAGTTGACGTACAATACTATGTCATTTTTAAATAAAGATTTTATTTATTTTTAGAGAGAGGGGAAGGGAGGGAGAAAGGGAGAGAAACATCAACGTGAGAGAGAAACATCGATAGGATGCTTCCCTACATGCCCTGACCAGGGACCGAACCTGCAACCCAGGCATGTGCCCTGGCAACCTTTTGCTTTTCAGGATGACGCCCAACCCACCGAGCACGCTGGTCAAGGCTACTGTGTCATTTTTTTCTCTCTTGTTTTAAGCAACAAGTAATTGCTCAAAGATGTGTCAAGGTTAATGGATTTCATACTTTGTCCAGGAATGTACTGTTTGCAATGTTGAACTGAGTTGGTCCTAGAGATAATTTATTAACATTCTTAGACATTTAAGGACATCCTTAGCTGCAAATGCAAACATATGTTACTGCCCCAGTTCACCAAACTTCTACCTTGATGGTCTAGGTCTTTTCAAGAAATATGCAAATTGTACACTGCATTCATTTTCATCTAGGTGGTGTGAAATTTCCTGATTCTAGAATAAATAAAAAGGGAAGCAGGTTCTCTTCCATCTGTGATGGAGAAGTTAGGCCTTGAGAGGAAACACAAGTGTTAGGTGATGAAAGAAATAAAACACATTTTGGATCCCAAACCAGGGATACGGATTCACTGACAGCATCTTCCACGCCTGTGTGCACGACAAATAATTTAAGTCCCAGGATGGGGTCAAATGTGTCTGAGAGCTTCACTGACCTCTCTGTGGCAGACCGTGCAGAGAGTCTGCAGGTTGTCCAGGGAGCACTGCCCTCCTCCACTGAACACTGGCTTGATGTGGTCCACCTGCCAGAAGTGCCCTTCCCCTGGGTTTCTCACCATTTCATTAAGCTGCAATAAGAACACATGATCAGCACCTTTTTACATACACTGTGGGAACTGTTGGTTCTGCATTGTGCAATCATGTTTATACAGCAAAATCACAGGGAAAAATACATTAGAATGTCTTTTTATAGCTTTTTTTTGTGAATAGGAAAAAGCCTTAGGTTAGCAATTTGAAAGCAATAAAACGTGTTCCTGAAAAAGTTGTTTTTCCCTTACCTAACCCATTTTGGTAAATTACAAGCAAGTATGAAATACCAACACTCCTGACAGATTGGGAAAAATCAGTTGCTTCTGCACTTTGGAGATACTTTATATAGTCACTAAAACAAAACTGAGAAATGAGTAAGAACAGATTGGGAACTTAAAAGTTCTGAATATTACTGACTCGAACAATCTGTAATTGTTGACCTAAATGCATTCATTACTATACCAATGACAGTTTAATATTAATAGCTATCACCTGGAACTTTTTTGCTATTCACCTGGGAATCTCCCAAGTAACATGGACTGGTATAGTATTTCTAGAACAAACCTCTATACGTTGCATATTTTTAATAATCAAAGATGTCCACTTAAAGCAGGCATGATTTAGACCAGTCCACATATACACACTTTATATTTAACCAACGATGACCTACATTCACATGGAAAGTATTTTAACATTTTACCTAAGGTAGTAAAACCAGCTCACAGCATAGCTGGGCAGTTGTTTAAATATCACAAGGATGAATGAGCATGAAAGTTGGTTTTATTTTTTCTTGGTCTTGAACAAGGAAGACATTATAACCAACTTCACAGCTGACAGCCTGGGAACCCGTGTCGTAGCTCTAAAGCACTTCTAAGGAAACTTGTCAGACCCGTGATGGCACAGAGATGTGATAATGGTGCCCAGCCTGAGAGATGCCCTGAGTGGCAGCAAGCTGGACAGCAGATTTTGTCCAGCTGTGGTTGGCATTGTTAGAAGCAACTACAAATAGCAGTCTTATGCATCTAGCAAATGGCAAATTCTTAGGGAAAAAATCCACTTTGGTACTACCTTTCATAACCAATTCTTTTCCTTTGAACAGTCAATATTCTGACAGACTCTCTGATCCAGAAGGTGTTCCTTTATTCTTCCTAGTAATTAACAAATCACTTGGGGCCAGTCTTCAGTATGCTAAATTCACCTCTTGAAAGAGTCACTCCCTCTCGGACTGCTGCTGTCCCACCTGAGCCCAGTGGTGCTCCCTATCCCCCGAGTGCTTTGTTTTAGATGTATATCGAGTTACTTCTGCATTCCCGGATAGCTGCTTCCAGGATGTCCTTAAGTTCTTTCATTGTGTGTCTTCTGGAAGCCTCCACCGAGGTGGCAGACGACAACTAGAGTCTGGGTGGCACCCCTGGGGTGGGTGCAATATACCCCTCAACAATTAGACCAAAGGATGTTTCAGGAACTCAAGATGCCATTTAAAAAGTAGGGTATTTCCCTAGTTCTCAAAGTCATGCTAATTCATCTTTGCAGAAATGCTCATTAATGAATTCTGTCATAATCCAGAAATAGTAGGTAAATAAAAATATATGATCTGACTAACTGGCAGGAATTTATCCAACATTTTAGTGAGCAGAGAATGGCTTAGGAGTGATTTTTTTAAAAAAATAAGCTCACTATAAAATTACATATCTTGCTTTAGCTTGAAATTTAGAACTGAATATATCACAACATTAGAAATCCAGCTGAGTTCTGGGAATCAAAGTGAATATTAATGAGTCTAAGAAAAACTGATGGTGACCAGACGGGAGTGGAGAGAGGGGTAATGGGGAAAGAAGGGGAAGGGTCTAGTCAAGGAACATGTGTAAACGACCCCTGGTAATGAACAACACGGTGGGACTGACTGAGGGAAGGGGGATAGGGGTTGGGTGGGGCAGGGAAGAGCAACAGGGGAAAAATTGGGACAACTGTAACTGAACAACAATAAAAAATATTCTGTCATGACTTCCAGCCAACATGGAGGCATAGGTAGACACACTATGCCTCCTTACACAACCAAAAGAAGGACACCAACAATTTAAAAACAAAAAACAACCAGAACTGACAGAAAATTGAACTGTACGGAAGTCCAACAACCAAGGAGTTACAGAAGAAACATCCATCCAGACCGGTAGGAGGGGCGGAGACAGGCAGCCGGGAGGATAGGACTCCCGGCAAAGGAGCGGCAGACGACTGGGGCAGGCAAGGTGTGGCTGGCGGACCCCGCGAAGCAGCAGATTGTGGAGCGCGGCGGGCAAGGCTGCAGCTGGTCAGCAGGCAGCAGCTGGTGGACAGGCAAGGCGGCGGCTGGTGGAGCAGTCGATACCACATTCAAGTGCAGATAAACCAGGAGGAACAGTTGGGGAGCGAGGTAGACCTTGCAACCTGGGGTCTCAGCCTCAAACCACCAATTGGAAACACCTGTGGGGGTTGAGGCAGCAGCCGGAGAAACACCCAGCCTCACAGGAGAGTTTGTTGGAGAGACACACAGTGTCCTAGAATGTACATGAACCCACCCACACAGGAATCAGCACCAGAAGGGCCCACTTTGCTTGTGGGTAGCGGGGGAAGTGACTGAAATCCAGCAGAGAGTGGAGCAAGCACCATTGTTCCCTCTGGACCCCTTCCCCACAGATAGCTTCACAACACAGCGATGTGGGTTGCCTGGCCCTGGTGAATACCTAAGGCTCTGCCCCTTATACATAGCTGGTGTGTCGAGACAAAAAAAAAATGGCCCAGATGAAAGAACAGATCAAAGCTCCAGAAAAAATACAACTAAGTGATGAAGAGATAGCTAACCTATCAGATGCACAGTTCAAAATACTGGTAATCAGGATGCTCACAGGATTGGTTGAATTTGGTCGCAAATTAGATGAAAAAAATGAAGGCAATGCTAAGTGAAATAAAGGAAAATGTACAGGGAACCAATAGTGATGGGAAGGAAACTGGGACTCTAATCAATGGTGTGGACCGGAAGGAAGAAAGTAACATCCAACCAGAAAAGAATGAAGAAATAAGAATTCAAAGAAATGAGGAGAGGCTTAGGAACCTCCAGGACATCTTTAAACGTTCCAACATCTGAATTATAGGGGTGCCAGAAGGAGAAGAGGAAGAGCAACAAGTGGAAAAGTTATTTGAACAAATAATAAAGGAGAACTTCCCCAATCTGGCAAAGGAAATAGACTTCCAGGAAGTCCAGGGAGCTCAGAGTCCCAAAGAAGTTGGACCCAAGGAGGAACACACCAAGGCACATCATCATTACATTACCCAAGATTAAAATGAAGCAGAGAATCCTAGAAGCAGCAAGAGATAAGGAGACAGTAACCTACAAAGGAGTTCCCATTAGACTATCAGCTGATTTCTCAAGAGACCTTACAGGTAAGAAGGGTCTGGAAAGAAGTATTCCAAGTCATGAAAGACAAAAACCTCCATCCCAGATTGCTCTATCCAGCAAAGCTTTCATTTAGAATAGGAAGGCAGATAAAGTGCTTCTCAGATAAGGTCAAGTTAAAGGAGTTCATCATCACCATGCCCTTATTGTATGAAATGTTAAAGGGACTTATCTAAGAAAAAGAAGATAAAAAACATGTAGAGTAAAATGACAGCAAACTCACAATTATTAACAACCACTCCTAAAAAAAACAAACAAAAGCAAACTAAGCAAACAACTAGAACAGGAACAGAACCACAGAAATGGAGATCACATGGAGGGTTAGCAAGAGGGGAGTAGGAGGGGGAGAGAGGGGGAAAAGATACAAGGAATAAGCATAGATGGGAAGTAGAAAATAGACAGGGGGAGGGCAAGAATAGTATAGGGAATGGAGAAGCCAAAGAACTTAATAACAAGCCAAAGTATGACACATGGACATGAACTAAAGGTGGGGAATGTGGGTGGGAGAGGGTGTGCAGGATGGAGGGGAATAAAGCAGGGAAATGGGACAACTGTAATAGCATAATCAATATAATATATTTAAAAAATATTTTGCCATAAATTGCTTCACTAAAATTGTATTTTACAACAGACGGATGTATATTGCCTTCTCATTGCACTGAACTACATTTTAAGGTTATCTGTTTGCTCTTTGTCACTCAATATTAACATCGTGAAAAGTGGAACAACTGGACCATAGGTGTGTTTTTTTTTAAGTTAAATTTATTGGGACGCTGGCCAGGTGGCTCAGTTGGTTGGCGCATTTTCCCATACACCAAAAGGTTGGGGGTCTGATCCCTGGTCAGGGTGCATACCTAGGTTGCAGGTTTGATCCCCAGTTGGGGCATGTACAGGAGGCAACTGATGTTTCTCTTTCACATTTATGTTTCTCTCCCCGCCGCCTGCCGCTGCCTTCTTCTCTAAAATCAATCAAAAACATATCCTTGGGTGAGGATTTAAAAAAATATTATTTGGGGACATGGAGAAAAAGGGCCCCTTGTAAACTGCTGGTGGGAATGTAAATTGGTACAGCCACTGTGGAAACAGATGGGGGTCCTCACAGGTGCTTCTTGATGCAATGTGTCACCTGCTAAGGTCTCTTTCCCCAGTAATTTAATCAGAATCTAATTAAGCCTCTGTATCTTATAACCATTATTCTGGAAATCAGGGGGATGGAGAAACATGTCAGATAATACCCTGAGAAAAAGGGAAACAAGTCCAGGATGTGGAAAATCCTACATGCCAATTGCCCAATTTCTTCAACAATCAATGGTGTAAAAAAAGAATGGGGTGACATACGAGGGTGGGGGACACAAAAAGGAACGAGAATTATCTTCTGGAGGGCAAGCCCCTTGTAGTACTAGCTTCTGCTAGGTGAGTGTTCTAGAAATTGATCTGTATCAGAGTAACAGCTGGCATTGTTGTGAGAGGCTGTGTTTGGCCTCAGTGAATTTTTTTATTAATATATTTATTGATTATGCTTTACAGTTGTCCCATTTCCCCCCTTCATTCCCTTCCACCCTGCACACCCTCTCCCACCCACATTCCCCACCTTTAGTTCATGTCCATGTGTCATAAGTTCTTTAGCTTCTACATTTCCCATACTATTCTTGCCCTCCCCTTGTCTATTTTCTATCTACCCTCTATGCTACTTATTCTCTGTACCTTTTCCCCCTCTCTCCTCCTCCCACTCCCCTGTTGCTAACCCTCCATGTGATCTCCATTTCTGTGGTTCTGTTCCTGTTCTAGTTGTTTGCTTAGTTTCTTTTTGTTTTTGTTCTAGGTGGGGTTGTTAATAGTTGTGAGTTTGCTGTCATCTTACTATACATGCTTTTTATCTTCTTTTTCTTAGGTAAGTCCCTTTAACATTTCATATAATAAGGGTTTGGTGATGATGAACTCCTTTAACTTGACCTTATCTGAGAAGCACTTGATCTGCCCTTCCATTCTAAATGAAAGC
>CM052541.1:90445495-90475647 GCA_028533065.1 Trachops cirrhosus
CCTTGGGTAATGTAATGATGATGTGCCTTGGTGTGTTCCTCCTTGGGTCCAACTTCTTTGGGACTCTCTGAGCTTCCTGGACTTCCTGGAATTCTACTTCCTTTGCCAGACTGGGGAAGTTCTCCTTTATTATTCAAATAACTTTTCCACTTGTTGCTCTTCCTCTTCTCCTTCTGGCACCCCTATAATTCAGATGTTGGAACGTTTAAAGATGTCCTGGAGGTTCCTAAGCCTCTCCTCATTTCTTTGAATTCTTATTTCTTCATTCTTTCCTGGTTGTATATTTCTTTCTTCCTTCTGGTCCACTCCATTGATGTGAGACCCATCTTCCATTCCATCACTATTGGTTCCATGTGCATTTTTCTTCATTAAACTTATTGTAGCCTTCATTTTTTCATCTAATTTGCGACCAAAATCAACCAATCCTGTGAGCACCCTGATCACCACTGCTTTGAACTGTGCATCTGATAGGTTGGCTATCTCTTGGTCGCTTACAAGGATTGGTCCTGGAACTTTCAATTGTTCTTCTGGTTCAGCTTTTTTTTGGCACCCCAGTTGCTGGGTTGCGATGCTGTATGTGGGGGCGGGGTCTGAGAAGGCACAGTGATGCTTGCTCCGTTCTCTGTAGGACCTCAGTCCCTTCCACTGCTTCCCCTGAGCAAACTGGGCCCCTCTAGTGCCAATTCCCGTGTGGGTGGGCCTGTGCACCCCGTGGGACTTTCCAACAACCTCCTGTGAGGCTGGGAGTCTCTCCCTGTGTCTCAACCCCCACAGGTGTTTTCAATCAGTACCCCAAGGTTCTATTTCCCAGTGTTGGGATCCTGGGTTATGGGCAGTGCCTTGCTTCACAATCACAGCCTCGCTAGGTCTGCTGGTTGGCACCCCTCAGCCGGGGTCTGTCAGCCACCACGGTATTGCGCACCCTGGTTGCCTTACGCGCTGGGTCCCAATACTCTCTGCTCCGTGACCTGTGCCAGGCTGCCTGACTCCGCCCCTCCTACCCGTCTGGATGAACGTGTCTATTTTAACTCCTTGGGTGTCTGCCTTCTATACAGTTCAATTTTCTGTCAGTTCTGGTTGTTATTCTGTTTCTAAATTGTTGTTGTCCCTATCTTGGTTGTGTGAGGAGGCATAGTGTGTCTCCCTGTGCCTCCATCTTGGCCGGAAGTGAATTTTTTTTGAAGGCTCAGTGTGTTTGCCTATTTCATGATGGGTGATTTACAAGATGACATGCTCATATCTGCTAAGTGTTGGGCAGTTTTTGATCAAAACCAGTATGATCCCCCAATGCCCTCCCCTCCCTAACACCTGATCTCACCCCAAGCAATTTTTTTTTTGTTTCCATGGATGAAAAATGTCCTCAAAGAGAAATGTTTGGCCAATATAGAAGAGGTAACAAAAATGACAGAAGCACTAAAAGGTATCAAAATTGACAAGTTCAAAAACTGACTTGATCAGTGGGAAAAACGTCTTGATAGGTGTATTGCATAAAATATAGAGTACTTTGAAGGTGACTGATATTTAAACATGTAAGAATAAATATGCAATTTTTATAAATAAATTCTATTTTTTGGGGGGACCCCCTTGTATATTAAAGGGAGCATAAGAGGCACAATGACTAAATGCAATGTGTGGGTCATATCTGTGTTCTAATTTGAATAAGACAACTACAAAAAGATATTTTTGAGACAATCTGGGAAACCAAATATGCATGTACTAAAATCAAGAAATTATAATTATGTTGGGTATGATAATGGGAATTGGGGGTATGGGACTATAAATCAAAGACAGAAAGAGGGAGGGAGGGAGAAAGGAGAGAGGGAAAAGTTCTATCTGTGAGAGATACATAATGAATGTATTTGACGATGAAATGAAATGTTGTCTAGAATTTGCTTTAAAGTTATTCCAAGGGTGAAAAAAAAGAATTGAAGTAAGGGATCGATGAAAATGAAGGCAGAATGTCAATAACTGTTCAAGTTGGGTGATGGGTATATGGGTTCATTATTCTCTCTACTTTTGTATATATATTTGAACATTCCCATATTAAAATGTTAAAAGGAAAGCGAGTCAATATTCATCATTGAGTACAATGCTGCCTCCTATCTGTCACACAATTATAATTTACCTGTTCTAAAGGGAGCTTTGAGATCCAGGTAATATCCAGAAGACTCTTCCGCTGACTTTTAGGAGCATCTCTCAGACGTAAAAATAGTTCTTGTGCATTCAGATTACATAGCTGACACACACCATGTTCAATTTCAAATACTTTGGCTCGTAGGTAACTGTTATTAGAACGAATCCAAAACTCCTCCCGACATTTCAGAGAGCAAAACCGTGAGTCCCAAGCATTCGCGTTACATTCTTGCTTAATTTGGCAAGTGGATTGCTGACAGAGAAGGCAAAGTGGGTTTCCTTCATTATCCACAGCTTGCAAATAGCCCTTGGATGTAGAAGGCTTCACAGTGTGATCATCTTGGGCTAGGCAGGGATTTAGAAATGGGACACAGGTTCCATCTTCAAGAAAGTTTCTAGAATTGAACAAAACAGCTAATAATACTTACACTAGTCTAAACAAGCTTAACTTCGTATAAAGGTCTTCAAAATTTCTATGCTGATAAACAGTAAACATAGGACCCACAGATTCTATGATCCAGTGTGGAAATGAAGCGGCTGTGTAGTCAGCACTCTATACTCCACGCCAAATAAAGGGAAGAACGGTATGTTTAAAAAATTAATTTAAATATAAATATGCTGCCTCTCTTGAGCATTTAGATATCTTCAAGTTAAACTATCAGACTTTGAAGCATCTGGAGAAGTTAGAAAATGCTTCTTCATGCTGGAAAAGGACAGGCTAATGTGATATCATAGTCAAAGTTAGTGTTCTCATATTCTCCAGATGCCACACACCTCTTTAGGACAGGGGCCATTAGTAAGGCTTTCATGAACCCCTCCTTCCAGGCTCTGCTGGCCTACAGGACACAGTGGCATATCCATAAAGGGCCAAAGCCAAGTAGCCAAAAAGTCTTGATAGAAATTAGAACTGAAGAACTTGCCAAATATTGCCTCCTAAAGGTAAACTCAGAGTTTGACTGACTTAAAATTAGAAACAAAACACAACAGGACAGGTACTCAATTTGTTAGAATCAAAGGAAATGGTATATTACTCAGTTATGTTGAAAAGTCCTACATGGGAATCACAACAACTACTTTGCCTGTTTTCTATGGCTGCTCATTAGAAGTGTTAAAACAGAAGTTTCTTATGTAAGAAAGCGCTCAGAGCTCTTAGGCGGGCAGAGCCTGTACTGGACCTCAGGTTTCCTGGTATCTTAGAGGCCTGGGGCAGGTCAGTTAGTCCACTTGGTCTTAGGGCCCTAAAAATAACCTTCCGGTGTCTAATTTCTAAGGTGAGGACATCATGTGCCTCACAGGGTTGCTGGGGGGATTGAAGAACTACTGTATTGTGAAAGCTCTTTATAACCTGTAAGATGCCATACAAAGGTAAACTATTATTACAAAAACAAAACAAAGATTTAAAGGAGTAGTCTTAGCACTGCTATGCCCTACTAGTAAATAAACCTTACTTTGTAGAAGTGTCTTGTGTCCTGGCCTCCTTTGTGATCAGACGGAGACAGCCCCCATTATTCTTCACCTTGTCTATTGAGGCCACAGCAACATCTTCTTTGGTTATATATCTAAAATAAGGACATGTTAAGAGGATTTCCTTGTTCCTGTAAGAGTTTCTCTATTTCACAGTCACACTGCTCCTTGCAAAAGCAATAGGAGAGGCTCTGGCCAGGTAGCTCAGTTGGTTAGAGCGTCAGTCACATCCTGATATGCCACAGTTGTGGGTTTGATCCCCAGTTGGGGAACATAAAAGAATCAACCAATAAATGCATAAACAACAAATTGATGTTTCTCTTTATCCCTTCTTCTCTCTCTCTAAAATCAATAAAAAAATTTAAAAAGCATTAAGAGAAGAAGCAAGATACCATCTATTTGGTGTGGTGATGCTAAAGTTAGGGAATGAAATTTTCTCCTTTTACGTTGGTCTCCACGTGTAGAAAACACTTCCACATTAGTTTTCTCAAGATTTATTTTTCTAAGAAACTCAAGAGTCATTCGACATTCTATGGACCAATTTTCACTTAGACGAGAAAAGGAGTGGGTGTAGGAATAAGAAATGCTCAAATATATGCACAACTGGCAGCCTTAAATATACATCTTAGCACGCTGTGCAGAAAATCTCTACTTGCATTTTTACCTCCCTCTTGGCCTTGATCAGTTATAACAGTGTGTGTCAGCATTCCAGGTAAAGTGATTCTCTTTTTAAACAGGTTCAATCACGTCTTCTATAATATCAAGGTTGTTTCCATTATTATCAGCCCATATGGGGTTTATGGAATCATCCACTAAAGTGAAGCCACTCTTGAGATGGGATTCAAAACCTTATTACACAACACTATCGATACCACACAATGGTTAGGGACTGGAAGGAAAGAGGAAAGTTATTCCAATTAAAGGTGACAAGGGAATTAAGTAGGTGAAATGCAATTACCCAATTAAGTCCTTGTAATTAGCATGGCCCAGTTTCTCTGGTAGTTAACACTGATTGTAGTTTTTAAAAAAATCAGTTTAAACATAAATTTCTTCATATTTTTGAGTACTTCATTTGGGAGCTTGACAATAAAATCAAAGTTAAATCACAATGGAATTGTACAAGTGTCGGTAATATTTTAGAAATTTTCTTTTATGTTAAGGTAGATTTAATAATGAATAGATTTCCTTCTTCTTATAAACTGTATTATTATTTTTTCAATTAGGTGATACATACTGCACATATTTCAAAATTCAAAAGGCATGTAATAGTATGTATAGTGAATAAGTTTCCCTTCCATTCCATCCTTTTTACCTCCCCCAAAGCTATCTCTGTTGCTAGTTTTTAAGTTATCCTTTTAGAAATAGTTAATTTTTTTCTCTATATAGGTTATCCATTTTATTTGTTTATCTCTGTATATTTTATTTAAGATTTTTAATTTATTGATTTTTAGATAGAGGGGTATGGAGGGATAAAAAGAGGAAGAGAAACATCAATGTGTGGTTGCTTCTTGCACACCCCCTGCTGGGGACCTGGCCCGCAACCCAGGCATGTCCTCTGACTGGGAATTGAACTGGCGACCCTTTGGTTTGCAGGCTGGTACTTAATCCACTGAGCCACACCAGCCAGGGCTTATCTTTGTATTTTTACTGACACATAACTCGTGCCACTAAATTTAACATTTTTACAATTCAGTGCATTTTAGTATTTCCAAAGGTTGTACAACCATCACCACTACCTAATTCCAGAACATTTTATCACCTCAAAAAGAAACCTGAACTCATTAGCAGACACTCCCCATTACACTTTTTACCTTTGAAAACAAAATGGTAGCATCATATACACATTAATCTTCACATTGATGGTTTTACCTAAACAACCATCTCAGAGATATCTATCTCCATAGTAGTATACACAGTTGCCCTATTTTTCAACTCGTTGCAATATTCCCTTAATTGGATAAACCATATAATATATTTAATCAGCCTCTGATTAATGGGCATTTTGGTGGTTCCAGTCTTTGCTATCCCAAACAATGCTGTCATAAATATCCCTATCTGTGATATTTTCTACACATGAAATATGTGTAAAATAAATTCCCAGAAGAATTGTCAAGTCAAAAGTCTTGGGCACTTGAACTTTGGATAGGTTTTGACACATTGTTCTCATGTGGGTTTGCACTAACATACAGGTCCACCAGCAATGAATAAGAGTACCTGTTTCCACACACTTTCACCAGCACAAGGTACTTTAGTTAAAAACTTTTCTGCTAATGGTGATAGGTATCTCATTATAGCTTTAAATTTGCATTCTCCTGTTAAGAGTGATTGTTTTCTCATATATTTGCATTTCTGCTGTGTGTCTTTCTTAAAGCAATAAAGAACCACAGTGAATTCTTTTAAAATTCTATAACTTGCCCTTTTAGTTCTTAAACTCCCCTGCCCCTCCCCATTTATTCAACCATTTTATTCCCTTGACAAAAGCACTTCAAATAAAGTATTTCGGTGGATTCTAAGTGGAATCAAAAGCTTCCTGGCTTTGAGGGGAAAGGGGATATTAAACCTTGCCTTAGGTATTATTCAATGTTTAAAAGCTTAGAAACCTAACTCAGTAACTTTAAAAGATGCTGAGAAATCTATTCAGAGATTTAAGAATTAAAAATAACCTTTCCTACAAGAGTTTTAAGCACAGATTTTTGGAAACCATAAGGAACAATCAACTCCAAATCCGGGTGGGGGTTGAAAACTTTTCAAACACAGTTGTGAGTTACCAATATTTAATTATCCACTGAGGTTTGATAGGAAGTATATCAATTCTCAGAAGGATTATGGTAAATCCCCCTTTGACAAGTAGAAAAGGGAGAATGTTGTCGTCTACTAAGTAATTCCTGGATGGGTCTATGAGCAGAGGATGACAAGTTTGGTAAGGAGAGAGGAGTATGCATTGGAAAGTGGTCCCCACCAGTGAAAACACTGCTCAGCTCTAGGTTGCTGGCCTGCTTTGCAGAGGAGCTGTGGCTAGTGTAAGGAGCAAGGAAAACTTAGACCATGAGAAAACAGGAACTGGTTAGGTCCCAGGGTACAGGAGGTTACTGAACGAACATCTTGCCCTCCTGCCTTGTGCAAGAACAAAGGATTGTAAAACAGATGCAACCTAACATGTTTGGTTTGTAAAGCTACCACTGTTGAGCCAATGCCCAACCCTGTTCCTGCCCTTGGTCTTTGTAAGCGAATAGCTAACTGCCACGTCTGCTTCTGTGTAACACTTGCTTGCCCGCCCCTATATAAGGACTTAGCTGTAAGCGCTTGGCGCGACTCTCGTCTGCAGCCTTTGTGGGTACCATGTCTCTGGACACCTTGAGAGCTCGCCCCTGTGCAGGTTAAACTTGGCCAATAAAGTAACATCTTTGAAACCCTGAAAAGTCTCCGGCATTTGTTCTCGCAGTTGCTGAATGCAACAGCTAGAAGATAAATATTTGTCATCTTAAAGCCAACAGGACTCCCAATGAATCAGGCCTGCCTCTGAAAAAATGGGAACTCACTTAGGAACCAAAACAATGACTGGTGATCTTGCCTTCCATTCACATTTGGAGGTGAGCTACTCAAAAGCTGACTGTGAGCCCTGAGCTTGGATGGGCCTGAAAACTGGTGGACATCACTGGAGGATAATCTGGTTGGAGATTAACCATTGATTTTGGGGGTATTCCTAAAAATCAGTATCTATTTGTCTTTATTCTGAGGCTGTTCCATCTTTTTTAGAGATGAATCTTTTAAACTTCTGCTTAGGAAATAATATGTTGCTGGTATTCTGGAAGTTGAGTGAAGACTATGGAAACTGTTCAGTTTCCCAATTATGCCTCTTCATTTATGTCCATTGAGCCTGGTGTTTCCAAGCCTGACGCCCCTTTGGTTCAGTTTCTCTAGAAAGTAACATGGTAGGTCAGTGGGGGAAAGACATCCAATATCTAACCTTCCTCATACAGACTTCCGATCAGTGCTGTTGTGCAGCCCCATCCCTCACCACACCTGTTTCCAAAGAGACACAGATACTCCAGTTTACTGAGTCTTGGCTTCCATGGCGAGAATCAGCATGCTTCCTCAAAGCACCGCCCCTCTACAGGCATGCAAGTTTCACTGTCATGGCTCTGCTAAGTCAGTTTCCCTGGAGTCCTCCCTCTCTCTAATCAATGAGCAAGGCTGATCAGAGCTACCTTTTTAACACCTCTCCTCCTTTTCTTTTCTCCTTTCCCATTGCTAGTGCCTTAATGTAAGTCCTCATTGTTTCCCCCACCCCAGGTTTACTACAACAGTCTTTTAATTTGTGTGGTAGGTGGAATTTTAAAGACATCTCCCTAGGATTCCTGTCCCTGGTATTCATTCAACTAGATAATGCTGTGAAGGGACTTTGTTCCCTATCTCAAGGTCTGCTGATTGGTAAACTTAATTACATCTGCAAAGTAATTAAGTTTACCAATCAGCAGACCTTGAGATAGGGAACAATTTCCAAGCGCAAGGAGTTCACACAACTTTGCTTGCCCTGAGATGGAGGGGTCCTTGTCCTAGCACAAGGACAGAAGAAGCTTAGGAAGATAGGAAGAAGCTTCTAGAAGCTAAGAGTGACCTTCAGCTGACAGCCAACCAGGAAACCACAAGAAACTAAATTCTGGCAACAACCTGATTCAGCACAGCAATGGATTCTTCCAGACTATCAGGAAGAGCCCAGCTGGGCAATACCCTGATTCTAGTCTTACAGAATCCAGAACAGCAAAACTAATAGAGCCAACTCAGACTTCTGACTTACAAAACCATGAAATAATAAACTGCTGTTTTAAGCTGCTAGGTTTGTGATAATTTGTTACAGGGGCAATAGAAAAGTGACTCAACTTATCTCCTCAATTCAAGTCCTGCCCTTCCAATCTAATCTTCCAACTGTTGTCCAAGTGGGTTCTTAAAAATAGGAGTCCAATTATTTACTTTTGCTTGTTAACACAAGTGTTATCCGTAAGACATCATCTACATATACTGCATAAATAAGACTGTGTGTCTAACTTTGGTTTGTATCAATTTTATGACTTGCTGTTAGCCTGATTAGGAGGTTCTTTGTCAGGAGGTTCTTAAAGTGGCCATTCATGTCTGATGGAGAAGAAACAATGGGACTTGTCTAGAATAGCAATCAATTCAGTGAAGAAGGGTATTATGATTATGCAAAGAGAAGACCAATACTTCAAGTAAGACTGTGATTATAAAAATGAGAAAATGGAGAGGACTGGAAGAAGTATTGAGAAAAGTAAACTAGACATCATGCTTTTTGTAATGTATGTATCCATATATGTAAGTGTGTGTATGTATAAATACACACATATATTTTAAATGTATTTTTATATGAAGTAATATATGCTTGTGAGAAAAATTCAATCAGTACAGAAGGGGTAGGCATGAGTCTAAAACTGGAAGCTCATAAATAAATCCAACTCATCAAAGGGTTTTATTTGACTCATAAAGTATTTTATTTTTTAATCTGAATTTAAATGATGTTAGATAGGTTATGCACTTTCCAATTTGCCATAGTTCTACCTCCTACTCCATCTTTTTCTAGTATTACACCTGAGCTCATTTGTTCATTTATGGTTCCTGCTCTGTTTTCCATCATTAGTTTGTGATCCTAACATAAAGTATAAAGCCCATACCACCTCTAGCATAAAGCATAAATCCCCTAATCTTACAGTCTAGAGCAAGATTCCTCAATAGTTGCACTACTGACATTTTAAGACATAATTCTTTGCTGGGGAGTGCAGTTCTGTCCACTGCAGGATTTCAGCAATATCCTAGGCCTCTAGCCACTAGATGTTGCTCTGTTGTAACCCCTAATTTTGACAAACTGAAATATCTCCTAACACTGCTACCCTGGGGGAAAACCGCCCCCAGTTGCGAACCACTGTGCTAGAGAAACTTCTGGTAAGATTTTCTAAGGTATCCTTCCAGACACTTTCCATGTCAATAATAGCAATTACATATATTGTGTCTCCATCCTTTTTTAATACTTATTTACTGTTAATAATTTATCACAAGTATCATTTCTTGTTTTCCCATATTAATATGCCATAGGCTATATTCTGAAACAACTGAAGA
This sequence comes from Trachops cirrhosus, assembly GCA_028533065.1. NCBI lineage: Eukaryota > Metazoa > Chordata > Mammalia > Chiroptera > Phyllostomidae > Trachops > Trachops cirrhosus. Next base: position 90,455,219 of record CM052541.1, read on the forward strand.
GACTTTTCACTGTGTGGGGCTATAATTTAATTAACCACATCCTCTCATATACCACTGATGATTTTTTTCACCTGTGTGCACAGAAAATGCTAGAGATCACAACACGATGGCATGTGGGGATAAAGAGAGATTATACGTGTATGGAGACAGCCAGAGCTACAGGGGATTTTTCTGCCACATGGCTGTTGGTGTCTTGTGCTCTCTTCCAAAGCAAGAGTAGGGCAACAGGGCAGCTGACTGTGCTTCCTGAGAATCTGCTTCATGCTGAGGAAAGATCTACAGGAAATGGGGATCACATGAGGGGTACCTGGGTGATGGAAAGATAATTATGATGCTAAGAAAGGACACTAAGTGCACAGATGTTAAAAAGGGACCTGTAATGATAAAGGCAAAACAACTATAAACATTAAGACCCTTAACCTTTCCCTTTATTTCCTTTCCAACCACAGGCATAAGACTTGCCTTTCACCACGCAGGTGGTGGTGTGTCAAATAGAACCAGCTCCCTCCTGCAGGGCACCCAAGATTCACACCCCAGAAGCGCAGGGCAGATGGGGCCCAGGGGTGTGTTCTGTTGCTCTAATGGGAAATGTCTTCCTATTGTTAATAAGTGTCCCAGGCTGGGCAGTTCATAGGCTGCACCACCCTGTGGCTCTGGCCTCTCTCCTGGTGAGTAAAAGTTATTTCTCCTGGTGAGAAAGGTCCGTATGACCTAGTCTTCCCAGCAGATTTGACCAAATTCACCAAATATCTAATTATGTTGCTATAAAATAAGCTGTCATTTTATGTGTAATTTTCTCTTCACTCATCAGGATTTCATCAGTGGTTACATAAATACTTCAGACTCACCCCGCCCATAGAAATGACAATGACAAGTAATAAAAAACAAAAAAAAAGAGAAAGACAATTCATACCTTTTTGTACTATTTTGTTTGGTTTGTTGCTTTGTGATCTCTTCGAAAGCAAGAATTGGGCTGCAGAATAGCTGCCCACTTTTCCTGATGACCCTTTGCTTCATGGCAGTTAGACTACTCCATTCTCGAACAAACCTCAAAATCTGGCAGAAAAGGAGACAATGAGAAGAGTGTACACAGCTCACCAGTTATCTTCCCTTGAAAGCGAGGCTACTTATAACATCAGAAAACTGATGTTCTATTATATCCCCCAAACAGGTTTTGAGTTTCATAATTAAGGCTTTCTTCCATTTGATGCAGCAGCAATGTGCTCAGTGAGATCAAAAGAGGCCTGGCTGTTGGAAGTTGTGGCAGAGACAGAACTGGCGTTGGGGACAGCAGGCGTGGCAGTCATGACAGATTGACACTACAACATCTGAGAATCGCTTTGTGCCCAACGACTTGTCACAGGAAAATAGCCATCAACAAACCTGGGACATTTTTATTACAGTACCATTAATCTTACTTATTCGTCAATTATACATAATGCTATTTTCTGGGACCCTGAGAATCAGGATCAGATGACACTAAAGAAAATAACTCACTGCTACCTCTTCCTTTAAGGCAGGTGCAGCCGACCCGTGGGCAATGTTTGATTCCCACTAAAAGTCCAAAAACATAATCATTGTTTTCCTGTAGAAAGTGGTACACTGCATGCAGGCTCAGCCCCTGCACATGTTGACCCTTCTTAGCAATGAAGCTCAACTGGCCACAGATCAGAACTGAGGCATCCCTGGCAGGTACTTGGCCTGCAGCTGCATGCTGGTGCTTCTGACAGAGCCGAGAGTCACCAGCATGGTCTTATAGTCTTTTCATTGCTCTCAGAATTTTTCATTGTTAGAACTTAACCTTCAAAGATAAATTGTGATTCTGTCAGATACAACTATCGCAGTTGCTACTACTGCGAATGAGAAATTAAATGATGTGAGGATGATTCTATGCACAGAAACAGCAACCCTAGGTGTGATCGCTCACCAAGGAAACGGATTTCACACATATTCTTAGCACCGGGGTAATTCACAGGCACTGCCTGGACTGACTGAAATGCGGCCAATGATGTGATGCTGCACAGGCCACAAAATACTCTGCTTTTATGAAACTCAAAATGGCTGTTAAAATTACTCACATTTTAATTTAAAACAAATTTACAGAACTATACTTACCAGAGAGCGATTTTGTTTCAGTTCAAAGCTTGCAGGTAAATCTTCCCAAAGGTCTAATTTTATATCCAAAGGAATGAAATTACAGTTCATCTGGTTTCCATCCTGATTATAGATTAAGAAGCATTATTAATCCACTTTGTCTATTGGTGCTAGAAATTATGTTAAAAGTAAAGAATGATATTATGACATAATACGCCCCATCTCCTAAAAGATAAACTGAGGTGGCACACTGTGGACGAGACTGCACTCACACAGCTCCCCTGAAAGGACGCTGAGTGGAGGAGAGCAGGCTCCCCACTGCCCTCCGCGTGCCTCCAGTGCACTCACCGGCACTGGTGAGAACACCGGGCAGAGGGGTGTGGTCAGTGAAAGGCAGGTTTAAACACGAAGTATTTCTTTTATAAAGGGGAAGAATCATCTCTGTATATGAAAATACACTATAGCAACAATAATTGGACCCATATTCTAATTCTCCCAGCTATAAAGAAACACTAGCTCCCACAGTTGCTTTGAAGAAAACACACAAAAGTAATTACATACAGATTAAAAATTTAGATGTATAATTGTTATTCTAAACTCTATTAGACTTGAGATTCTGTCTGAAACAAACAGTTCTTTAGAGTTATAATGTTAATATGATATAAATTGCTACATATGTGTTACTGTTCTTCCTTTTAAGGGGTATTCTTTTGGGTAGTGAACTGGGTTTTTATCCAAATTTCTACTTCAGTTCTTCTAAGGTAAAAAGGAAATATTTCATCTCTATTGCAGCTGAGAAAAGACCTGTTAACATTTCATGTGCTTAGTGTTTAGAAAATTAACTGGATAATGTTTTATGGTAATGGGACATGTAATTATTTAGAATAGTCATAAAAATGCACTGGAAGCTATTAAGAGAGATGTCAAGAACATGAGGCGGCCCCTGCCACACAGGCTGGGTGGCAGAGCTGGAAGATGGGTCAGGGAGGCTGTCACAGTACTCAGCCCGGCACACTGTAGCCTCTACCAGGAGTTTGCAGTTTTTCTCCCATCTCCACCCAAAAGGGTAAAAACACTAATCAGATGATTTAAGACACAGAACTTTTACCGTATAGAGTAAAAAGTTTAAGAGTTAAGGGCTTCTGAATTCCTGTGGTATGCTCCGTCTGGTGCCCAACTTTTTGATTCTTGACCTTCAAACCTACAGGGTGGGGAACGGGGGTCAGTTCTCTGTGACTCTCTTGTGACAACGAACCAGCCTGGAGCTCTCTCCCCAGGGGGATGAGGGAAGCTCGGACACTTAGATCTGCTTCCAGACCAGCAAAGGAGTCCTTGGGGCCCCTCCCAAGTCTACACCTTCCACAAATGGTGGCCTGGGGCCCAGACTTTAAGAGGAATATGCTGATTGTCTGGCTTCATTCTTGGTGTCCCTCTGTTGGCTGTGGTCCCACAACAGATGCTGTGGACCTAGAATGCAGGCTGTTTGGGAATTTTGTATTCGCGATCCTTGCCACCTCCTAATCTTCTATCAATCTCTTCTAATCTGGCAAGAAGGGACTAGAAAGAAGCATTCAAAGTCATGAAAGGCAAGGACCTACATCCAAGATTACTATAACCAGCAAAGCTAGCATTTAGAATGGAAGGGCAGATCAAGTGCTTCCCAGATAAGGTCAAGTTAAAGGAGTTCATCATCACCAAGACCTCATTATATGAAATTTTAAAGAGACTTATCTAAGAAAAAGAAGAAGATCAAAAATACGAACAGTAAAATGACAACAAACCCACAACTATCAATAACTGAACCTAAAATACACAAAAACAAAAACAAACTAAGCAAACAACTAGAACAGGAACAGAATCACAGAAATGGAGATCACATGGAGGGTTATCAGCAGGGAGGGGGGAGGGAGGATGGGGGAAAAGGTACAGGGAATAAGTAGCATAAATGGTAGGTACAAAATAGACAGGAGGAAAGTAAGAATAGTATAGGAAAGGGAGAAGCCAAAGAACTTATATGTATGACCCATGGACATGAACTAAGGTGGGGGAATGGTGGTGGGAGGGGGTGTGCAGGGTGGAGGGGAATAAAGGGGAGAAAAAAATAGGATAACTGTAATAGCATAATTAATGAAATATACTTTAAAAAGTTTCAAATATCATTTTACCATACTTATATAGATTAGAAATTTGAAAATGTAGTCTAAACAAAAGTATTTATAATCTCAACAAGTTGTTTTTCCTCAAATATTCATACCAGTTTACTGAGGCCAAAGATTCTTACATGGCCCCTGAGATTCTTTCAGGGGATCCACAAAGTCAAAAGTGTTCCTGTAATAATAGTAAAACATTATTTTCATTTTCATTCTGTCACAACTGTATTGTGGAGTTTTCCATGCACAGGCAGATATGAGAATCCCATGGTCTTCTATTGAGACTTCAGCAAAAATTACTAAAAATGTAAGTATTCATTAAGTATTGTGTTTGTTTTAGAAAATATAAATATTTTTATGAAGATATGCTATTGATAAACATATGTATATATTATAGTTATTCTTAAATAAAATAATAAATGAATATGTTTAATTGTTTCCATTTTAATTTTTAGATAGTAAATATCAATAAATATAACCCACATAAACAAACCTTAGGGGTCCTCAACAAACCTTAGGAGTGCAAAGATATCTGAGACGAAAAAGTTCAAGTTCCACTAACCTAGGCTATGGCAGGAATCTGAGTAACCTCATTATTAAATCTTCGTAGAGTTTAATGAACATGATGGGCAGGCTGAGGCTTCTGTAAAGACGCTGCCAGTGCGGGCGCTGATATTTAATGAGAGTTCACTGTGGCTAGGCACTGTGCTGAGTGCTTTGCAGGAATTAGCTCATTTTATCCTTGCAACAGTTCCTCTCCACATTTTACAGTTGAGGAAACTGAGGCACAGATTTGAGCTGAGGCACTCTGGCTTTGAAGTCTGTGCTGTTAACTACGGTGCTGTTTGCCTCTCTTTAACATCAGAATTTGATGATTACCTTTAAGAATAAAAGGAAGTAGATGCCAATCTCTTTGTTAATAAAATTAAATATTTAGTTGAAACATGAAAAAAAAAGAAGCTTTTTGTATGATTCAAGCAACAGAATCTGTGCGATGCTTACCTTGGTGTAGAGGTGAATCCGGTCAGTATTCTTACTTGCACAAAACATTAAGGTATCATACACTGGCAGAGTATCAGAACTCTCCAATTGTTCTAATAAAGAAGATAAAAGAGTAGCTGAAGGCTTGTCTACTCTCTATCCAAAATAGTTTCTTTTAATCTTCTGTGGGTTACAATAGCGAAATATAGTTTTATCAAATATTTGGACATATGTAACAAAGAACATGTATCTGGGCTTGAAATAAAACTCATGGTAGGTCATGTCAGAGCATATGGGCTTACGTGGGCACCAGCTGCTTTGCACTTTTGCTAGTGAACCAAAAAGAAAGAAACAAATTTAGTATTAGTTCAGAAGTCACAAGGCAGGTATAAGGGAGAATTTCCTGCTCCCAAGAATTAAGGAGTCTAGAAACTAGACTTGCTAGAGGCAGTTTAAGTGGAGACTGAATGAGCGCTGTTGTGATTATCAGCAGCAATCCAGCTTTGTCAAGGGCCACGTAAGTGCCTGACTTCCTATGGCTTCATGCCGCACATTCAAAAAGGAAGGAAGTAGACAAGCATCTTTCCTCAGAATCCCTTTTTATTTATTCCTTTCTCAGTTCCACTGACCAATATATTCTGTAGGGAAGATAGGGTTATCAATGCTGATCTAAACAGTAATTATAGTTGATGCTTACCCAGTACTTACAATGTTCCAGGTACTGGTCTAAGCACCTATATTAACACCTCCCTGAAATAAGGAGTAAATTATACAGAGGAGGAAATTGAGGCACATTAACTTGCCCAAGGCCACATGATTAGGAAGAGGACTTAAGCCCAGGAATCTGGCTCCAGAGCTTGTGTTCTTCACCTTGGCCACAGTTCCTCAGTGACCTTTTAAAGTATTTTCCCAAATCTAGAAGCATATGATTTGTCTGCCATACCACTTGGCAATATCATCATACTTTTATTTTTCTAATCAAGGCTTTGGTTACTTTATAAACTTGGTGTGTGAATTATTCCCATTCTGCACAAATTCAAAAATACATATTTCCCCCATACTTTTACATCTCTGAAAATGGCATGTCTTTCAGTCAACAACAGTCATTGTTGGCCAGGTGGCAGCTGTGCAGTAGCTGGCACTGCCTGGCCACACGAGAGCTTAGGCAGACTGGATACTCTTGTTACTTCAACATGGCATTTGAGGTACGTGCACTGTTGTTACTGCACGTGTTGATTTTAATTACCTTTAAAATGTGTTCAAAATGTCTATGATTTGGTATTAAAATGAAAAGTTATCATATAAACCAAAAGAAATGTTAGGTACAGGGCAGGAGAGCATATGTTTTGATATTAAAAGAAGCAAATCTGTATCATTGAAGGAATAACCATCTTTTTTTTTTGCAAATGAATAACCAAGTGCCTCACGGGACCTAAGAAAAGGAGATCCCTGCAGACAGAGGAAGCTGTCTTACATTTGGACACTGATATGTACAAAAGGGTTGCTTATTATATACCAAGCAAAGACAATGAAGGCAGGAGAAACTGCTAAATTCTTCAGGACAAATGAAAGAAATATGAAAGCAAGAGACGGGGGTATGACTTGGTATGTGCTACCATTAACATATTGTCATATTTTGCCCTGGCTGGTGTGGTTCAGTGGATTGAGTGCCGCAATGAGAACCAAAGGGTCACCAGTTTGATTCTGAGTCAGGGCACATGCCTGCGTTGTAGGCCAGGTCCCCAATTGGGACTGTGTGAGAGCCAACCAATCGGCACATTGATGTTTCTTTCCCTCTCTTCCCCTCTTTCTAAAAATAAATTAAATCTTTCAAAAGAAAAGAAAAAGTGTCAAAGTTTCAATATTGAGAAAAGACTGTCATATTTTAATTGGTAATGCTTTTTCTTTCTTAATGTATATAAAATAAGTGCCTCTCATAATCACTATGTCTTTAAAGAACTATGGTTGAAGCACTGATGTATAAAGATCAGATGTTATTCTTTGATAAAAAGCATTATAGGAACAATCCCAAATCTGTTGATTTTCATTATTCCCATAAAGTATAACTTAATGGTTTGAGACTAGAGATGATGTCTTTTGAAGATACAGCCACCCTTCCAGAACTCCAGAATTCTCAAACTACAGTTCCAGTGTAGTATGTACCAACTGAATTCTAACAGCATGTATTCATAGAAAAACATTTTAACACAGCATGCCTCCTCTGTCTTCATTCTGTTTGTTTTCCATGGAAATTCATGTTGGTGGGGAGATGGGAAGCATACAGCTTGTATGGAATTCTCAGCCCTGTGATCTGAGAAGCCTAAAAAGGAAGAAGAGGTACACAGGTACACAGGGAAACACTGGTGGTGTTGGAGTGGATGAGGCCTATGCAAATTTCACTGGCAGAATAGAATTTCTGAAAGTCTAGTGATCTTTGAGAAGTATGTGTAAGTAAAGCTAGTATATGTCCTGATGAAGGGACCAATTTACAGCTAACGAGCCAGTACTTCCCTGCCATAGATGAAGAGACTCATGGTTCTCAAGTGTCACGTTTAGTGCACCGAGGGTATGCTGTCCTAAAAGAGCTTCATCAGACCGTGAGGGATTGCTGCAGCAGGAACAAGGATACCAGAGACACAAAAGATACACCCCACCTGAGCCTAAACTGTCTACATAAAGTCTGTGAAAATTAAACTTAAATAGGATCCATTCCAAGACATTCTTTGGGAAGACCTTGAGAAATTAGAATACAGGAAGGCTGAAGGAGGAAGAAAGGAGGATGTCCTCAGTTAGGAAATTCTTAAATAAACATTTTATTTTAAAGTTACATATCTGACTCCACATCATATCCATGTCTTAAAGTGACTAATTTGGAAGAAAAACTTCAACGGTCCATCCCAACAATTTTTGGGTTGTTATAATGAGAACATTGGTCAGGGTGTTACTATGGTCACTAACTGAATAACAAAGAAATAACCCCAAAGTACTCACAATCTCTTGCCAGCTGGCCCATAAAGATAGTGATGTATGACATACAGGCTGGTATTTGCCAACCATCACAGCTATAAATAATAAGTGGAATCAACAAAAAGTTAAATAAATCTGAAACACTACATGGTTGGCCCCAAGTGCGGTAATGATTCATATAGTCTTTTTTTAAAGATTATAGTTATATACAATATTATATTAGTCTCAGGTGTGCAACATAGTTATTCAATATTTACGTATGTAATAAAGTGATCACTTAATTAATATAGCCTTGAAGTTGTTCCTTAAAAGCATTTTCTTTAATAAATATCCCAACCCTATATTTAAAATATGCCAATTAGTTGTATACATTTAAAACAAATTCATATGTAAAGAATTAATTATCTGCTAAGTGGCTGTTAATAATCTGTCAACCTTACTATTTGGCCCAAAGAGCCTTCCATGTAACAAAACCACGCCCTCACTGTGTGAATGGTCCAGGCTTGGATGAGTCTGGGCAACAGGCCTGGGGCAGCACGTGCAGCTGTGCACTGGCTCAGCTATCTGTGTGATGTCTGAAGGCCAACGGCTCTGCTCTCTCAGCCACCTGGTGTTTAAGTATGTGGTTTATATTTTTACTATAAATGAGAATACAAGGAACCCAGCACCAGGTAGTAACCACAAATCTACTAATTGTATTATGTGTCTGAGCACATGGTTATTATTTGGACACTGGAAATGGGAGCAAGTCTTACCATCGCCTGGCTGGGGCATGCATCCATCTTCCCTCTTGATTTTTGATACTTCTTCCTTGCTCTCAGCCAACGGTTCAGGTTCTGATGGTGCAAGAACTTGTTTCTCATGTTCAGAATCAGTCCGAACTTTTCTGGACATGCCTGTCTGAGAGTCATCTTTCTCATTTCTGTTTTTATCCTCGGTATAGTTGGGGCTATCTATTTGTAGAATTATAAAAATCAAATGAAAATTTACACATAAATTTAAAGTCATTATTTACTCTAAGCCAGTTTAAAAAGGAAAGTCACAGTGGTTCTTATAGAAAGAAACAAAGTCAACAATGTTTGTTCATTCTCTAGAAACAGTTATTGGAAGTCACTAAACACTGAGAAGTATTCTAGGTGTTGGAGAGGAAGCAAGGAACAAGAAGGTAAGCTCCTGCTTCCTGGAGATTCCATTCTAAGTGGTAGAGATAGACCCTAAACATGAACAACTGAACTAGGGCCTTTTCAGATAAAGAAACTAAAACAGGGTTTTGTAAGTAAGGGGATGGGGGCGAGGGGCAAAAGTCAGCTGGGCCAAGCTCTTCAAGGAGTCCCATTTGACCTGAGAGCTGTCCAAGAATCTAGGAAGCCTGGCCCCTGGGCCTATATATTCTTGGATAAGATTCTAAATGTAGCTAGAACCATCAGAGAGTTCTATGTAAAGTAATACATTGATATAGGTTTTTGAAGGATCACTCTGGCTGTTGTATAGAGAAGAGCCGCAAGGGAGAGCAACAGAGAGGCCACTAAGGTCTGGGAGGGAGAAAATGGTGGCTTCCAGTGGCATGGTAGCAATAAAGATAAATTGGCTAGAATCTATATCTATATCTATATCTATATCTATATCTATATCTATATCTATATCTATATCTACATCTACATCTACATCGTTACACCAGTAGAACTTGATGGATTAAGTGTGGGAGAGAAAGGAACCAAGAATGCTGACTAGGTTTTCAGCATGATATAGGGAAGACAGGCAAGAGAAGATTTGAATGTTGATGGTGAATCAAGAATTCCACTTTGGACATGTTAACCTTGAGGTATCCACTGGACATCCAGGCAGAGATGTTACATAGATCACTGGATATATATCCAGTCTCCATTCAAGTGAGAGATATACATTTGGGTGTATGAATGGTGAGATGTATAGTATAAACTATAGATTTTAAGAACAAAGCATAAATGTTATATATTGACAAGTATTAGTGTTCATTAGTATATTATACAAAATTTTATCTAATATACTAGAGCCTGCATTAGCAACCTTTATAGGACTATAATAGCCTAATATTGCTTCTTTAATTTTTGGATTCTGCCATTTCCTCAAAGTGTTAAATAGCAGACAAGAACTTAAAAATTTAGGTGGATTAGAATTAATTCTGCAATTCAATAGTTTTGGGGTATATCCAAATCAAGACTGGAATTCACTATGCCAAATTACAGTAATATTAATGTAATAACTTTTATATATAGTAATATCTGTTACTTAGAATATACTTCTCTTTAATTATAGTTCCACGTTCACAAAGGATGTTTTGTTTTTGTTTAGATTGCTTGAGAGTTTGCCTATTTTATTGCCTGTAGCAGTTGGAAACTGAATGATATAATACAAATTGTGAGAGAGATTATTTGGAATAAGCTTGTGGTTCCAATTAAGTTCACAGACAACAGGTGTTCACATTACAATCACTCAAAGGGCAGACTTGTCAGTTTTGAAAGAGTTTCAATTCACCCCGAATTGAAAGAGAAAAGACTCAGCTACTGATTGCATTTTATTTCAAATCAAAATTAAGACAGAGGGAAGCAAGAAAGGCAAGAAGGAACTGAAGTTTCAGATTGTATATCTTAGTTAAGATCTCTGAGTCTTTGTTAATGTTAATACTCTGAAGAATTCATATATACTGGAAAAGTAAATGTAAACAATTATTACAACTGATATAATAAAATGACTTCTTTCAGTCTCCAAAATTGTGAACTTAGCACTTTGACTTACTATAAAGATGATTTCTAACATTGGAGAATTAGAAAGAAACAATACTTATGACCTTTTTCCTAAGATAACCACAGGTATTAACAATCATTTCAAAAACAAAACAGCAGAAAATGGCATCTTATGCTATGGAAACATACTCTGAGGCATGTTTATGATTTCTACTTTTAAAAGAGCATGTTTTTTTAAAAAGAATAAGCTCATAACACAGATATCCAGTTGATTGTGAAAGGAAGATCTAGAGAGGAATTTTTATGATTGTCATGCAAGAAACATGGCACAGTGTGTATTTTACTAGGCAGAGAAGCTACAGTGCATTATTTTGCTATTTTAACAAAAACAATCTATAATTTCTTTAAAAACAAGTATCAGAGGGGAGGGGGTGCAGGGGGACTGGGTAAAAGAAGGTGAAGGGGTTAACTAAAAACATACAGAACACAGACACAGACAACAGAGTGGTGACAGCCAGAGGGAAGGGGGCAGGGCCTGGAAGAAGGGGGGCAAAGGGGAGGAAATGGGGACATCTGTAATAGTGTTAACAATAAAAATAAGAAAAAAACCCCAAGTATTATCTACAGAGTAAAGAAAACGGCAGGTCTATGACTATAAGGCATTTTGCTGCTATAGCAACATGGCTTGTATTCCTGTCCCCTGAATTCACAACTTGCTGGTATAATCAGAAATGTCCATTAGTGCCAAATGAATGCCATGTCCCAGACGCTGGGGGATATGCATTCTTGACAGAACCAGGAGTTTTTCACACTCCACAAGGGGCTGAATTCACTTTCGTCTGTGAAGTTGTCACTCTAGCTTAAAAGCTAGTCTAGTCAGTGCCGACTCACACTAACCTCTGGTAACAGCAGTCATCTCTAAAACTACAGGTTATCTGCAGACGCGACTGCCAGCCCCTCCATGTACTCACCAGCACTGCCTTGAGGATGCCCACACATTTCACAGTAAGGTAACAATGAGTTATTGCTATAGGTGCAGAAACCACACTGCCAGTCCTTTCCAGGAAGGGGTCGGGTGGTTTGCCTGGGCCAGCTCGGCTTCTTCTGTGAGGCACTGCAGTGGTCACCAGTGGTGACTGACTTCAATCTTTTAGCTTCAGGTTCGAAATTGTTTTCATAATCAATGATATCTCTTGCAAATATTTTTCCAGGGGCTGTTGGCACTACAATACTTTTTTCATGGAATATCTTTGATTCATCACAGGAGGTCACCAACTGACTATTTTTAGGTTTTGGCAGAAAGAATGATCGAATATCATGCTGTTTTTCTTTTTCAAACTAGGAAAAACAAACAAGTTATCAAATTAACAAGCAATCTAACATGTTTTTCCTAAATGAAACAGCTTTAGCATACTGCTTTCATTAACCATATCTTTTATCTTTTGAATACCTCATTGGAAATGAATTCTATTTTGCTATGACTCATATATATGTATATGTGTGTGTATATATATATATATATATATGCAGAATACCATTAACACATCCACATACTTCCTGTGTCTAGCATTTTTTTTAGCACTTACAATGTGCCAAGCACTTTATATATATTAACTCATTTAATCTTCATGCCTGCTCTATGAGGCAGGTACTATTATTCTTCCCATATTTCAGATGAGGGCACTAAAGCTTTGGAGAAGTTAGGGAAATTGGCTATAGAAGTTATGTAATTAAAATGTACTTCATAAACCATCTGTTCCAGATGTGTATCAGGGAAAGGATACTGTGTGTGGTGGTGTGGCTTGGTTGGTTGAGTGTCATGCCACAAAGCCAAAGGTTGCTGGTTCAATTCCTGGTCAGGGCACGTGCCTGGGTAGCAGGCCCCGTCCCTGGTTGGGGGCATGTGTGTGAGAGGCAACTAATTGATGTTTCTCTCCCTCGCTTTCTCCCTTAACTCTAAAAATAAATAAAATCTTAAAAAAAAAAGAACATAGAAAAATGTTTTCATAATCAAACTAAAAACACAATGTTCAGAAACAATATGTTTTTCATATTAAAATATTCTTCTTGACCAGGGAGAATTTTAAAAATACCATTAAATTGAAACAGCTACTTTAACAGACACATTTTAATAATTATTTTGTTTTCAAAAAATATTTTTTTCTTTTCTAAGAACTACATCATTATCTCATGTTTTTAATCTTTTCTATGTGCAAATCTCAATCTCCTAATTAGAGAAAGTAGGATAACTATGTTCACAACTGATTACCTAGCAGTTAAGGTAAATTAAAGGAATTAATTTTGGAGAAGTGTGCTAGGGCCAGAACTGGGTACTGTGGTAAACACACACTGTAGCAGTTTGCATTTCCAAAGATGGTTACACCAGTTTTTATTCCATTTCACAGGCTCTTCTCCCAATGTAACACCGACACACCTACATCTAGAGGAAGGGTCCGTACTCCTCTAACTTGAACCTGAGTGGACCTCTGCAGCTGCCTCAGTCAAAAGAGTGCAGCGAAAGTAACAATATGTGACTTTGGAGGCTAGGCTGTTGAAGGTAATATGGCCTCCATTTGGCTGCTGGCATATCATCTCTCTTTCTTTTTATGTCTTGGGATGCTTGCCTTTGAAGCCTAGCCTCCATGATGTGGAGAAGCCCAGGCCACATGGAGAAAGCACGTGTGGATGTTTAAGTTGACAATCCCAGATAGGCCCCTGGGTTACAGCCAGCATCAATTCCCAGACATGAGAGTGAATGAGATTTCAGAAGCTTCCAGATCCCAGCCTTAGGGTCTTCCAGCAAAGGCCCCAGGCACTGTGCAGCAGAGACATCTCCATTATACCCTGGATGAATTCCTCACCCACAAAAATCATCAGAAATAACACATGACTATTATTGTTTGAAGAAACTAAGTTTTGGGGTAATCTGTTATGCAGCAATAAATAACAAGGACAGACACTACAGATAATGACAGCAAAAATATAATATATTGTAAAGAGATATTTTTGAAATCTAATCTGTAATTCTTAGCAGTGCTAAAAAAATATAAAGATTTAGCAAACTCATAGAGACAGGGATTAGTGGTTACATGGGGTTGTGGGGAAGGGAAAGGGGGAGTTATTGCTAACTGGTTACAGAATTTCTGCTTGGGATAAAGAAAATTGAAAATAGTGATTGTTGCACAATATTGTTAGTGTAATATTAAGTGGCATTACCACTGAATTCTATACTTAAAATGGTTAAAATCATCCCCCTCCTCAAAGAAATGGAAGGAAGGGAGAGAGGAAAGGAGGAAGGAAGATTTAAGGCTGTTCCCATATTAGTAAAATTAAACCATAATATTATAGAAAAAGACCCTTCTCCCAATAATGTACTACTTTTATATGGCTGTTATTGATACATTCTCATATACTATAAAAAAGTTATCTAATTAGTTGTGAAAGTTACAGAATTTAGATAAAAATATCAAGAATGAAATAACAATGAGACAGGATTTTTAAAACAATGAACAAGTGAAATTCTAAGAAAAGCAGAGAAATTAGCAGACTTAATAGACTTTAGGGTTTAAAAAGTAAAAAAAGAAACAAAAATGTAAAGAAAATGTTCTATTCTATATAATAGGACTGCAAAGAGGGCTTGCAGGAATCTGAAAATATTAGCAAATATTCAGCAATCATGAACAGGTTCTATCAGCTATTTCTAGCTAAACAATCATGACTTTAAAACAGAGGCCAACTTTCTGAGTCTTTGCATGTCTGGAATTGAGCTGATTTTGCCTTTATCTTCAGTAGTAGCTTCACTGGGGCATACACTTCTTAAATATTTAAGGACACTGCTCTACTTCTTTCAACATTGAATGAGGATAAGGATGTTCCTTCATAGACTGAAGCTTTTTCTTTGTTTTAGAGGCTTTCAGGGCCTTCTTTTTATCCTTGGGGTTCTAAAATTTCACTGTATCTATACCATACACCCATATCTGTATCATCCATATCTATATCCCTTCTGTTCAGCACCCAGGATACCTTAATTTTGAAGAGTATTATCTTTAGCTCTTGGACATTTCTACTGTTCATTAATGATTTCTTCCTTTTCCTATTCTCTTTTCCTGGAATTCCTGTTAGCAAAATGTAGGACTCAGAGATTTATGTCTTTTATTCTCATATTTTCCTTCTTTGGTATTTTTACCTTTTAAACTCTTGGAATTTCCCTCTATTTTATCTTTCAACCTTTCTATAGAATTACTGTATTTTGTCAGTCATATCTTTAATTTCTAAAAGTTCCTTCTTATTCCTTGTTCCTTTATCATAGTACTGTGATTTATTTATATTTGCAATATCATCTCAAATCTGAGGCTACTACTTTAAGGTTTTGAAGTTATTCTTAGGATAAATTTTTGTACTGGTTTATATTTTTTCACTTTTTTATGCTATAGGATTTCCTCCTCAAATGTCCAGTGACCTTTCTGTATAAGAATGAAGGAACAGAAGGGCTGCCTGGGAACTCAGGACACAGGAGGCTTACCACCAAGAACTGTTGAGAGGACATACTGATTAAATGTGGGGTGAGGAGGCTGGAAGGCCCAGAGTGATTCCCTGACACCTAAATTCATAATTTGTAACACTGTAGGATGATATTTTCAGTTACTGTAGTAGGGAATACAGAAAGAGAAATGAGCTCATTAGCAGGCACAAAGAGAAGAGATAAGGAAATAAATTCACTTTTTGACATGTTTGAGGACTGGTGGGTACTGGAATGTGAGGGAGCA
This sequence comes from Trachops cirrhosus, assembly GCA_028533065.1. Classification (NCBI taxonomy): domain Eukaryota; kingdom Metazoa; phylum Chordata; class Mammalia; order Chiroptera; family Phyllostomidae; genus Trachops; species Trachops cirrhosus. The sequence continues at coordinate 90,470,900 of CM052541.1, forward strand.
GGGAAGGGGAGGTTTCAGGAAACAGGTGTGGAGTTCAAGAGGAAGAGCCAACTGGATCTAGCTGTCTGGGGGTCACTGACATGTAAAAGTGGTTAAAGTTATAGGACTGTATGTCACAATACACGGTGCAGGAGGAAGTAAGAAAAGGTGAAAGTCAAGGGCAGAAAGCAGAGGGACAACATTAAGGTTGGAATGAGGAAGAGATACTGAGAAGAAAACAGAAAAGGAACAGTACAAAAGGTAGAAAAGTCAGGACAGTTGTGGCTTTAGAGTGTGTGTATTTTGGTTTTCCATTCATTATAGTAGGTGCTCAGTGGGCACTTTCAATCAGAAAAACTCATGTCCTTCAGTTCTGGGAAATTTTCTATTATTTTCTTCTTCCTCTATTTTCTGTCTTTTATTTTTATAATTCCTATTAGGCCAAAAGCTTGTGTGCTGATCATCTGATTTTCTTCACTTGTTCTCACATTTTCCCATCTTTATTTGTTCTATTTTCTGTGTGATTTCCTCCTTATCTCCCTTTCCATCCTTGTTGAGTTATTATTTTCTGATATATAGGTTCACTTTCTAAGAATTTTTCCTTGTTCTTGTTTCATGGGTGCAATACTTTCTTTTACTTCTCTGTGAATGTTAATGGTAGTCATGGTGTTTTTTAAAGTTTTGTTCAGCTCATTACTTTGTCTCTGTTCTTTTGTGTCTTTCTTGGCTTACCTGCTTGTTTTGGTTTCTGTGTTTCGTGTGACAGGCTTTCTTCCATGCTACAATACTAGCGGAAGTTCCACGTGGGAAACTTCCCTGAAGGGTCATCAGTGACTGGGTATCCCTGTCAGTCTCCATAGTTTTTTCTTAGTCTAGTGACTTTCTCCAGAAAGGAGCCCTCCAATCTCCTGCCTGGAGGATACAATGCTGGCTATCAGTGACCTGGGAACCGATCAGAAGAAGGGCTAAGGATTTCACCATTAATTAAGGAGTCTTTCACTTAATATGCTTGTTTGCTATTTACTACTGTCTTAAGCCACTCCCTCAACGAGTTCTCTTCCTAGATATAATTTTAAAGACATTTTGTAAAGAGGAGCAAATAAAACAGCTAAATAAATAAATATGAAAAATATACAATAAAAAATATATACAATAGGCACTGTCACACTGAATAGTGTTTAAATAAAAACAGAATCTTTTGTTCCATTCTACATTTTAAATAATTTGCTTCTTTAAAAGCATTTTAATTTCTCCATCTCCCCACTGAAATATAAAACAAAATTGTTTCAGATTTATTTGTAAAAAGCAACCCTCCCCCCAATAATGTGAAACAAAAAACTAAGAAATATTTTTCGAAAATTCTCAGGGCCTTAAAATATCAGATTTTACAATTGATCTCTTTAATTAGGCTATTTTTAAAAGAACTTCTTTTACTTAAGCAATGACTAATCTTGAAAGTTAGCATTTTAGAAATTCTCATTCTGTGCCAGAGACAGGTTGAAAGTAAAGGTTAGCGGTGATTGTCAGTAGTCAGAAATTGATGCACACCTCTGCCACAACACAGGTTTAGTTTCAGTGCCTTGAAGTAATCAGTATAGGTACTATTTTGAAAGTATGGCTGCTTGGGTAATAAAAGAGACTTTAGCATGCAATATCCAGAAAAAAATTAGGTAGGTGGAAAGGGAATCATTTTACATTATTTCAGGAACCAACGATACACTTAGGATATAATTTTAGAAGAAAGAGAGGGCGAGATTAATCAGTAGCAATGACTTTAGCTAATGCTATGATGGCTAATTTGGACAATGATGAATGTGGTTAAAGGTAGTGAATGTTACAAGTCAGGGCTCTGGCCACCAGGCTGCCAGAAGCTGTGAGGAGTAACAGGAATAAAAACTTCTGAGATAATCAATTAGAAACCTGAACCATATCATCAGTTATGTTTTCTGATTGTAGCCTCTGAGCAATCAGGCAGGAAGTTAGCTGATGAGTTTTCTTTGACACTTAGCAGCTATGACATAGAAAAACGGGTGAGAAAATCTCTTCAACACATCCTAACAATAATTATACATGTTGGATGGGAACAGAGAAGAGTCACAGGTTTACTGAATACAAGTTCTTAACTTGAGATTTATGGGCCTCTCACAAGACCTCGGACAGCCTTCAGTGAGCCTGAGAAACCCCTGGAATTGTCACAAAATGTTGTCTGCATTGTATGTGCATTTTTGGAGAGCAGTTCTTTACTCTTTCCATAGTCTCAAAGGGATTCAGGACCCAACAAAGGTTAAAAACCACTTGATTAGAATAAAATATCTGAACATGCACACATGGTTCAAGTAACTCCATTTCTTTCCTTAATCTTCTAGAGGTAAAGAGAGACTGAGGGCTTATATGTGAATGTACATGTGGGTGGTGAACTAATCTGTTTCATGGGAAAATGTTGGGAACCACCCTGTCTGGTTTTAGAAGCTGTAATTGCCCCCATGGCTAAGGCTGAGTGAGCAACCTTCAGACCATAAGCCACTAAGGACACAAAGCTTATCTCCCTGGCAGGGGTGCTGCTTTTGCTCCTTTTACTTCATCCATAACTGGCCCCCAGTGCTTGATCAGTTAGCCAATGACAGGTGAGATTCCCCAAGGGGAGAATGACCTAAGACAGGCACGATCATGGGGAGGCCCCAGGGAAGGACTTGGGGGACTATAGCAAAAGGGGGTGATGGACCTTCACCCCTTGGCTTTGACATAGCCTGAGTCCTCATTCTGTCTGCAAGAAGTCCCCTAATTTCTTGGCTGCCTTACTTCCCCTGCCTAACTTAAACCTGAAACAATGACAGAGGGCGGTGCAGCCCTGTGCTGGAAAGGGCAGGTTCCCCAGGTGATCAGGTCTAAGAAAGAATACATAAACTCCTGTGAAACCTGCTTTGCTAAGAATTCTCTCAATTAAATAAGGGTTCGAGCAGGAAATGAGTTTGTTTCCCAAAGTTTTGTAGCCCTTTAGCTAAGAGACCTTGACTCAGAATAAGCCCTCAGAGTTCTTTGTATGTCATCTATTGTTTGATCCTTACTGCCTGACAATGATTAATGAGCTTTACCTGTATTCCGGTGCAAAATGAACCTAATAAAAGCCTACTGAGGAACAGACTCCTAGTCCTTCTCCTCTGAGAGATCGGCCACCTTTTCTCCCCAAGCAGATTATGTCTTGGTAGACTTATCCTCATCCATGGTGGACGGGGGGGGGGCTCTGCAGGCAAAGCTCCCCCACAGGGAAACAAATGCACGAATTCTCTTAAATACTTAATGAGGATCCCTCTAGCCAATCTCAAATAATTTAAAAAAACTGAATAATACCAGAACACAGTTACTTCTATGCAGGATTGAAGCATGCTTGCTTAGCTTATTTGTCTGTCACTATAACTAGGTTCTGAACAGCTTCTCATAAGGAAACAAATGACATACAGTCAAAAAGGGAAACTGAATGAGGCTGAGTAGAAGAAAGTGTGTGGATTGTAATGGCTAGGGAATTCTAGGAGACATTACTGTGCTGGCAGGACTCAAAGGTGTAATGTCACATAGGTCAGCCTAAAACAAAACACACTGTCTTTGATGATTTGAAACAGGGACGTATCGCCACCAGCTCCTCCCAGAGATTCCATTTGGGACATGCCTTTAGAAGAGACATTATAGTAACAAAATATTGACAAATGTCCTAACTCATCATGACTGTTCCTGTACAGTAATAACTATATTAAGTGACCCTTTCAATGGGATACATAAGAAACTTACATGTAGGTATTTCTAAATAGGAGGAGTGATCTGACCTTCAGTAATTTTTGTTAAAAGGCTTTGGGGAAACTACAGTTAAGTCAACATGCCTATGTCACAGGTAATGTGGAAAATGGAAGAACATATTCCTCTCTTCAGTTAAATTGCTGACACTCAGTTATTGTGTTCCTGTCTTTTATTTAATATTGTTTTTGAAAAACAAAAGAAAAAATATTGCTTTTGGTGAGAATTGCTGTAATAAAAACTGCAAAATACTTAAGGTGGCAAAATGTGTGTTTTTATCTGAAAGGTTCAGGGACCTAATATATTTGCTCTGTTTTGAAGCATGGTAAACCCACAGCTACTTAGAGACAAATCCCCTGGCCATGATGGCAGGATTAAAAGTCAGTTATTAGAACTGAAGGAGAAGAAAAGAAAATATGGTGAAACTCATAAAGAAACAATAAAACACTTCAAAACCTGGAGCTACTCCAGCTTCAGCACACACTCCTGACAGAAACACTGATGTAGGTGCAAAAAAAATGAAACTTGAACACCAACTTGCACCATACACAAAAATCAATTCAAGGTGGATAAAAGACTTAAATATAAACCGTGACACCATTAAAGTTCTAGAGGAGAACATAGGCAGGAAAATCTCAGATATTGCATGCAGAAACATTTTTACTGACATGTCCCCTAGAGCAGGGGACATGAAGGAAAGAATAAACAGATGGGATCTCATCAAAATAAAAAGCTTCTGCATGGCTAAAGAAAACAGTATTAAAATAAAAAGAGAACCAACTGTATGGGAAAACATATTTGCCAATGATACCTCAGACAAGGGTTTAATCTCCAAAATATATAAAGAACTCACATGACTCCACTGGAAGAAGACAAGAAACCCAATTAAAAAATGGGCAAAGGACTTGAATACGCATTTCTCCAAGGAGGATACGCAGAGGATCCAGAAACACATGAAAAGATGCTCAATATCACTAGCTATC